>CM077183.1:25314469-26514469 GCA_039654105.1 Coreius guichenoti | reverse complement strand
TGATGAGGAAGTTTATTTACAAAGCAATCTTTAGTCGCAGTAGTGATAGTCCTGCCATATTTGAAGCGAGGGGACGGCTTTGCAGCCTTTGCTAAATTAAGTGTACATGATACTAGGTAATGATCTGAGATGTCATCGCTCTGCTGCAGAATTTCAATGGTATCAACATTTATTCCATGTGACAGTATTAGGTCTAAAGTATGATTACAGCGATGAGTGGGTCCTGACACGTGTTGCCTTACTCCAATAGAGTTTAGAATGTCTCTAAATGCCAATCCCAATGCGTCTTTTTCATTGTCTACATGGATATTAAAATCACCAACAATTAGGACTTTATCTGCAGCCAGTACTAACTCTGATAGAAAATCAGCAAATTCTCTGGTAAAGTCTGTATGGTGCCCTGGTGGCCTGTATACAGTAGCCAGCACAAATGTCAAACGGGATTTATCAATTTCACTACATAACGTTACATAAAGCACCAAAACTTCAAAGGAATTATATTTGAAACTAGACTTCTGAGTAATACCGAAGATATTATTATAAATTACAGCAACACCTCCCCCTTTACCTTTCAGATGCGGCTCGTGTTTATGTGGACTCATTTAAAGTAATGTAATCGTCAGGTTTTAGCCAGGTTTCTGTCAAACACAGCACATCTAGGTTATGATCTGTAATCATATCATTAACAATAAGCGCTTTTGAGGAAAGGGATCGAATATTCAGCAGCCCGAGCTTTATCATTTGATCATCTGTGTTATATCTGTTGTTTATTTGTTGGACATCAATTAAATTTTTACCGTTGAATGGTTTTGATGGTTTTTTGTATTTACTAATTCGTGGAACAGACACAGTCTCTATGTGATAATATCTAGGTGAAAGAGTCTCTATGTGCTGGGATTTATCTGACTTCTGTGACGTGAGACAGCTAGCAGGCGGTCGGGTAAGCCAGTCCGTCTGCTGCCTGACCTGGGCCCCAGTTAGTCAAGGTTTAGCTCTAAGACTATGTGCCAAATTACTAGAGAGAAGAGCGGCACCATCCCAGGAAGGATGGATGCCATCTTTTTTCAACAGGTCAGGTCTGCCCCAAAAGCTTTTCCAATTGTCTATGAACCCTATGTTATTTTGCGTCTAATAAGAGTTAGTAGACATGTAGGTGCAACATTACTTATAGTCAACTGAATGTATTAAAGGGACCATCAAAATAAAGTGAAACCAAAAACTCTTACCGCAGTGGCATCCAATAGATGAAAGAAGCCATACATGATCATGACCTCTGATACTCTAAGCACTATTTCCCTGTGTGTGAGAGAGCAAGAGTTCAGTACACATATCAGATGTTAATGGTTTTAGAGTTTCAATGGCCATCAATGACACTTCATGTTTACATGCACCCAATGCAATTATAATGCGATTAATATTTATTTAGCTCTTTTATTTTTATTTTTTACTAGAGCTGCCATACTGCATATTGCAGTTTCTCCCATTCCTATTAATACAAGTGAATCTTTGTAAATACCAAAACCCAAACTAAAATGTTTTATTGCTTTTTAGTAAAGTAGATCTCTTACTCTTCTGTGGTAAATATGTATCCAATAACATCTTTTGTACTTCCAGTAATGGTTGCAACCACACAAGAAACAAGTACTAGAAAAAAACACACCAGGGAAACTAAATAGCACTTAACTTTACAATAATAATAAAACAGTCGTAAGTGATATTTTTATAATTAATATTCTGCAAATATTTTTTTAGTAAAGCTGCTGATGAATAGACTAACATACGTCCACAGATTAAAGACACTTTAGCAGACAGCTTGGCTTGTTCAGTGTTTCCAGCTCCAAGAGCATTTCCCACCCTCACACTGGCTGCCACTGCAAATCCCAGAGGAAACTGAATGACAAAGAGAAAACAGTGATTTGTGTTGAAGCTAATTGATCTTCTTTAACCAAAGGATTCAAATATAATTTATCACATACAGTATGTCCAGAAACAGAACTTTTGACTGCTAGATATTTTGCTTATTTTGCTTTTGATATGGTTCTTCTACTTCCATTTATTTCAAAAGCAATGCTTTTTGTTGGGTTTTTTTGGGTCAAACTTTGCAACTTACATGTTAGTTATTTCTAGGGCTAGATTTAATGATGATTTCTCTATGAGGAAAAAATAGCATCACACAGCTGCATTCCTGTGTAAGTTCTTCATACAAATGTGCAAGATTGCTACTATCAAGATCTAATACTTTGTGTACTTGCTCAATTTATTAGAATAAGTTGTCAAGGAAAATTTATTTGGAAATTAAAGGCTGATGTATTTAGTTACATGTGTGATTTGGTTTTCACCACCCATGCAGAGGATAACAAAATACTATTTGCTAATGGAAAATGATACTGTAAGTACTGAATGTAGAATAACAGAAATGCAATACATCTTAGTTTCACAGTTTCTATCAACAGGTTTCAATTTCAGTTTATCTTTCGTAATGCTAATATCTTGACCCATTGACCAGCAAACAGCTGGTGCTGCTGGGTGTGAGAAAATCCTCAAACCAGTACAAGTGTACAGTTTCGTTTTTGTTACAGGTTAGACCGAATAACCTTTGTAAACCTACCATATATGCAATACAGGCCAGCTCATACACAACAGACTGGGCTCCCAGCTCAGCCTCACTGATCAGCCCTACAATGACAAAATACATGAAGGTCGCAAATATATTCATGCCACAAAGCAAATTGAATGACATAAAAACACATAGTTTGCAAACCTGCCAGGAATCCACCAATCTCATATGTCCACCACTCCACACAAAGCATGAGCATGCTGGGAAAAGCTAAGCGAATGAAGGCGCCCCATTCCTGCAGACAGTCACGAGACCAACCTAATGTGAGACAGAGATGGAGATCAGCAAGAAAGATATGACGGTTTCAACACTGAGTATCTATGAAGGCAGTATAACATGAACCATGACTCATCAGAAACCTTTCAGTGAACTCTCTTCCACATTATCTTAAAGAGTCACATAGTAAACTACTTTCTGGTCACATATTAAAAAAGAAAACAGCATGCTTTGCACCAGGACACAAAACTGTTACATAATGCTCATGTGAGTGATGTAATCATCTTTTAAATAATTATACAATGCTAAAACAATTTTCAAATAAAGAAAAGTTGTTATTGCATTGTAAAATAGCGCAAGTCTTTGTGTCTCAGAATATAAGTCCAAGATGGCGGTGTTTCCTCGTTTGTCTGCGTAGTTTATCGGTGTCTGTTTCTGTGTTTAAAAGTTTAACGGGTTACCTGATTCAGAATAACTTTCATCCTGGGTCTCAGAACTGTGCTAACAACTTGTTGATGGTAAATAGTAAACAATGACATAGCCTACTCTATAACAACGAAACGAGCTGGTCTGGCTGTATTAATAACATGAAGCTACCGGTTTACCTGCTGCTTGCTTATGTGCTGAGCTCACCGACTGTGGACGTTCTGGGATCTTGAGATGGATCATTTGCATCTTCCCGGATTATTCTCCCAAATTCTGTAACTATGCTGTTTCCTGATACCGGTGGCTTTACATCAATCCACATGGCTTCATCTGTCTTTTTTGACTGTTCTAGTGAGACCCTGCACAAGTACGAACTTCTCAATTGGGGAGAAATATGGCAGTTCTAGTCCATCTCCTGCAAGCGCGACCATGGAGTCGGCAATGCCCGCCTGACAAAATCAGCAGGCTTTTGGATTATTCTACTCCTGTTCCTATCAGGTAACATCCATTCCAACCCAGGCCCAGAATTGATTGAGCTTTTGAGCCCTGACGATTTGAAAGATAGCAGTGGCTTGCGTTTCATTCATGTCAACGTGCGCAGCCTGATTAATAAAACCGATGCTATTCGTCTGTGGGCTAAACTGACAGAAAGTGACATAATCATCTTGTCAGAGACGTGACTCAAACCTTCAATCACGAGATATATGATTCACATCGAAAGGTATAATCTCTTTAGGACGGATTGTGTGGGTAAAGGAGGGGGAGTAGCCATATATGCTAAGGCGTCGTTGGAATGTTTTTCCATTGAAACAATAACAAAGCCAAAATTCTTCGTACTATGTGCCATCACATTAAATCTCCCCAATGGCACTTCTCTGACTGTGGTAGGATGCTACCGCCCACCTTCGGCTGCAGCTGGAGCAACTGCCCTGCTGTCTGACTTTTTGCATAAACTGCCCAACGAGTATATTGTCCTAGGAGACCTGAACTGGGACTTCATCAGCGTTAAGAGACCTATGTGATGCGTTACATTTGACGCAACAAGTACAGTCACCTACACGCCTAAATCCAAAACGAATGGACAAATCTACATTAATTGACATCATTCTGACTAATGCTCCACATAAGTACTCGGCTACTGGAGTTTTCTGTAATGATGTCAGTGATCATTGTATGGTTGTCTGTGTTAGAAATTGCAAATTGACTAAAACCAAGCCATGGTTTATTTTTAAACGAAATTACAAACGTTTTAATGAACAAGCTTTCCTTCATGAAATCTATCAGAGTGATTTAAACTTGGTTTGTGATATGGATGATGTTGAGCTGGCCTGGAATTATTTTAAAAAGACCTTTTTAGCCATAGTTGACAAACATGCCCCTATTAGAAGATATAGAGTGAGGGGCAGAGATAATCCTTGGTTTAATGACTCTATTGCAACAGCTATTAGAGAACGGAATGAAGCATGGATAAAAGCAAAAAGAAATAATAATGATAAATGTTGGTTAAATTATAGGGTATCTGTCTCTGAAGTACAAAAGGCACTGTTAGGCCTGGACTGTAAAAAATCTGCTGGCCCAGACCAGATTGTGCCATATTTCCTCAAAACTGCTGCAAATTTGATTGCTGATCCTATCTCCTCCATTTTTAATCTTAGTCTATACAGTGGTTCTATCCCCAAGTCATGGAAATCTGCATTTGTCCTCCCACTATTAAAACGTGGAGACCCGTCGGCCTTAGAAAATTATCGGCCAATCTCCAGACTATCTGTCTTGGTTAAACTGTTTGAGTCTCTTATAAATGAGCAACTAAAACATTTTTTAGCTGACAACTGTATTTTAAGTCCCACTCAGTCTGGTTTCCGGCAAGGACACAGTACAGTTATGGCTGTAACCTCTGTTACAAATGATATTGTTAATGCTTTAGATGATAAAAAAGTATTGTGCTGCTTTATTCATTGACTTGATCTAAAGCATTCAACACTGTTGACCATCATCTTCTTCTGCAAAGATTGCAAAACATAGGTTTTAGTAGCACTGTGCTAAATTGGTTTTCTAATTACCTGAGTGGTAGAACTCAGTGTGTGGCATTAGATAACTGTACCTCATCCTTGCTAGAAGTAAAAATGGGTGTCCCCCAAGGATCAATTTTGGGTCCTATTTTATTTTCTATTTATATAAATAATTTAGGTGTGGATCTGAATCAAACAAAGGCTCATTTTTACGCAGATGATACTATTTTGTACACCTCTGCTACGTCATTGAAGGAAGCAATTCATCATTTACAGTCTGCCTTTAGTCAGGTACAAAAATCTCTGGTACGATTAAAGTTGGTATTAAATGCTAAAAAAAAAAAAAAAAATACTTGTTTTTACACGTTCACATTCTCTTATGGATTTCACTATTTCATCATAAAGTGGTACTCCAATAGAGAGAGTGACTTCCTACAAATACCTAGGTATTTGGTTGGATGATAAATTGTCTTTTGGGGTCCATATTGAGAGCCTTTTAAAAAAACTCAGACCCAGGTTAGGTTTTTATTTTAGATTAAAGAAGTGCTTTCCTTATTCATCAAGGGAAAGGTTGGTGCAGAGCACATTCTTATCAGTTTTGGATTATGGTGACCTAATTTATATGCACTCTACTTAATTTTTATTAAAAAAAACCTAGATGTACTATACCACTAAGCCTTACATTTCATTACAGGTGCAGCAGCTAGGACTCACCACTGCGCTCTGTATGAAACTGTACAATGGTCCTCCCTCTCCCTCAGAAGGAAATTCCATTTATTGATTTTCATTGCTAAAGCATTAATGGGTAAATTACCCCTCTACATTTCAAATTTGCTTACTTACCAAAATATTGTTTACAGGACAAGGTCAAATTTAAAAATTTAACAAATTTAAAAATACTATTAATTATTCTATCAACAAGAACAGAACTTGGTAAAAACGCTTTCTCATCATATGCACCAAATGTCTGGAATGAACTCCAAAACACCTTAAATCTAGAATCACTTCCATCTATTAATACTTTAAAAACCTTTTAAAATCAACTCTGACTGAACAGTGTAATTGCTTTTAACTAGGTGCCTTTTAAATTGCATGTCTGTATTTGATTACGTTAAGTATAATGTCTTGTTTGTGTTCCAGTATGTATAGTGTATGTATAGAGATTTGTGGTGTAGTATGTAATCTTTGTCTGTGTTCTGTGTTTTTTTTTTTACTTTTGGCCGCCAGTCTTGGCCAGGACTCCCTGGGAGAAGAGTTACTGTAACTCAATGGGACTTTTCCTGGTAAATAAAGGTTAAATAAAAAAATAAATAAACTGCAGAGTTGGGGGTAACGGATTAAAAGTAACTCGAGTTACGTAATCAGATTACATTTTTCAAGTAACTAGTAAAGTAACACATTACTTTTAAATTTACAGCAAAATATCTGAGTTACTTTTAAAAAAAGTAACGCAAGTTCCTTTGTTTTCCCATTTATTGACTGACAGCTCTCTTGTCCCCATTTTGAGAGAGATCAGGAGTCGTTGTGTGTAAACATGATGGTTATTGTATTTCTAGACTAAATGTGAAAATGCATTTACTCATCTCAGTTGCACAAAAAAAGATTCGATATTCCTCAAAATGAATAAAATAAGTGAAATGCAAAATCAGAATACTATGCAAACCTCCAATAATTAATAAATTAAAAATGTTAAATAAAACAAATATTTGTATACATTTAATCTCACTTTATTGACCAATTTACTTGCTGCTGACCTTTGATGATTCAGTTAAACCATGAGCAAAAATTACTTAATTACTTTAAAATTACTTTTTTGTTTTTATTGGTGAAGTAAGTTCAACTTTCTTCTCCTGCATTATATTCTTCTGCAATTCAGAATGACAGCACAGCTGAAAGGTTTGTTTGAGCTGCAATATCCTTCAGCCTTATTATTTAAATTTTGGTGTGAAAGGGCCTATACATTTGCCCCAAAATATAACTTTTTTTATATAAAAAAAACAAGCCCAGCCCAGGTAAGAAAAGGTAACGCAAAAGTAACGTAACATTAACACATTACTTTTCTTCTTCTTAATTAGTTACTTTTTTAAGGGAGTAACCTAATATTGTAATGCATTACTTTTCAAAGTAACTTTCCCCAACACTGATAAACTGTATCCAAAACCAAAGGGTTCTGGTGATGGCACAGATAGACACTCACCATCCCAGGTAGCTTTATGCAGGCCCTTCCAGCGGATGTAGACATAGAGAAACACAGCCAAGGAATACTGGGAAATGGTGTTTGCAGCAGCAGATCCACTGTTAGTAAGAAAGAATGACACCATAAAGTCATTTTGACCTTGTAAATATTTTAAGCCCTGGGTTCTTTGTGTCCCAATTTGCATACTTATGCACTTTATGCCATTTTGTAGTATAAATAGTGCAAGTAGTGTGTTCAGACTAATCCGGATGATGCACTTAATTAACTGGGGGGGAAAAAATCAAGTGTAGAATGGACACTTCATGCAATCAATTGTCGCAGCTTTCCTTACGTTGTGGCTATCAGACTCTGAAGCTGGGTGATAAAATAGCATTATAAACTTCATACACTAGATGGTAGAGTACATTGTGCATAGTATAAGTGCAAAGTGTATAGCATGTCATTTGGGACACAACATAAGATCCCATGAAATGTGATAAATTGAATCTAGACAGCTTCTTACGCCACACCAAGATCAAGCAGATTAAGGAAGATGTAGTTTATTAAAGCGTTGAGGATGTTGCCTGCTGCTCCTGTGATGACCTGAGGCCAAATAATACCCTAAACCAACAAAAACAGATCCTTGTATATGCTATATATGAACAATAAGCTCAGGCAAAATAATAATGGAGACACATTGCTTGGGTTTACCTGATTTTGAAGATACTTTCCTTGCAGCTGATACATAAAGGCAGCCTGCAAATATATATTTTTAAAAAAGTTTTTACCTAGATATAGTGGAATAGTTCTTTATACTGTATAGTTATTTATAGTTACAGACAGTGAATACATGTAATGCTTAATATGTCACTCACAGGCAGAGCAGGCATGAATATTTTTACATAAAGTTGTGACAGACTGTTGAGAGAGAGAGAGAGAGAGAGAGAGAGAGAGAGAGAGAGAGAGAGAGAGAGAGAGAGAGAGAGAGAGAGAAAACAATGACACACAGTTAAAGAAACTCCACAGACAATGACTTTTTAAGTCCATGTGACTGCCACATGTCCAAATGATATGACATCATGTTATTTCACAATATATCATATACTTCTATCACAATGTGTTGACAACAGACTTTGTCAGCAGGCTCAGGTAAGTTTTACTAAACAGGACCATTATTTAATGTGTGTTGAATGTGTCAGACCTGGCCACACTGGGACTCTGTCGGACAGCCAGCAGGATTGGCTCTGTGTTGATGAGCAGCGCCCAGCAGGGGAAACAGGCCAACAGGAGGATGAGAACCCCTCTCTGCAGTATCACACCCACCCGCTTCAGATTATTACCCCCAAACGTCTGTAGGGCATAATTCAATTCAAATGACACCTGAGCACAAATGATACTCACATTACTGAACATACACTATCATACCTGAGAGATGAGTGTATCGCATGCAGACGCCAATCCAGAGCCGATGGAGATGCCGGACACATTAATAACCTGTGAGCAAAAAGGACTCATTTATAAAGGCGATGGGTGTTTTAATGAACACCACTATAATGAAGTTATTTTGTGAACTCACTCACAGCAATAGCCAGAGCCACACTGGCCAGTTCAGTTTTCCCCAAGTGTCCACAGAACACAGTGCTGACGAAGCTGATCAGAAAGATCATCAGCTGAGATATAGACTGCAAAAAAGGGGATATATTTTCAGGATCCAATAAAAGCCACAAGACATTTCCACTTTTTTCAGTGTTAAAGCTATAATAATGTATGTTTTATTTGTCATGTCCAGTATTCGTAAGACAAAACTGACCAGAGAACTAAGAAGTTGACAATTCATTATTTTAGATTATTCTGCTAAACTAAATATATTAAAAAGGCATTCAACTACGTTTTGGTGCAAACTCCAGACTTTTTTCTTCTTTTTCTCAGAAGTCTCAGAAAGTGTCAATAATTATAGGTCAAATATCCTCCGTCTGTCAGAAAATAATGTTTCTTTTAAAGATGCATATTCATGTGTTCTGTTTTTCTTTTTCTATTTTCAATCAACAGTGAAATAAAATCATCACAGTATTTGGTTATATAATTGCCATAAGCAAAGTTTAAATTCACCTTCATAAATCATTTCACACTATTCAAACTTACCACTGGTCCAGCCAGTTTTAGCAGCTCCACAATTTCTTCTTTATAATTCACTGGTAACAAACTCCGAAGTTTCTTTCGACACCCTCCACACACAACCTGTGTACTTGACGTTGACTGAGCATCATCACTTTTCTCCTGTTTTGAGTCTCCGTTTATCTGACTCACTGTGGTAATACTGTCCATTTTCGTTATTCCTGAAGTCTTTATTTCACTCAAAGCAGCTTTTAAATGGAGTTAAAGTACAGGGCTACATCTGCATGAAAGACATTGCGCTAAAGGTCCATTGCAGGGAGACGTCTGGGTGAATCTCAAAGGGAGACACTTAGAAAAGTGTCTGGTATAAGTTTAGCCCTGCCTGCTGCTGTACTCCACGAGGTTACTGCATAAACAGAAGTCACTTTGAGCCCGGGTCAGGTTTCATTAAAGGAACCCCAGCATTCAAGCAGAAATGTTAATAGAGGCAATATAAGCTGTGGAACTTCACTCATATCTTTTTAAATGTGCTGTAAAACCTTTTAACAAGGTCTCTGTAGTTAATGAGTCATGAGAGATTCATCTTAATACACTGCTGATTTCCTTTACTGCTGTTTTGTGCATACACAAATCTTTCTTAGCAGCAATGCCCATTACAGCAAACATCAGGGAAACTCTGCTAGGGAATCCCACAAATTAGTACCCATATGATATAATTTTCAAAATTTTGGAAAAAAATAAAACTAGGAACAATTATAAAGCATCTGAAACAAATAGTTTTATTTTTACACCTTTGACATAATATTTATTTATTCTGTAGTATATACAGTTTTTGGGGTAAGATGTCCCCCTTAAGAATGTGGATTTACTTTTAAATTGTAACATATTTAGATATAAGTTTAGCATGTGTGGGATAATGATGCATCAGCCAATGTGTTATTAGAATAAATAAATAAAAACATTTGCTAATTTAGTTGTTATAGCACAAAATGTCAAATATTAAAAGAGGAGTAATTTTGTTGCTACTTTAGGAGTTATCCAGTGGAAGTTTCAGTTTTCACTTTGTATGCTTTGAGCTGTTAATGGAGTAGGTGGACTCAGGACTTGTTGAGATATATATTATGTGGTCTCAGTTCAGTTGGAGCAGAAGAAGCATTTGTCTGTCAGAGTGAACAGTAGTTGCAGTGTGCTTGCTTTGTTTGTTGATCAAGATTAGCAGCTGTTGCTAGTAAGGAGCTAGAACTGCACTTCAAAGACTACTGTGGTAAAATCTGTTAATTGTTGCTAATTTAGGAGTTATCCAGTGGAAGTTTCAGATTACACTTTGTATGCTTTGAGCTGTTAATGAAGCAGGTGGACTTAGTGAGGAAGTACATATGTTTCAAACAATACTGAAGCAGCAGCCCTCGTGTTCAGCCCTCCTCGTGTGAAGACCTACTTGGGTAAAGACCCGCGACTCTACCTGTGCAAATCCACTGAGTAAGGACACCAACAAAGCACAACACGCTGCTCAAAATATCCCTAGCTTTTCATTACCACTTCCCTCATTTCTCCTGTATTACTCTTACCATGTGCCACCAGGTCATCTCTGTTGCCCATCGCAGACAGAAGTACAAGCACATCCGCACACAGAAGACCTCATCCTAACACATAACTGCACCACTGACAACAATCTTATTACTCCACTACATATCTCAGACCACTTCTTCTACTCCAATTCTCTATCAGTCTGCCTTCATGTTCACCACTGACCCCCCCCCCCCCCCCTTGTCTCCTTTTGGCGTAACCTCCGCTCTCTCTCCCCTACACGCTTTTCCTCTGTGGTCTCGGCATCCCTCCCCCTGTAACGACTTCTCTTCTCTTAATGTAATCAAGGCAACAGACACTCTATGCTCCACACTAACATCCTGCCTTGATAATATCTGTCCTCTCACCTCCAGAGCAGCACATGAGAAACCCTCCAGCCGCTGGCTCACAGATGCTGTCCGTGAACCAAGCTCAGAGCTGGTGAGAGGAAATGTGCAAGACTAAACACCCTGCTGACCTGAGCAAGTACCATTCTCTCCTGACCTTTTTCTGCTGCCAAGATATCCTACTACAAAAGCAAAATCAACAACATCTCAGACACCCGGTGACTGTTCAAAACATTATTCTCGCTTCTCTGTCCCCCATCCACCTCCTCCCACTTCTTCTCTGATGGCTGATGACTTCGCCACCTAGTTCACTGATAAGGTGGCAACTATCAACAACCAGTTCTCTACTCCACTCACCCACAGCCAACCTCCACCCAAACACATTCCACTATTCTCTTCCTTTTCTCCCCTTACAGAGAAAGAGGTCTCTAAAAATCACTGTGCCAGCCGTCCTACAACCTGTCCCTTAGACCCAATCCCCTCCCACCCACTACAGGTGATCTCACCAGCATTACTACCTGCTCTCACTCACATCATCAACATGTTCCAATCAACTGGAACATTTCCCACCACTTTCAAGCAGGCTCGAGTAACTCCACTCCTCAAAAAGCCAACTTAACCCCACAGCAGTTGAAAATTACAGACCAGTCTCTCTTCTGCCTTTTCTGTCTAAAACGCTTGAAAGAGTGGTGTTCGATCAGCTTTTGGCTTTTCTTTCACAGAATAACCTACCTGATGACAACCAGTCTGGCTTCAAAAGTGGACACTCCATGGATACTGTCCTGCTGACTCTTGCAGAAATACTTTGGCTGGCAAGAGCAAATGCAGTGTCATCTATTCTTATTCTGCTGGACCTTTCTGCGGCTGTTGATACTGTTAACCACCAGATCCTTCTGGCCACCCTCTCTGACTTGGGCATCACAGGTACTGTCAGTGGCTTCAGTCATACCACACTGGCAGATCTTTCAAGATTGTTTGAGTCACATCAGCTAATGCCTCAAGGTTCAGTGCTCACTCCTCTTCATTTCTCCATCTACACAACCTCACCGGGTACGCTCATAAAGGCACATGGCTTCCCTACCACTGCTATGTAGATGATACACATCTCTAGATTTGCAGTCTACAACATCAGGAAAATCAGACCCTTCCTGTCAGAATACACAACACAGCTACTTGTCCAAGCGCTTGTAATTTCAAGACTGGACAACTACAATGCTCTATTGGTGGGCCTTCCAACCAGCATGACTAAGCCTCTGCAGATGATCCAGAAGGTGGCAGCTTGTCTTCAATCATCCCACGTCATATCCCTCCTGATCTCACTCCACTGACTCCCAGTTGTGGCCAGAATCAAGTTTAAAGTTCTAATGTTGGCTTTGAGGACTACCACTGGAACAGCTTCCCCCTACCTCAACCCACTACTACAAATCAAATGTATGCTCCCTCCCTCCCGCCAGCTCAGGTCACTGAATGAGTGACGTCTTCTTGTTCCCTCACAATGAAGCAAAAACTACTGGGAAGCTCGGGATAATTTTGATACCCGAGTTCCCGAGTTAGGCGATAAACTTTAAACATGGCAGAGGGGAGAACGATTGCTGCTGTGAAAGGTTACATCGCCTTGTCTTGTCGTTAAAGTAGTGCATATACACTCACCTAAAGGATTATTAGGAACACCATACTAATACTGTGTTTGACCCCCTTTCGCCTTCAGAACTGCCTTAATTCTACGTGGCATTGATTCAACAAGGTGCTGAAAGCATTCTTTAGAAATGTTGGCCCATATTGATAGGATAGCATCTTGCAGTTGATGGAGATTTGTGGGATGCACATCCAGGGCACGAAGCTCCCGTTCCACCACATCCCAAAGATGCTCTATTGGGTTGAGATCTGGTGAGTGTGGGGGCCATTTTAGTACAGTGAACTCATTGTCATGTTCAAGAAACCAATTTGAAATGATTCGAGCTTTGTGACATGGTGCATTATCCTGCTGGAAGTAGCCATCAGAGGATGAGTACATGGTGGTCATAAAGGGATGGACATGGTCAGAAACAATGCTCAGGTAGGCCGTGGCATTTAAACGATGCCCAATTGGCACTAAGGGGCCTAAAGTGTGCCAAGAAAACATCCCCCACACCATTACACCACCACCACCAGCCTGCACAGTGGTAACAAGGCATGATGGATCCATGTTCTCATTCTGTTTACGCCAAATTCTGACTCTACCATCTGAATGTCTCAACAGAAATCGAGACTCATCAGACCAGGCAACATTTTTCCAGTCTTCAACTGTCCAATTTTGGTGAGCTCGTGCAAATTGTAGCCTCTTTTTCCTATTTGTAGTGGAGATGAGTGGTACCCGGTGGGGTCTTCTGCTGTTGTAGCCCATCCGCCTCAAGGTTGTGCGTGTTGTGGCTTCACAAATGCTTTGCTGCATACCTCGGTTGTAACGAGTGGTTATTTCAGTCAAAGTTGCTCTTCTATCAGCTTGAATCAGTCGGCCCATTCTCCTCTGACCTCTAGCATCAACAAGGCATTTTCGCCCACAGGACTGCCGCATACTGGATGTTTTTCCCTTTTCACACCATTCTTTGTAAACTCTAGAAATGGTTGTGCGTGAAAATCCCAGTAACTGAGCAGATTGTGAAATACTGCATTGAAGCAACTGCCATGTGATTGGTTGATTAGATAATTGCATTAATGAGAAATTGAACAGGTGTTCCTAATAATCCTTTAGGTGAGTGTAGAGTGGTGGAGGGATGATGTATTTTTGTAGGCCAAAACCTGGAAAGGAGTTGCATTTTAGCACTTCCAGTTCCATTATCCTGAAGTCAGTAGGTTTTTTGAATAGGTTAAATGCTAAAAAATGCGTGAAATAAGGTCTGTGGTGAACACAAGCTCAAGATATTTTCACATTTTATTCTACGATATAAAATACATTAATACCCACTTGAGTACCCTCAGAACATACTGTGATTGGTTGCTTTACATGTCAGTCAGATGGTTCTTTCTTAGCAAAATCACGGTGACATGTGAACAACGGAGGCCAGCTAGTAAGAGCTGTGTGAGTAAACCTCACTCCCCTGGCCTCAAGAGGCGCACTAGCAACTGATGCTAGGGGCTGCGGTTGTCACAACTGGACACACACAACTGAAACAGAGCAACTTAAATACAATGACAAACAAGGATGATTAATTATACACACCTGAACTGAATGGCAAATGAAATCTGTAACCATAGTAAAAAATAAGGAACTCAAACAGGCAGGGAAATGGTGAAGACAGAAAACAAAGTCTTAGCACAACAGAACCGTGACAGCGGTATTTACTGTCCTTGTTAGCGTGCCCGCCTCTCATACCAGAAACGCCGGTTCGAATCCCGCTCTGAGTGGTGCGAGTAGAACTGGAGGGGTGATGCTAACTTCCAGGTTTACCTACAAAAATACATCATCTCTGCACCACTCTATTTACATATATGAATATCTGAAGTGCATTGTATGTTTTATACACAGCGAAAATAGCATGCATTTGACCAAAATTCCAGAATCGTCAGCTGGCTATCTAGCCTGGTGAATGTTTATATGGTTGTCAACAAATGGAATGCTAGATTTTATTCAAAATTAAATATCTTTACATTTTGGATTTAATAATATTTCCTTAAGAAATAATGAAGAATAAACTTGGTGTCCTTTGTGATTACTGTTCTTTCCGACAACAAAGCACTTGATCGTGACAAGCACGTAATCACAACTTCAGAAGTGGGAAGTAGGAAATTTCCAATAGCGTGATGGCACATTGTAAAAAGGCAAAACCGTAAATATAAAAATGTTTATTAAACCACTAACTTAATGTTATTAATGCAATTTCAATTATGATATTTATGCATGATAATTCATATTTTATTAATTTTAACAATATTTGTTTAGTTATAATGTCAGCAAACAGCCCATGTGTCTCTTTTTACCACCCATAAGATAACAAAATATGGAAGGAAATGGAAGGAAATACCCTAAAAACATTAAAATGATGAAAAAAATAAATTTGCAGAATGAAGAACAACAGAAAAACGTTCCAAGTTTTAAATTCAGTTTACATTCTAATGTCTTGAACCACTGTCCAGATGGTTCTGTTTTGTTTGACATTGAAACTATTGTAGTTGTTCGGTTTCCATGGTAAAGGTCATAAAAACAGGCATGTGCGGAAAACATTGGTGGTATTACCATATATATATCATACTGGCTAGTTGATTCAATGAGAAATACATAAAATACCACAAAACCAGTCACAAATGTCTTGAAGACACGAATATTTCAATTAAATAAAAAATAAAAAAAATCTGCCAGAAATCCAACAATCTCATACAATCACCACCAACACAAAGCATGAGCATACAAGGAAAGGCCAGGCGAATGAATGGACACACAGCCACGAAACTAGCCTAATGGTGTGTGAAACAGAGAATAACAATTACATTAACAAACTGCAAACTGCATTAACAAACACCGGCTGAAAGCACTATATAATTGCATGACACGGCTGGTCATGTAATATGAACATGGTGGAGCCCATGAGGGGGCGAACCTCTCCAAGTAGAATAAGCTTCGTCTAGAAAACTGTCAGTGTACATCATTCTCAAAGGTATTTTTTGTATGTGTAAAAAAAAAATTTAGTGCACATATAAATTTTATTTATTCTATATTTCACCTTAAAGGTAGGGCAGGAAATTTGTTAAACACTTTTTGTTATACTGGTTGAAGCTCTTTTCACATCCTGATAACAATCAATAATACACTCTAAAAATGGTTCTTTAAGGTTCTTTACACTATTTAGAACCGTATGGTCTTGAAGATCCCTTTATATGCTGAAATGGTTCTTTTTTGTTAGAGTTTAGGGCTCTTTATTCCCGCCTTTTTGTTTTTAAAATCTGTAACATGCTGTTTTTTTGGGGTTTTTTAATGTAAAGCCCAAATAGAGGCCACACGATACTATAAGACTAGGCAGATAGAGGGATAACCCCTATATGTCCTGCCTAAATGTCCTGCCTGTCAATTCAGTATTTCCATACCTCCGCACACCCTGCTCGCACAGACATCACACGTCATCAGCGCGTTCCGTAAGGCTATAGACAGATAGCCACCAACTGCCAAAAACAAACAGCAGCCGCCTTTTACAGTTCCTGAACCAAACCAATGAGCTTATGCTGCGTTCACACTATGTCGGAACCGTTTATGTTCTACCCGGAGCTGTTCATGTCCTCAGACTCGGAACACTATCAACACCCAAATGAATCTGCAGCAGTCAGGTGGTACAGGTCAGTGTACTTTAATTTGGTATATAAAAAAAAAATAATAATAATAATTTGGTCATATTCATTATTATTGTAATGTTATGTGCTTTTGAGACATGAGGTAGTTTAACGCCGTCTCTCGTGACGATTTTGTTTGCTCTTTGCTGTAGCTATGCGTTCATGTGTTTTGGAGGAGCTTTCAAAGCTAGCTCGCTATTGCTAGCCTCTCCGAAAATTACCTACCCTACCTTTAACATTAATGTATTAACTAACATGAACTAACAATGAGCAATACATTTGTTACAGTATTTACTAATCTTTGTTAATGTTAGTTAATAAACATCCAGTTGTTTATCGTTTCTTCATGTTAGTTCACAGTGCATTAAATTAATGTTAACAAATACAACATTTGATTTTAATAATGTATTAGTAAATGTTGAAATTAATATTACCTAAGATTAATAAATAAGAAGCATTGTTAATTCTTAGTTCACTATACTTAGTTCACTAAAGTAGTTAACTAATGAAGCCTTATTGTAAAGTGTTACCATGTTTTCTTTTGTAAAATTTCTTTACAAAACAAGAATGATAGGTCTCTGCTGTTTAGAATTCACTTCAGTATGTGTTACATAGCCCATGCTCACATTACAGTACAAAATTATGCCTAATTTGTCCCCTTTTGTCTGTGCCAAGTTGAGAGTTAGTAAGGACAACTGTGTGAAGAGTTTTGAAAAAGTGGCCTCTAAGTATTGAAAAATGTGCCCTAGTGATTGTAAAAAGAACACTAGGTTCAATGGGATTCTATAACTCAGTTTTTAAAGAACATTTTATGCCATATAAAAATAAATGTATTAAATTATTGCACAATACATTTAATATTTAATGGGTTAATTCCATTTTTTTTCTAGTGATAAAGTATGATTACGAGCTTTCTAATTTATAAAAATGTAATTCAAATTAATTAAAACAACATTTATTAAAACTAATTCCATAAAATTATCCCATGATGGGAACCCCTAAAAGGCTCTATATATGTAGTGCCTGAGAGAGCCATTTAAGGTTCTATAGAAACTTTTCTTCTAAGAGTGTATGCAAGCATATCAAATAACGTGTTCTCTATGACTCATCAGAAACACTTTTACTCAATCGAATCAGTGAACTACTGCCTGGTCAAATATTAAAAAAAACAGAGATCATACTGTGTATGGGGGACATAAAATGGTTACATATTATTCTTGGGCTAGTGTCTGGACTTCACTGACTACATAATACTTTGTAAAATATGTAAATAATTAAGTCAAGAAGTAAATGAATACATACTATAGACGGAGGTCTAATTCCTTATGTATTATGTTTTAGCAGTTTAATTAATAGTGAAAATGATAAGATGCAAGAGAGGCAGGGAAAAGTGCACATGAGAGGGACAGGAAGATGATGCATCCTCTTTTAACGTTATACTGGGAAATTGTGTTTGCTGCAGAAGATCCTCTGTAAACATGGAGAGATTGAACAAATAAGAGTTGTCTGTCATCTGTCTGTCTTGTCCATTTTATCTGTCTGTCTGTCTGTCTGTTTGCCATAAAAAAATATATGTAGTTCATTTTTGATCTTCTTTTTTCTTGGGTCTTGGGTGTTTTATGCTTTAAACCAGCAATAAACAACAAACCAAGGTTCCTGAATATGAGTCAAACATAATCTAGACAGTTTCTTACGCCACACCAAGATCAAGCAGATGATACAAAAAAAGCAGCCTGTAGTCTTTAACAAAATGCTCAAAAGTAATCATTAATATGCACAAATGAACTTGAATCCTGAAAAAGTATGTGGTGAAGAGAAATTGCTGTCTTATCACATTTCTTTTTTGCAGGACATTTTTCATGTAAAATAAACTTTTTCACCCTTTTATTCTGATTTATTCTCTATTTAGTCTTTTACTTGCATTGTGAAAACAGCTAACAATATGTTCTCATTATATATAAATGAGTCATAGTGAACACTGGGGAAAACTAATCATTTGATCATTTCATATTCTATTGTCTAAGCCCAAAAAAAAAAATGAGTCATTGGATGTCCTAATCTTTATAAATCTTTAACATCTGAATACAAATATTCTGACACCAGACTTAACCATTGTGTCATGGCATAATTTTAAGGAACTTTATGTTCTTATTTTTTTTATGCGTTAAGATTTTTATTCTTGGATTATTGGATGGTGTAAGTAAGGTTTATAACAGGTGTTAACAGTGATTAACAACTACAAATCTAAATGGGGTCCGGGGTCTGGTGGGGTGCTATAAATCATTTAAGCTGGTGTTAACCACTGTCATTTTGCCAAGACAGACATGTTCCTCGATCAACATATTTTGTTGATCCTAGAACAACATTTCTGTCCGAACTGGGTTGGGTTATAGTTGTAACACCGGTTCCAATGAGATATGTCACTATTGGATGCGGCTGGAAAGCCATCCATGTCCTCATTATAGCTCCTCTGAAAGGAACGAACAAGGTGGCCCTCAAAGAAAAGAGATGCAACCATAACCTTAAAGGGATAGTTCACCCAAAAATGAAAATTAGCCCATGATTTACTCACCCTCAAGTCATCCTAGGTGTATATGACATTCTTCTTTCAGACAAATAAAATCGGAGTTATATTAAAAAAGTCCTGGCTAATCCAAGCTTTATAATGGCAGTGATTGTTGTTCTGTTTTTGAAGTCCATAAAAATGCATCTGTCCGTCATATAACGTGCTCCACACGGCTCTGGGGGGTTAATAAAGGCCTTCTGAAGCGAATCGATGCGTTTGTGTAAGAAAAATATCCATATTTAAAACTTTATAAAGTAAAGTTCCAGCCGAATTGCCCATCTCATGTTAACAAGTTTATAAAAAAAGACTAAATTCTGTGAAAGAATTTTCATGATTTTTCCTGCATGGAAGTGTGGCCAGATTAATGGTAATCAATACAGCTAGCAAAGTTCATTTTAATACAATCATGACAGTTTCATATTGTGTCCATGCCCAACCATTGTTCAAGATTTGCCAGATTAATGTCTACAATCATCTTGTTTTGGCGGTGGCACATTATCACAATGATGTAGTCATTAATAAGTTGAGAAAAATGTTCCATGTCAATTGCTCCGACAAGATTCACTGACGCAGTGCATTTAAAGCATTATCCACTGAGTGCTGTCACTATCATCCATATCCATTACAAAACAGGCATATATCGACAAAATATTGAATTAAAAGCTTTAGATTAAAAGCTTTGTTATTGCGACTGGTTAGCAATAAGCTGGTTTTGTTTACATCAGCATGGGTTTGAAAATCACATTTCATTGGTTCAGACTTATGACATTGAGAATTCACTTTACAACGATATCAAACTTGTGCTGAGCGGAAGCACCAGTAGTCGAGAAGCGGGCAGAGGAAAACTGCATTTTTTCATGGATTATTGAAACAAAGGAAAGATTTAGGAAGGTACACCTCTCAGAAAACATACAAATAAAGATAATTTTAGATGTTTAATTGCTATTTGGAGCATTGGGATCACTAGACGAGGGCTTAATGAACTCATTTTTGTGAAAACATCAAATTCGGCCAAAATTGAAACATTTCACTTGTTTTTACAAAAAAGGATGAACAAGGGGGCCCTCAAAGAAACGAGATACAACCCTAGCCTGAAGTTCATGTTCAGTTAACTTAAACAGGGCTAGTCTCAGCCTCAACGATTTAATATGCGAGTTAGATAAATATTAGTATTAGATAAATATTAGATATTAGTAAGGTGATCTAAAAAAGTACATTGTTGCTGTTGTTGTGCACCAGCAATGTTTGAGATAAGATCCACAATCTACAACAGCTTTTGAATGTTAACATTGATGCTTTAAATAAAAATAGAAAAATAAATATAAATGTCTTAAATAAAACAGAAATGTCAAACGAGACAATAGATGCAGTGTAACTCTTCATTCCTTCATTCATCTTTTTTTTTTTTTCTACAAAGTATTTATAGTTTAATTTTTAAACGTTACATTTTAAAGTTGTTTAAAAGTGCAACATTTTAAAAGCACCGAATGAGATGAGAACAATCATCCACATCAAATACTATTATATTTGCATAGATGGCCTGGGCAGTGGCAAAGTTTTAACATTTTCAGAGTAGACAAATCTCTGTGTTTACTGTCCAGTGATCACTGCATTTAACACAATCCCTCCAGCTAGTATAAGCAGCATTAAGGAAACTGCTAGTCCTCGACGAACAACCAGCTGTTTGGTGGTCAAAACCACACCAACTGTGACCTTTGTGCCAGTGTCTGTTATTCCTCCTTCTCCTTTACTGAGTCCTTCCAGGTCAGTGTTTGTATCTGTCTGGCCGTCTTCAGTGTGCTGGTACTCTTCTGTACAATAATTGATCAACATAAGGGAAAAGTACATGATGAAAGAAACATTTTTTTTTGGTTAATCATTGAGGTCATCATATACCACAGACAGAAAGTACCTTCTCTACAGTCCTTATTTTCCATAGCATACGATTCATCTTTGGTCTCAGGGGCTTGAACACCTCCTCTGATCAAGGCCTGAAAATAAGAAGATAAAGACTAGAGTCATCTGTCCAATCATCTGTCAGAATATATATATATATATATATACAAACCCGATTCCAAAAAAGTTGGGACACTGTACAAATTGTGAATAAAAAAGGAATGCAATAATTTACAAATCTCATAAACTTATATTTTATTCACAATAGAATATAGATAACATATCAAATGTTGAAAGCGAGACATTTTGAAATGTCATGCCAAATATTGGCTCATTTTGGATTTCATGAGAGCTACACATTCCAAAAAAGTTGGGACAGGTAGCAATAAGAGGCCGGAAAAGTTAAATGTACATATAAGGAACAGCTGGAGGACCAATTTGCAACTTATTAGGTCAACTGGCAACATGATTGGGTATAAAAAGAGCCTCTCAGAGTGGCAGTGTCTCTCAGAAGTCAAGATGGGCAGAGGATCACCAATTCCCCCAATGCTGCGGCGAAAAATAGTGGAGCAATATCAGAAAGGAGTTTCTCAGAGAAAAATTGCAAAGAGTTTGAAGTTATCATCATCTACGGTGCATAATATCATCCAAAGATTCAGAGAATCTGGAACAATCTCTGTGCGTAAGGGTCAAGGCCGGAAAACCATACTGGATGCCCGTGATCTTCGGGCCCTTAGACGGCACTGCATCACATACAGGAATGCTACTGTAATGGAAATCACAACATGGGCTCAGGAATACTTCCAGAAAACATTGTCGGTGAACACAATCCACCGTGCCATTCGCCGTTGCCGGCTAAAACTCTATAGGTCAAAAAAGAAGCCATATCTAAACATGATCCAGAAGCGCAGGCGTTTTCTCTGGGCCAAGGCTCATTTAAAATGGACTGTGGCAAAGTGGAAAACTGTTCTGTGGTCAGACGAATCAAAATTTGAAGTTCTTTTTGGAAAACTGGGACGCCATGTCATCCGGACTAAAGAGGACAAGGACAACCCAAGTTGTTATCAGCGCTCAGTTCAGAAGCCTGCATCTCTGATGGTATGGGGTTGCATGAGTGCATGTGGCATGGGCAGCTTACACATCTGGAAAGGCACCATCAATGCTGAAAGGTATATCCAAGTTCTAGAACAACATATGCTCCCATCCAGACGTCGTCTCTTTCAGGGAAGACCTTGCATTTTCCAACATGACAATGCCAGACCACATACTGCATCAATTACAACATCATGGCTGCGTAGAAGAAGGATCCGGGTACTGAAATGGCCAGCCTGCAGTCCAGATCTTTCACCCATAGAAAACATTTGGCGCATCATAAAGAGGAAGATGCGACAAAGAAAACCTAAGACAGTTGAAAAACTAGAAGCCTGTATTAGACAAGAATGGGACAACATTCCAATTCCTAAACTTGAGCAACTTGTCTCCTCAGTCCCCAGACGTTTGCAGACTATTATAAAAAGAAGAGGGGATGCCACACAGTGGTAAACATGGCCTTGTCCCAACTTTTTTGAGATGTGTTGATGCCATGAAATTTAAAATCAACTTATTTTTCCCTTAAAATGATACATTTTCTCAGTTTAAACATTTGATATGTCATCTATGTTGTATTCTGAATAAAATATTGAAATTTGAAACTTCCACATCATTGCATTCTGTTTTTATTCACAATTTGTACAGTGTCCCAACTTTTTTGGAATCAGGTTTGTATACACACTATATTTATTTCCTCACTACTAAATAAAAATAAACTGTTAGTGGTATTAAAACAAAGTGGAAGTAATTGGGAACAACAGCAACTCAGCAATGAAGTGGTAGGCCACGTAAAATCACAGAGAGGGGGCAGCGCATTCTGAGGTGCACAGTGTGCAGAAGTCACCAACTTTCTGCAGAGTCAATAGCTATAGACCTCCAAACTTCGTGTGGCCTTCAGATTAGCTCAAGAACAGTGCATAGAGAGCTTCATGGAATGGGTTTCCATGGCCGAGCAGCTGCATCCAAGCCTTACATCACCAAGTGCAATGCAAAGCGCTGGATGTCCAGTGGTGTAAAGCACGCCACCACTGGACTCTAGAGCAGTGGAGACGTGTTCTCTGGAGTGACAAATCACGCTTCTCTGTCTGGCAATCCGATGGACGAGTCTGGGTTTGGCGGTTGCCAGGAGAACGGTACTTGCCTGACTGCATTGTGCCAAGTGTAAAGTTTGGTGGAGGGGGGATTATGGTGTGGGGTTGTTTTTCAGGGGTTGGGCTTGGCCCCTTAGTTCCAGTGAAAGGAACTCTTAATGCTTCAGCATACCAAGACATTTTGGACAATTTCATGCCCCCAGCTTTGTGGGAACAGTTTGAGGATAGCCCTTCCTGTTCCAACATGACTGCGCACCAGTGCACCAAGCAAGGTCCATAAAGACATGGATGAGCGAGTTTGGAGTGGAGGAACTTGACTGGCCTGAACATAGTCCTGACCTCAACCCGATAGAACACCTTTGGGATGAATTAGAGCGGAGACTGCGAGCCAGGCCTTCTTGTCCAACATCAGTATCTGCACTCACAAATGCGCTTCTAGAAGAATGGTCAAAATTTCCCATAAGCACACTCCTAAACCTTGTGGAAAGCCTTCCCAGAAGAGCTAAAGCTGTTATAGCTGCAAAGGCAATGCAAGTATCGCCTATTTTAACTAATAAGAGGGTTAGGATAAGCAGTAAAATCCTCCTAACAAGGTTCTTTGAAAATAACAAGCTGATGGTTCTTTTCATGGTTAATGACTCTTTTTCCATAGCTTCATTCCCATTTTTCGGATTCATTCTGTCACTTTCCATCTTACCCATGTATGTGTGATTTGTGTGTATGCGTTTCTGTTAGTTTAGTTGTGTTCATGATTTAGTTAATAAAAATTGTGCATAATACATATCTGTTTCTGACTCCCGGCCTGCAAACAAATTGTCACTTAAATGATGGATTTTGTTACACGCTCTAAGCGCTGTAAATGCTAAGGAAAAATTATTTTTCTGTGGCCATGAAAAATACCCTTCTCTTAGAATAAATTAATAATCAATACTGAGTATTCACAGGATGAACTGATTGATTGATTGATTGTAATGTTAGTGTAACTACATCAAGTTAATCTCATTAATTGATTCAAATATTCATAATTAATCATAATGAATAATCATAATGAGTTATGAATAATTATTAATATTTCCCTTTTGAGCTAACTCACTACAGCACTCTTTCACTGTAAAAACTGAAAGCGTTGTGTTGGAATTCACACTCATCTTCAGTGAACATTAAGCCCCGCCTTCTTTGATCTGATTGGCCATCATTTTGACATTGACTAGCGCTGTTAGACCGCTCAGGCAGACCAGCCTAAAAATGTAACTTTTTAACTTTCTGTCATCCTAACAACAAACAGGACAGCAGCATTAAGTAATATTATATATTGGGGGGGACAATTTGGCCATTTCCAATTAATAGGGGGGACTCGTCCCCCTCAATGCCTATGGTGGTTACGGCCCTGGTGAGATGTTTCTCCAAAGTATTTGCAAGTTCTCAAACATGTCTGGGGGACATATAGTTACATGTAGTTTGGCACTGCAAGGACGATCAGCTGTCCTTCCCGCTCCCTGTAGCACTGTCTTAGGCTTCTTACATTACGGCCATTACAGTTTTTTGCTCTGGTCACATCTGCAGTTCTCATGCCTCGCTGCAGCAGGACTATGGCATGTCCATGCAGGTGAGCAGACTGGGCATCTTTCTCCTGGTGTTTTTCAGAGTCAGTAGAAAGCTCTTTAGTGTCCTAAATTATTGGAACTGTGACCTTAATTGCCTGTGAGCTGTTAGTGTCTTAAGGACTGTTCCACAGGTGCATGTACAATAATTGTTTAGGGTTCAATGAATAAGCATGTTCAAACCCTCTCCAATAAATATCTGTAAAGCTTATTTGGATTTTACAAAATTATCTTTAAAATACAGTATCCTAAGTGAGTTACAGTATGTGTTTGTTAGTGATTGGTGACAGACTCACGAAGTGGCCAGAAGCTTTCCCATGTACGAGGGAGTGCAATAACAGTGTTTATTCATTCAACCCGGCACCCAGATAACAAATGTGTATTTGCTTGCTATTATTTGAAAGGTACTATCCCTTTAAAAACAGCCTTAGCTATTTTCCTAAAGGTGAAGCACTAAATCATAAATGATTTAAAGTGGCCATTGTTAATATTTTCTTATTTCTTGGGCTTCACTTTTTAACTTTCCATGTGTAACACTGACTTTTCTGCCATGGTACGTGCGCACACTCAGACAAAACATTAAGTAGTCCTTGGACACACTCACACGCACCCAGACGTTGAAGATACACATACACACATATTTGCGCACATACATGTCTTACTTGATTTTATATTGAAATACCATATATGGTACGGTTTGATTTTAAGTAGGATGATTGGATGCTCAAGACATCCTGAAGAATGTTGTTTTACTTACACCTATATATATGACCTTTTTTACACCTTTTTTCCTTAATAAATTTGAGAATGTTATAGTACTGCACTGTGTCTGTGTCTCCTTGAGCATTCTCCCGAGATATCTCGCGTTGCAGCTGCCACACATCACAGGGGTTGGATTTTTGGAGTGTACTCGACTGATGACTGAGAATATTGAAAAATGGCCCACCTCTTGAGTCGCTTTTTCCCAGTCCAGTTTGTAAATGAGGATGATGAAGAACAAAGACTGTAGGAAGTCACACCCAAAAAACCCAATCCACAGACCTAACAACAGAGAGAAAAGACATGAGGAGATTGATGGACATGTTTAGTGTGGAACTTGAGTTTATTGGCTCATTTTCGGAACTTATACTGTACAATAATGTTCAGCGTTGAGCAGTTGCGTCATTACAAACAGCATCAGAACATACAGAAATCTGTTGACATCTACAGTATGGAAAGAAGCTGCATTCACATTTAAAAAAAAACATCTTTTGTGTTCTATAAGAAAGAAAATCATCAGGGAAGCATACAGTCTTACAAATCCCAGCTTACTATATTCAGTATTTCAAAATTACAAAATAGCTTTAATATAGCCAGCCACTTTCTTACCAATTATGCCCATGTCGAAAGCAAACATCAGAGACACTCCAATTGGGAATCCCACAAAATAATATCCTACAATGCTACAAAGAGCACCAAGCAGCTGCTTTCCTGCACCTCTGACAATGCCACCTGTAATAGCCTACAACCAAACACACATTTGGGTGATTATCAAAAGGAAAATATCAAAATGGATTCACAATGTGTGAAATACAAATAGAAGGCCAATTCAGATTAATAACTTAAACAAAAATAAGCTTTATGTTTCTTTTCAACTCATGTATCTCTAAGCAAGAGGTTTAAAATCAATATACTTACGGAAGTGGCATCGAATAGATAAACAAAGCCATACATGATCATGACCTGTGAAACTCTGAGGACAATTTCCCTGCAAGATAGAGAGTTAATGAAACCAGTTATAACACTATTCTCCATAATTTGATCCTCATTTGATGAGAAACTGCTGACATAATATACAAAAACTGTACACAAAATAATTTCAATAGTCGTTAAATGTTGATGCTCTTTAGAATAATAATAAAAAAAGCCTTGTGAGATAATACAATTACCATGTAGACTACTATGCAGCGTTCAACAGTAAATCTCTTTGGCAACTTACTCATCTTTGCTAAAGATGTATCCAATAATGTTGTGAGTACCTCCAATTATCATTGCAATCACACAGGAAACAAGTACTGCAGCAGAGAAAAGAAAAAGATATTGAAAGAAAATGACTGCAAAACATCATACGAGTAACAATAATTATAGTGATTATCATTTTATGTTTCATTTCAACAATACTTGATTTAACGTCCTGATATCTTTTATCAACAGGTTTCCAAAAAAATTTGACATGTTCAGTTAAAGCTGTTGAAATGACAACATACGTCCACAGACTAAAGATACTATTGCAGACAGCCTGGCTTGTTCGGTGTTTCCAGCTCCAAGAGCATTTCCCACCCTCACACTGGCTGCCACTGCAAATCCCAGAGGAAACTGAATGACAGAGAAAACAATGACTTTTGTTCAAATACTACCCAATGGATTCCAATAATAAATTTGGCTACTTTTTTGACAGTCATCTCTGTGTCAAAAAATCTCTCAATTTACCCAGATTAATCCTAATACACCACAGTTCAAACATTTAAGGATTGGTAAGATTTTTAAATACAATAAAAATGTAATACTACACAGTAAAAAAAATTGATCAGTAAGGCATGGCAACCTATGTTTTTACATTAACTCAAAATAAAAAATAATTTAAGCAATTTCAATCTTTTTATAAGTTAAACAAGATTGAACTATTTTTTTGTTTTGTTAGTTTAATATAATTTAAATTGAAATGACAATCAAGTTGATTCTACTTAAAGGATTAGTTCACTTTAAAATGAAAATTTCCTGATAATTTACTCACCCCCATCTCATCCAAGATGTTTGTGTCTTTCTTTTTTCAGTCGAAAAGAAATTCAGTTTTTGAGGAACACATTCCAGGATTTTTCTTCACATAATGGACTTCAATGGCAACCAAAAGGTTGAAGGTCCAAATCAATGCAGTTTCAAAGGGCTTTGAAGGGCTTCAGAGGCTCTGCATGATCCCAGCTGAGGAATAGGGTCTTATCTAGCGAAACCATGTGTCATTTTCAAGAAAAAATTAAAATGTATATACTTTTTAACCTAAATTGCTTATCTTGCGCTGCTCTGCGACATGCCATGGATTGCGCAATCACGTCGGAAGATCACGCTTGACGTAGGCAGAAGTACCGCCGCAAGCGAACGTGCGAAGACTAATACAAACGCCCTTTACAAAAGAAACTCCATTTCAACTTCAAAATCGTCCAACATCGTTGTTTTACCTTTTTTTGCTAAAGGATGTTTGTATTAGTCTTTGCATGAGCGCTTTGTAAACACGGGGGCGGTACTTCTGCCTACGTTTAGCGTGACCTTTCCGGCGTAATTCCGCAATCCGTGGCACATCGCAGAACAGCGCAAGATGAGCAATTTAGGTTAAACAGTATATACATTTTTTTTTTTTTTAGAAAATGACCAATGGTTTCGCTAGATAAGACCCTATTCCTCAGCTGGGATCGTGCAGAGGCCTTTGAAGCCCTTCCAAGCCCTTTGAAACTGCATTGATTTGGACCTTCAACATTTTGGTTGCCATTGAAGTCCATCGTGTGGAGAAAAATCCTGAAATGTTTTCCTGAAAAACAATTAATTTCTTTTCCACTGAAGAAAGAAAGACATGAACATCTTGGATGGCATTGGGGTGAGTAAATTATCGGAAATTTTCATTTTGAAGTGAACTAATCCTTTAACAATTTAATGCAGCAACTGAACTTAAGTTTTTAAGTTAAAATAGGTGGGAATTTTTTTTACAGGGTGTGTAAATATTACTGCAATTTGAAAATTACATGTTCCCTTTCAAGGGGACTCAATGCTGCGTTAGAATGTTGACGCTTTGGAAATGCTTTTGTGTGACCTGTGTCTAAAGCACGTGTGGAATCACTCCAATCTCATTGGCCAATCATAGTTTTAGCCCGGAAGCTATAAAGGACACCTGGACCAAACATTGTCAGCTTCTGTGTCTTCAGTAAGTCCTCTGTGTAAATTTTATTTTGTGTCCCTATTATTGAATTAATTGTGAATAAGCAGCAGTTTAAGATCTGTGTTTCCCTGCCTGTGCTACATTATGGGAGGTGACACCCGGCTTATGAAGAGCTCATGAAGGTTGTGACCAAATTATTCCTCTAACTGAATGAACACGGGTATGGGCGATGCCTAGGGTTGAAGAGACACTTGCAAGTTATCTCTCCCCTTAGTCCCTAAAGGCTTTGACGCAACACACAAAGCCATTTAGAATCACATTGTTTTTGGTGGGTAAAGCCTATGTGGCACTGGGTCAGGCCGGGGCATGTCTGCACACAACGGCTTTACTGCAGACATGCCAGAGCTGCACTGGGCCACAGATTTAGCTCTCCGCACCAGCAAACAGACGGCTCACTCAATCTGCCATTCTATGGCAGCTAGAGTGGCTGTGAAGAGGCACTTATAGACCCATGGAGACATGATTGACCCTCTCTGGAATAAAGGAAAGAGAAAGGTCCTTCCGCTCACCCCTCCAGGCCTCTGCTGTGACACAGTGCACACTGTTGTCGAGAGGTTTCACAGGCAAAGAAACAGGCGGCGGCGTTCCAAAGGTATAAAGGAGTCCAGATTGCTCCCAAAGAGCAGCCCCAGCCAAGCACAAGAGGAGAAGTGGCTCACATCAAGTTTAAGTGTGCCCACATCCAGGTGCCCTCTGGAGATCGGTCTGCCAACCCCACCACCTCTAGTGTTTGAGGGAGAAGCGGTTTCCAGCGAGATCCTTGCACAGTCTTACCAATATAGGGTTCTTCCGTTCGGCCTAGCCTTGTAGCCTCTCAATTTCACAAAGTGCATGGATGCCGTTGCGATACCAGGGCATCCGTGTACTTGGGCATACACATTGACAACTGGTTGATTCTAGCCCAGTCCGATGAAATGTGCTTTCTGACATGGGACTCGACTACGATGCAGGCACGTCTGTCTCTTGCTCATATCGAGTTGATTCTTTCAGCTATATGCAAGATCAGGCTAGGCCAAGCCATCACTGTAAAATAGTTTCAGAGACTGTGACAGTTGCGTCCAACGTGATTACTTTGAGACTTCTTCACATGAGACCACTGCTGTAGTGGCTCAAGACAAGAACAAGGTGCAGGTTCTACCCTAGTGATGTGGAAGAAGCCTTGGTTCTTGGCCCAAGGTCCTGTGCTGGGGGCATCCTGTCATCACAAAAAACTAATGCCAGATCATACCCTCACAGGCTGCAGTGGAGTCCTAGACGGCCACTTAACTCAGGGTTAAAAGGAGAGGTTATCTTCTTTCAAGGCACATCAATTGCCTGGAGATGATGGTTGTATTTCTAGCACTGAGATGCGGCTACCATGTCCTTGTCCACTCAGACAACACATTGATAATCTCATACATAAACCACTAGGGGATCTGCGGTCACACCGTCTTTGCAGATCTGGCGCGCCAGATCGTCTTCTGGGTCCAGGGCAAGCTGGGCACCTGAATCGGGGGCAGACATCCTGTCGAGGCAGGGAATGGAGACACCACCCAGAAATGGTGGCGTTAATTTGGAGGAGGTTTGGCCAGGGTGAAGTTTATTTGTTTGCGTCAGTAAAAATGACGCACTATCCGCTCTGTATCTTCCTCACGCATCCAGTTCTGTTGGGGTTGGATGCCATGGTTCAGACATGGTTCAGATCTTCTGTCTCAAGCACAATTTATCAGCCCTGACCGGAGATATGGAAATTGAGGGGGGTCAACTGTTGAACTCTGGTCTCTCAACTGGGAAATAAATTAATATTTGCAAGAGACATCCAAAACCATACATTAACCCTCATTTCATGTTAAGAATGAATTTTCTGTAAATGTACAGAGTCCCAGAAACCCAATGATGTGTGTAAAAACAACAATAGTAATAGTAATCTCTCAGATGCGAAACAGTAGGTGGTTAAAAATAATTTAAGGACTATCTCTGATTCCAGCAGAACATTCCTATCAAAAAAACAGATTTCTATCCTTTAAAACATACACGATGAGGCTTAAGATGGAAAATAGGGACTTTAACATTATTTTTATCAACACATTTTTTTCCTTCTGATTTTAGAAGTAGTTTATGGAAAAAGTTAGGGATAGAGTTTGTTTCCAGGGCAAAAGTGGTTGATTCAGGAACACATGCTACTATGTAAAATGTAATACTGTTAGTACCATATACATAATGCTGGCTAGTTCATAGACGACAGACTGAGCGCCCAGTTCAACTTCACTGATGAGTCCTGCAATAAAAGTAAGGGGGGGGGCATAAAATACACCAATATTCATCATATATGTCCAATATTGTTATGACATGAAAGAAAATCAATTAAATAAATACAGTTATAGTTTGCAAACCTGCCAGGAATCCACCAATCTCATATGTCCACCACTCCACACAAAGCATGAGCATGCTGGGAAGACCCAAGCGAATGAAGGCGCCCCATTCCTGCAAACAGTCACGAGACCAGCCTAATGGTGTGTGCGAGGCAGACAAATATCAGCAGGATACATGGGACAAATAAAATTTCATATAAAAAAAAAACAAAACAGACTAATTAATAACAATTAAATACCTGAATTTAAGCCAATTTTATTATATTACTCATGTCGTATGACTTGACACCAACTGAATACGAGGAAACTAGTTATGTAGACTGTTCAATAAAACTATGAAATTCAAACAGGTTTGCTGTCAGGCTTTTTTAGGATGCAGAACGAGTAAACAGACCTCTGCAGAACTGAACAGCAGAGACTTACCGTCCCAGGTGGCTTTATGCAGGCCAAAACACTGGATGTACACATAGAGAATCACAGCCAAGGAATACTGGGAAATTGCATTCGCAGCAGCAGATCCTCTGTGAACACATCAGCATAACATACAAATGTGAGGTGAATGAAGAAAACAAGAAAATATGGTCTCTAAATATGAGATAAACTGAATCTAGACAGCTTCTTACGCCACACCAAGATCAAGCAGATTAAGGAAGATGTAGTTTATTAAAGCGTTGAGGATGTTCCCTGCTGCTCCTGTGATGACCTGAGGCCAAATAATACCCTAGACAAACATATACAAACAAAACAGACCCTCAGCATCACAGCAATATATACTCAAACAGTAAAGCATGGCGCTAACAACATAAAGGTCATGAGTTTGATTCCCGAGGAAAGCATAAAATCATTAAATGTGCAACCTAAATGCAATATAAAGTTGTAAATGCGTAAATTTAAGAACTTTAACAAAATGGAGGTTACCTGATTTTGAAGATACAATCCCTGCAGCTGATACATAAAGGCAGCCTGAAGATAAAATAGGAAATAAGAAAAAATTGTTGGAAAATGGCAGAAAAATGGAAATAATAATACTCACTCTCACATCTGATTTTTTTTCATGCGTTATTATTTCTTTGTGTGAGGAACAGAGTAAAATTTAAGTTATTCACTGAAATTCAAATAGGTTCAATGCAGCATTAGCTTTGAGCAGATGATGACAGAATTTTCTTTTCTTTCTTTTTTTTTTTTTGCGAACTGTCCCTTTAAAAACATTTTTAATGGTTTTAAAGATGTTTCTTATGCTCACCAAGGCTGCATATATATATATATATATACACTCACCTAAAGGATTATTAGGAACACCTGTTCAATTTCTCATTAATGCAATTATCTAATCAACCAATCACATGGCAGTTGCTTCAATGCATTTAGGGGTGTGGTCCTGGTCAAGACAATCTCCTGAACTCCAAACTGAATGTCAGAATGGGAAAGAAAGGTGATTTAAGCAATTTTGAGCGTGGCTTGGTTGTTGGTGCCAGACGGGCCGGTCTGAGTATTTCACAATCTGCTCAGTTACTGGGATTTTCACGCACAACCATTTCTAGAGTTTACAAAGAATGGTGTGAAAAGGGAAAAACATCCAGTATGCGGCAGTCCTGTGGGCGAAAATGCCTTGTTGATGCTAGAGGTCAGAGGAGAATGGGCCGACTGATTCAAGCTGATAGAAGAGCAACTTTGACTGAAATAACCACTCGTTACAACCGAGGTATGCAGCAAAGCATTTGTGAAGCCACAACATGCACAACCTTGAGGCGGATGGGCTACAACAGCAGAAGACCCCACCGGGTACCACTCATCTCCACTACAAATAGGAAACAGAGGCTACAATTTGCACGAGCTCACCAAAATTGGACAGTTGAAGACTGGAAAAATGTTGCCTGGTCTGATGAGTCTCGATTTCTGTTGAGACATTCAGATGGTAGAGTCAGAATTTGGCGTAAACAGAATGAGAACATGGATCCATCATGCCTTGTTACCACTGTGCAGGCTGCTGGTGGTGGTGTAATGGTGTGGGGGATGTTTTCTTGGCACACTTTAGGCCCCTTAGTGCCAATTGGGCATCGTTTAAATGCCACGGCCTACCTGAGCATTGTTTCTGACCATGTCCATCCCTTTATGACCACCATGTACCCATCCTCTGATGGCTACTTCCAGCAGGATAATGCACCATGTCACAAAGCTCGAATCATTTCAAATTGGTTTCTTGAACATGACAATGAGTTCACTGTACTAAAATGGCCCCCACAGTCACCAGATCTCAACCCAATAGAGCATCTTTGGGATGTGGTGGAACAGGAGCTTCGTGCCCTGGATGTGCATCCCACAAATCTCCATCAACTGCAAGATGCTATCCTATCAATATGGGCCAACATTTCTAAAGAATGCTTTCAGCACCTTGTTGAATCAATGCCACGTAGAATTAAGGCAGTTCTGAAGGCGAAAGGGGGTCAAACACAGTATTAGTATGGTGTTCCTAATAATCCTTTAGGTGAGTGTATATATATATATATATATATATATATATATATATATATAGTGAAAAATTATTACTATTTAAACAACTCTTTTCTATGGTAGGGGAGACCGGAGATGGTTGTAACAATTTTGACATTTCTGTCTGCATCTTGGAGTTCTTTTAAGCCAGTGTGTTCAAAATGTGATTAAAACTCTTTACAAGTGTCAGCTATTAAATGACATAGCTGTTATCTTTGCAGCACAAACAGAAAATGTGTGGTTTCGTGTGGTTTCGATTCAAACACATTTCAATTGTAACATTGAAATGTTACAATTCAACCCATAGTCCGGGTTAGTTGGAACAGACCCTGGGGTGAGATGTACAAACCCGATTCCAAAAAAGTTGGGACACTGTACAAATAGTGAATAAAAACAGAATGCAATGATGTGGAAGTTTCAAATTTCAATATTTTATTCAGAATACAACATAGATGACATATCAAATGTTTAAACTGAGAAAATGTATCATTTTAAGGGAAAAATAAGTTGATTTTAAATTTCATGGCATCAACACATCTCAAAAAAGTTGGGACAAGGCCATGTTTACCACTGTGTGGCATCCCCTCTTCTTTTTATAACAGTCTGCAAACGTCTGGGGACTGAGGAGACAAGTTGCTCAAGTTTAGGAATAGGAATGTTGTCCCATTCTTGTCTAATACAGGCTTCTAGTTGCTCAACTGTCTTAGGTCTTCTTTGTCGCATCTTCCTCTTTATGATGCGCCAAATGTTTTCTGTGGGTGAAAGATCTGGACTGCAGGCTGGCCATTTCAGTACCCGGATCCTTCTTCTACACAGCCATGATGTTGTAATTGATACAGTATGTGGTCTGGCATTGTCATGTTGGAAAATGCAAGGTCTTCCCTGAAAGAGACGACATCTGGATGGGAGCATATGTTGTTCTAGAACTTGGATATACCTTTCAGCATTGATGGTGCCTTTCCAGATGTGTAAGCTGCCCATGCCACACGTACTCATGCAACCCCATACCATCAGAGATGCAGGCTTCTGAACTGAGCGCTGATAACAACTTGGGTTGTCCTTGTCCTCTTTAGTCCGGATGACATGGCGTCCCAGTTTTCCAAAAAGAACTTCAAATTTTGATTCGTCTGACCACAGAACAGTTTTCCACTTTGCCACAGTCCATTTTAAATGAGCCTTGGCCCAGAGAAAACACCTGCGCTTCTGGATCATGTTTAGATATGGCTTCTTTTTTGACCTATAGAGTTTTAGCCGGCAATGGCGAATAGCACGGTGCATTGTATTCACCGACAATGTTTTCTGGAAGTATTCCTGAGCCCATGTTGTGATTTCCATTACAGTAGCATTCCTGTATGTGATGCAGTGCCGTCTAAGGGCCCGAAGATCACGGGCATCCAGTATGGTTTTCCGGCCTTGACCCTTACGCACAGAGATTGTTCCAGATTCTCTGAATCTTTGGATGATATTATGCTGATATTATGAACTTCAAACTCTTTGCAATTTTTCTCTGAGAAATTCCTTTCTGATATTGCTCCATTATTTTTTGCCACAGCATTGGGGGAATTGGTGATCCTCTGCCCATCTTGACTTCTGAGAGACACTGCCACTCTGAGAGGCTCTTTTCATACCCAATCATGTTGCCAATTGACCTAATAAGTTGCAAATTGGTCCTCCAGCTGTTCCTTTTATGTACATTTAACTTTTCCGGCCTCTTATTGCTACCTGTCCCAACTTTTTTGGAATGTGTAGCTCTCATGAAATTCAAAATGAAAAAATCAAATAAAATCAAATCACCTTTATTTATATAGCGCTTTTTACAATGGCAATTGTTTCAAAGCAGCTTCACAGTGGTAGCAGGAAAATAATGCAACGGAATTTGATTCGGCTGTACAGCCGCTCTGGAGAAAACCAGAGATGTCAACCAGTGATGTCATCCAGCTCATTTCAATTATCATATAGTGTCAATGCGGGCGGATCAGTAATATAGTTGAAATTTAGGTGTCCCCAACTGAGCAAGCCAAAAGCCAAAGGCGACGGTGGCAAGGAACCAAAACTCCTTCAGGGCCAGAATGGAGAAAAAAGCCTTGGGAGAAACCAGGCTCAGTCGGGGTGCCAGTTCTCCTCTGGCCGACGAACAAATAGTGTATGATTATGATTCTGGCAACATTACAGGTCAGAAGTCATATTAGATAAATAGATATTCGTAGGATTATTCGAAAGATTGGAGTTGTCATGCCGGGGACGGGTTTAATTAGGATGTTGTGTCGATGCGGCATTTACAGGGGGGAGTTTAATTGACACTATTGTCTCTACAGACACTTCAGGGATATGGTCGTCATGTCCAGGCTAAGGTCCACCATCTGGTCTGGATACGGCCCGGATCCGGCCGACTGCAGTAAACCTCGGGATAAACAGAGAGACTAATATTAGCGTAGATGCCATTCTTTTTATGATGTAACGAGTACATCAGGTGTTATGGGAAGTGTTCCCGGTTCCGGCTGACCTAGTTAATGCAGCCTAAAACAATCATTTTTACTGATTTGAATAATAGAAATTAAAAATGTTTTATGTGTATGCCATAGTAAAGAGATGTGTTTTTAGTCTAGATTTAAACTGACAGAGTGTGTCTGCTTCCCGAACAATGCTAGGAAGATTGTTCCAGAGTTTAGGTGCTAAATAGGAAAAGGACCGACCGCCTGCAGTTGATTTTGATATTCTAGGTATTATCAGCTGGCCAGAATTTTGAGACCGCAATAAACGTGATGGAGTATAATGCGTTAAGAGCTCGCTCAAGTACTGGGGAGCTAAACCATTTAGTGCTTTGTAAGTAATCAGCAAGATTTTAAAATGTATACAATGTTTAATAGGGAGCCAATGCAGTGTTGGCAGAACCGGGCTAATATGGTCATACTTCCTGGTTCTAGTAAGAACTCTAGCTGCTGCGTTTTGGATCAGCTGCAGTTTATTTATTAAGCGAGCAGGGCAACCACCCAGTAGAGCATTACAATAATCTAGCCTTGAGGTCATGAACGCATGAACTAACTGTTCAGCATTTTGCATTGAAAGCATGTGCCGTAATTTAGATATATTTTTAAGATGGTAGAATGCAGTTTTACAGATGCTAGAAACGTGGCTTTCAAATGAGAGATTGGTATCAAAGAGCACACCCAGGTTCCTAACTGACGACGAGGACTTGACAGAGCAGCCATCGAGTGTTAGACAGTATTCTAGGTTACTAGTTGTGGAGTTTTTTTGTCCAATGATTAAAAATTCAGCTTTTTTCTGAATTAAGTTGCAAGAAATTACCAGTCATCCAATTTTTTATATCAGCTATGCATTCTGTTAATCTTGTGAATTGGTAAGTTTCGTCAGGGCGTGAAGAAATATAGAGCTGAGTATCGTCAGCATAACAATGAAAATTAACGCCATGCTTCCTAATAATATCTCCCAGTGGTAGCATGTACAGGGTGAAAAGCAACGGTCCTAGCACTGAGCCCTGCGGTACTCCATACTGAACTTGTGTTCGGTGTGACATCTCTTCATTTACTGCTACAAACTGATAATGGTCAGATAAGTATGATTTAAACCATGCCAATGAAGTTCCACTAATGCCAACATAATTTTCGAGTCTATTCAAAAGAATATTGTGGTCGATAGTATCGAATGCAGCACTAAGATCGAGTAACACTAATAGAGATATACAACCACGATCGGATGATAAGAGTAAATCATTTGTAACTCTAATGAGAGCAGTCTCAGTACTATGATACGGTCTAAATCCTGACTGGAAATCCTCACAGATACCATTTCTTTCTAAAAAGGAGCATAACTGTGAGGACACTGCCTTTTCTAGTATTTTTGACAGAAAGGGTAGATTTGAGATTGGCCTGTAATTGACTAATTTTGTAGGATCAAGTTGCGGTTTTTTAATAAGTGGTTTAATAATAGCCAACTTAAAAGTTTTCGGTACATATCCTAATGTCAAGGATGAATTAATGATATTAAGAAGAGGATCTATGACCTTCGGAAGCATCTCTTTTAGTAGTTTAGTCGGTATGGGGTCGAGCATACATGTTGTTGATTTTGATGATTTAACTAGTTTAGCCAATTCTTCTTCTCCTATAGCAGTGAATGAATGTAATTTTTCCTCAGTGACACTACAATGCACTGTCTGATGTGATACTGTAGTAGACGGCTGCATGGTTATAATTTTTATCAATCTTACAGGTAAAGAAGTTCATAAAGTCATTACTGCTGTGCTGTTTACAAACATCAGAAGGTGAAGCTTTATCTTTGGTTAATTTAGCCACTGTATCGAATAAATACCTAGGGTTGTGTTTGTTTTCTTCTAAGAGAGTCGAGAAATAAGCAGATCTAGCAGTTTTTAGGGCCTTTCTGTATGCAATCATGCTCTCTTTCCACGAAATGCGAAAAACTTCTAGTTTTGTTTTCTTCCAGCTGCGCTCCATTTTTCTGGCTGCTGTTTTAAGGGCCCAGGTGTGCTCGTTGTACCACGGCATTGGACTATTTTCTTTAATCTTCTTTAAGCGCCGGGGAGCAACTGTGTCTAAAGTGCTGGAAAAGAGAGAGTCAATAGTTTCTGTTGCAACATCGAGTTCCTCTAGGCTATCTGGGATGCTGAGGAGATGAAACTGATGAGGAAGATTATTTACAAAGAAATCTTTAGTCGCAGCAGTGATAGTCCTGCCATATTTAAAGCGAGGGGATGGCTTTGCAGCCTTTGCTAAATTAAGTGTACATGATACTAGGTAATGATCTGAGATGTCATCGCTCTGCTGCAGAATTTCAATGGTATCAACATTTATTCCATGTGACAGTATTTGCCAATATTTCAAAGCCAATATTTGGCTTTGTCAAAGCCAAATATCAAAGCCAATATTTGGCATGACATTTCAAAATGTCTCACTTTCAACATTTGATATGTTATCTATATTCTATTGTGAATAAAATATAAGTTTATGAGATTTGTAAATTATCGCATTTCTTTTTTATTCACAATTTGTACAGTGTCCCAACTTTTTTGGAATCGGGTTTGTAACATTATTATATCCACCGGGGTGATATGTAACATTATGAAATAAGGATTATGACAAAAAAAAAGTGTTGACAGTTTTTATTCAACACAGGCTTTTTAACATAATTGATGTGTGTGCATGTGTGTAACAAAAATGAATAAAATGAGCAAAAGCTCATTTTACGTCCCTCAATTTGTCTTTCTCTTCCAAGACCAAGGCCAGGGGTGTCCAATCCTGCTCCTGGAGGGCCACCATCCTGCAGAGTTCAGCTACAACCCCAACTACACACCTGAACCAGCTAATCAAGGTCTACTAGGCATACTAGACACTTCCAGGCAGGTGTGTTGAGGCAAATTGGAGCTAACCTCTGCAGGACAGTGACCCTCCTCCAGGACCGAGTTTAGACACCCCTGACCTAGGCATACTGAAATTAAAAAAACAAAACTTACTTTCTTACATCAAAATTTGTTTTTCTAGTCTAAAATTAAAATTTGATCTGTCTGCCACAGGGCTCAACGTTTCTTACATGTGGAATAAGGAGTTTAACAGAGCATGTGTGAAGTGAATGATTTGTAACTTGTTCCTGATTGGAGAAATCGGAAGTGTTACAATTAACCCGTGTTACAACCATCCCCGGTCTCCCCTAATATATTTTAAAATGTAATTGATTCCTGTGATGGCAAAGCTGAATTTTCATATTAGCCACACCTGATGCTTGTAAGGAGTGTGCTGAAGAGCTACCGCTATAAGAGAGCAGAGTGAACACTGCTTGAGAGAGGTTCACTTCTCCCCTGCACCAGACTTGTGTATTCCTGCAATTGAGTGTAAAATTGGTGTGTTGACCTTTGTGTTGCAGTCAATTTGCACAACTTGTGGTTTGTGTGTGCTCTGGTGTCAAAACAGTCCTGTAGTCTTTTTGCTATCAGGTAGTGATTTCTCTTTCTTTCTTTTGTTTACATTGTTTCGGTATTAAAAGGTATTGTATCTATCTTATATTAACTCTTTTTATGTTATGGGAAGCTGTAGGGAGAGGGTGCCACTTTTTCTTTTTGTTATACGTTTATCCCTGTTTTTGGTTAGTCAGGGAGTGGAGGGAAGCTTATGTTGTTTAGTTCTCCTTCTAAAAGTTAGGCAACTTTTGTTTGTTGTTTTGGCTAGACCCTTTCCTAAAGATTGATTGCTTCCATTTTTCTTTGTTTAACTGAAATAAAATAACTTTAATTTGCATCATCTAGTGGTTGACTCACATTTCTGTGGCAGAGGACTGAAGGAAATCCTCCACGTTTACATTTCTCCTTTTTTATTTAATTTAGTCCTGTTACCCTCTCCCAACCCTAGACTGGGAGAGCTTGTAAAAATATATATCAAGTTACAGTATTTGCAGTAAGATCCTTTTGGGTGTGCAAAAAGGTGTCACTCACAGGCAAAGCAGGCATGAATATTTTTACATAGAGTTGTGACAGACTGTTGAGAGAGAGAAACAATTAGGCTACACACAGTTAAAGAAACTCCACAAACACATGTCCAAATTATATGACAATATATTTCACAATACTTACATCATTTACTTCTATCACAATACGTTGACAACAGACTTTGTCAGCAGGCTCAGGTAAGTTTTGCTAAACAGGACCATTATTTAATGTGTGTTGAATGTGTCAGACCTGGCCACACTGGGACTCTGTCGGACAGCCAGCAGGATTGGCTCTGTGTTGATGAGCACCGCCCAGCAGGGGAAACAGGCCAACAGGAGGATGAGAACCCCTCTCTGCAGTATCACACCCACCCGCTTCAGATTATTACCCCCAAACGTCTGCAGGACATAATTCAATTCAAATGACACCTGAGCACAAATGATACTCACATTACTGAACATTGACTATCATACCTGAGCGATGAGTGTATCGCATGCAGACGCCAATCCAGAGCCGATGGAGATGCTGGACACATTAATAACCTGTGAGCAAAAATAACTTATTTATAAAAGTGATTTGTGTTTTAATGAATTCTGCTATAATGAAGTTATTTCTAATGAAGTTACTCACTCACAGCAATAGCCAGAGCCACACCGGCCAGTTCAGTTTTCCCCAAGTGTCCACAGAACACAGTGCTGACGAAGCTGATCAGAAAGATCATCAGCTGGGATATAAACTGCATTAAGAGGGAAAACATTCAACAGTATATAATAACAGCTACATTTCTGCCAAATGTCAGTTAAAATTCATTACATAGACTTAAATTGATTCTACATTGATGAAAATTCTGTCATTAATTACTCACCCTCATGTCGTTCCAAACCCGTAAGACTTTCGTTCATCTTCGGAACACAAATTAAGATATTTTTGATAAAATCTGAGCGATTTCTGTACTCCATTGACAGTCAATGCAGCTACCACTTTGACACTACAAAAAGTTCATAGAGATCGTAAAAGTAATCCATATGAAATTTTCTGAAGAGAATTGCTTAACTTGCTTTATATGATGAACAAACTTAATTTAGGCCTTTCTTAACATTTAAACATTGATCAGCGATCATAAAAAGCTCAACCAAACCTGCTTGACGTGCGAGAATGAACCTCATTGGTTTTTGTGGAAGTTTAAACGTGCTGCGTAATATGAGAATGAACCTCATTGGTTCTTACAGGAGCTCCAACTTTCTGCGTAACACGAGAATGATCGTCATTGGTTCTTGCGGAAGCTCAAACGTGCTACATAACACGAGAATGAACCTCATTGGTTCTTAAAGAAGCTCCAACTTGCTGCGTAACACGAGAATGAACCTCACTGGTTCTTACAGAAGCTTCAACTTGCTGCGTAACACGAGAATGAACGTCATTGGTTCTTAGGGAAGATCAAACGTGCTGCATAACATGAGAATGAACCTCATTGGTTCTTTCAGAAGCTCAAACATGATGCGTAACAAGAATGAACCTCATTGGTTCTTACAGAAGCTCAAACGTGCTGTGTAACACGAGAATGAACCTCACTGGTTCTTTCAGAAGCTCAAACGTGATGCGTAACAAGAATGAACCTCATTGGTTCTTACAGAAGCTCAAACGTGCTGCATAACACGAGAATGAACCTCATTGGTTCTTTCAGAAGCTCAATTGTGATGCGTAACAAGAATGAACCTCATTGGTTCTTACAGAAGCTCAAACGTGATGTGTAACACGAGAATGAGCCTCATTGGTTCTTGCGGAAGCTCAAACGTGCTGCGTAACACACAAGAATGAACCTCATTGGTTCTTACAGAAGCTCAAACGTGATGTGTAACACGAGAATGAACGTCATTGGCTCTTGCGGAAGCTCAAACGTGCTGTGTAACACGAGAATGAACCTCATTGGTTCTTACAGAAGCTCCAACTTGCTGCGTAACACGAGAATGAACGTCATTGGTTTTTGCGGAAGATCAAACGTGCTGCATAACACACGAGAATGAACCTCATTGGTTCTTACAGAAGCTCAAACTTGATGTGTAACACGAGAATGAACGTCATTGGTTCTTGCGGATGCTCAAACGTGCTGCGTAACACACAAGAATGAACCTCATTGGTTCTTACGGAAGCTCAAACGTGATGTGTAACACGAGAATGAACTTCACTGGTTCTTGCGGAAGCTCAAACGTGCTGTGTAACACGAGAATGAACCTCATTGGTTCTTGCGGAAGCTCAAACGTGCTGCGTAACACGAGAATGAACGTCATTGGTTCTTGCGGAAGCTCAAACATGCTGCGTAACACGAGAATGAACCTCATTGGTTCTTACAGAAGCTCCAACTTGCTGCGTAACACACGAGAATGAACGTCATTGGTTCTTACAGAAGCTCAAACGTGCTGCGTAACACGAGAATGAACCTCATTGGTTCTTACAGAAGTTCAAATGTGATGCGTAACATGAGAATGAACCTCACTGGTTCTTGTGGAAGCTCAAACGTGCTGTGTAACACGAGAATGAACGTCATTGGTTCTTGCGGAAGCTCAAACGTGCTGCGCAAAACGAGAATGAACCTCATTGGTTCTCGGACATCAAGCGAACTTGCTTGAGCTTCCGTTTACAACTGATGTGTGAGTTGAATGTTTATATGTGAATAAAAGCCTAAATTAAATCTGTTCATCATATAAAGCGATTATGTCTCTTCGGAAAATTTGGACTAAACCTCTTAATTCATATGAATTAGTTTTACGATCTCTTTATGAACTTTTTGAAGCGTCAAAGTGGTAGTTGCGTAGCTGTCAACAGAGGGACAGAAAGCTCTCAGATCAAAAAGATCTTCATTTGTGTTCCGTAGATGAACGAAAGTCTTACGAGTTTGGAACGACATGAGGGTGAGTAATTATTGACAGAATTTGACACACACACGCACACACACACACAAATACACACATATATACATATATACATACATACAGGAGTTATCAGAATAGATTTGTCATGTTGGCTGTTTGTTTGCCTTGGTTATTTTGTATTTGTCACATGTAAATACTGTCACAATCTTTGTTCGCATAATAAAAAAAATGTCATTGTATTAAAGAGTTAAATATTTAACAGATCAGTTAAGAGGCTTGTTATATTTAAAAAAGAAATGTATATATACTTGGTTATTTGTTTGGCTCAACAAAGTTCTTCTTATAATGTGCAGTGTAAATAAAATACAGAATAATACACCTAATTCATTTAGATCACACTGAGTAACACAAAACTTCTTATTAAGTCAATTTAATAATCACTCACCACTGGTCCAGCCAGTTTTAGAAGCTCTATAGTTTCTTCTTTATAATTTACCGGCAAAAAACTTCTGAGTTTTCTTTGAAATTCAGTAACAATCCATGAACTCGAAGTCGGCTGAGCATCATCGCTTCTCTCATGTTTTGGGTATTCATATATTTGAGGTTGTGTGTTAATACTGTCCGTTTCCATTACTGAAGCAAGTCCCCTGTAATCACAAAGCATCAACTTTTACTTAGTTAACCATAAAACAAATACATCAGGATACAAAAAAATACATTAAATAAAAAAAAAAAAAAAAAAAAACATTTATATATATATATATATATATATACCTTAAAGGTCTGCTACAGGCAGACTTTTCAAGAGAAACACTTTGAAAACTGTCTGACAGAAGCTTCTTCCTGTTGTAGTACAAAAGGTTAGTACTTAAAACAGCAGTCACTGAATGCGCAGGTCAGGTTTCATTAAAGGGACACCAAATCCCCCCTGAAGATCCCCAAAATAACACCCACTAAACACTATAAGCTCCCTCTGCGCTCGGAGCAGGTAAAGCTGATAGTCGTGTGAGCTGAACGTTACATTTGCATTATGAAAACCTTGCAGTGCAGATAACAAATTTTACTATAGGACTTTTACCTAGGACGTTTTTGTATCTGCAGATCAAGCGCTCATTTATTCACTGAAAAAATGGTAACATCTAAATTAACTGGTCTTATTCACGTTTATCATATTATTTAATAATTTTAACATTATTTAGTCTGTACCAACCTATATACAGTGGGGAAAGTATTTGATACACTGTCGATTTTGCAGGTTTGCCCACTTACAAAGCATGTAGAAGTCTGTAATTTTTATCATAGGTACTCTTCAACTGTGAGAGACAGAATCTAAAACAAAAATCCAGAAAATCACGTTGTATGATTTTTTAAAAATTAATTTGCATTTTATTGCATGACATAAGTATTTGATACATCAGAAAAGCAGAACTTAATCTTTGGTACAAAAACCTTTGTTTGCAATTACAGAGATCATACGTTTCCTGTAGTTCTTGACCAGGTTTGCACACACTGCAGCAGGGATTTTGGCCCACTCCTCCATACAGACCTTCTCCAGATCCTTCAGGTTTCGGGTCTGTCACTGGGCAATACAGACTTTCAGCTCCCTCCAAAAATTTTCTATTGGGTTCATGTCTGGAGACTGGCTAGGCCACTCCAGGACCTTGAGATGCTTCTTACGGAGCCACTCCTTAGTTGCCCTGGCTGTGTGTTTCGGGTCGTTGTCATGCTGGAGAAGACCCAGCCACGACCCATCTTCAATGCTCTTACTGAGGGAAGGAGGTTGTTGGCCAAGATCTCGCGATACATGGCCCCATCCATCCTCCCCTCAATACAGTGCAGTCGTCCTGTCCCCTTTGCAGAAAAGCATCCCCAAAGAATGATGTTTCCACCTCCATGCTTCACGGTTGGGATGGTGTTCTACTCATCCTTCTTCTTCCTACAAACACGGCAATTGGAGTTTAGACCAAAAAGCTCTATTTTTGTCTCATTAGAACACATGACCTTCTCCCATTCCTCCTCTGGATCATCCAGATGGTCATTGGCAAACTTCAGACGGGCCTGGACATGCGCTGGCTTGAGCAGGGGTACCTTGCGTGCGCTACAGGATTTTAATCCATGACAGCGTAGTGTGTTACTAATGGTTTTCTTTGAGACTGTGGTCCCAGCTCTCTTCAGGTCATTGACCAGGTCCTGCCGTGTATTTCTGGGCTGATCCCTCACCTTCCTCATGATCATTGATGCCCCACGAGGTGAGATCTTGCATGGTGCCCCAGACCGAGGGAGATTGACCGTCATCTTGAACTTCTTCCATTTTCTAATAATTGCACCAACAGTTGTTGCCTTCTCATCAAGCTGCTTGCCTATTGTCCTGTAGGCCATCCCAGCCTTGTGCAGGTCTACAATTTTATCCCTGATGTCCTTACACAGCTCTCTGGTCTTGGCAATTGTGGAGAGGTTGGAGTCTGTTTGATTGAGTGTGTGGACAGGTGTCTTTTATACAGGTAACGAGTTGAAACAGGTGCAGTTAATACAGGTAATGAGTGGAGAACAGGAGGGCTTCTTAAAGAAAAACTAACAGGTCTGTGAGAGCCGGAATTCTTACTGGTCGGTAGGTGATCAAATACTTATGTCATGCAATAAAATGCAAATTAATTATTTAAAAATTATACAATGTGATTTTCTGGATTTTTGTTTTAGATTCCGTCTCTCACAGTTGAAGTGTACCTATGATAAAAATTACAGACCTCTACATGCTTTGTAAGTAGGAAAACCTGCAAAATTGGCAGTGTATCAAATACTTGTTCTCCCCACTGTACATTAATTTATATATATATATATATATATAAAAAACACTGATTTAACACACAAAAACTTTTGTTCATATAAATTAATGTATATAGGTTGGTACAGACTAAATAATGTTTAAATTATGCTAAATAACATGATAAATGTGAATAAGACCAGTTAATTTAGATGTTACCATTTCAGGTTACCATTTTTTCAGTGAATAAATGAGCGCTTGATCTGTAGATACAAAAGCGTCCTAGATAAAAGTCCTATAGTAAAATTTGTTATCTGCACTGCAAGGTTTTCATAATGCAAATGTAACGTTCAGCATTACCTGCTGCGAGCACAGAGGGGCTAGCCCGTGTGGTCCGATCAAACAGACGAGCTACTGTAGCTCAAACTGCTCAAGAATGTGCCTATATATATAAATAAATAAAAGTGGGTCAGATTATAATTCAATTTATTGTTCCAAAAGAGTAAAGCTGAACTGTCATTGATGACTAAAGGTCCCTGAATGAGAATATTCAGCATGACTTCTGTGCTTCATCTCAGCAGCCACTGGAGGGCTTACTTCCCCCTCTTTCAAGTGTGTAAAAGGCATGTTGTGTTGGTTACACTCAAGCATGTAAGTTGCTTGTGATCATTCAACAATCCTGAGACGTTCCTGTGAATATTTCTGATGTTCATATGAAGAGAATCTAAAATGCTAAGAAGCTCAGGGGACAGAGGCTCTGTCAGATCATATTAAAGGCATAGTTCACCCAAAAATAAAAATTCTATCATAATTTATTTTCCCACAAGTTGTTCTAAACCTGTATGAATTTCTTTCTTCTGTTGAACACAAAAGAATATATTTTGAAGAATGTGAGAAAACAAACATTTGATGGTCCTCATCAACTTCTATAGTTTATACTAAAAAATTTTTTCCATACAATGGAAGTCAAGGGGGAGCATCAACTGTTCAGTTATACACATTCTTCAAAATATCTTCTTTTGCATACAGCTGAAGAATTAAATTCATACAGGTTTGGAACAGCTTGTGTTGACAGAATTACATTTTGGTGAACTATCCCTTAATGCTACCCAATACCTACACTTATCAACTAGCCTACCTTACTAACTATTAATAAGCAGTAATTAGGAGTTTATTGAGGCAAAAGTCACAGTTAATATTTAGTTCATAGTGAGAAATGGACTCTAAAAAAAGTGTGACCATATTTTTTTAAAGGAACACTGGAAGGTGCAGTGTGTAATATTTATGAGGATCTATTGACAGAAAAGCAATACAATGTTTTTAGGAAAAAAGCGTAACTGACATGACGATGACGGCGGACATAACGTAAGCGTTTTGAACTGCGAGAGGTGGCACACTTTCTGCGTAAGTTGAATACAGAAGGCGGTCTACCAGAAGCTAGATATTTTCTATATATTTTTTATAAAGTTCTTACACAAACCCATCAATTTGCTTCAGATGGCCTTTATTAACCCCCCGGAGCCGTATGGATTACTTTTATAATGGATGGATGCACTTTTTGGGCTTCAAATTTTGGGCAGCCATTCACTGCCATTATAAAGCTTGAAAGAGCCAGGACATTTTTTAATATAACTCAGATTGTATTCGTGTAAAAGAAGAATGTCATATACACCTAGGATGGTTTGAGGGTGAATAAATCATGGGGTAATTTTCATTTTGGGGTGAACTATCCCTTTAACAAATGAAACTTTAAAGTGTAAAGTGTTACCGGTAACACTTTACAATAAGGTTTAATTTGTTACTGGTTAATGTATTAACTAACATGAACTAACAATGAGCAACAAATTTGTTAGTATTTATTATTCTTTTTTAATGTTTGTTTTAGAAAAAAAAATACAGTCGTTCATCAACTTTTTAATGTATTAGTAAATGTTGAGATTAACATGAACTAAGATTAATAAATGCTTTAGAAGTATTGTTCATTCTTAGTTCATGTTAAATAGTTAACTAATGAAACCTTAAAATGTAAACTGTTACCGTGTTACCTTTTGTTTGGTTAAGATGAAATAATGCAATGGAATTGCTGGCTTTAAAAAAATGTTTATTTTCTGTTTGTGTCCAAAATGCATACATAACCATTATACAAATATTTATAAGATAAAGCATGTAACAGGTGGAGGTGAAGCTGGCAACTGTAAGACATGATATACTGCTTAACAATAATCTATTTCACTCTCCCCTTACCTTCTTCTGAAGCTCTTTTACTTTCTCTCCAGTCGTTCATAAACAGACACAACACTAGGCGCCAACAGATAGCACTGTCCAAGTCCTATTCAAAATTTGGAAAAAGCACATTTGAAAATGACTTTTTACAAAAATGCTCCAGGGAAAGAGTAACTGGCAGCAGGAGCATGCTGACTGCCTCATTTGGAGCTGGTGTTGCCATGGGATGGAGCCTGTGGCTGCTGTTGCTGTTGCTGCTCCGCGAGTGCTTGCTGTAAGCGTGTGCGCTTCCGTGAGTAATGCTGCCAGTGCAGGATCTGCTGTTCGTCTATGAACTTGGCACACTGCGCATTCACCAGCTCCTTTCGGAAGTGCTCATACTGCAACAGCTCTAACATGTGCAGACAATGAGGATATCTAAGGGGGGAAAAAAAACAAAAGATTTAAGATTTAGACTACATGAGTCTAATATGACATATGACATGACATTATCACCATGAGAGGAAAATTAATTTATTGAGAAACATTGGAGATCCAGATGAGATCAGTTGGGGAAAGTTACTTTTAAAAGTAATACATTACAATGTTGCATTACTCCATAAAAAAGTACTTACTTTTATAGAAAGTAACATTACATTATTTGCGTTACTTTTTCCCTATTTGACTGAGCCTTTATAATCTCTTATCTGATCTCTTCCAGCCTATATAACATACAACTTCAAAAACACATTTTGAATATTTTTATATTCTGACCAATTGGAATATTTCCTGATACCTACAGTTATAAATGTATGCAATACAGAAGATTTCCTAACATTATGGGTTATATACCCCTGTACAATTTTTTTTTTTTTTTTTTAAAGTTGAAAGTAATGTGTTTTGTTACTTTTCTACTTTTTGTCTGTTCCCATGCATGCATGAGTGCACAATCTGCACACCTACGTAATGGAGAAGTAGTAGTAGTATTTGAGTTTATTGCCATATCAGCATCACCGGCTATTACATGGCAGATAGATATTAAACATTTAACAACATAGTATCATAAATACAATATAATGAAAACAAAAATTTTATAAAATTCAACTTAGGCAAAAAAACAAACAAAATAAGTACATGTACAAAATGAGTACAATTCTATAAAAGATTCTTTAAATGTACTTAAGCTAAAAATTGTAAAGGTTTTTTTCTGGATCCATAAATAAGTCCTTAAAAGTTTGTCCTGATAAAAAGCGCTGTCTCATAACATTAAAGATTGGGCAGTCCAAAAGTATAGGCTATGTTTTATAGACAAGTTGGTATTACAGTATGCCCATGAGTCAGTCTAGTATGACCTATCCGACACTGTATGTACAACTTGGTCGTGTCTTGATTTAAAATGGTAGACATCTTTTGCCAACCACAGAATTTATTTTTAAATAATTTGCTTTATTTTGACATTCTACCCACCCATACAAAACTTACTGGACGAGCGCTTTCAAATGGCTCTGCTCTCACTCAGATCTTACGTGTGCACGCTCAAACTTTATCCAGTGTTCACGAATATCTCCTTGCTCTTTCTCTAGAATTGTCTTCTGATTTGTCCAGAAACCTGCCATTTTCACTACAAGGATAATTTACTAAGCACGCCCAGCACCTACATGCAGTCTTTGCAAGGGACTTGCCTCACCGTCATGGCAATGGTTTGTGGCCAGGTCAGATTACGTCAGAGTTTGTTGTCGTTTGTTGGAAAATCATACCACACTGCTCAGACATTCACGACCCAACAAACGGCGATTGAACGTTCAGTCGGGAGAAAACAATCCCAGACCAACGCCAACAAGCACCAACAGGGGTATCACACTAATCCAACAAACTCCAACAGACGTGTTTGTTGCCGTTTATCTGTGCGGTGTGAATTGGCCATTGGATTTCAAGATAATCAAATAATTAAAATAAAATGTAGAGTATAGCTCAAACAATTCAATTCTTCAAATGGATGTCCTTCGATGTAAACAAACTTGGTTCTCGCGAGAACTAGCATATTCTCACCGGGAGCGCCCTACGTCATACGCTGGAACGCCAGTCTCTCGTGAACGCGTGCAACAGTTAGCGAAAGTTAGCGATTACAGTTTGTAAAGTTTTTAATATGGATATTTTTCTTAAACACATCCCCTCGCTTCAGAAGGCCTTTATTAATCCTCCGGAGCCATGTGGATTACTTTTATGATGGATAGATGCACTTTTATGGACTTCAAAACAGAAAAATGCATTCACTGCCATTATAAAGCTTGGATTAGCCAGGATATTTTTTAATATAACTAACTCCGATTGTATTCGTCTGAGAGAAGAAAGTCATATACACCTAGGATGACTTGAGGGTGAGTAAATCATGGGCTAATTTTCATTTTTGGGTGAACTATCCCTTTAGGGGATTTATGTCCGAGGGTGGGATGCCTTTCTGCAAGAACTTGTTTTGCAACCATGCTTACGTAATGGAGAAGAGAGAGACTCATTACTTTAGTGGTTACATCAAAAAATAATCTAATAATCTAATAAATAATCAAATGTACTGCAACACTGTACGTGTGTGTACATGTTTTGTACAGTGTAAAAACCATTACGTCTATGGACAGTACTGACAAATATAGTAAATCAGACATGAGTGTGTGTCTGTAAGTATGTATGTAAAATTAAATTTAATTAAGATTAAATTACTAAAAAAAAAAAAAAAAAAAAAAAAAAAATACAGCATAAGACTTACTTCAGGAATTTAGCATATTCTGGTTCTTTCCAGTAAAGTAGATACTTTAAGTAATTGACAAAAGGCTTCTCTCTCAGGTAACCTCTTTGAGCCAGAACTGTAGGATGAAAAACAGAATATTTTAGGACATATTTAAATCCACACACACACACACACACAAAACGCAATTATAAGACACATCAAATAACTTGAACCATACAAACAAAATAAATTACCTAAGATCCAGGTAATTGCAAATTGCTATAGGTAAAATAATAACTGAAATATCTGAACTGTTTATATATCTGAATCACTGTTGCAAAGTATTTCAAATAAGCTTGTAATAATGTAATGTTTGTTCTTACAGTTCAGATAGTTTGGGTTCGCTAGGCATTGAACAAACTCCAACTCCAGCTGGAAACGGTTTCTTGCTTGCTCATCTGCGAAAGTATGAATTTTAAAAGGTTATCAACGTTTTTTGTTTTTATTAGAGAAAAAAAAAGCTTGAACGAAATGCAACATTTCGGTACAACAACCCTACTTCACATAATGTAAAATGGCACATAATACACAGAGTAATCTTACAGAGTAAACTTACAACAATAATTTGTATAACTACACACAATCAAATCAAACTTGTCAAACTTGTTTGCAGTCGTGCGGGCGAATATTAGTGAAATAACACGTTCATAGTCAACATCAACAATTTACAAACCTGTTTCCATAACGCCAGCCATAACAGACGACGGGAGAGAAAACGGTGTTGAAATACCTTGAAAATTTCTATATTTAAACGAATGTATAGAGAGATTGCTAAACCAAAATATTCCGGTTTTGTTTGGGAAGACCTACGGAGACGCCATATTTGCCAGAAAACCAGTGTTTGTGTCGTAAAAGCGCTTCACGACATTATCACTTTCCGTCGTTGTGCAAAATGTGAGATGTCATACTTGCCACCGTAACTAGGCCTGTCAGGATGGATTGAACTAAACGTAATGTAATACATAATGTAAGATGTTCGCCTACTTTTATTTTTTTCTTTTAACAATAGATGTCACTAAATCTCATTTCAGCACATTTCTTAAATGGCTATGGTTTTTCTAATTTTAATACTTCATCTGGTTGTCACTCATCAATATCCCTCCAAGGACTTTAACAGTCATTATAATAGATTTAATGTGATTACATTTAATGTAGTTCATTTTTGACTTACAAAATTTGTATATAAAATATTTATTTTATGTGAATGACAATTTTTCAATAAAATAAAATAACAACAGAAACAGGTAACATAAGCTTCTTTCAATACTCACAGAAATATAACAATATGACAGCAAATATGTTTCAATTTCTACTGATTCCTCATATAGTCCAGACAATTTGGAAGAAACATCATCTTTTATGCTAAACTCATATAGCTAAGCATTATACAAATTATCTGTAAATCCACATTGTTTTTAAACTCTTACCTCTTACCCCCTCTTCCCCAATCAATGTTTTGTTTACATAGATGATGTCCTTAACATAATGTAAATTTGACTCAAAACATAATCATACAAGTGTAGGCTACTGATTTAAAACACTGGGTATATGCAGGTAAAATGAAACAAACAGTGTATTTAAATTTATTAGTAGGAAATATGAACAAAATACAATATTTTAATTTACATTATTAAATGTACATTGCAATAGCAAGAATTTTAATTAATCTTGAACTGTACATAATTACACAATTCTGTCAAAACTTCCCTGCATGTGTGTACACAGTTGTCCACTGTTCAGAGGTATGTGTGTGTGTGTGTGTGTGTGTGTTTAAAAGTCCACATGTTATTTATATGATTTTAGCCTTTTGGCTTTCTACATATTCCTTTAAAGCTGCTTTTGAAGCAACTGTATTATATAATTTTTATGAAGTTATACAGATTTACATTAAAATAAACAACTGAACTGCACAGCTACAGTACAAATGATGACACACTATCATCTCCAGTGAAACCAGCCACTGGCTCTGACCCTGCCTGGCCTCCTCAGTTGGAAACATGGTGAGAATAGTGCTGAATGGTGCAGTTTGACAGCAGACTGATGGTGGGATTCAGTCTCTCACACAGCTGTAGTGTTTGCCCAGCTGGGAAAGGTGTCTAAACTGAAGATAGCTTTACCCCAGCTGTTAATGGCTAAGGTAATGCAGAGGATGCCAATGATATTCATGACAATCCCTGTCCTGGCCTGCAGATAAAAGTGAATATTTGGATAACCAACATTTTGAAAGTAAATAATTCTGTACCTTTATTATGTTCACAGACTGGGCTTAGATTAAGCCAGGATTAGGCCTTAGTTAAATTAGGACATTTAAGTAGCTTTTATAAAATGGCCTTAAAAAACATTACTGATGTGCATCTTGAGACAAAATAATGGCACTGACATATTTTAAGATATGTCAGTGCAAGTTGCTTTCAGTAAACAGACTAAGCTTATGCCTTTGTCTGTGAACCGGGGCATAATAGTTCCACATTCACATTAATAATATTCTTCAATGTTTTTGATGTGATTCATTTCTTTTAATTTCCAAAGCATTCCATTTCCATCAGATATCACTGTGCATTTTGAATTTTAATAATTCCCAGTAGTCTGATGGTTCATATTTTTAAAGAATATTTATTAATGGCTAACACTCACCATGTCGGACACTTTCAGGTATCCGTATGAGAAGACTATGGCGTTTGGAGGGGTGGCCACTGGGAGCATGAAGGCAAAAGATGCACTGAGGGTGCAAGGGATCATAACATACAGAGGGTTGATACCTATAGACTGGGACTGAAAAAACAAAACAATAAGTTAGACCAGCTTCTTTTACTGAGACATACTATATATGGAATTTAATTGAATGAGCTGTAATTTTTTCAATGTTAAAAGTATCACAGGTTAATTTCCCCCAAAAATGTAGGTCTTTGGTCCCTTCAGAATATTTTTAAATAATAATTTATATAGCATCCCGACCAGTCCGACACAGCAACATTGGCTCAACCAGTAATTGGTCACTAGCATTGTTGCAGTATAGTTTATTTTTCACATTAGTTTTTCTGAAGTTTTGAAGTTTTTCTGTGCCTGTTATATCTGAGTTCTAGCTTCCTGTGTTTAGTAGTGATGGGAGAAACTTTAAATCAATTAACCAATTGCTTCGCAAAATGATTCACTGTTTCGAAGCACTCAAAACGCCACACACTGGTGACACCTGCTGGACAGAACGGTGTAAATGCAACGAAAACTCAGCCAAAACATGCATAAAAAACCACCTTTCACAAACCAAATGCAAATATTTTGTTAAAAGTGTAATCTATTGAACGCAATTAACAAATCATCCAATACCATTACATTTTAAGTGTCTTTATAATATGTGTTTTTTCATTAAATTGTAGGGCTTGCTCTATGGAGAGCTTGGTTAATCTGTCCAATAAAAGACCAACTAAAACTCTTCCTTTTTATAATACAAATGTGTAATTAAAAATGTATAAAACTTCAAAAAAAAAAATTAAATAGAATAGAATTTAATTTACAATAAAATAAAATAATTTCTTTATTGCCAAGTTTGCTCAAACACACAAGGAATTTCTTCAGGGAACACTCACTATCTGTATAATCGGCCAATAGCAGACATGTGGAGTGTTCAGAAAATGTATTCAAAAAGTCATTATTGATACAGTTCTTTTTCATAATCCAAGTATCACAAAACCTTCTACTTCCTACAGTGATCTGGCTCTGTTCTCAAACCTCAGTTGTGTTACAGGTAACAGAGGAAAATGAACAACGCTGGCACACACAGTGGAGCGTCTGCGTATCTGCCTTCAGCAGCGAGTGAATTAGCGAGGAAAGTTGAAAGCCCTCTTCCCCCAATGCCCGTTCTTTCTCATTCTTCCTTTCTCTTTCTTTTTTCAAGCAGACAACAATGACACATCTCCATGGTTCTCCCATATGAGCCACTTCAGCTCACAAATCCCTCCATTCACAGGCTCTCTTGCATAGACTAATTCATGAGAAGAGGGCAGGATGTGCCAACTGCACAGCAAGAGACAAGAAAGGTACAACCCCGTAAGAGATTTATGGAGGAAGAAGCTGTGCTTATAAATAAATATGTACAAAAAAAAAACCTTTTCACAATTACGCAACTTGTTCATTGTGTGTGGTATAATATAAATGACAAACAAATAAATCTTTCATTCCTTGTAAAATCCAACGTGAAGGCAACATGTGAGTTTGACAAAAGTTAGTTGTATCTCACTATTGCAAAATCAACATGACACCAAGTTGACAAACGTTAAGAATATTTAAATAGTGAAATTACCATTAATGAACACACACACACAAACACACACCCATCAAAACTTTCTGCATTTTTACATTTTTAATAAAACTTTTAGTATGTTTTTTAAGCCATTTTAATTACAGACTCAGGAAATGTCCTCATAAACCACACTTACACTGTAATACCAGTGTCATTATACAAATTTAATCATATATCATAAATCATATAAACAAGCACACACACACACACACTGCCATTCAAAAGGTGGGGTCTGTAAGATTTTTTTTCTCATGCTCACCAAGGCTGCATTTATTTGATCATTTGCAGTAAATATTTTATATACTTTTATACTTTATTATTTTTGAAAATATAATTTTGTCCTGTAATGGCAATGCTGAATTTTAAGAAGCCATTACGTCAGTAATAAGAAAAACATTTATTTGAAATATAATTTTTGTAACAATGTAAAAGACTTTACAGTAACATTTAATCAAATTAATGTATCCTTGCAAAATAAAAGTATTTATTAAAATGACTTAAAAAGTATTAATTAATTACTTAAAATCTTACTGCCCGCAAACTCACTCAGATTGTTATTCTGATTATATCATTTGTAAAAAACAAAAAACAAAAAAAAACCTGTTAAAACAAAATTGACCAGTGGTCTCAGACTTTTTGGACTAAACTGAATGTCAGTAAACTGAATGTCAGTAAACTGAATGTCAGAAAAAGTCATGCAAACTGCCAAACTTTATTAAATAACACAATGTTGTGGTCAAAGATACATTTCCATAAATGCCCGCAGACTTTCTTTCCATTTTATTGACTGCGTCCTGCGCACCTTTCTGCGACTACAAAGGTGTACAAGGAGCATGCATTTATTTATTTGTGAGCTTTACAGTTAATGGGCCAGATTTACTAAACAGGACAAATTAGCGTGAGAGCGCGATTCCAAAAAAGCACCGATGGGAGTGGAAAGTTCTGCGCGTGATCTACTGACGAAGTGCAAATTAAAGAGTGGGGGGGGGGCATAAATAATGGCGCAAATACCAGTAAATTGATGAGCGCAAACCTTAGTAAATCACCTTGCATGATTCATTTAAATACTCTCCTCCCATAAATTTTGTGTCTGTAAGGGAAACTCCAACAAGTACATATGCAACAAGGTCAGCCGCCAAAATAACCCTCTCCACGCCTTTTCAGCGCTAATTTTTAGCTGTGTGTCTTTAGTAAATCTCGACAGTGGTTTTGTAATGCCAAATGAGTTTGCACTGTTAGTAAATCTGGCCCTAAGAATGTCAATCATAGTGAATAATAGAAGTGTACGTACCATAGATGCCAGTATAGGCAGAAATAATGTTGCCGTGGCAACATTGCTGGTGCATTCAGTGAAGGTAGCTATCATCAGACACACAACAATGGCAATCGCCCAGGGAGGAATACTCTGAAGAGGCGACAACTGATCTCCAAGCCATTTTGACAGCCCTGAGACCTGAGCATTGACCCAGAAAAAAGTAAACAAAAACAGAACACATGATGATTGAAGCTTTTATATGGTGTTTAATTAAGAACTGCGTGTTATCTTTAGTCTTTCTCATGTCCTCTCATTAAAGCATTATGTGTTGGCTTTCTAGCAGCTCTCTGTTTAAACACTAAGAGGTGGGTGACCAAAATCTTTAACACAATATAAGTAATTCTCAACCACAGTAAGGAGCAACATCACAATAAAATGATTCTGCCTGAAATCAGAGATGTTACTAATTGAAATAAAATCCATACCCTGTATTTCTCAACACTGTTGCTTAAAGGGATAGTTCACCCAAAAATGAAAATTACCCCATGATTTACTCACCCTCAAGTCATCCTAGGTGTATATGACATTCTTCTTTCACACGAATACAATCGGAGTTATATTAAAAAATGTCCCGCTCTTCCAAGCTTTATAATGGCAGTGAAGGGCAGCACAAAATTTGAAGCCCAAAAAAGTGCATCCATCCATTATAAAAGTAATCCACACGGCTCCGGGGGGTTAATAAAGGCCTTCTGAAGTGAATCGATGGATTTGTGTAAGAAAAATATCCATATTTAACACGTTATAAAGTAAAATATCTATCTTCTGGCAGACTGCCTTTCGTATTCAACTTACGGAAAAAGCGTAACTGGCGCGACGATGACGTTGGACGTAGCGCAAGCGTTTTGAACTGCGAGAGGCGTTACACTTTCTTCGTAAGTTGAATACGGAAGGCGGTCTGCCAGAAGATAGATATTTTACTTTATAAAGTTTTAAATATGGATTTTTCTTACACAAACCCATCGATTCACTTCAGAAGGCCTTTATTAATCCCCCGGAGCCGTATGGATTACTTTTATAATGGATGGATGCACTTTTTTCGGTTTCAAATTTTGGGCTGCCATTCACTGCCATTATAATGCTTGGATTAGACAGGACATTTTTTAATATAACTCTGATTGTATTTGTCTGAAAGAAAAATGTCATATACACCTAGGATGGCTTGAGGGTTAGGGTTAGGGTATATGGGATAATTTTCATTTTTGGGTGAAATATTAAATTCACCCTTTAAATGACTGCAAATTACATTTGGAAAATGATAAACTCATGTCAGTCTCTTTGACAAGTTTTTTTGAGAATTGCACAGAACAAAACCATTATATAAATCTCTGGTTACACTTTATATTAGGTGTCGTTAACTACTATGTACTTGTTGCATCCAAAAAATGTCTTCATGTTCTATTGCACAACACTTTTGCTGCTAGTTAGGTGGGATACGGGTATGGTTAGGGACAGGTTTGGTGGTATGGGTGGGTTAAGGGGTAAGGGACGGGTCAACAGTGTAATTAAAGATGGAATTACAGAAATGAATTACAGCTGTAATTACATACAGGTATTTATTAAATATAAGTACAATGTACAAACATGTATGTTCACAATAAATGCATTGTCTCAAATGATTATTTAAAATGTTAGTACATAGTAGTTGAAGACACTTAATATACAGTGAGACCAAAACTAATGATTACTTTTGAACATCAGATTTTAATTTTTTTTTTTACATGTGACAACAAATTATATTATTATTTTTTAAGACTCGCTTTGAACAAAAGCAATATTTAAATATTTTACCAGAACAATACAGATTATTACACTTTAGTATGGGGAACACATTCATTATTAACTACGAATTTTGCCTCAATAAACTCCTAATTTACTGCTTATCAATAGTTAGTAAGGTAGTTTTTGTAGCATTTAAGTTTAGTTAAGTTTTGGGTAGGATTAAGGGATGTAGAATATGGTCATGTAGAATAAGGCATTAATATGTGCTTTATAAGTACTAATAAACAGTCAAAATCCTAGTAATATACATGCTAATAAGCAACTAGTTGAACCCTAAAATAAAGTGTTACCAAATATATTAATTAGACAACACTATAAATACAACATAGATCTAAATTTGGAAGAACATTGTTATATATTGTCATAAAACGTACTCTGTGGTAAAGCACTAAGGGCTATAAAAATATATTTGATTTGACTCTCAAATACACAAAGACACATTTTGAAAAGCATTTGTTGTACCTCACTGCCCTTAGCCAGGGCAAAGCCTCCCCCCAGCAGCAGGATAATGCTCCATGGCATCTTCTTCTGTGTCACCTTCCATGTCAGCAAAGCTGGAGTCGGGCCACTTTCTTCCTGGGGCACTGACATAGACCACAGTCATATTTATTCATGTTATTTATTTATGAACTTTATTGATATTTTTATGATAAAAAACCTAAGCACTCTACCTAATGTCATTAAAATACAGAGAAGATGATAGTACAACAACAACAACAACAAGGCATTCAGATAATGGGGAAAAACAAGAGTTCTAGTAACTAAAAAAGAACTGTAGAGAGGCTACCATTATGGCTACCATTGGTGTTACCATTGTTGTGTTTTGCATGCTGAATGTTGAAGTCTGTGTGTGACTCAAGCATGGTCAATTGCAAGATATTGTCACAAACATATAGGGATTATATCAACCCAATTAAAAGTTTCACAAGGTGCTTATGTGTTAGCAATAAAAGATTATTATCTGACATGAAAAATAGACTAGTTAATGATTTAGCTATAGGTCACCATTCAAAAGCAACCTATTTATTACTTCCCTTCCTTTGAAACCACATAACTGTGATTTCTTGTTGCATCGCTGCATCAATAGGAAGAGAATTACAATAATATAAATGAAGTTCCAAGTGCCCAACTAAAGGCAAGACTAATCACTATAATGGTGAGTTCAAACAAAAAGATTTTTAGGAAAATCTACATAAATTTATGAAGTCAGCTTACTTTATGTGATGTCCTCTCAAAATGTTTAGTTGTATTGACAATTCAACATTCAAGATGACTTTGGGAAATGAGTGAATGCAACTAGAGAATGATGATTGAAGATTGAGCATGAGTGAAAAGTCTATTGCCCCCCCTCAAAAAACAATTTTTTTTTTTTTTTTTGCTTGACAAAATGGCACTCAAACCAATCAATTAATCTTAACTTGGGTTTTCTGAGTAAACATAGTACAGTATAGGCATAGTATGTGAATAGTACAGATTACTAGATTTTTACAATTAAGTTAAGACATTAAGTAAAGTTAACTAAAAAATCTTAGTTAGAACAACTGTTGGATTTTACAGTGTAGTTTAATAGTCAAACAAGACATCAGCTAAGCAGGTGTTAAACTGACCTGTGTCAAAGCTCTGTGCTCTCCAGAAGCACAAACGTGGAGGTTTAGAGGGAAAAACAAAAAGCAGGGCAGCTACAAACACCGCCACTGTGGCATCTGTCACAAACCTGCACAGAGGTGAGCCATGAGGTTGAAGGGGTTTAAGGTCACAACACAACAGATTTGTTTTTACCTCATAGTAAGGTTACACTTTATTTTAAGGTGTCCTTGTTACAGTGCAGTACATTTAAGTACTGAGTAATATTAATTAACTACATGTACTTACTATAGGGTTAAGATTAGGATTAGGTTTGGTTTAGGGTTAGTTGCAAGCAATTATGCATAATTTATAGTAATTACTATAGAAACTACATGTAACGTGTAACAAGGACACTATAAAATAAAGTGTTACCACGTTCTCGTTGGGTTCAGACCTTTCACCCAGAGAGAATCTCAGTGTTTTCACAGTTTTAAATCCTTATAATCTTAGCATGTGATCGTCATCAGGAAATGTACACAAATGTTGTTTGCAATGTGGGGAAACTCCATTCACATTTTTTTCTGGACATTTGGCCTACAAATAAAGGAACACGCCACAGCTGATAACAGGAGAACACGCTGTGTGTGTGTTAAGCAATGGTTCAAACTGACAGCTGAAATTTTCATTACTTTGTTCAATTTTAGAGGCATTTTGCCCATAGACTTGAGGTCATTCTGGATAAATAATGTTTTTCAACATTATGTCATGTTGTTGTAGTTTGGAGGATCCTTAAACCGGAAATTGTTTGTTTGGAGTTTGTTTACCCTCAAATGGTATCAGAGGACATTTCAGGACAAAATTTTGCACAAAATATAATTGTGTTTCATTACAATTAATGATTGCACTTATCAATTGATAAGCACGGTTTTATAAAAAAAAAACAAGCTACATTTTAAAGTTGTTACTTTGCAAAGTTGTGATGAGTTTTGATTCTTCATCTGGCTTTCTCATTACCATCTCTTTACCATGTTTTATGGTGGTTGTCAGTATATTATAAAGGTACAAAATTGAATTTACTACTTCAGTAGGTTGGTATTTAACACTACAAGTTAAAACACACACGCACGCACGCACACACACACACACACACACACACACACACACACACACACACACACATTGCTTAAAAAAGTACTAAAAACCTTTCCTCAACAAACTGCATGGTTTTAGGTATCATACTTGTAGCACAAAATACTAAGGATGAGCAATATATTAGTGACACTTGCCTTAGCAAACACCACTAAAATGGTTTCTGTGTCTCATCAATGATATAGTGTTTTTATCCTTACTCTTTATCAGCATTGAAAAGGTTTGTTGCCCAGCCATCCACAAACCCTGGATCACGAGTGAACCAAAGCACCACCAGGAGGACGAAAAGGGCAAGGACACTCAGCTCCCCAAAGGTCATGGGACCAAGACTCCGGTGCTCCTCTTCGATTACATTATAGGCAGCAATCTCCTTCTCTGTCTTCACCGTCCCACAGCCCCATGTCTTTCTGAAGCTTCATTTATACATGAAATGTTAGAATAACCTACTGTATATTATATGATAGGATAAGCATATATGATGCAGCTGAGTTTGCTTCATTAGGAAAGGACACTCACTTTAAACCCAGGAACACAATCTGTAGCCACAGCCAGGCCAGTGTGAGCATGATGATCATGTTGGGGAAGGCAAATCCAAACCATGATGCAAAGTTTATGATGTCAGGGTTGTCTGGGAAAAGTCTGTAGGTCAAACAAATGTTGAGTTAATGTGCTAATTAAAAAATAAGCAAAAGGTAAGAATTTTATATGGTACGTTTCTCTCGTGCCTTGGGGAAAAAACTCTAATGTGAGGTACCTACTGGCTCATCTGTCCCATAAGAACAAGGTTTGGTCCAGTGCCTGTGAGCGTGGCTGTCCCACCAATGCTGGCTGCATAGCACACACATAGTGTCAAGCCTTTACACATCTTTAGTCTTTCTTCTGCGTCTCGAGAATGCTCTTCTGTGTCGGATTCAATTGAGAAGCTGTGGCCATTCAGAGCAACTGAACACAATAAAACAGAAGATTTGGTACATTTTATAAAACTTGAAACCTTTACATCTCGCCTGTATAAAACATGAATATGCCATTAGGCTGCGCTGAGAACCGTAACAATGTTAAATATTTTTAAATGATACCAGCAAACTTTGGCAGTCCTAAAAAAATTAAAAATAAAAACATTTTAGGGTTACATATAAAACCTTGGTTCCCTGAGAAGGAAAAGAGATGCTGGGTCATTTGCTGACGCTATGGGGATGCATCCCACGGAACCCGGTGTCTGATGCACGTGTGAATTAACGCCAATCTTATTGGCCGACGGCAGTCCGATGACATCACATGGAGCACCCGAGCATACAAAAGGGTGCCTGCATTACGTCATCAGATTTAAAATGTCTGAAGGAAGATGCGCAGGCATGCTCGAAGCATTGCAATGCGACGCATCGTCTTGTTCCCTTCTCAGGGAACCGGGGTTACATACATAAACCTAAGACGTTCCCTTTTGAGGGAACGCGACGTTGCATCAGTTGCTGCTATGGGGATGTTAATACCCACTACGCCATGCTGCCCAATGCCTGTCTGTGCGCTATGAAGGTCACCAGGCACAATCTTGTCAGGACTCAATGGGCCTCGACCCAGAGTAACCTAAATGCATCAGCAACCAATTAGGAACCATCCTGTGACACTACAGCCTTGTTCCCTAGAAAGCTCAGTATTATAGGCACTAGGAAAAAGCCCCAAAGCCTCCATGCTTAACCGTTAATGAAATGGGGACTCCTGCATTAGACCAGCCTGAGCCACAGCTACAGGACAACCCACAGCCCATAAGACCTTCGAGTAGCCTGGGGATGGGGATCAACCCATTCACAAGGAGCATAATCCTGCTTCAATTTTTCTTCTCCAGTTATTCTAGAGGAAGGTCAACCAAAAAGTGTGGGGGTCGCATCATCTCACCGTGACCACCCCCTCTGTGAAACGGTTGTCTCTCAGAAGTTTAGGGCAGAAAGGCAGCCGAAGAGTGAAGGGGTCACATCATCTCACCGCGACCACTCCTCCAGTAAAGCGATTGACCCTAAGCAATTTACCAGCTGTGCTGGAGGAAGGACGGCCGAAGAGTGAAGGGATCGCATCACCTCACTGCAACCACTCCTTCAGTAAGCGGCTTCCTCCGCAGTTCACTGCTAACACCACCCGTCATACTGGAGGGAAGGCAACAGAAGAGTGATGCGGTCGCATAGTCTCACCATGACCACTCTTTCTGTATATGCTGGAGGGGGGACTGATGGAAGCCTCCTCTTCCTCGTGGCCTCATTCTGCCTAACACCCCCAGATATGCTGGAGGGAGGGCACCCGATAAAAGCGAAGGGGTTTATCTCACCACAACCAACACTTTCAGTGGTCCTCAGCAGACCATACATTAGAGGAGCATGCTGAACAACTGCATTGCTCTGGACCAAATAAGAAAGCAGATCGCCTCATCTCACCACAGCTTCACACTCTCACTTAACATTAGTCCAGACTATTTCTCACCCTGGGTTTCAGTTTGTTTCTCAGTATTTTTCTCTTCATTCTCTGGAATGGAGGTCTGCTCTTGTTCTGCTGTGTTGTTGAGCTGCTCGAGCACAGCTTGAACGATGGGCACCATCATGGCTGTTGTGGCCGTGTTACTGATCCACATGGAGAGGAAAGCTGTTACGCCCATGAAACCCAGCATCAGCCTACATAAAGGCAGAAGAGGAAGGCTATTACTGATACTACTGTTTTCAATGAGAATATTCCCAGAAGATTTTAATTGCTTACAAAGCTGGTCGTACGCCCACGATGAGCAACACCCGGAGTGCAATTCTCTTGTGTAGGTTCCAGTGCTCGACAGCTACAGCCACCATCAGTCCACCCAGAAACAGCATGTTGGTGTCCTTTAGGTACTGCATACACACCTATCATACAGATATCAGATACTTGGGATGCAAAGTTTGAGTGACATACATAATGAAACACTACAAAAAAAAAAAAAAAAAATGTAGGACCAACAGCGTAAACCATCAAAACAAAAAAAAACATATGTATGAAGATTATAAAATTATAAAAGTGTTGAAGAAACAGAATGAGTAAGAATGAGGGGTGTATAGTTAAAATTAAAGTTATATGTTAAAGTAGGAGACATTAATGAAGGTAACGTCAGTTATGCTAATAGGATGACTTTTAGGACCTGAAACCTACATCTTTGGACTCCATGATTCTGAAGAGCGGAAAGAGCACAGCAGGCAGAAGAGCAGTGACAGCCAGTGGCAGCACCTCTGTACACCAGTACACTGCCATCAGTGCAACTACATAGGCACATCCAGCCTCCTGCAGACAAACAGAACACAGCATGAATATGAGTATGAATATATAAATCATCAGTATGTCAGTACGTTTTATTTAATAACACTGAAGACTGGAGTAATGGCTGCTAAAAATTCCGCTTTGCATCACAGGAATAAAATAACATTTTAAAATATATTAAAATAGAAAACAGTTGTTTTAAATTGTAATAACATTTTGCAATATTACTGTTTTACTGTGTTTTAGATCAAATAAATGCAGCCTTGGTGAACATACATTAGTGGCCAAAAGTGACTCTCAATTCTGCGCTGAGTTTAAGCGCTATGGGAACACTTTTCTGTGTGACCTGCTGTGAAGAATGTGTGCAAACACGCCAATGCAGCCGCATTTTGAATTACATAGACGACTGGCTGATACTGGCCCAGTCTCAAGAGCTTATGCTTTGACATTGAGATATCGTCCTAGCTCATCTGGTCTCTCTGGGGTTGAGACTCAATGGCAAGAAAAGCGTTCTCTCTCCCTCTCAGAGGACAACGTACCTAGGGGTTATATAGGACTCTGTCACCATGCGGACACAACTGTCTCCCGCTCAAGACCATTTTAAACACCCTAAGCAACATCAGGCTAGGTCAGGACGTTACTGTTCATCAGTATCAGAGAATATTAGGTCTCATGGCAGCTGCATCCACGGTGATCCTTATTGGCCTTTTGCACATGAGACCACTTCAGTTGTGGCTCAAAGCCAGGGGATTTCATTCAAGGGCCAATCCCTTAAGGCAAATAAGGGTTACGCGCCGCGGGCTACATACCCTTTCTATGTGGCTCAGACCCCTGTTCCTTGCCATGGGTCCCACTCTAGGTGCGTTTTGTCGTCGCAAGATGCTAACTACGGGCGCCTCCCAGTCAGGCTGGGGAGCGGTCTTAGATTCCTGTCCAGCCCAAGGGATTTTGGGGGGGACAACACTGCGGTAGTCTCTTACATAAATCGCCATGGTGGTCTGCGTTTGTGCAGGTTCTGCTTTGGGCTCAGGACAAGTTCCTGTCCCTAAGGGCGATTTATATCCCTGGATATCTCAATGTAGGAGCATATTTTCTGTCCAGACAGACTGTGGCAGGGGAATGGAAAATGGGGAATGGAAACTCCACCCTGAGGTAGAGGTAGCGAAACAAATCTGGGAAAGATTCTATGAGGCAGAGGTGGACCTTTTTGCCTCTCAAAGGAAAGTGCAATGTCACCTCTACTTCTCTCTGAGTCACCCAGCACCCCTGGGTCTGGACGCGATGGCGCATACCTGACCCAGAATGCACCTGTATGTGTTTCCCCCGATCGCTCTGCTCCCCGGAGTCCTGGACAGAGTTCGTCAACAAGGGTCTTGCCTCTTACTGATAGTACCTCGTTGGCCAAACAGAGTTTGGTTTCCAGAGATAATATCTCTCCTCGACGACTCTGGGCGATACCGAACAGGAGGGACCTTCTGTCTCAAGTGCAGGGGACAATATTTCATCCCAGGCCTGAATTGTGAAACCTACATGTTTGGCCCCTGAAGGGTACCAACTGAGGGACACTGGGCTTTCAGCTGATGTCATAGAGACCATTCTTAGTGCTAGGGCTCCCTCCACAAGAAGTATCTATGCCACTAAGTGGGTGTCTTTGAAAGGTGGTGTACTGCATGTCATGCAGACTCAGTTGCTTCAGTGCTGGAGTTTCTGCAGGAGAAGTTATCAGCAGGCACATGCCCCTGCCATGGGTTTATGTGGCCACCATACCGGCCACCCACTCCCTGGTTTACGGGGTGCCAGTCAGGAAGCATCCGTTGATTAGAGCTAAGTTCCCCTCGTGGGACTTAGCTATAGTCCTCGAGGGGTTGGTTGAAACCCCCTTTGAACCTCTAGAGTCAGCACCTGACAAGCTTCTGACCCTAAAAATGTTTTTTTTTCTAATGATAATTACTTCACTAAAGAGAATTTGGGATCTGCAGGCTCTGTCTACCTCGCCATCCTGCTTAGACTTTAGTGAAAGGTATTTTGCATCCTCATCCTGACTACCTGCCTAAGGTTACATTCTCGACCGTACACCCGGTCATTGTTGAAGCCTTCTGTCCTCCTCCATTCACAATGCAGGAGCAGGAGAAACTTCACAGACTTTGTCCAATCTGTGCTCTTCAGACCTATGTTCACTGCACTAGCCAGTGGCGTAAGTTAGAGCAACCTTTCGTTTGCTATGGGGGGCGAAACAGGGGGGCAGCCGCCACCAAACAAACAGTGTCACACAGGGTGAAGGATGCCATTGCTCTAGCCTACAAGGTGCGCGATCAAGCTTCGCCTCTAGGAATTAGGGCTCACTCCACCAGGGGGGTTGCTTCCTCCTAAGCTTTGGCAAGGGGGCGCCCCCTTGCAACAGGTATGTGATGCAGCGGGCTTGTCCTCTCCGCATACATTTATAAGATTTTACAGTTTGGATGTTCATGCTACTCCGGGCTCTCACGTCCTTGAGTCGACATTTTAAGCTCATGTCTGAGACCTTTTGCGTGTTTGTGACCACACACTACACAACCATGAGGGGTCCAGACACCTCTAGTGCTGCGGCATGGGTATTCTCGTTCCCATAACGCTTAAACTCAGCGCAGCATTGAGAGTAGCTTTTGAAAGAGAATGTTTCAGGTTACTTGACTGTTCCCTGAAAAAGCGGGAACGAGATGCTGCATTTCATTGCCGCACTGATGATATGCCTGAACGTCCCTTCAGACAAAGTGATACCTGAAAGGCTCACCTGTTGCTGACGAACTCGGGTTCCAGTAACTTCACCGTCAGAGATTCAAGTTCAAGTTCAAGGCCTATTTCATTGACATGTTTACACATTCTTCACAACAGGTCACACACAGTGTTCCCATAGCACTTAAACTCAGACCAGCATCTCATTCCCGCTTTTTCAGGGAACAGGGTTACAGCCAAGTAACCCGAGACTATTTTGCATGTGTTCATAATTGTTTTGTTTTTTTTAAATGACAGCCTGGCCAAAAATTATGCCTGCACAATGTGGCATGTTTCATTGCGTTATCACAAATAAAACAATTGACTCCAAGCGCAACTACACAATATGTTTACAAAATCATTAACAATTTTGTAATAATATTTGAATAAAGGGTGATCATGTCAATGTTCCAATAGGAAGGGCATCACTTTTGTCCACTACTGTATATAGCTGTGTTTATTCATATTTAAAGGGTTTCCCTCAAAATGGAATTATTATATTTGGGGGTCAATAGTATAAAAAAAAAACTTGGAATAAGGAGCTTATCCAAACACTGTTGAACTTTTCATCTTAGTAACAAAATTGTAATGTGTAACTGTTGGCAAGTTTTGTTTTATCCAGTTCTAGACATACTTGGATGCTAGCCTATATGCTTTGACTTAAGAAGGGCCTCAGGTGCAAAGTTCCTTTCATTAGTCAGTCACTCAGAAACACTCTTAATCACAACACAGCAAAAAGATCTGATAACAATCAGACGTGTCAAAATAATGCCATAAAGAGTTTAACATATTACACATTATCTAATTATGAAACATTGCTACTGAGATGAGACTATGGTGTGATGTATATATGACCTACACCTGCATGTTGCTGCTGTGAATAAGAACTTATCCAGCCACTTATTATTTGTTGTTGTTGTTTTAATTGATTTTGTAAAAAAAAAAAAAAAAAAAAAAAAAAAAAAACGTTAATGAAGAAAGAATAAGGTTGGTCTATCATTTTGTTTCTATAAGATTTTAGAATGTATAATTAATTATTACTTAACTTATCAATTTACTTATAATTATTTGGTAGCTTGAAAAATAAACCTTCTTGACAGTAAAGGGTTAAGACAAATATAGTGCATTGTGTGTTTGTGGTGAAGGAATGTGTCGCCCCCAGTGTCACGCATGGTCTCGTACCCTTGTTAGCCAAGGTACACAGAAATCCGACTGAGAGAACCTCGAAAGATGTGTAAAAAAGTCCAACACTGAGACTTTCTCGACTCTCTTTGACATGTAGACACACTTGACTGTCTAATCAAATCACACTGGCCAGTGGGAACAACACGACACATCTTCAGCTTTTCAGTTAAGCACATTATTGCCTATTCAAAACATTTTACATGCATCATGAAATTAGACTCACCTTTGTTCCAATGATAAGTGGCAAAGGAAGAAGAAGAAATGGGGTGCAAAAGAGAATCAGTCCATTTCTCATCCTCCATATAAGTTTCAGTATATGTGAAGCCATCATTATCGGCTTAGCATAACTTTACAAAGAAACTTCTGTGTACTGATCTGTGGACAGTGCATGGGCTCGCGCTCGCGCTCTCTCTCTCTCTCTCTCTCTCTCTCTAATTCTCTCTGTCTTTCTCTCTCTCACACACACGCACACACACACACAGCACGCACTGGAGCGCAAAATTAAGCGCGTGCGTTGTCCTTGTAGTTCTCAATTTTTAAATATTAACCTATGAATTTCATCACCAAAGTTTCGTTAACATACCTTAGGCTACTTGTCAGTCGAGTGTGTTTTCAATCAATAGCATGTGTAGGTTTTTTTTATTCATAATAGACCACTGGCAAACGATTTAATAAGGGATTGTAGGCCTATGTCTTGGATAACCATCAATAAAGGTATATAATTTATTCAGTAACTTTCATGAGGGTCAACGTAAAATTGCCTACATTTTAAACCAAACTTTATTATTATTATTTTTTTTTAAATGACTTGCAGTAGCCTATGTAAATGCATGTAAATATAAATGATGGAAGTAGCTTCTTATCTTTCGTCCAGCAACGAGTAGTCTATGTTGCTAGGTTACCTCCTCAGGCTCGACTTCTATTAGTGAACGTTTAAAGGGATAGTTCACCCAAAATTAATTCATTAATTACTCACCTTCATGTCGTTCCAAACCCGCAAGACCTTCGTTCATCTTCGGAACACAAATTAAGATATTTTTGATGAAATCCGAGAGCTTTCTGACCACACATAGACTGCAACGTTATTACTACTTTCAGAAAAAAACATCGTTAAAATAGTCCGACTACAGTGGTTCAACCTTAATTTTATGAAACGACGAGAATAATTTTTGTGCGCAAAAAACAAAAAAACAAAAAACTTTATTCAACAATTTCTTCTCTTCCATGTTAGTCTCAAGGCCATAACCATGTCCTATGCTGCATTCACGTGCTATCAGAATTATCGTAAATACCTAGTTAAAAATCATGACTTTATATGGGAAGTAGGAAACCAACGTTTTTTTTTTTTTTTTTTGCGTGTGGGTGGGGGTGGGGGGGATAATTAGTCCTATTGGTTTATTTAAAGGAATTAAATTATTAAAGGATTAAAAAGGGATTTAAGGAATTAAAGAAATAGAAATAAGAATGGTAACATTTCCAGTTCTACTGTTATGAAGTAAATTATTTGCAAATATATATATATATATATATATATATATATTAATATGCACAGACACATTCACTCTTATTTTCGTCTGCCTAATACATAAAAATGCAAACCATTTCTTGTCACGACAAATTCAGTTATGATTTACATAAATAATGTCATATTTTCTATTCAAAATGGTGAAATTTCATAAAAAATGTCAAGTAGGGCCTAGTTTGCATCACTTAATATTACTGTTGGTCGCTGAACGTTTTTATCGTAAAACAGTTGTCAAATATTAAATGTTTAGCTACTTACATCTTACGACGCACTCTTTCGCTACTATAACTAAAGTGCCGAGCTGGATTTCGCACTAACAGTAATCCTCGCCTTCTTTGATTTGATTGGCCATCTCAATCATTCTTACAGTGATGAGTGCTGTTAGACCGCTGAGGTAGACCAACCTAAAAAATGTAACATTTTACTTTTGTCATCTTAGCAGCAGTGTGTAATGGAGTACAGCAAAGCAGCATCAAGAATATCAAATATTGGGGGGGACAATTTGACCATTTCTAATTATTCGGGGGGACTTGTCCCCCTCAATGTCTATGGTGGTTACAGCCCTGCATGAGCACCACAACACAAGAAATTGTTGAATAAAGTTGTTTTTGTTGTTGTCTTTTCTACCTTTCTGGGCCTTAAAAGTGGTAATAACGTTGCAGTCTATGTGTGGTCAGAAAGCTCTCGGATTTCATCAAAAATATCTTAATTTGTGTTCCGAAGATGAACGAAGGTCTTACGGGTTTGGAACGACATGAGGGTGAGTAATTAATGACAGAATTTTTTATTTTTGGGTGAACTATCCCTTTAAGATCTATGTTAATGAAATGTTTGAAAACACTGTTGACATGTATATGTTTGAACGTAAAAAGTTATTTTGTTTTGATTTACTTTCGCAAGCACTGACAGAATTCGATAGATCGGATTCATGTTGCCAATTTACGGAAAAGTTGCATATCCGGCTGATGTTTTCTTGGTTATAATAACTTTAATTAAGAACATTAACAGAAATGTCAAGTCAAATATAGCTATTTTCTGTCTTCTCAACAGATCTCTGGCTCTAATAGATATCTGCTCACAGAAGCATTTTTTAAGCGCTTCTTCTATCTTTGACATCTCCTTTACTGTTCATAAATCACGTAATTCATGACTGAGTTCTCACAAAGGTCTTTAAAAAGAAGCAAGGGACCACCGCCTAAATTAACTAGGAAGGTGATATTGGATGGGGGAGAGCAAGGAGAAGACAAAGATGTGCTCTTGTCTGAGTAGAGTTGAATGACAGAGAGATAAACTGAGGGTACACTGCTGCTGAAATTCTACACAGAACCAGCGGGGAGTCAGACTCAGAGACCTGCTGAGAGACTGACAATAGTTCTCTGTGAGAGGGAGAGGATGAGGTTTCCTTAAGTCAGTGAGTTGTGGGAAATCGTGATGACCCAAGTTTTGTGTTTCAGGTGAACTTTTAAGCTGCTGCTAGGCTGTAAAAACAACAAAATTAAATGAAATTTCAATAACAATACTGATCAGAACACTCATAAAGGAATTGTTTATTTATGATACAGCCAAATTGTGTAATAAAAGAAAGTTAAAATGGTGGATCAAACTCGACTTTGGACAGCTTTGATTTATTCCCCAATGATCACAAATGCATGCAAGGACATCTTCATGTTTTATAGATTTACAGCATGGAATTGTGAAATATTTAACAGACAAAACAAAGACAATACAAAGTACACCAGAATGTCAAAGGAACACTAAACCAAATCCAAGTCTTTTTTGGGATAGTGTTGCACAGCTTGGTGGAACAATTGTTTGGTCATTCTTAGTCAGAATTGTTCACCTGGTCTATAACTGGAATTTGTATAGTGTAGAATGGTTTTTATACTCCTATTCAGTTCTAATTGGATTCAAATGAATTCAGAATGTAGAATTGGAGCTAAAACTGGAATTTAAAGTATTGAAATGAAATTGAACTGACAATTAAAACTGAAATATGTAACCAATAAGCGTCATTTTTAAAGACCCAACTAACAAAAAAATGTGTTCTAAGAACGTTTTGCTAATGTTCCCATTAAGTTATCAAAACGTTATTTCTCTGAATGTTCAAAACATCCAGTTTTTTTTATATATATTAAAAAAAAAAAAACATTGTTTTTTTGTTATGCAAACGTTAAGGGAACATTCCATCTTATCATTTTACAAACGTAACTGGAACGTCACCTGTGAATGTTCTCTGAACATTCTCAAACTAGCAACGATTAAAAACGTTCGGTGAACATACAACTAAATGTTTCAGGTAAAAATGTTCCAAGAACGATGACATTTTGAGAACTTTTTGAGAAGGCCAGATAACTTTTTAACATTTTTTTTTTTTTTTTTTTTACGTTACTGTAAGAAAGTTTGTTCAGAACTTTGAGAGAACCTTGCCACAACATTAGCTAAAGTTTTGAGAATGTTCCCTGTAGGGAATCTAGTTTGAAGGTTTTAAAGAATTTACAGCAGGCCTGGTTCTATAATTGCATTAATCTTGCAATAATAGATCAGATTTTATTTTCAATCATGATCCATAAGTTATTGACTGAATTCAAAAGCAATTTTTGCAAGTTCAGAATGATTCAATAAAATGCATTTTAAGGATTTTTTTAATACTTTCTCTAATGTGTCTTGAGAAAGAAAAGGAAACTACTTGTTTATAGCACCAAAAGTAATTTGAAAGGCAGCATTAAATATATGTACACTACAGTTGAGGCCAAAAGTTTGCCCTTGCAGAATATGCAAAATGTTAATAATTAAAAAAAAAAATGACTGTGCATTGCAAACATTGACTGATGTTCAAGGCTAAACACATTAAAAGCCAGAGGTTGTAAATTTTTGGATGATTAATGGAAATTGTTCCAATTTTCTTTAAAGAACACAAAATTTACTTTGATTATCCTGTAATAAATACGTGTTGCCTTTTTTACCATGATGTGAATGTTTTCACCTTTTGTAATATGATTCCCTCAGTTGTCCTCTGTGTAAAAAGATGGATCTCAAAATCATACAATTACTCCTGGAAAGAGTTCAAATATGCAGAAGATGCTGGGAAACTAAAGAACGTGCAGGACCTGAAGGATTTTTCTGAAGAACAGTGGGCAGTTTAACTGCTCAGAACAAACATGGGACTCGTGAACAACTATCAAAAAACAGTTGTGGATCATCCAGGTAAGGAGTCACAGTATTAAGAATCAAGCATATGTACATTTTTGAACAGGGTCATTTGTGTAAATTCAGCTGTTATTTTGTCTTGTGGTCTATATGTGACCCCGGACCACAAAACCAGGCATAAGGGTAAATTTTTTGAAATTGAGATTTATACATAATCTGAAAGCTGAATAAATAAGCTTTCCATTGATGTATGGTTTGTTAGGATAGGACAATATTTGGCAATCTGATTGAAAATCTGGAATCTGAGGGTGCAAAAAAAAAAAAATTAAATATTGAGAAAATTGCCTTTAAAGTTGTCCAAATGAAGTCCTTAGCAACACATATTACTACTAATAATACATTTTTGATATATTTATGGTAGGAAATTTACAAAATATCTTCATGGAACATGATCTTTACTTAATATCCTAATGATTTTTGGCATAAAAGAAAAATCGATAATTTTGACCCATACAATGTATTGTTGGCTATTGCCACAAATATACCCGTGAGACTTATGACTGGTTTTGTGGTCCAGGGTCACATATATAAACATCTGCTATGTGAAATATCTTATTCAGGGCACTAAATAAAAAACAAAATATAATTTTCATGATTCCTCATTATTTATTTATTAATTTATTAACATTTTGCAGATTATGCAAGGTGTATGTAAACTTATGATCTCATTTATGCAGGCTACTTGGAAAACAACAAAGAGTGCAATAAAATATTTTGTTGAGCATAACTAAGCAAAGCTAAGCAAAACTATTCCATAAAAAAAACTATTTTTCAAATGTTTTGTTTTATTTATTTCTATGATTTTTCATGACCTGGAAATCACAATTTTTCCATGACCGTGCACTGCATCAATGGTTTGAGCATTTTGACACATGACTAGAGCACAATTATGAGACAGCTGTCATTTGCTCATGTGACGTCCTCAGACGCTTCTCCACATGATATTATAAGCCAAGCCACAATATCTAATGTGTGTACATTGTAAACAATGGTTTTACGAAGTTTGGAGTATATTTTACAAGAAAATACTATTTAGTCTTTCAACTTCAAAATAAATTGAAAATTTAAATTCAACGCGTTACTTGATGATTGTTTGTAAAAAAAGAAGAAAAAGAAAAAAAGAAAACGAAAAAAAAAGAAGCAATTTCGGAGTGAAAATTGTTTGTTTGTGTGTGTGTGTGTGCCTCAAGACACCCATATGCAGACAGGGTCAGTCTGTCTGGGTTCCCAGCTTCAGATATCTATTTGTTTTGCTTTGGTGCCCTCTAGACTCTTACGTAGTGCATAACATTTTCAATGACCATGTTTAACTATTCTAAAGCATAGCTAAAATCACACATGCAGCTATTGGGAGTTTGCGCTATTGGGCATCTGTTACACTACTGTTGTATGGTGGGTTCTGAAAGTGACCTGTGTGAACATTGTTCATATAAGCATCAATGACAGATCATTAAGATTCTCTTATTTATTTTGTGTAATATTATATATTTAAAATAGTACAATAATATATTTGTTATAATTTCAAGATCTTATTAATTGCCATCATTGATATAACTACCAAAAGTTAAGAATTATTTAATAACCATTAATGACTTTTTTCAGGTTGAGGCCTTGTTCTAGATTAGTATGGTGGGCATTGAGTCTAACAGGGCGGGAGTAAGAATTCAAGGTTTTGTGTAGGTGGACAGCTGGAACAGTACAGGGTACACTGGACAAATAAAAGTCCATTTGAGGCTTTTGAAACTACTCGCAAACATTACAAATTCTAGCAGTACAATTATGACAGCAGAATTTAATAACATCTAGAAACTTTGCAATAAATGGTTTGCCTCTTCAAAGTATACGTATAATTACATAAAAGATTATCAAATTTAGCTAGGGATAATCTATTTATATAAATTTGATAATTAAATAATTGTTGTTTGTTTGTTCATGGTCAGGGAATTAACAGTTAATTCAGAGCAATACTTTTTGTTTGGTCATTTCTTTTTTATTTAAATGAAAATAGGGTTAATTTTAACATTGTTTATTTTCTTGGATGCAACCTCATTTAACAAACAACTAAATTATTGTTTGTACTTTCTTTTTCGTGTGATATTACAGTTTTGGATTTCTATCATAACCTGAATAATCTTTATTTTGGTGGTGAATTGGTGGGCTCCTTGACCCAGGATCACATATATTAATATTTACATTTAAAACTAAATGGTGACAGAAGTCAGTGGATGATGAAACATTAACCAGCAGCTCAGTGTCTGAGAGCATTCTACTCCAGTCATCTGTTCTGGATCTACATCCTTCACTCTCCCTGTATTTATCACCACTTTCCTGTCAAAATTTTGGTAAGTTTATATAGATTTTAAATACGTTGTCAGTTGCCTAAATTTTGCATCTAGTAATCTGCGGCTTATTCATAAATCATCTGAAACACAGGCATGCATGATAGAAAATGACTAGGCTGGGACAGTAAACAGCTATAGGAAATGTGGAAATCTGTTTTTGCATAGCAAATTTTGCTAAACTATCTCTATTACTTAATTTTTAAATCATAATTTACATAAAAGTGTCAACAAAAAGTTTAAAATTAACATTTAAGCTCTAGCATGTGTAATCGTATGATTTTGATGACATATGCAAATATTTCTGAAAACAAAGATATACAGTCTAAGACAACTGACACATAAACATTGGCACTTTAGTCCTGAATTTTGCAAGCAAACTGAAAATATTATCTTTTAGGCTATTAAAATTCTATAGCATTATTTTATATTATACAATATTATATTATTAAACATTTAGTACACTGCAGTAAATAACATGATTTTTATAAGTAAGTTAAATTAAAATACTCTATTTTCTGTTAAATCACTGCTGGCTTGGGTATTTTATTATTCACTGTGATGTGCTATGTGTGTTTTTGTCTCTGAGAAACTTTTAATGGGTTGTCAAACAAGCACTAACACTTGGCATGCAAATTCAAAAATGATAACAATGAGCAATATAATTTGCATCCACATTTATTCATGTTGCAGTGCTTGCCGAAAACCTAAATAACAATTAAATATACAAGAAATGACTAAATATACACAATGCATAATGTTACTACATCACAATAGACAGTCTTGGTATACAGTTGTCATTTAGTTGTTTAAACCTTTTTCAAGTCTTTTACATACATTTTGAAAAAGTTTACTGTTACATTACATTGTAGGGGTGAGATCTTTACCTTTGTACACATTTGGCTGTCCCTGGATACTTTGTGTATAGCTGAAATCACATACAATGATGTTGCTAATAATTGTGGTGTAAAAACATCGGAAGATAATATTATTTGATCTGTTCTGTGTTTTCCAGGCCAAAAGTAAGAACATGAAGCACTGCCTTTTAGTGCTTATATTGCTCTGTTTCTTTAGGTCTGGACTGGTGGTAAGAAACTCTGAGATATTACATTTTTCGCCAAATCTTGCTCATCCACATTGTTTATTTCAAAAATGCCACTAAAAAGCAGTCTTTTTACAATCTTTTTTTCTGGCCCTCTCTTCAATCCAGGCTTCTAATGAAACAGATGATGGCAAAGGGAACTGCAATGATGTCTTAAGCCTGGAAGCTCAGCGAGCAGTTGGTGGAGCAGTGGCTAAACTAGGATTGGCACTTTTAGAAAAACTACAGCCTGGGTCTGAGCAACCGAATATAATCATATCACCTCTGAGTGTTTCTCTTGCACTTGCTGAGCTTGCTTTAGGTGAGCATACACAAACACAAGAAATCAGTGCAAACCATGCAAACGGGTGAGTTTATACTGTACATGTGATATTGTTTTTATGTGTGTGTATATTCCTTTTAAATCATTAGGTGCAAGGAACAAGACAGAAGAGAAGTTGTTGGAAATCCTTCAGGCAAAAGAGCTGCCGAATTTTCATGAAACCTTGAGCTGTCTCCAAGAACAACTAACTGCCAAGGCTGTCAAGATGGCATCTCGTCTCTACCTCATACCAGGTGAAAAACTGATGGCATTTGGTTTGATCAGGCTAAACCTGACATCACTGGAAGATTATTTTGAGCTTGAGGTTCAGAACAAAACATTTTCTGACTTATGTAATATGTACATTTTGTTGAGGTTACTTGTGCTTTTTGAAGATTTTGTAGTTGCCTTTGTCTTTGAGAAGGTTTTAGGGTGAACCAGGACTTTGTGGACAGAGCTTTGAACCTGTACAAATCCGAACCTGCACATCTGACCTCCATTGAAGAAGTCAATCGTTGGGTGGAGGAAGCCACCAAAGGTCACATAACCAACTTTATGTCCGGTCTTCCGCCTAATGTTGCTCTAATGTTGATTAACGCCATTCATTTTAAAGGTTGGTCTGCATTTAAGCTGTCATAACTTTTATATATATATATATATATATATATAGCATAAAGGACTGATATATAACAGAAATGTCAATAACATAATGCTGACAATAACAATATGATGAGTATGTTTTTAATTTCAGAATTAAAATTATTTTTTGGAGAATGTAACTGTCCTGATATCATAATGAAGAAAAGGCCTCTTTAAAAGAATGAAATTCTTGAAAAGTTACCTTATAGTACTTTCATAAAATTATTATTTATTGTTATTATTATTACTCCCCAAAATTTATGATGTGTATGAATTAATACGTCATTATATTTGTATAAAAAAAGTACTTTTAAAATAATACTTTTTAAAATATTTTTTTGAATTGCATTGACGCTATAGGTCTGAAGCAAGTGTGAAATTATGTCAAGACCATAAAAGGTCATCTACGTCACGTATAAGAATCAGACATCAGCGTCCCGTGGTTCGGGTTCCACGTTTGCAGAGGTGGCGCGGCAGCTGAGCTTGAGATGGGTGTTCCCCTTTCTCTAGCTCTTTCTCCCAACTCTGTGTCCCATTTTGGATCTGGGAGCTTGCTCTGCGAATTCTTCCAATCCAAACAGAGACCAATTAATAAAATGAAAAAATAAATGTTAGATGTGTGCCACCATTCCTTTGCTATATCTTACGAGGGATGACGCCTACAATGTGTGTGACAAGCAAACAGTTCAGGAGCGATCTGTGAATGATATTTCCCGCTGTGTACATATATGTGCACTATGGGGAGATTCAGTTTTAGCTCCACTCCCGTCTGACTTTCTTCCCGAGGGTGGCTCAAGAGCAGGGATTTCACTCTTGTGACCATCTGTGAACCATAAGGGTTACTCGCAACACTTGGGGAGGGTTGCCGTCGCAGGATTATTACGGTGGATGCCTCTTTTGCAGGGGTGCCGTCTTGGATGGGCATCCAGCTCAGGGTCTCTGGGAGGGCTGTAATCTCATATGGCATTTAATTGCCTGGAAGATGAGGGCTATATTTCTAGCAATAGAAAGACTTTCTCCCATATCTGAGGGACAACCATGTGTTGGTCCTGTTGGCCCCTGTTCAGAGTGGTGCAGCAGTTCCTGCTCTGGACCAAGAACAAACTGCTCTCACTTGGGGCAGTCTATATTCCAGGGCATTTAAACATGGAAGCAGACATCTTGTCATGGCAGGGGCTGAGGCCTGGGATCGCTCTGCTCCTGAGAGTTCCGCCTTCTACTAGTAGCTCCGTTCTGTTAGTGTCTCTCCTGGAAGGCTCTCCTTGGGAGATTCAGATAAGGAGGGATCTTCTGTCCCAGGTTTGGGGGACAATCTTTTTCTCCCCCGGCCAAAGATTTAGAAGCTGTGAGTCTGGCCCCTGAGGGGTACCAGCTCATAGATTCTGGTCTCTTGACTGAAGTGTTTGATACCATTCTTAACGCTAGGGCTCTCTCTACTATGAGACTTTATGCTCTTAAATAGCATCTCCTTTCATCATGGTGTGATGAAAAGAGAGCCATCTTAACCCAGTTGACTGCCTAGTTGGTTCAGTACTAGAGTTTCTTCAAGAGCACCTCTCAGCAGGACTGATCCCTGCTACCCTGCTAAGGTGTGTGTGGCTGCTATTTTTGACTTGCCACAGTAACATTGATGGGGCTTTTGTGGGGATGTCCTGGTGTCCTGCTTCCAGTGCAGTGCCAGAGAGATGGGATCTCTCTATTGTTTTAGAAGGGTTGTCGGATGCTCCCTTTGAACCTTTGGAGTCAGCTTCAGAGAAGCTTCTGGCTATTAAGGTGGCTCTGGTAGTAGCTATAATTTCTCTTAGAGGGTAGGAGATTTGCAGGCCCTGTCAGTTGCCTCCTCTTGTCTTGATTTTGCCCCAGGGCTGGTCAAGGTGATATTGCACCCTAGGCCGGACTAATTCTAAAATTTCTTTCATCACTGTTTCATCCTATTGTTCTTCAAGTCTTCTCCCCTCCACCGTTTGACTCATCAGAGCAGAAGAGGTTGAATAGATTATGTCCAGTCCATGCCCTTATTATTTTTGTCCACTGCTCAGACCAGTGGCGTAAAACTCATCAACTGCTTGTCTGCTTTGGGGAGCGCAACCTACTTTCCTCCACTACCAAACAGTCTATATCACACTGGGTTTCAGATGCGGTTTCTCTCGCCTATAAGGCACGCGCGGTATCGCTTCGCCTCTAGGAGTCAGAGCCCATTCTACTCATGTGGCTGCCTCAGATGTGTTGGCAAGAGGTGGCCTTTGCAAGATGTTTGTACTGCAGCAAGCTGGTCCTCACACATTCATCAGGTTTTATAGTGTGGATGTGAATGCGACCCCAGGATCTCAAGTCCTTTCGGACTGATTCTTCCTGTAACTACAGTTTTGTGCTTGTGTATACTTTTTACAACCTGTGGTGCAGGCATCCGCTTACTATGGCAGCGCCGGTATTAATGTTCCCAAATCGTCAACATAATGACACAGCATCGAAAGGTAATGTTTCAGGGTTACACATGTAACCCGATTCCCTGAGATGGGAACGAGACGTTGCGTCATGTTGCCATTTCTCAAGTACGCCTTCGTGGCTTATTCACACAATTAGAATCTGGGGATTCCTAGCCTGACGTCGTCATACTCAGATTCTAGTCAGAATATGAGTCTGATACTGCTCCATTGGGCTGTGATTATGGAGCGTGTTTCAAACGAACCAGGAAAGAAAATGCATCTGTACTCAATTGGACAGACCTACAACCAATCAGAGCAATGGAGTAAGTGACGTATGTTGAGCGAAGCATAGTTGTCAACAGAACTCAACTGCACGCACGCTGGAAGAAGTAGAAGAAGAAGATGAGTGTAAACGATCTTTGCCGGTGTTGTAAAAAGAATTTAAGGATACACGGAGTACTTACCAACACGATCATAATTTTTGAGAGAAATAGTAAAGGTGAATGCGTATATATACGAAGAAGTTCTCAGTTTAGGATTAGAACGAATTCAACCCAAGTGCTCTTTGGTGACGTGGATGATTACGTTGCTGTTGATCATCTGTCCATCATCGTATAAAGCCTGCCCTGACAATTTGATTGGTCCGAACAGCTCTGATTCGAGCATAGTTGCTCCACAACGGATCAAGTCCAGACCGAACTTCCCGACCTCAAATGTTGTGGGCGGGGCTGTTCGGCTGGCATCCAGGCTAGGGGATTCCATGATGTAGGTGCGCTTTTATGGTCTTGCGCATCTGACCTCCGTCGGCCAATAGGATTGGAGCAATTGCACACGTGCTTCAGACACCGGCTCACACTGAAGGCGTTCCCATAGCATCCGCGCAATGACATAGCATCTTGTTCCCATCTCAGGAACCGGGTTACATACATAACCCTGAGATGTTATTACTTTTTACCTTGATGGTTACACCATATGACATTTTACAGTCATTTAATTTTTACTTTTTAAAAGTTTTTAAAAGCCATATGAAACAATGTCTGACAACTTGACAAATGCTTAATTTAGATTTTTAAAAGATTTTTCCTTTTATTTTAAGATACTTTTATTATTCATTTACCCCATAAATTAAAAAGAAGTAAATGAAGATGTAGGAGGAATTCAGCTTCATGTTCAAAATAAGCAAATTAACATGTCTTTCTCTTAGGAGAGTGGCAATCCCGCTTTGATTCCAAGTTCACTGTAAAGGATATCTTTTACATTGACAAAAAAACCTCTGTAAAAGTGGACATGATGATGGGATCCAAATATCCACTCAGCATGTTTGTAGATAGAAAAGACGGCACACAGGTAATCTAGCTCTTTTGTAATTTTGTTCCGTAATTGGAATTAATCATTATTTTGTTTTAAATTTAGAGAAATTTTGATTTGGTTTATTATATTCATATTGCCTTTAGGTTGCAAGGTTTCCTTTTCAAGGAAATATGAGTCTTCTGGTGGTAATGCCAATGCCAGTGCATGGAAATCTGTCAGATGTGGCTGCCAAGCTCAACATATCGGCCCTGTATAAACAGTTTCAAAGTGAGAAGTCCATGCATGTGAAACTACCCAAATTCAAACTTGAGTACAAGCAGGATCTGCAACAAGCACTCACGAGCATGGGTAAGATAAAAAAGGAGCTAAATCTACAAGTTCTTGATTGACTTTGGCTGTGAATTCCATTATGTGGTAAAATCTGCCCTTATAAGGCGATGTCCTTTGGTCTACATGAAGTCGATCAATGTTGTTGTGAAGTGAGAGTTAATAATTCAGTAAAACAGAACTGTCACCCACACTCATCTCTTTCATTTAGGTCTGGGTATGCTGTTTACTGGGCCTGATTTATCCAGAATGGCACCAGGTGCATTAGTGGTTTCGGGTGTACAACATGCCTCAAGCATGGAGCTGAGCGAGGAAGGGGCCGAAGCTTCAGCCGTGACCGCTGTCACTCTAGTACGCACCGTTCCTACTTTTGCAGTCAACATGCCGTTCATCTTCGCACTGGTGGATGATGCCTCTTACACGCCTCTCTTCCTGGGTATTGTTACCAACCCTAACCCTGGAGCGACAACGGAACAAAGCGATGACCCAAAAACTGAAACTGAAAGCAGTATGAAGCCAAGCAAAGTGCCCCTGATCGACGGGACACTAAATGACGGGCCACATAGGGAAAATATGCTAAGTTACATGTTAAATATGTGGAAGGACACAGTTCCTCAGCAGTTCCTCGGACATCAGGAGATGGAGGACGGGAACTAAAAGGAGACAATGGATCTGTCCATATTACAGTACATCTTTTGCCCACTGTAATGTAAATGTACTGTAAATGCAGGGTGTTGCTGTTCATGACCTGCCCTATGATTGATGGATGCCATATTGAGTTTTATATGAATGAAAATTGGGGCTGTTCAATGGCATCTACCCAAACTAAGGTTTATGTAAGGGATAATGTATAGTCAGTCGGTCACTACTGCAAAAAAACCTCAGACGGTGATCAGGAGCCCAACATGGGTTCATTTTGCAATAATGATCGATTAACTACATTTTCTCAGGTATTGCATGGCTACTTGCCAAATAAATAAATATATGGACATGAAAAATTTATTTGAGTTGAAATTATTTTATAGGGTGTTGACGCTGGTGAACGGCCATTATTTAGAAATATTTTACCACTAAATGCCACAATAGACCAATCAGAATCAAATATTCTAGGGACCTGTGTAATAAATGCATCACCTGCAAATGCAAACCTGATATTACCCAATAGTGTAATTATTCTAATTATTCTAATTAATTCTTCTAATTATTAAACAACATGTGCAGATAAATAATTGTATATATGTGACCCTGGACCACAAAACCAGTCATAAGTCGCACGGGTATATTTGTGGCAATTGCCAACAATACATTGTATGGGTCAAAATGATCGATTTTTCTTTTATGCCAAAAATCATTAGAATATTAAGTAAAGATCATGTCCCATAAAGATATTTTGTAAATTTCCTAACGTAAATATATCAGAAACTTATTATTAGTAGTAATATGCATTGCTAAGGACTTCATTCATTTGGACAACTTTAAAGGCGTTTTTCTCAATATTTAGATTTTTTTGCACCCTCAGATTCCAGATTTTCAAATAGTGGTATCTAGGCCAAATTTGTCATATCCTAACAAACCATCAATGGAAAGCTTATTTATGCAGCTTTCAGAAGATGTATAAATCTCAGTTTAAAAAAATTGACCCCTATGACTGGTTTTGTGGTTTAGGGTCACATATTACATTGCTATGAAGCTAAATCAAACTATATTGTCAAAATAATTGTAGGCATTTACATTGTATTCTAAAATTAAACTATAGCCTATGTTCTTTATTTGGTCGAATAGTAATCGAAGTATGTTTCTCATTGTCAGTAGGCTACTATTTCTTTAAACAGCTATAACAAAACGCTAAAAATAAACGAAAAAGAGATTTTTTAAAATGATAAAGTTCCTTATTATGACCTGACGTACTGAAGTAATAATTTAATCCGCAAGAAAAAAGTTTCGTTTGGGAATCGGTAGTCCTATTTTTTAACGATTTTTTTTATTTATTTATTTTTTTTTTTAAAGAAGAAAACGTTCTTGTTTACGTTCATACACTAATACTGAATTTTATTCGTTGTCACGAGCGGTCAATGTACGAATCCGAACAAATCGTTCAGTGAACGGAATGGATTCGAGTCGATCCTCACCACTATCTCCTCAGAACCTACAGACCACCTTCTAGCGTCAGCAAAGGGCGGGATTCTTCACTAAAACGCTGCTGATGCATCTGCTCCAGCACAGTTGGCGAAGACAGCTGTGAGCTGAGAATCTGCACGAGGCGACAGTGAAGTAGTGAACAGGTCAGACCCTTTTAAAAATCAATATACGTGCTGTAATCGTAGAAACACACAGTTCTTTCATATAAATTGTAAAATGTATTAATGTTTTTGTAGCGGCAGAGTTCTTCTCTTCTTTAATAAGACTGATCTGGTTGTTTGTTAATTCAGCATATTGTAGCTATAAGTAAATAAACAAAACGTCTTGTTTGCTTTTAGGGATAAGAACTGGGAATCCAGTGTAAAAAAAAACAAAACAAAAAAAAAAACAACTGCTATAGCTTTTAATTTCCATATTTTCCAACCCCCCCCATATTACCCATATTATTATATCTTTTTCAATGCATGCAAAGTTTCTCAAATGTGTCTTTTTCAGATTGTAGGTGTGGAATGTGAAGCTCTCAGACTTATCCAGTGGATATGGAGTAACGCTCAGCTCTTTAACTGCGTGGCAGATGCAGTGAGGGAGCCGTTTAGATGAATGTGAAAATATTAGCGTTAGGAATTTTTTTCCATTGATGACCAAGAACTCAGCAAGAAAGTTTAATGGCAACCAGATGTGCTGAAGGAACATGGGAAAGTTTTAGGCCTTGTTGGAATCTGTTGCAGGAACAATTCTTGAACATGTGCCAGAAGTTAAAAGTGTTATGCAAAAGCTGGGGTTAACTTATATTTTTATTATATTTTTAGTTTTTATTGCAAATGTTTGGAGATCATTTATATATAAAGGTCATATATATTATAAAAAAATTATAATTTAGACCAAACATTTTATGAATAAAGTAAGATTTATTTTGAATGGATCGATATGGTATTTAGTTTCAGATGATATTTAGTATTATTCTGTTTAATACAAATCAGTTTATCTAATCCTGGTTTTTTTATGTATTGCTACACAGTTTGGTGTCATGGGTCAATGTTTAATTTAGTTTTTTTTTCCAGATTATAAGCAACACTCTAATTGTTTTTTCTTGTGTTCTTGTACTAGCATAACCAAAAAGTTCTGCAAGATTTTTATCTGTCACAAAACATGGAATCGCCGTCACTGATTCAGAGCTTCTATCTTTGTATTTATCAGGATGAAGAAGGTAGTCCTGCTGTTTGGTTTATGGAGTCTTCTCTCCTTCTCACATGCTCAGTTGGTAAGTACTGAGATACTTTCTCTGCTTTTGCCATTCCACTGTCTGCAACTGTCCACTCCTGCTACAGACAGATACAGCGGATCCTGAAGGTGAGGAAGAGGTGGTTGACCTTTTTACCACGCCACGCACCAAGCTGGCTGCCGCAACCTCTGATTTTGGCTACAACCTGTTCCGTCAGCTGGCAGCACGCGACCCCAAGGCCAGCGTCTTCCTGTCCCCCATGAGTATCTCAGCAGCATTCACACAGCTTTCAATGGGTGAGGCTCTGCTCCACTATGGATGGCCATGCTTTTTTTACTGCAGGGCCAATCACCCAATTTTTAAGGCTTGAGATCAGCAATGTTAAATTTGGTGTCATCTGTCATAGGGGCATCCGAACAGGCAGAGAAACAGATTTACAGGGCCCTCCGCTATCACACCCTGCAGGACAGTCATCTCCATGACACGCTCAGAGACCTTCTCTCTTCACTCAGGGCATCTGCCAAGGGCTTTAAGTCAGCGGAAAGGATCCTTTTGGCTAGAAGTGGGTGTTTTTCATTTTTAAATGGGTGCATGTGTTGAAGAGTACGACAGCATTTTAGTGCCACATAAACAAAAAAAAATCTGAGATTACAAGAATAAAGTCATAATATTTTGAGAACAAAGTTAAAATTACAAGAATAAAGCAATATGAGGACAAAATCTTAACGATACAAGAATAAACTTGTAATATTTTGAGAATAAAGAAAGAATTATAAAAAGTCAAACCATTGTGAGATTCAAGTCAAAATTACATGAACAAAGTTGTAGCAATACAAGAATAAAGTATTTATTTATTATGGACTCTATTCTCAAAAAAATACACCTTTACTTTTGTAATATTATTATTTTTTTTTTTATGTGCCCCTAAAGTCGTGTAAGAGAGAGAGAAGAGCTGTACATGTTTTCATTCATCCCTGTGTGTTTCAGAACTTCGTCTCAGGCTGGAATACCTCAACAGTGTAGAGAAGCAATATGGGGTCCGGCCTCAAACTCTTGCGGGTGGAGCGCGGGACCTCAAGACTGTTAATGATTGGTTTAAACAGCAGACTGGTGGAAAAGTGGAACAAGTTGTTCCTTCCCCTCTTTCTCGTAATACAGCTGTGCTGCCTGTGGGAGCAGCCTTCTTTAAGGGTAAATGGGCTCTGATTCTTTCTCTTGCTCTTCGATGTGTCTTATAGAGTATGTACTTTAACTAGGGCTGGACAATAATTTAATATCAATATATATCGCAATATCATTTTTTTCAATAACGGTGATATGATTTTTAAACACATTTCTGACATTTCGATATACGTTACAGAATTTCTCACTGACTGACATTCAGGGTGCAACCGTCAGAAAGAGCAGAACACGATTGGCTACTTGCGTGATGACGTACACCACAGACACGCAGCCAGTGCTCAGCAGTAGTAGGCTAAGATCCAACGCGGCAAGTTTTAGCTAAAAAAAAAGAGTACCCCTGACCGCAATACAAATGTGACTGAACGAGCTTCCACAAGTAAGGAGAAAGCAGAAGAAATTGTTGATAAGAGAGGAAAGACTAATTCAGTGGCGTGGAAGTGGTTCGGCTATCTAAGATCTGATAAACTTCAGGTTTCAGTGTGCTGCAAAATGTGCTGGAGAGTGGTGCCGACTAGCAGCGGAAACACATCAAATCTGTTCCACCATCTGAAGCAGTTCCACCCGATAGAATATTCTGACACATTGTCACATGTAAAAGGGCGTCTCTGAAGCTGGATAATGTAGACCAGCTTGTATTTCTTGCCAGAAACCTCTAGAGCCTGTCATAGGGTGTCATCAACACTCAACAATGTCCCCCCAGCAACATGTTTTTTCTGTTTTCAGCAAATCTGAGCACTTTTCATATTCTTTATCCTGGCTGAAGCACTTTTGTTTTAATCTATATTAAGAATAATATAATCAGCCTACGTTATAGTTTAAAGTTAAAGATATTAATATTAATAAAGTGAGTGAGAGTCTTATGTTTATTTGATGGTGATTTCACATTTCTTGTTTATATGAAGGCTAAATACAAATAAAAGGTGTACATTAATTTATTTGTACCGTTTTTATTTCTAAAATATTATATCGTTTTATAGAAGGAGGTTTCATAGACTTGGCAAATTCATTTTTCATAAGTTCGTAGGTACAGACATCCGTTGTGGGCGTTCTTGGCAGTTTTTCTGAGGCTTTTATATAGTTCATATCGATATCGGAATTATATCGTATCGCCCGAAATTAAGAAATATATCGTGATATAAATTTTGGCCATATCGTCCAGCCCTAACTTTAACAGCGACAGTAGAAGGGGGAGGATATGGACCACTCATAGCAAAATGAACGGGAGCATGAAAATGTGCATATTAGCTTGGCCAACCTGAAAAAATAGACTTTTTTATTGTGAGCTATTGTTTTATTGTGACATTGCTGTGACATTTAAAATGTTATTGAAATATAATCTTGACAGACTATTTTGGAGATTTATGTCTTTCCCCCAGCAGTGATATGAGTGCTTTGCATTGACTCTTTTTGCAGGTAAATGGATAACTAGGTTCAGCAACGCTAATAAGATGAAGAACTTCCAAAGAGATGGAGAAGTGGCAACTCTAATTCCCATGATGGAGCAGGAGAATTACCCAGTGAAGATGGGGATTGACCCTGACCTTGGCTGCACGGTACCAGTACCTGTTGTTTTATGCGTGTACTAGTGGTTGTTGCAGCAGTGATGAAAAAAGGGCAGGATCTAAGCACAGCAGTTATTTTATCAAACACAAACTCAAAATAACAAAATATAATTTAATTATAATAATTATTATCAATTATTATTGGTGCTCTATTATTAATAATGGATTTTATTATCAATGTTGAAAGCATTTTTTGCTGCTTAATATTTTTGTGAGAAACATGATACATTTTTTCTTGGATGAATAGAGAAGTTTATTTGAAATAGAAATATTTTGTAACATTTTAAATGTGTTTACTGTCACTTTTTATCAATTTAATGTGTCCTTGCTGAATAAAAGTATTATTTATTTTTCCTTTTTTTAAAAAACGTTTTACCTCAAACTTTTCAAAGGTGATATATCACGGTTTCCTCAAACATATTAAGTAGCACAACCTATACAATAAGGTTTCCATACATTCCATACAACTGCACACAAACGTCACACGATTGTATTCTGAACATGCCACTTTTGAACATGTGTAAAAGTAAAAATGACTGTACTGCTAGGGTTTTAGTCAATATTTTTGGTGGATAACAAGTTAAAATTTGGTCTGTTCCTCACAATAACAGAGCACAAATCATAGTAACTTTGATGATATATATTTACAAAGTTCTGTCATGAAACTCTAGATGGCACAGGCTGATAGGTCGTTAACTCAATCTGCTTGCAATCACATCATTCTCTATAGGGCACAGCTGATTGGTTCCTGCTATATCAGTAGCCAATGGGCTTGCTGCTCAACCTTCAAATACTGGTCAGCATTTGCTGTAGCAGTTGCAGTGTGCTTTCAGAAATCTTCTGAAATTCATCATCTAAGATAAGTGAATGGTCTTTCTTATGCTATATCACTATGCATATTGCGTGCTCTGCCTAATTCCATATAAAGAAACCATACACAAGTCATGTGTCATGTTAACAGTCCTGTTTTAATGCTTAGAGTGAATTACTAAGCATATTAGCAGCTAGTGAATATGCAATATTGCATTTATGCAGCAGCAGCAAGCAGACAATGTTGCCGTGAGGATACAGTGACAAAGCATTGCTGTGGACTTGTAAAGTGAAATAGGCATTCGCTTTTTTTATTCACATACTGCATTTCAAAGGAGCTTACAGCAATTCTAGGTACTTTTGTACAGCAGCAGCAGCATGTATATCAAACTCAGATTACAATGTTAGTGAATATTATCAACAGCACACTAGAAGAAAAGACACTGCAGTGTCTTGCTTGAAGGTAGGGTAGGCAATTTTTTTTTTTTTTTTTATAAACACTTTTTGTTATACTGGTTAAAACTCTCTTCACATCCTGATTGAAATGAATAATAGAAGTGGTCTAAATATTAAAACGTATATCTTCTGCGGAAGTCTCAGGACCAAAAATGTTTGGTCTGAATGCAATGATACAATGTCCTATCTGCTTGTCAACATATGTATTTCCATACCTCCGCACACCCTGTTCGCGCAGACATCACACGTCATCGGCACATTCTGTAAGGCTATGCAGATTTGTAGACAGACCAAGCGCCAAAAACAAACAGCAGCCGCCTTTTACAGTTCCTCCTCAACCCAAAAAAAAAACTAGCTTATGCTGCATTTATGACTTTACATCTTCAGACTTTATGCGTTCTTCTCTGCCAGCACTATCAATGCCAAAAATTAAACTGCAGCAGTCAGGTGGTACAAGTCTGCACTTTCTAAGTTGTGTACTTTCATTATTATTGTAATGTTATGTGCTTGGAGACATGAGGTCATTTAACGCCATCTCGTGATCTGGCGAACGCTCCAGTGTGTTTTTATGTTTGCGCTCTGGAGAATGTCAAATGTTTCTGTTTGCAGCGGTGAGCAGTGTGGCCAGTCACAGACATTTCTGTTGATCCTTGAACGTGGTGGCTATCAGAGGTGTTTAATTTTAGTTTAGAATTTGATATTTCCCCTGTTACAACCAGCTTGTTTCAAGCCGCAACATAAAAGAGGGATCATACACCAGCATTTATTTATTTATTTATTTATTATTATTATCATTATTATTATTATTATTATTATTATTATTATTATCATTATTTTAATTAAATTTTTTTTTTTTTTTTAAACAAATACAATATCTACAAATAATAGCAAACATAAGCCTAGGGAAAATAAAGAAACAAAGCAATAGCAAATAAAAGAACCATAACAAATTCTTAAAGCTACATGATATAAGAAATGTATAAGATGAGAAATCAATGAGATGTTACATCCTGGTCGAGAGCCACTCTGGAGAGAAACTATCCCACAGAGAGTGCTAATCCAAATGAAAACCCTCAAATAAAAGAAAAAAGGGGTACACTACACATAGGGCTACACTGCGAGCTGCTTCACCTCATAGCATACACATAACGGCTAGATCTGCTTGGGGGAATACTTGCGTAGGCAGATCTAGTCCGTCAAGACCAAGCATATGCCCCATTTCTTATAAAAAATAAAACCTAAAGGGCCAGGCACACATAGCATACACATGGTTTCATGGCTCTTCGGAGCAGCAGCAGTACATACACTATATTGCCAACTTTTGGGACACCTGCCTTTACATGCACATGAACTTTAATGACATCCCATTCTTAATCCGTAGGGTTTAATATGGAGTTGGCCCACCCTTTGCAGCTATAACAGCTTGTTTATGGGAATTTTTGACCATTCTTCTAGAAGCGCATTTATGAGGTCAGTCACTGATGTTGGAAACAGCTCGCAGTCTCCGCTCTAATTCATCCCAAAGGTGTTCTATCGGGTTGAGGTTAGGACTCTGTGCAGGCCAGTCAAGTTCCTCCACACCAAACTCGCTCATCCATGTCTTTATGGACCTTGCTTTGTTGGAACAGGAAGGGGCCATCCCCTTGAAATTGTCCAAAATGTCTTGGTATGCTGAAGCATTAAGAGTTCCTTTCACTGGAACTAAGGGGCCAAGAAAACAACCCCACACCATAACCCCCCCCCCCTCCACCAAACTTTGAGCTAATCTGAAGGCCACACGAAGTTTGGAGGTCTGTAGCTATTGACTCTGCAGAAAGTTGGTGACTTCTGTGCACTGTGCGCCTCAGCATGCGCTGACCCCGTTCTGTGAATTTAAAAAAAAATTTTATTTATTTTTTTTAACGTGGCCTACCACTTCGTAGCTAAGTTGCTGTTGTTCCCAATTGCTTTCACTTTGTTATAATACCACTAACAGTTGACCGTGGAATATTTAGTAGCGAGGAAATTTCACGAATGGACTTATTGCACAGGTGGCAACCTATCATGGTACCATACTTGAATTCACTGAGCTCCTGAGAGCGACCCATTCTTTCACAAATGTTTGTAGAAGCAGTCTGCATGCCTAGGTGCTTGATTTTTATACACCTGGCCATGGAAGTGATTGGAACACCTGAATTCAATGATTTGGAGGGGTGTCCCAATACTTTTGGCAGTATAGTGTATGTTTTGGCGGTAGATCTGCTGGGGGGGCCTGAATCATCTCCTTTGTCATCTCCATGACATTAATCAATGGAAAACTAAAGAAGTTTTATATAGCAGATGCAGGCTTCATGCCAACTTTAAAGGTGCACTCAGTAAGTTTTTGTCACAAGTAATCATGGTATTAAAAAAAAAAAATCAAGGAATTACACTGACACCCAGTGGTGTGGAGGCAGCATCATGCAAACGTTTTCCGTTACCAATGCAACTGTAGAAATGTACAGTCGTTTTTTTTTTTTTTTTTCTAATTTTGATTTCTATATTGGCTATAATTGGAGGTGTGGCCATTTCCATTATAAACAGCAGTAACCACTCTTAATGAGTTGTTTTTAAATTTGCTGATACTTTTGCATGTTTTGTAAGCCTAAAGAAGGTCAATGGACCTAAACATTAGTAATGATGTAGTATGTATGGGATCTATAATTTTTTTTTTTTTTTTTTTTTTTTTTTTTTTTTTTTAATATCCATCTATAATTTGGTATTTGCTCATCATCTGTCTCATACAGATAGCCCAGGTTCCTATGGAGGATGGAGTGAGCATGTATTTCTTCTTGCCTGATGAGGTGACTCAGAATCTGACTCTAATAGAGGAAGCACTTACAGCTGAATTTGTCCAGGACCTCTCCAATACTCTCCACGCAGTGCAGGTGCTGCTTACGCTTCCTGTTATCAAACTCAGCTACAGGACAGACCTGTTGCCTTCCCTCTCTGACCTGGGTGAGACAAACCACCATTCCACAGTTTTTGCTGGCTAAATCAGTTTGTTTTCTTATAAAATTGTTACTGTAAATAGTTACCAATCATTTTCCTTTTTCAGGTCTGTCTGAATGGTTGGAAGAGACAGACCTAATCAAAATCACCAGTCAGCCTGTCAAGTTAAATGGCGTCCATCATAAGGTAGTCATGGAAACGGCTCCAGAGGGTGCAGAGTATGCCAGCACCACTCCCACTGCCAAAGGCCAATCGCTGGCTCTAACGTACCGCGTGGACCGGCCTTTCCTGTTTTTAGTCAGGGATGAGCCATCAGGGGCACTTCTCTTCATTGGGAAAGTGCTGAACCCAAGTGACCTAACAAGGGTATGAGACACACATACATTCACAAAAACCAGCGACTTTATATGAGCTCATTTTAGCCCAAGTCTATTAACACAAAATAAATATTTTACATATCTTCACTTGCATGGCCATTTGGAGCAAAACCATCAGAGCCCATTGACATTTCCAGCATGCTTATGCAATACAAACTCAAACATTAGTATGTGTACACATTCACAGTCAAGCTATACTTATGATGATATGGCCCACTTGTGCTTTTCATTAAGGACATTTTATGGATAGACTCAGATGTTCTGAATGTTAGCCATGCAATCTAAATTAGTTTTGACACATAATAACTTAACGCTCATAAATCTTGACACTCTTTTCACTTCTCTTTTCACATGTTAGCAATCTCTAAAAATTCCTCGGGTATTAACAGCTGCTATATTGATTATGAAATGTATCTCAAAAGCATGTTGTAATGGCAATCATCTTCTGTATAACATTGTATTTGAGTGTTTGATACATTTGCCTTATGACTTTAATTAGCAGTCCCTCAGCAATGTTTAACTTAACCTCAAATTAAGTTCAGTTGACGTTCCCATATGTATGTTTACTACCAGCAAGAATATTCTCAATGTGTATAGTATGTTGGCTAAAATAAAAAAAGTAAATTAAAAAAAAAAACTTGTAATCAGGATCTTCTTGTCCATTGAATTTTGTTTATTCAAATGCTTGAACAACTGAAATGTATAAGATAAAGAAGCTTTTCTTTTGGTGAGCATTTAAACCACTGTAGGCAAGGCCAATAAACTTTAGTGCAGCAGCTGACTCTCACTCCCTGTATTTCCAATGTGGCCACTGTTGGCATGAGAACCTTTAATACAGATAATCTATGTTCTTTTGGCTTCACACTCAAAAGATGTTGAACTGTAATTTGAATTGGAAAGACTGGAAGAGGAACTTGCTGAATTGCAGCCGTCAAAGAATAGGGGAGTTTCATTAGTGCAATACAACAAAATGAGCAAGATTTTTTTTGTTGTTCTGCTCAAGGTTTCTACCTTGCAAGTCTGCTTCATTTTAAAGACTTAAAAGTTAGTTGAAAGTCAGTTCAGTAAATATAATGACATACAGTATATCGATTTAATAGATACAAATTTCAGTAACGGTTTACAATAAGGCTTCATTTGTTAACACGAGCTTACAATAAAAAATACTTCTGATGCATTGATTAATCCTAGTTAATGTTAATTTCAATATTTACTAATACATTATGGGGCCATTTACACAACACTATTTTTAACTATAAATGGAAAAATGGAAAACTTTTTATGTGTTTTGGCCATTCGTTTACACAACAACAGCGTTTTGGGGGCCTGAAAATGCACATTTTTAAAAACGGGATTCAAAGTTTAAGTTTTTGAAAACAATACCATTATTGTCTCTATGTAAACTACAAAAAAGCTAATTTCTGAAAACGGTGATGTCATGCACATGCGTATAGATTGGTGCAGGTATGACGTCACTTTGTAGGCCAACCGGCAATTAGCATAACACTGGTTCCCTCAACAAAAACGCAATAGGATTTTCCCATATGCTTTTGGGTTATTGCAAAAAACAAGCTTTGAATAAATGAACTACACCACGGTCCCACGACTTCAACGTCACCATCACTAAGCTTCCGACAACTCTTTCAGTTATCTAAAAACATTTTCCCAGAAAGTTTGAGTTAGAATAATTTATAAGAGCACAATTATGAGCATAATGATGCTGTAAAAACAGACTGAGTTTACCGTTGACGTTTAATCTCCTCGACAGCCTCTGTAGTCCCATTTAGCCACTTGTTAGCAACCGCCTTTTTCAAGACAAGTAACAGCTTAAAAAAATCACGAGTGGGGTAATACTGATGTATTCAATGTTGTAGAATAAAACATGAAAGTGTCTTGAGCTTGTGTTCACCACAGACCTTATTTCAGCCATTTACCCAAAAACCCATTAAAAACGCATTGACTTCGGGACGATGGAACCGGAAGTGCTAAAAATGCTAAAATGCGTTTTGGCTTACAAAGTGATGTCATACCTGCACCACTCTATTACGTGTTGAGTCTATAGGAGCGTAGTTTTTCATTACAAAAGTCAACTACTGGCCTGGCATGCATAATCCAGCATTTTTAATCGTTTTCATGGATCCGTGTGAGCGAGGTTCAGTTTGACAATGTTGTCGTCTGTCCACAGAAGTTTAGTAAACCGTTGTTGTGTAAACATACCCTCAGTCTTAGTTTTCATTGTCACCTGTTGTTCTAGTCATTTATTAGTTGTCCTCGTTCCTAATAGAGGGTATGCATTGACGTCAATTTCCCGTCGGAGCACACCCCCTCAGTCGGGACTGAGTGGCAAAAGAGTCTGCTGCATGACTGGATTTAACACGAGTAAAACAAACGATTGTCAGTTTAAACTAAAGGTTGGACTCGATAGGGTTCCTTACAACTTACCAAAGATCCAGTGATCCATGGATATTGACATGCAGCCAGGAATCGTGTTTCCTGACATTTATATGAGCCTGACGCCGGGGAAATACATAAAGAAAACTTGCCTGTGAACGCTTTATATAAATACAATATGTAGGTCTAAATCCGCGTGATCACTTATATCAATGTTATATATAGTTTCATATCGTCCAGCCCTATAAGTTTTTGTCTGTGTTTATTAATAAACATCCAATTATGCAGAATATAAGATGATGAATATTTAATTGATGAGTTGTCAATACAATATATAACAATACGATATATAGGGTATGATTTTACCCTAAAATTCAACATATTGACACAAAATGATAACTGCAAATCCACGTTTCGCTGTCTGGATTCCAGTTGTTTCTGCAAATTGCAGCGATCCATTTGCTTCTCTTTTCTGTAGCTTTCAGCAGTCTGTAAAAATATACCTCAGATTTCTTGACAAATCTATTTGTACAGTCAATCTCAAAGCTCTTTTCCGTTTTAGATGTGTTGTGTTTTTTGCGGCATTCACGTTGAAAACCAATGCTGCCACTCAGTCTTTTTGCCACTCAGTGAGCGTAACCGCAGCGACTCCGGCCGACGGTGATTGTCATGTGCATACCCTCTATTAGTTCTCACCTGTTCCCTGTTCTGTTAATCATCATCCTCCTGTGTATTTAAGCCTTCTGTTCCTTCATATACAATGTAACGTTAACACAAGACAATATGTAATATTCTTGCTCTCTGTTTATTAAATATATCGTTTATATTGTTCATTCTGTGTCACGCATCATCCTTTGGATTTTACTACACGGCATCCCATGACAATATGGCTCATTGTTAGTTAATATTAGTTCATGCATTAACTAACGTTAACTAATGTTAGTGTAACTAACCATAATGTAAAGGGCATTTCAAACATTGATCATTAATATCATCTAATGTTTCTGGGGGAAATGACAATAATATTGTAAAGGAGGTAGGCTACAGCTGTCTTATTATTAGAAATGGATGTACAATCTCTTACATTCTTTCCTGCTTTGGAGCAGAACCTGGATAATCTTCTTGGATAAAGTTGCCTGCATGGCTTTGTTTGTTCTGTAAATGAAAAGATCTTTCCCCAGAACACTTCGGACAATCTTTTACAGGCTTGTGGAATGGTGGGAACAATGTGTTTTCATTTCAGTGCTAAAGATACATTTAAACTGAACTGCCCAAACTTGTAATTTACAAGCAAAGCTACAACAAACTTTCTAGTTTGGAACACACTTCTGGTCCTTTTCCCTTTCTACCTATTCCCACATGTCATTCTGTGTTTTCCTTGATCTTATAAATGCATATTTGGTCTCAAAGTCTACTGCACAGTGTCCATTCATGCATGATTTTGAACATATGCAGCCTGTGCATCAGAACACACATCACACGCGATGGTAGATCCTCTAGAGAATTGACATTGGAACACATGTACTAAGATGAATCCAAAGGGTTTCTGTGAAGAAACCTGTCTGAATGCATTTTAACCAACTTTATAACAGTGGTTCCAAAACATCGTCCTGAATATAGGAGAATGGGCCAGGGCTTGCTGTTTAGCCTGTATTAAATTACTTTTGAGCCGTGTCTGTGATGCCCTTTACAACCAATGGATGGCGCCATAAGGTAGGTGATCATATAACATCCAGACAAAACCATTAAATTAAAATAAATAAATAAATACAAATAATTGGTACTGATGATTATTTCACCATCATGTACTTTCATTACTTTTAATTTGCTTTTCAACTTTTTTTCATACCATGAAAATTGTATTGCATTGTGCATAAACATTATTTGTTTACACAATCTCTGTGTTAGAAATATGTAAAGATGTAGGCTATCCATATATATCATTCTAACAGCCCATAAGTATTTTTAAGTTAAGGAACATAATACATGGCAAGAGTCACAATTTGACATGAAACAATTGACACGCTTGACACGAAAATGTTCTTTTAGACCCTTGAACTGTCACAGGGAAACATTCTGTGTTTTTATTTCCTTAACGGGAAACACAGGAAACTCCTCGTGAACTCTTTCACAACAGGATGTAAGAAGGAAACTGTCTGGATAAGCTGTGCTCCAAAAATAAAACTCAGCCAACAAGACAGCTTATCTAAAGATGTTTTAGATTAAAAAAAAAAGCTGTTTAAAGCTGACTTGTTTTAAAAGAAAAGTGGTCAACCAGCTTCACGAGAAAGACGACGCTGGTAGGAACAATATGACGATGCTGATTTTTTTAAGCTAAAGTTTTTTTTTTTTTAATTATTTTTGGGGAAATCAACCTGTGAATGGTTTACTAATATATATTAACCTGGGATAGAAGAAATGTAACACTTTAAACACTTTACCATTAAGGAAGTGATCAGAGCTAAATTACTTTTAAGTATTTGGCATAAGAGCAATCTTATGTAAGTCACCAGAGGTAAAACAGTATGCATGAGATTTCTAGGAAAAATTTGAGCTTTCCCTTTCTTGCTGAGTAAACAATGGACTTCAGCAGTGCATTTTCACTCTTCTCTTTAATCTGTCAGCAGTTCCCCTTTGCTGTATTACCTGTTTTCTGGGTGAAAGGGAGCTGATGTACTAATATGTATTTTAAGTTTTGTTTTGAAGAACTGGCAAGCCTGCTGGTTAGTATGTCTCAGTTTGGTAGGTGTCGTAACTACACCATCTGGATAGATAAAATGTTTTTATTAAGATTGGATGAGAACTGAATGGAGCTGGATGATGATATCACTGTTTTCTGCAAAACTGCTTTACAGATAAAATGAACGTTTAATAATTGATGATCTTTACAACAGAACTGAATCAACACTGAACTCACTTTAGCTGAAAGATGAGACTGTTTTCTTTTAGAGCTGCTACAGCTGAAATAAAATCTGTTTGCATCACTGAATCATTTCTTGCTTTGAAACTATCTGTACTGTATGAAACACTATATAAATAAAGGGGACTTGGCTTGACTGCCTTGGTTTTAACATCCTGACCAACAATGTTGCCAACTATTTTCAATGGAAAGTAACTAAAGCCTAATCCATGCTCACACTATATTTTAATACAATAACCCAATATATTTTCTGTCAGACAATGGAAAGAGTATGACTGACTACATGTTAACCAGCAGTCCAAAACGTCACTAGATTTGTCTGTAGTCTCACTAAGTTGGCAACACTGCTGGCCAACCAGGGGCCTATACCATGAAGCCGGTTTAGGTGCCTTGCTAGGTATGTTTCAGTTTAGTTTGCGCCAACCCTGGGTTTTAGGCACCATGAAAGTGGTTTGGCTTTTAGCTGTATTCATCACCATAGTAACTTACGCTCCACAGCTAACCTGCTCCGGGGCAGGTTATGTTCTGGGTTAGAGATCTCAAACCAAAACTGGACCAATTAGCTGTGAGCAATGTCTAATGCAATAAAGTCACTCCCCCTGTTTCTAATTAAAGGTCTATAATAATTTATTTAAAGTTCTAATCATTTTGTACGATTTAGATATTATTAATCACTTAGTTTAAATGAATATAAAGGTAATAAAAAATAAGCTTTAGAATCAATAGATGTTCAATGTTTAAATCTCTCTATAGCTGTCGCCAGCTCACTCTGTCACCTGTCACTTCTGCACTACACTTCCCAGCATCCTCCTTGGCTCTCACCTGCATGCACTTCAGCACTACACTTCCCAGCATCCTCCTTGGCTCTCACCTGCATGCACTTCACAATCACCGGAATTCTATCACCGGCAACTGCACACCCTCATCACGTCACCTTCAAAAGCCACCGCTCCCTTCATTTTGTTGTCTGGTCTTGTCAAATGATGACACTACAGACGCCCTTTGATACTCAACTGAGATTACATACCTGTTTACCTGAGCTGTCTTCTGTCTGCGACCATCCTGTTTCCCTGTGTTATTGGTATAGATTCTCTCTGCACCAGCCTTCAGTCCTGTGTCATCTCCTGCAAGCAAGAAAGATCATATTATGCCCAGATAAGCCTTCTGTGAATTATCATCTGCATTAACACTCACCTGTTTGAATCCCTGCTCTGCTTCATTTCATTCTGCAACAAAGACTTGTTTTGATTACCTTGACTGCTCTCTTCTGATTGTGACAGAAGACCAGACTGTACAAAAACAACATGAGTTGGGAATCCCACCAGATCAGGGAGTTCCCGGGGATCAACAGAGTTGGCCTCAGTTTGGTACAACGCCTTGATAATCTCGTCAGACAAGGAGCTGGTCTGCACGAGACAACAAAACCTCTCTGTGTAGGTAAACAAATTGCGGTTGGATTGAGCCGCCGCGGCCTGTCAACTCTGTTGATCCCCGGGAACTCCCCGATCTGGTGGGATTGGAGAGAGGCCATCTCCTGATATCCTAAGATGACTGCCAGTTCAAACTCCCATCCTAAATTGGCCGCCAGTCCAAACTTCCGTCCAAAGATGGCTGCAACGCCTGCATCTCCAGACCCTGACCAGAGTCCAGTGAGGGCTCCATCCACGGATGCGGTCTCTGAACGGTCTGCGCCACCCTGGCCTCCTGAACGGTCTGTGGTCCCACAAGCTGCCTGTGCCGCCCTGGTCCCATGAGTCCCCCTCCCACCCCAGTTTATGGTCACCGCTCTGCACCAGCCTTCAGACCTATGTCATCTCCTGCAAGAAAGATCATATTACAACCAGATAAGCCTTCTGTGAATTATCATCTGCATTAACACTCACCTGTTTGAATCCCCGCTCTGCTTTATTTCATTCTGCAATAAAGACTTATTTTGACTTACCTTGTCTGCTCTCATCTGATTGTGACAATAGCTATATAAACTAACTTCACACATTTTACTTGCACTGATATAGCAAGATTTTTTTTTCTTTTAGTTGTCCTCTTTCAGTGACAGTCCTTTTCTTCTTGCTGTGTAAATTTGTTTAAATTCTTCTTTTCAGTCTCGTAATATTCTGCAGAAGAGAGAAATGAATCGTGCTGCATTCTCTTGCGAGAAGGGAATTGCAGTTTCACTGTTCCACAGCATGTGATTGGCTGTTCGCTACTGATGTCACTCCTAAACTTGGGCCAAGGAGTTGACAGAGAAAGTTGATATCAGCGTCATGGTACCAACAAAGCCTGATTGGATTGGCCAAAATGGCCAAATATGCATTTAGTATTTTGGCCAAATTTGGTCAATTACCTTTCCTTTTCCTTAAATAAAATCACATGCCGTTATAATCTTTAATCAAAATAACCTCCCCTCCCTCTTGCAGCAACATCTCTTCTCTGATGTGTGGACGGGACAATCTGTCACTCACATGAGATCACCGCAATAGCAAACCACAACCATTTAATAAATTCCAGATGGACAAAATCAAGTCCCGCCCTTTTTTTGTGTTCGAGAAACTGTTTCACTCGGATATATACACGTCACAATAGGGAAGAGAGAACTCTCACAACTTCCGCTTCATGCTGACTTTAAAAGTTGCCCAATTCCGTGAGGAAAACGGAGGACTTGGCAACCCTGCTAACCAGCCAGACTTTGATCCCTCAAATAAACAAAGAAATATTGCGAAAGAGTCACGGATGCACAGTGTTTACACATTTTAAACGAATCAGCCTACAAATGGCTTCCTTATGGTTGCCTCTGCATATGAAGCTCCGATATGTATTTTAACATTGAAATTACACACATATCCTTAAAACAGAAAAATAGGAAGGCTAGGGCTAGTAAAGTTGACACTAAAAAGTCACAATTAGATTTTACATTTATTAAAAACTCACTACTTGTTTGTAGTCTATTTATGTGTATGTAAGAAGGCTTCGTGTTGGGTCATCTGACACAGCCATCTGACATATGAATTTCAAAGATGAATGTCAGACAATTTTAGGCAAACAGATAAAACATGCATTCCATTCTAATCGAGCAAAGATCTCAAAATGGAATTTCATATCTACATATTGTCTTATTGTTTCCTGGCTTCATATCTAGGTCATGCAGGTATCTGCACTGATAGCCATAAGTGCAGCAGACTCAGATGCTGAACAAAAGAATTAAAAAGTCCATGCTTGGAATGATCACAGGAAGTCATTATGCACCCCACGTAGGAGGGGACGTTCTCACAACCTTGCGCAACGTTCCCTAAAAGTTCTCTAAAGGTGACAAAAATCCCAAACCTTTACAGAACATTAGGGACGTTCCTAAAATGTCCTCTTTTGGTTATGAAAGTGCTGCAGTTCAAGGTTCCTTATATGACTTTAGGTGGACATTCCATATTGGTTATTCTATGGTCACACAGCAACTTTACAAAGAGGACATTTGGAACGTTAACAGAACATTCCCACATGGTCCTCTGTTGGTCATATAATAACGTTCCGGATATGACTTTAGGGGGACGTGCCATATTGGTTAATCTGTGGTCACACAGCAATGTTACAAAGAGGATTAGTTTGTCATGGGAACCATAACAGGGGGGCGGCCGCCACAAAACAGACAATTTCACATTGGGTGAGGGATGCTATTGCCCTTGCCTATGAGGCACGCGAATCAAGCTTCGCCAGTAGGGATCAGGGCTCACTCCACCAGAGGGGTTGCTTCTTCCTGGGCCTTGGCGGAGGATGCCCCCCTGCAGCATGTTTGTGATGCGGCAGGCTGGTCCTCTCCACACACATTCATAAGACAGTATAAGATGTTCTGTATACTGTATATTAACTGTTTCATGCGGCGCTTGTGATGCTTTTAGAGTATAACGGTTGTCTGCAGACTCTGGATGTTTGGTTTAAAAATGGTGTGGAATGGAGCACATGCGCAATGTTGTGTATAATAGAAAGACAATGAGAGAATTTTGTTCAAAATCATATGAAATGCTGTTACAGAAGGGGAAGTTCAATGCCCTGATTGCTTAGTGTAATGCATTAGATTAAATTAAGTCAGTACCTGCTTGCTGTATATTTTATATAAAACTTGCATTGTTTGTTGCTTATACATGTGTCTTGTGACTTCATGTTCTCTTCTCTTTAATGATAAGTAGTAACATTTAAAAAATGTTAGATAATTGTCCAACTAAAACATTCCAAAAAATATGTTCCATGAATAAAAATGTACAAATAATTTGTAATTTTTTGTAGTTTGTAATTCATCAAGTACAAATTAGGAAATTCAATGAACGTTGTATTCAGAACGTTTTATGATAACATTATAAAAACATTCAGCAAATAATAACATTATAAGGACATTCCGAGAACATTGTTCTAAGAACATTTTCTCTCAACATTATGAGAACGTATATTAACTATTAATAATGTTATAAAAAGTTCCATAAACATTATTTTAAGAAAGTTTTGTCCTAACATTTACATAACTTTTAAAGACTGTTAGTGAAAGTTATAGGAACATTTCTTGTTACCTGGGTGAATACCAGTTTTCAGCTGTGAAAGAGGACCATTTATTCTTGTGTCCTTGCTGCCTTTACCCTCATTCCAATGAGCCAAGAGGAGGGTACGGTTATGTAACTTTGCTGCAATGAAGTGCCGCACAAGCTGAATAAGGAATTATCACTTCTTTCATAGAGCAAAAAGGATCCCTTTGAGGGTAGATTTCAACCTCACAGCTTTGTAAATATTGGACAAGATGTTTGATTAAACTAGCCCAGCAATATGGGTTGCACATTTACTCTAATAATTCAATTCAAGTTAATTTGTATTGCACTTTTCGCAATACACATTGCTTCAAAGCATCTTCACGGAAAATTCATGTTTCAGTGTTACGATCAGATAGTATTCCGTTATCACCCTTACGAAAAAAAAGTATACTTCAAGTTCATTTTATTAAGTATACTTAAGTAATGTTCAAGTATATTTTTAAGTATACTTTATGTACAAACCCGATTCCAAAAAAGTTGGGACACTGTACAAATTGTGAATAAAAACCAAATGCAATGATGTGGAAGTTTCAAATTTCAATATTTTATTCAGAATATAACATAGATGACATATCAAATGTTTAAACTGAGAAAATGTATTATTTTAAGGGAAAAATAAGTTGATTTTAAATTTCATGGCATCAACACATCTCAAAAAAGTTGGGACAAGGCCATGTTTACCACTGTGTGGCATCCCCTCTTCTTTTTATAACAGTCTGCAAACGTCTGGGGACTGAGGAGACAAGTTGCTCAAGTTTAGGAATAGGAATGTTGTCCCATTCTTGTCTAATACAGGCTTCTAGTTGCTCAACTGTCATAGGTCTTCTTTGTCACATCTTCCTCTTTATGATGCGCCAAATGTTTTCTATGGGTGAAAGATCTGGACTGCAGGCTGGCCATTTCAGTACCCGGATCCTCCTTCTATGCAGCCATGATGTTGTAATTGATGCAGTATGTGGTCTAGCATTGTCATGTTGGAAAATGCAAGGTCTTCCCTGAAAGAGACGACGTCTGGATGGGAGCATATGTTGTTCTAGAACTTGGATATACCTTTCAGCATTGATGGTGCCTTTCCAGATGTGTAAGCTGCCCAAGCCACACGCACTCATGCAACCCCATACCATCAGAGATGCAGGCTTCTGAACTGAGCGCTGATAACAATTGGGTTGTCCTTGTCCTCTTTAGTCCGGATGACATGGCGTCCCAGTTTTCCAAAAAGAACTTCAAATTTTGATTCGTCTGACCACAGAACAGTTTTCCACTTTGCCACAGTCCATTTTAAATGAGCCTTGGCCCAGAGAAAACGCCTGCGCTTCTGGATCATGTTTAGATATGGCTTCTTTTTTGACCTATAGAGTTTTAGCCGGCAACGGTGAATGGCACGGTGGATTGTGTTCACCGACAATGTTGAGCCCATGTTGTGATTTCCATTACAGTAGCATTCCTGTATGTGATGCAGTGCCGTCTAAGGGCCTGAAGATCACGGGCATCCAGTATGGTTTTCCGGCCTTGACCCTTACGCACAGAGATTGTTCCAGATTCTCTGAATCTTTGGATGATATTATGCACTGTAGATGATGATAACTTCAAACTCTTTGCAATTTTTCTCTGAGAAACTCCTTTCTGATATTGCTCCACTATTTTTCGCCGCAGCATTGGGGGAATTGGTGATCGTCTGCCCATCTTGACTTCTGAGAGACACTGCCACTCTGAGAGGCTCTTTTTATACCCAATCATGTTTCAATTGACCTAATAAGTTGCAAATTGGTCCTCCAGCTGTTCCTTATATGTACATTTAACTTTTCCGGCCTATTATTGCTACCTGTCCCAACTTTTTTGGAATGTGTAGCTCTCATGAAATCCAAAATGAGCCAATATTTGGCATGACATTTCAAAATGTCTCACTTTCAACATTTGATATGTTATGTATATTCTATTGTGAATAAAATATAAGTTTATGAGATTTGTAAATTATTGCATTCCTTTTTTATTCACAGTTTGTACAGTTTCCCAACTTTTTTGGAATCGGGTTTGTAGTAAGTATACTAATATCAATGTACTAGTAGTATACTTGTAAGTATACTATTTCAATACTGCTTGGGACTAAATTGGCCCAATTTTTAGTATATATGTTTAAGTGTACTATAAGTATAACTGTAGTAAACTTTAAGAGCCTTATTTTAACAATCTGAGCGCATGGTCTGAAGCACATGGTGCAGGTGCACTTAGGGCGTGTCAGAATCCACTTTCGCTAGTTTAACAACGGAAAAACGGTCAGTGCGCCAGATGCATGGTCCAAAAGGGTTGTACCTAGTCTCTTAATGAGTCATGGGTATGTTTTGGGTGTAACGTGCAATAAACCAATCAGAGTCTCATCTCTCATTCCCTTTAAAAGCCAGTTGCGCTTGCACCATGGTGGATTTGTTATTTACATAGCGGAATTTATAAGAGGAAAGACTGAACGCTTCTCCAGAGAGGAATCCTTTTATTTTTAATATTTAAAAATGTTTGTGTGCTGCTTCGTGTCCCTGTGTGTGTAATAAGCAGAGTGTACGCGTGTTGTGCACCCGCCTATAGGCGCACATTACTAAAGTGCCCTTTAAATAACACAAAAAATACTGCGTGTTGTTTAAATAGCAAATGCACTCGCGCCCATCTGTTCACCCATGGGCGTGCTGGTCTGAAAACAAGGTGTGTTCAAGTGCATTGTTGGCGCGTTGCTATTTTAAGGCAACTGAAAACGATTGCGCCATTGACCAACAAAAACCTGGTCTAAAGTCGTTTTCAGTTGCCTCAAAATAGCAACGCGCCAACAATGCGCCTGAACACACCTTGTTTTCAGACCAGCACGCCCATGGGTGAACAGATGGGCGTGAGTGCATTTGCTATTTAAACAACATGGAGCTGGACATGAAAATGATAACTGTGTCGGGCTGAATCTAGAAAAAAAAACACTCGCGACGCGTCTGGCGTCGAATTTCACCGGGTGTATGATAGGGCCCTAAGTGCACTAGTTCACAACTAAGTTTCTTGTACTGCACCTGTACTACAAGTGAACTTATAAGTAACTAGTAGTTTACTATTTTAATACTTGCAGCACATTTTTTAGTTTATGAAACTACACTTTGAAGTGTACTCTCAGTAAACTACTAGTTTAGTAGTTTTATACTGCAAGAATACTTGTAAGTTTTCTTTAAGTGAACATAACATCATATTTATAGTTTATTATTACTATTACTATACACTACTATTTTCCTATTTAGGTATTCATTTTTTAATACTTGAAATATACCGTTTACTGTACTTTAACTCATTTCAAAATTTTTTAAAACATTTTATTCTAGCTTTATGCATCCTTTTTTATCAACACATGAATGTGGGTACATTTCATAAAGAAAAAAGCAACATTTTAAACAAAAAGCTCCGAAAATCACATTTTTTGTTGTTGTCAAAGACTACATCCAGATGGGATCAGAACGATGATCAAAACATAGATGGAGTAGATCGAGTCCATCAAAACCCCGAAAGATTCACAGTCGTTTCCTCTTCATGGGTTTGACATTTAATTCGGCAACATTAGGCAGTTTTGAACTTATATGCTGTTTAATGTTTGATGATCATGTTATTTTACATTTCCGTGATCAATCTTCTATCACTTGTTTCTGATTCTTCTTCACCTGTGTTTTGATCCGGAGATTCTTTAATCTTTTAGAAGATGTGTAATAGTGCCCCCTACCATATAACAGTGAAAACATGGATAGCCGGAAAAATGGCGGGGGGAAGAGTGAAGTAGATTTGAAGTAAAGTCCTTTGTGCGACTAGCCTACACAAAAATTCAGATATCAGAATTAGGAACAAAATTTTTTTCCTTTATAAATAAATATTTTTAAACAATGTAAGTTTATAAGACAGTATGTAAAACTAGCCATGTGAAATAGGCTACTCAATCAAAAGAGTAAACACAACTACAAGCCAAGTATACTTAGAATACTTTGTTATACTTTTAAGTGTGTCTCGATCAAAAGATATACTAATAGCACACTTGGATAATCTTTTTTTGTAGGGGCAGCCAGAGGTGAGTGTGTAAAAGTAACGTCCATATAGCAGTAATATACAACTATGAGATAGATAATGTAAGTAATGCGGTTAGTAAACATCATGTATTCAATGAACATGTTAGGCAATGATTACAGCTTAAACAGATTTTAACCATAATGCGGTTTCAGTTTATTTGATGGTCCCTCCTTGTGGTAACACATTCTGTTGGCTAATGCTGCATGTCACGTTTTGAGTTTGTTTAGAGTTTGTTTTTGATCTGTTTCTTTGTTCAGTTAATGTCTGAATTTTAGATTAGTTTTCATTGTGTTCCTGCCCTTACTGTACCGCAAATGATATGTATTGCGTTGTGTTTTTCTTCAAGTCGTACATACTTGTAAGCAGTCGGTGATGCAGAGAACCTAGAATGCATGATCACAGCTTGGATGCCAAATGGCCTGGCTCAGTGCATGACTCTGCATGAAATTTTCCGTGAGTCTGTGTTGTGTCAGCGCTTTGAGGAAGGCAAGTTCAATTTGGTACAGTACAAAACACTTTAAAGTGTTATTTTAATTGTGACACAGCAAACCTTACACAATTTTCCCCTTTTCTGTTCTATGACAGGGCTTTTTGAAGGCCTGTTGGTAGGAGACAGGGGTTATGCATGCCAGAGGTTTTTGCTAACTCCCTATTCTGACCCTCAGACAGGGCCACAAAACCGCTTCAAAGTGGCCCTCAGTAAAACCAGGGTCAAGATCGAGATGACCTTTGGCATCCTAAAGGCGCGTTTCAACTGCCTTAAGACTGCCAACTGCCAGCGATTAGGAGTATCACCAGAGTGGGCATCACAGATAGTGGCTGCATGTGCCATTCTGCACAATATAGCCACTATCAGAAAGGAGCAAGTACCACCACAAAACCAGCTTCTCCCCGATAAAATTGACCCCATCACACTTGACCACCCAGCTGGCGCAGCTGTCAGAGATGCAATCACAACAATAGTTTATTTAAAATCACATTGACACTGCAGATAGGTCTCAAACTGTTTTATTGGTCATGTGGCTAGGGAGGAAGAAAGAGAGCAAGAGAAAGTTACATTAATGCATATTCATAGTGTTCATACTAAAGTGTTACTTGGTTAAATAAGTTCACATACTGAGATCTGTTTTTCCAGCTGTTTGATCTCCAGTTTAATTTAATTTGGAGCCTCCTCAGCTCACAGTCCAGCTCCTTTAGTGTGCAGTCTAGTTCTAGACTCCTTTTGTAAAGGACCCTGACTGAGTCTGTTTCCACCTGAAACATAATTCCACCACAAACAATCATTACAAGTTTTCTGGAGGTTAAATCAAATCACAAAAAGTGGCATGACTTTCTACAAACATAGGACTGACTGTAATTTATGTCAAGGGTTTAAAGCATTACCTTGTTCACATTCCTTCTGTAGCCCATTGAGGTAGAGGCCTCAGTTTCTGGGACAGGTTGTGAAAAATCCAACAATAAAACAGATAAGTGTAAGGGCCAGTTACTTTATGAAACATTCAAATGTGTGCCAGTGCCATAATAAAAAACCCAGTGCATTCACCTCAGCAACTGTCTCAGAACACACAGACAGAGTGTCTTCATCATTTGCTTCACCCTAATAAATAAAAGTAGTCCAATGTAAAGCATGACTGTTATAAAGCAGGTTATGTTCATGGAGTTCCCTTTCGTTCAGTCACTCCGAGTAACGTCAGTGACTGACGAATGGGGGTTTCGCTTAGAAGCCTATCATCTTCGAGATCTAGAAAACGCCCAATGGCAGCGCCAATGCCATGGGCATGCGGAATTTGCATAGCGTAACTCCGCCCCACAGCGTGGGTATATAAGGAAGTACGCTGGCAACATCGCATTATGTTTCTGCTTCGGAGCCAAGAGTATCTCTTCACTCCTCAAGCCTTCTGAGTATCGTCAGCTTCTTCGAGACGAACAGCTTTCCAGTTGGTGTTGGTGTGACGGCGTGTTCCAGCGATCGTTTACTGCCTGCCTGCTGATCTGTGCAGTGGTCTGCATTCAGCCGGTATTCGGTCCCTGGGCGCTTCGGCATCACTGCGAAGCTTCCTCTCTTAAAAGAGCTCACACTTGGCACGTCTTTTTCAAGATGTCTCGCCAGTGTGCTTCTGGGTGCGGTCGATATCTGCCGCCCTCTGATGGGCACAATCACTGCCTGATGTGCTTGGGCTTTCAGCATGCTCAGGCAGCGTTTGTGGATGAGACATGTTCCCACTGCGGGGACATGCCCATCTCGGTGCTGCGGTCGAGACTCAATGAGCTCCGTAATAGAGTGAGAGTCCCCTCTGCCACACCCCAATCTGCGGTCTCTACGCGAGGCAGCACTTTAGCTGGTGGCCAGGGTGACCTGAGGGTGACGGTGTGGAACAAAGCCCTGACGCTCATGCCTCGGACCACACCCCCCTCTAGCGCACCGTTCCCGCCGTGCGCTCAGACTGAGACACCGGAGCCGGCTCCTGCTGTTCCGAGTGTGTCGTTTGGCGCCGCAGAGGACGAGCGTATGTCGATCGCCGCATCACAAGGTGGGCTGGAGTCCTCCGAGGATGATGATTCGGCTGTGCTGCCGCCTTCCGGTGTGCCAGCATTGTCCGAGTCGGACCCGGAGTTGACAGCCATGCTTTCCCGGGCAGCCGCAAGTCTCGGGTTGGAGTGGAACCCTCCACCCCGTCCTGAACGCTCGCGGTTGGACGATTGGTTTTTGGGGGCGCCGCGTTCTGACACCCGTCAGACCACGCCCCCAATACCTTTTTTCCCGGAGGTGCATGAGGAGGTCACGCGGTCCTGGAAGTCCCCGTTGTCTTCCTGTGACCGATCGGCGGCCTTCTCCGCCTTCTCTGCCCTCGATGGGGCCGCGGCCAAAGGGTACACTGGGGTTCCCCCGGTTGAACGCTCTGTTGTGATGCAACTGTGTCCGCAGAGTGCTTCAACGTGGCGTGGCGACCCTAAGCACCCCTCCAAAGCCTGTAGTTTCACATCAACCTTGGTGGCGAAATCCTACAGAGCTGCGGGGCAGGCTGCCGCCTCTTTGCATGCCATGGCCATCCTTCAGGCCTACCAGGCCCGGATGCTCAAGGACATGCACGAGGGTAGAGCTGACCCAGGGCTCAGAAATGAGCTGCGTGCCGCCACCGACCTCGCCCTCCGGGCGACGAAGGTGACCGCACGCTCCCTGGGCCAGGTGATGTCCACAGCAGTGGTCCAGGAGAGACACCTATGGCTCAACCTGGCTGATATGCGGGACGCCGAGCGGACTCGTCTCCTCGACGCTCCCATATCCCAGGATGGGCTATTCGGCGGCGCGGTTGAGAACTTCGCCCAACAGTTCTCAGCCGCCCAAAAGCAGACTGAGGCCATCAAGCACGTACTGCCCCGGCGGCCAGCTGCTGCTTCCACCCAGCCGCCGGCACAGTTGCCTCAGTCTGCTCGCCACCGAGGGCGCCCTCCCGCGGCTCCCGCCCCTCCCGCGCCACCCAAGCAGCAGCCTCCACCTGGGCCGCGCCGTGGAGGACGCCGTAGGAAGGCGCCCCAGTCCGCTCCAGCCCCGCAGCCCGCCAAGCGCCAGGCTAAGCGGCGCTCCTGACGCGGACAGCTCAGGGATGGGCAGTTCTTTCCAGGAGATGGTAGCAGGACCACTCCTTCCCCCGGTGGAGGGCCGGGGGAGAATCCTTTGTTCCGCTGCTGGCCCCCGGGTCAGCAGCACCCTTTTATGGTTAAAGAAAGAACTGACATACCCATCCCTGAGCGACCAGAGACCGATGGCAGTGTGCGCCGCCCCCGGGCCACGCCACTCTCGTCCCTCTCTGACGCCAGTCTCCTCTCAGAGCAGACCCCAGTGGAACGCGCGTCCTTCCCTGGTCTCCTCTGTCAGGACGCGGCTGATGACCGTGCCCCCACACCGGGACGCTACGCCTCCCACGTCTGGGCCGGTCACGCCGCCTCGCTGCCCCACCCGGGGTACGTCTATGGTTCGCATGACCCCGCTGGTGCAGTTTCTGGGAGCCTGGCTTCAGCTCCCTGGACTGTCCCGCTGGGTCGCGAAGACCATCAGGCTCGGCTATGCGATTCAGTTCGCTTAGGCTCCTCCTCGTTTCCGGGGAGTCCGATTCACCATAGTGGGGCCCAATGCCCCCCTCATGCGTGCGGAGGTTGCTACCTTGCTGGTGAAGGGTGCGATCGAGCCTGTCCCTCCAGCCGAAATGGAGTCCGGCTTCTACAGCCCTTACTTCATTGTACCCAAGAAAACCGGTGGGTTACGACCGATCCTGGACCTGCGCGTCCTGAACCGATCCCTTCACAGGCTTCCGTTCAGGATGTTGACAGCGAAACGCCTTTTCGAATGCGTTCGTCCAGCAGATTGGTTTGCAGCGATCGACCTGAAGGACGCCTACTTCCATGTCTCCATTCTTCCTCGACACAGACCGTTCCTACGGTTTGCTTTCGAGGGGCGGGCATACCAGTACGCGGTCCTCCCATTCGGGCTAGCTCTGTCCCCTCGCGTCTTCACGAAGATTGTCGAGGCAGCCCTTGTGCCACTCAGGCAACACGGGGTTCGCATCCTGAACTACCTCGACGACTGGCTGATCCTCAGCCACTCTCGAGAGCAGGTGTGCGAACACAGAGACCTGGTGCTCCAGCACCTAGCCCGTCTGGGCCTTCGGGTCAACTGGGAGAAGAGCAAACTCTGCCCAGTGCAGAGGATCTCTTTTCTCGGTATGGAAATCGACTCGGTCGCCATGTGTGCGCAGCTTACGAGCGAGCGCGCGCAGTCACTGCTGACTTGCCTTCGTCAAATCGAGAGCAAGAGTGCGGTTCCACTGAAGTTATTTCAGAGGCTCCTGGGGCATATGGCATCTGCAGCCGCGGTAACGCCGCTCGGTTTGCTTCATATGAGACCGCTTCAGCACTGGCTTCGCGATCGAGTCCCGAGATGGGCATGGCAGTCGGGCACGCTCCGGGTCCCAGTGACTCGGGCCTGCCTGCAGACCCTCACCCCGTGGTCGAACCTCAGTTTTCTACGGGCCGGTGTGTCCTTAGAACGAGTTTCCAGGCATATTGTTGTGTCAACAGATGCCTCCACCACGGGCTGGGGTGCCATGTGCAATGGACATGCTGCCGCGGGCTCCTGGACAGGACCCCAGCGCCTCCTGCATGTCAATTGCCTCGAGTTGCTGGCAGTACGGTTCGCCCTGCACCGCTTCCGAGCGCTGCTCAAGGGTCAACACGTGCTAGTCCGGTCAGACAACACGGCCACAGTAGCGTACATCAACCACCAGGGTGGTCTGCGTTCCCGCCGCATGTCTCAACTCGCCCGCCATCTCGTCTTATGGAGTCAGAAGCACCTGAGGTCCCTTCGTGCCATCCATATCCCGGGAGTCCTGAACCGTGCAGCCGACGAGCTCTCACGGCTTCAGCCACTTCCTGGAGAATGGAGACTCCATCCCCAGACGGTTCAGCTGATTTGGGAACAGTTCGGCGACGCACAGGTAGATCTGTTTGCCTCCCACGACTCTTCCCATTGCCGCCTGTTTTATTCCCTGACCGAGGGCCCCCTCGGCACGGACGCTCTGGCGCACAGCTGGCCGCGGGGCCTCCGCAAGTATGCGTTTCCCCCAGTGAGCCTTCTTGCACAGCTTCTGTGCAAGATCAGGGAGGACAAGGAGCAGGTCATTTTGGTCGCCCCGTATTGGCCCGGCCGGACCTGGTTCTCCGAACTCGTACTCCTTGCGACAGCCCCTCCCTGGTCGATTCCTCTGAGGAAGGACCTCCTTTCTCAGAGACTGGGCACCCTTTGGCACCCGCGTCCCGATCTTTGGAACCTCCACGTGTGGCTCCTGGATGGGACGCGGCAGGTTTGAGTACCCTACCACCTCAGGTGGTGGCTACCATCACTTCCGCTAGGGCCTTGTCTACTCGACACGCCTATGCGTTGAAGTGGAACCTCTTCGTCACCTGGTGTTCTTCTCGCCAAGAAGACCCCTGGAAATGCCCGATCGGGTCCGTGCTCTCATTCCTCCAGGAAGGGTTGGAACGAAGGCTGTCTCCTTCCACCCTCAAGGTTTATGTGGCCGCTATTTCTGCCTACCACGACCTTGTGGAGACGAAAAAGGTAAGTCAGCACGACCTGGTCATCAGGTTCCTGAGGGGAGCGAGGAGACTGAATCCTCCTCGCTCTCCCCTCGTACCCTCTTGGGACCTCGCAGTAGTCCTAAGCGCTCTGCAGAGGGCTCCCTTTGAGCCATTGCGGTCAGTCGAGCTTAAGTTCCTGTCTATGAAGACAGCGCTCCTGACCGCCTTGGCCTCCATCAAGAGGGTAGGGGACCTGCAGGCATTTTCGGTTGACGAAGCGTGCCTGGAATTCGGGCCGGCCAACTCTCACGTGATCCTGAGACCCCGGCCTGGATATGTGCCCAAGGTTCCCACCACTCCCTTCAGGGACCAGGTGGTGAACCTGCAAGCGCTGCCTTTGGAGGAGGCAGACCCAGCCTTGGCACTGCTCTGTCCAGTACGCGCCCTCCGTGCTTACGTAGACAGAACGCAGTGTTTCAGGACCTCAGACCAGCTCTTTGTCTGTTATGGTGGGAAGCTGAAGGGAAAGGCTCTCTCCAAGCAAAGGTTGTCTCACTGGATAGTGGACGCCATTGTTTTGGCTTACCAAACGCAGGGGCGCCCATGCCCCCTTGGGGTCAGGGCTCACTCCACCCGGAGTGTGGCCTCCTCTTGGGCTCTAGCGCATGGCGCCTCGCTGACAGACATTTGCAGAGCTGCAGGTTGGGCGACACCCAACACATTCGCCAGATTCTATAATCTCCGAGTGGAGCCAGTGTCCTCTCTTGTACTCGCCTCTACTAGTGGCCGGTAATGGACTAGGCTCAGGTGTCTTCTCTTGCTCGCCATTCCACTCCACGGACTGGATACGTGCGATATTTTCCTCAGGTAGTTTCCCTGAAGCCCTGAGTTCCTCCAGCACTGTTGATGCCGACACCAGTACGTCTGCCCACTCGCTCAGGCCCTCGTGTTGGCTAGGTGCCACCGTGTGCATGGTTCCCCCGTTGGGCGACCCCCACATGTGTATTCCCACTGTAAGTCTCCCTGAGCAGGTGTCTTTCCCTTGGCAAGCCCCTTGCCACCCCTGGGGGTAAAATTCTTCCACCTTCGGCTGGTTACCCCAGAGTTTCCCATATGTAGCCCTGAGCGGGTCATATGTGTTCTTAAGTCCTCCCTACGGGTAGGCATTTGGCGCATACTTCCACCTGGAATATGCTTCCCAGTGTACCTTGGTATTCCTGTGTTAAGTGGGAGTCCTTCGTCCGTACTAGCTTACGACAGGGAGCTCACGCTTACGCAGGGCACTGGATGACAGCCGAGTGGCGTGATTATATTGGGACCCCCATTCGTCAGTCACTGACGTTACTCGGAGTGACTGAACGAAAGGGAACGTCTCGGTTACGTATGTAACCCTCGTTCCCTGAGGAGGGAACGGAGACGTAACGTCCCTCTGCCACTTCCGCTGTACCGCTGGAACAGCCGGGAGTTCAGTCTTGGCTCCTCAGCAGGTAAACATAATGCGATGTTGCCAGCGTACTTCCTTATATACCCACGCTGTGGGGCGGAGTTACGCTATGCAAATTCCGCATGCCCATGGCATTGGCGCTGCCATTGGGCGTTTTCTAGATCTCGAAGATGATAGGCTTCTAAGCGAAACCCCCATTCGTCAGTCACTGACGTTACGTCTCCGTTTCCTCCTCAGGGAACGAGGGTTACATACGTAACCGAGACGTTCTGTCTGCTGCATACTGACCTCTGTGCAGGAGACTGTGTGCATGTGTGCTGGCTTCAACAGGGACACTGTATTTCCCTCTACTGCTGAACATAGAGTCAGAAAAATTAGAAGTTATTAGAGTTAAAAAAAAAAATTAGTAATGCATTGCACACATACCCAGTGTCACTTGATGATGTTTTATTAACGTAGTTCGGGAGGAACACATCAAAATAAGCTACTCAAGTATCACCAGCTGTCTACAATCAGTAATCAACAAATACTCTAGTATCACCAGCTGTCTACAATCAGTAATCAACATATCTACCCAATCAGCACGAAGGCAAGCCATATATAATCCCAGTATATAATCCTTACTCACCTAAGGATTCTCTACAGTCTTCAGAATCCCTCCACCACCCCGTCTCCTCTCACTTACTAGGTTACTTCCTATACGGGGGGGGATACTCTGCGTTCGGCCAATTACCAAGCTCAGAGCCCTCTCCCCGGACAACACGCCAAATACGTTTACCAACTTAATCTATCCGATTTATTTGTAAATGTGAACTCGTGAATTTAGAGGAGCCAGCACCAGGGTCAGATTGCACAGCACCTGTAATCCCATCCATAATTGGCCTCCCCTTATTGTTACTTAGCGCCAACTCATCTGCCACAGTGTATTCTGGAGGAGGTGGCCCTCCCCCAGTTTTTGTGTTTGTGTTTGTAATAAAATGTTCACAAAAATAATAAAAGGTTGTGGTAAATACTCACCACTTTGAATTATATTTTTATATTTTGTCTTGATCTGCTGCCAAGAATGTTTGGAGTTTGGGTTGCATCTAAAAATCAATGAATATCAATCTTTCTTAGGATGTAATAGCCTATAAATTCACATTTTACATACATATACATATACAAATATATACACACACACACACACACACACACACATATATACACTCCCCTAAAGGATTATTAGGAACACCTGTTCAATTTCTCATTAATGCAATTATCTAATCAACCAATCACATGGCAGTTGCTTCAATGCATTTAGGGGTGTGGTCCTGGTCAAGACAATCTCCTGAACTCCAAACTGAATGTCAGAATGGGAAAGAAAGGTGATTTAAGCAATTTTGAGCGTGGCATGGTTGTTGGTGCCAGACGGGCCGGTCTGAGTATTTCACAATCTGCTCAGTTACTGGGATTTTCATGCACAACCATTTCTAGAGTTTACAAAGAATGGTGTGAAAAGGGAAAAACATCCAGTATGCGGCAGTCCTGTGGGCGAAAATGCCTTGTTGATGCTAGAGGTCAGAGGAGAATGGGCCGACTGATTCAAGCTGATAGAAGAGCAACTTTGACTGAAATAACCACTCGTTACAACCGAGGTATGCAGCAAAGCATTTGTGAAGCCACAACACGCACAACCTTGAGGCGGATGGGCTACAACAGCAGAAGACCCCACCGGGTACCACTCATCTCCACTACAAATAGGAAAAAGAGGCTACAATTTGCACGAGCTCACCAAAATTGGACAGTTGAAGACTGGAAAAATGTTGCCTGGTCTGATGAGTCTCGATTTCTGTTGAGACATTCAGATGGTAGAGTCAGAATTTGGCGTAAACAGAATGAGAACATGGATCCATCATGCGTTGTTACCACTGTGCAGGCTGGTGGTGGTGGTGTAATGGTGTGGGGGATGTTTTCTTGGCACACTTTAGGCCCCTTAGTGCCAATTGGGCATCGTTTAAATGCCACGGCCTACCTGAGCATTGCTTCTGACCATGTCCATCCCTTTATGACCACCATGTACCCATCCTCTGATGGCTACTTCCAGCAGGATAATGCACCATGTCACAAAGCTCGAATCATTTCAAATTGGTTTCTTGAACATGACAATGAGTTCACTGTACTAAAATGGCCCCCACAGTCACCAGATCTCAACCCAATAGAGCATCTTTGGGATGTGGTGGAACAGGAGCTTCGTGCCCTGGATGTGCATCCCACAAATCTCCATCAACTGCAAGATGCTATCCTATCAATATGGGCCAACATTTCTAAAGAATGCTTTCAGCACCTTGTTGAATCAATGCCACGTAGAATTAAGGCAGTTCTGAAGGCGAAAGGGGGTCAAACACAGTATTAGTATGGTGTTCCTAATAATCCTTTAGGTGAGTGTATATATGTTCATTGTTAGTTCATGTTAGCTAATGCATTAACTTATTTTAACAAATACAACGTTATTGTAAAGTGTTACCATCATATACATTTAGACTGCATTATATACATAATTTTACAATAATGGTCTATAGAATGCATTTGTTTAACTTACACATTAACGCAATCAGCAATCTTCCTCCAACATTCTTCTCTTGCTTTGGCAGCAGAGACAGTGTTACTGCGTGCTTGAAAGACATTTTTATATTCTTTGTATTTCTGAAGAATAATCGCTTGCTCCTCCATGGAAAAATATATAGATCTCGCTGTATCTATATCGAACGTGATTGGTTGTTCGGTGCCGGCGTCACTCTTTTATGTGCACGGGCGCGTGGAGTAATCATAGCTTAAGGATCAAAGCCTGAGTTGACAGAGAAAGTTGATGAGCTGCATCATGGTACCAATAAAGCCCGATTGCATCGGTTTGGTTTTGTCAACTCAAAACTAATCCTGTAACCCTGAGTTTGTTCCCCAGTTCTCCTCTGTTCTCTCCCTGTTTGTTTTTGTGGTTACTGATTGAGTTTGTTCTGTTCAGGTGTGTCTTGTCAATTATCTAGTTCGTTTCTTCCTCTGTTTGTGTATTTAAGCCCAGTGTCTAGTTCAGTTTGGTTGTCTGTTATCGTTGCGTTTTACCCGGTTGTTTTGTTCCAATTTCTGTTTTATATCCAAGAGTGTTTTTGTTTCTAGTTCCTTTTATGAATAAACATTTGATTGCTGCACTTAGATCCTTTCCACTTTATTTTTCAACTGTGGTGTGACACGTCTACTAACTCTCATTAGAGTGTTAGTCGAGTATTGGTAGACTGGTAGGGTTAGGGTTAGAATAAGTTGACATGTAGTTGGAAAGTTACTTATAGTGAGTAGAATGTCTGTTGGGGGACCATCACAATAAAGAGCTAGCAGATACACTATATTGCCAAAAGTATTGGGACACCCCTCCAAATCATTGAATTCATGTGTTCCAATCACTTCTATGGCCACAGGTGTATACAATTAAGCACCTAGGCATGCAGACTGCTTCTACAAACATTTGTGAAAGAATGGGTCGCTCTCAGGAGCTCAGTGAATTCAAGCGTGGTACCGTGATAGGTTGCCACCTGTCCAGTAAATCCATTCGTGTAATTTCCTCACTACTAAATATTCCACGGACAACTGTTAATGGTATTATAACAAAGTGGAAGCAATTTGGAACAACAGCAACTCAGCCACAAAGTGGTAGTCCACGTAAAATCACAGAGCAGGGTCAGCGCATGCTGAGGCGCACAGTGCGCAGAAGTCGCCAGCTTTCTGCAGAGTCAATAGCTACAGACCTCCAAACTCCGTGTGGCCTTCAGATCAGCTCAAGAACAGTGCGTAGAGAGCTTCATGGAATGGGTTTCCATGGCAGAGAAGCTGCATCCAAGCCTTACATCACCAAGTGCAATGCAAAGCGCTGGATGCAATGGTGTAAAGCACTCCGCCACTGGACTCTAGAGCAGTGGAGGCGTGTTCTCTGGAGTGACGAATCACGCTTCTCTGTCTTGCAATCCGATGGACGAGTTTGGGTTTGGCAGTTGTCAGGAGAACGGTACTTGCCTGACTGCATTGTGCCAAGTGTAAAGTTTGGTGAAGGGGGGATTATGGTATGGGGTTGTTTTTCAGTTGTTGCGATTGGCCCCTTAGTTCCAGTGAAAGGAACTCTTAATGCTTCAGCATACCAAGACATTTTGGACAATTTCATGCTCCCAACTTTGTGGGAACAGTTTGGTGATGGCCCCTTCCTGTTTCAACATGACTGCGCACCAGTGCACAAAGCAAGGTCCATAAAGACATGGATGAGCGAGTTTGGTGTGGAGGAACTTGACTGGTCTGCACAGAGTTCTGACTTCAACCCGATAGAACACCTTTGGGATCAATTAGAGCGGAGACTGTGAGCCAGGCCTTCTTGTCCAACATCAGTAACTGACCTCACAAATGCACTTTTAGAAGAATGGTCAAAAATTCCCATAAACACACTCTTAAATTTTGTGGAAAGCCTTCCCAGAAGAGCTGAAGCTGTTATAGCTGCAAAGGGTGGGCCAAGTCCATATTAAACCCCATGGATTAAGAATGGAATGTCATTAAAGTTCATGTGCATGTAAAGGCAGGCGTCCCAAAACTTTTGGCAATATAGTGTATTAACCCTTAAATGCATACCTCGGGTCTTTAGCGACCCGGGACGTCATTCACTACCCTCCTCCTCATTCATTTTTTAAAGTTAGACATCAGCCTTCTTAGTATTCCTCAATCAATTCATTATAAACAATATAACAAGAAAAAAATAATCAAAATTATAAAAGAATGCCTGTCTTTCCATTCATTTTTTGTAAAAATTGTATAGGGTCGCTAACGGCCCGAGGTGTGTAAGAGTGTACGTATATTTTTTTTCTGCACAACAATAATTGAATCTCTAATGACGGAATAAGTGCAATTCACCTTTATTCCACAAGGTGGCAATGTCTGATACACAATGATGAAGTGACGTTTCACTCATACTTACAGCAGACTGAAAACGAAACAATAATAAGTATGATCTGCAAAACTTGAAATGGCTCAGCGATTTACTGCAGAGCAAGTACTGAACGCAATCAGATATTAGTGTCACTGTCACTTGATGGTGGATCTGATGAAGAAGCTGTCAGTGATCAAAATATTGATTTTGAAGATGTTGAAAATGATAGTTTTGAGAATATGTTTGCGATCTCGAATACAAGCCAGATGCTGAATGTACTGGGAAATGAGCTCTGACGAGGACAGTAATGATGGTATAAAACATCTGCTCAAACTGAACCCTTCCAAGCTCCAAAAGGTAACGAAATATATTTTATTTTATTCTTCTGTAATTGTTACACTAATTTCAGGAGAGTTTTATATTATCGCGACAGGTAGAGATCCATCCGTGTTAGATATAGATCCGGGTCGCTAAAGACCCGAATATGTAAGAATAATTGCGTAAGGATGTCACCCTTGGCTGGGCCTCTGGTGTTGTAAGTGTGGCATGCTCTCCACTGAGCTAACTCCCAGACAATGGAACCTAAGAGCAGAAGAGTAACGAGTCAAGAGACTTGAATATTCCAAAAAAATAAAAATAGTCTTTACTTGAGAAACCAAAGCACAAAGTACAAATGAACTAGGAAAGCAGAGCTTCCATAAAACAGAGAAACAAAAATAGACACAAGGGTCAAAAAGGTACCATAAGGCACAAAACTTATCTTGAGCTCTGAAGACTGGAGAACATAGGCTCAAGACTGAACATAATGGCATGGAACAAGCACACTTATAATGGGCAAGACACAGGTGAAGGGAATCAGGGCTAATGAGGAGAGTTCTGAGTACAATTAAATACACTAGCAGCATCTGCAGGAGTGGAGAGCACTGAGCATGGGGTTAAAGTGCCATCTGGAGACCTGGAGGGAGCATGACATGGAAACTTAAGGAGGGATTGGATCTTTACAGATTGGCATAACAGTCATGCATTTAAGGGTTAAGCAGACAGTCTACTAATACTCTAATGAGAGTTAGTTGACATGTAGTTGTAAAGTTACTTATAGTCAACAGCATGTTCAAAAGGGACCATCAAAATAAAGTGTTACCCTAAATGCTCCCTCATATTTGTACTGAATTGATTTTACCTCAAGAGGTGGGATAGGCAGCTTCAAGGTGACTTCATAGAGGAGACAAGTGATAGTGGCCATGATAACAACTGTACAATGCTGAAAGTGCCTACAATGGCTTGTGTGCTCGCTGTCTGGACCTTGGAGCAATGGAAGAAGGTTGCCTAGTCTATCTCAAACTTTTAAGGCGAGACACGGCAGGTGAAAACATCGTTTTTTTATGCAGTGGTCAATTTTGAGATTTTGGGCCAGTTTGCTTCCTTAACATGTAAGCTTTCATGTCAAAATAAAAAATATGTCAACATTACACATTAAGGTGGTTATTTCATTATATTTTGTCAACTTGAGTTGAGACACTCGAACAGAGTGTGGTTCTCTGAGATAATGTCTCTCCTCAACGGCTCGCCGTGGGCGATTCGCCGTGTTCCTCTTTAGTCAGGATAATGCAGTGCAAAAATTGATCAGGAATGGTTTGAGGAACATGACAAAGTGTTGGAACTGGCAGAAACATTGTGTGTGTGATCAGTGTATGTGGCATGTAATGAAGAAAAGAAAATTATTTTTTTTAATTATTTTTAAGAAAAAATATTTCAAAGGGGTCATAACCAAACACATAAACCCATTTTGATACGTATTGTATTTCTGGCTGCAGATGCGACAGAAACCAATCAGCTTGTGCCATGCATTAGGGACCCATCAGCCTTTGCCATCTAGAATTTAATGACTTGGTATTTAAAATCAAAGCCCCTCCACTATAATTTTGCTGATTAGTCACAGTCACCTTGACTGAATATGTTAGTAACAACTGTAATAACTGGATCATTTTACATGTGATTATTTGTCCTGTAAGTATACAGTATGTAGGATATTGTACAGAGAAACAGTATTTTAGTTCAATCAGAACACATTACACAAGCCATTTAGGAAATTTAAAATGTGTATTTTCATTTCAGCTCGTGAAATGTGTATTTCCATAGTACAACACGTATAAAAAATGATATCAAATCTTGATTAAACACATGTACCATGTATTTATATGAAGGTAAATCCCACATATGATCATGTGAATGGTTATCCATAAATGTATCATACACAAATCACATAAAAAGCTTCAAATGCACTAATATGAATACATCTATCTTAGACTTAAACATTTAAACAGATATAGCACATTTTACATAAATTGTAACAAAAACAAAATTATTGTTATAAACACATCACAGTTGAAGAAAAAATCACCACACAGCAGAAATTCTTCGTATACAAACTTGGCTCTTTGTCTACACTAACTAATGAGTTCAAATAACACTACTCAGATTTTCACATTGTTAGCATATAAAATGTGTAAAGTACAACTGAGTGCTTACAAACAAAATATATACTCCAAGGAAAAGCAAGGAAAATATTTCAGGCTTACTGGCAGAGATAATACAGAAACAATAACATGTATTTTAAAGTGGACTTTGTTTCCTTGCATTATTATGTCTGACCATTGACGACTATCTGTAGAAATTAGTGTGCTCACAGTTTGGTTTTGTCCTGTGTCAGAAACCAGTTGGATATGTGATAAGCTAAGACAATGTAGAGTGACTCCACATTTCTTAAGCTTTACTAACTTCCATCCCACAAGTAGACTTTCCCATCATTCTGTTCACTTCTGTGAACAGTGTTGCATTGTTCATTTTATTTGCTAACCATCTGTTTGGCATCTTTCATTTCTTGGGAACTTTCATTTTTGATTCTGTTGTTCATTTTCTCATTCTGATTCTGTGTTGATTTTATCCTCCGAAGCACCATAAAAGACAGGAAGAAACAGACGAAGCCACCGAATATAAAGAATATCTGGAGTCCAAGGAATCTGTGAACCAAAAAGTATTTAACATATGTAAGTTTACCTTGCTGGAAAAACATAGATCAATCTGGTAAGGCTGGTCTAGTTTAATGCTTTTAGAGGGGTTTGGGGCACTTTGAAACTGGGCAGGCAGATACCAATAAATATTATGAATCCTTTTTTTAATATAAAAGCCATACTAATATATACAGTATAAGGCACACTAATTTTCATAGCAGTGTAATTGTAAATTTTACCTGTGTCTGAAACGGTCTAAATCGTAGTACTGACATGATGTTGTCTCATTGCATTTCTTTCCCCACAGAATGCATGCGGTATCAATTGCGCGGCCATACAGCACTGGTGCTGGGAGGAATGCTGTCAGGAAATAAAAGTTCATTGTTATATACTTGCACTTAATATAACAGTACCTCAGTGCAAAATATAAGCACTGTGACAATCTTAACCATACACACATTCATGAGTTACATAAAACACATAAAAGACCACGAGACTCATAACTAAAAAGCTCAAATATTGATGTCTTAACACATCTCTTCCTGTTAATGATATGACATCTGTTATGATGGTTGCTGAGCTATTAGGTACACTTTTTTTAAGAATCACTGAATCATTGCAACTTTCACAATACTAGGAAAACTTGTTATATAAACAAAGACAGATAACACTAAGCTAAACAGGGCAGGTCTGAATATGCCTATAAAAAATATATGTCGAAACACCATCACTTTTTATTTTATCATAGTAGGTAGTGTGTGCAGGCCAGACTTAAACCTGTATTAACTTCATATGCATCATGGCATGTGAATTGCTGCACCAAGGCTCTGATTACTACTTGTTTCTTTTGTTCACTTGAACTCAGTGCCTTATATTAGGTTTTGGCCTTGACAAAAAATGCGACATGTCCGTTCAGCATGATTGACTTTTTTTGCTTACCGAGTACTCTAAAGAGCATGAACTGAATTCCCAAGGCAAAAGACTTGTCTTCTGGAGTCACAGTCCTGAACAAAAGCCAACAAACCATATTTAGTCAAAGCTTCAGTTGGTAACACTTTATTTCAATAGCCCGCTTTAGACATTCTACTAACTTTGCAACTACAGTATGTAGGATTGAAAATAATCAAAGATATTTGATATTTGAAATTGAACAAAGACATTTGCTTTACTGTTTTCAACCCCCATCTTTCTTATCAGAAGGGCCATTTGGAATTCCTAAAGACAAAGAGATGCTGAAGGCCTGTAGGCCAAAATGTGTCACACCTTTAGTACAGTGGGGGAAGTAGTTTCACATTAGGGTTTCAGTCACATGGTCAAGGAACAGATAAAAAGAAGATGTAACTGTTGCTCTGGCTCTTCTTTTATTCTCTGTCTCTCTTGATTCTCTGGCTCTCTCTCTTCTTGGGGACCTTCTCTTTGGCTCTTCTCTTCTTTGCGCTCTTCTTCCCTTTGTTTTTTTTTTCTCTCTCTCTCTCCCTTTCTATCCCTCAGGTAACATTCATGCTGGGTACGATTAATGGTACAAGTTTTTATCATCTCATACATCTATTTTGTAACTATTTTAAGTGTAACCATAACCAGAAATTGTCATTAAATCCTTTCTATTACAAATGATGTGCTAACTAGTTTTGATTTGGTATTGACTTTGAAGTGCTACCTATTGCAATACAATATAGTCACATTCTAGCAACGCTTTCCCACATATTTTGCTATTGTAACTGCGCTTATTTCCGTCGTTGGTATAAGTTGCAGTGGGTGGTAAAGACGAGAAATGTACAGTTTTCTATCCTCTTGCTGATAACGTTTCTTTAGTCATTCGGCAACCCTGCAGCCTGAACCACTGTAGGCGACCCACCCTTACAAGTACATGTCAACTAACAGTCATTAGAGTATTAGTAGACTGCCTGCTTAATATCTGCCAACACTTTATTTTGATGGTCCCCCAACTGATATTCTACTGACAATAAGTAACTTTCCAAGTACATCTATTTATTCTACTAAGAATTACATATGAATATGACGTCACTTCCATTTCATGAATGTATGAGCTCTTTGAAATCTTCTTTAACATACAGTGGTGGTCAGAATTATTGGCACCCTTGGTAAATATGATCAAATATGGCTGTAAAAAATAAATCTGCATTGTTTATCCTTGTGATCTTTTATTCAAAAAATTCACAAAAATATAACCTTTCATTGAAGTAAAAGAATTGAAAGTGGGAGGTAGATCACATTATGAAATAAATGCTTTTCTCCAAAACACGTTGGCCACAATTATTGGCACCCCTAGAATTTTTTATGAGTAAAATATCTCTGAAGTATATTCCCATTAATATTTACATTTTTGTAGCACACCAGGGTGACTAGCAACATGAAATTGTCCAGCTATGATGTCTTGTTCCACAGGAGTATAAATATGAGGAAACACAAAGGCAAAATTCCCTTAATCATTCATCACAATGAGTAAAGCCAAAGAATATAGTTCTGATGTGCAGCAAAAGATTGTTGAGCTTCACAAAATAGAAAGTGGCTGTAGAAAAATAGCTAAAGCATTGAAAATTCCCATTTCCACCATCAGGGCAATAATTAAGAAGTTGCAATCAACTAAAGATGTTACGAATCTGCCTGGAAGAGGACGTGTGTCTATATCGTCCTAATGCACGGTGTGGAGGAGAGTTTGAGTGGACAAAGACTCTCCAAGGATCACAGATTGAGAATTAGTCAGAGATTAGTCACAGAGATTAGTTGAGTCTTGGGGTCAGAAAGCCTAAAAAAATAAAAAAAAATAAAACAACCCCTACATCACCACATGTTGTTTGGGAGGGATTCAAGAAAAATCCTTCTTGCTCATCCAGAAACAAATTCCAGCATATTCAGTTGTCAGACACGACTGGAAATTCAAAAGGGACCTGGTTCTGTGGTCAGATGAAACTATAAAAAGAGCTTTTTGATTGCAAACCCACCAGATGGTTTTGGTGCAAACAGGGATAAAAAGTACCCCATGCTCACGGTTAAAAATACCGCTGGATCTTTAATGTTTGGGCCTATTTTTTTGCTGGAGGTCCTGGACATCTTGTTCAGATACATGGTATAATGGATTCTAGCAAATACCAACAGATGAAAAATCAAAACCTGACGGCCTCTGCTAGAAATCTTAAAATGGGCCGTGGTTGGATCTTCCATCAGGACAACAATCCAAAACAAACATCAAAATCAACTCACAAATGTGTCACTGAACACAAAATGAAGCTTCTGCCATGACCATCCCAGTCCCCTGCCCTGAACCGAGTGGGGTGAACTGAAGAGAAGAAGCACCAACATGGATCTGGGAATCTGAAGGATCTGGAGAGATTCTGTATGAAGGAATGGTCTCTGATCTCCAAACTCATCAGGCATTATAGAAGAAGACTCAGAGCTGTTATCTTGGCAAAAGGAGGTTGCAAAAAGTATTTAATGAAAGGGTGCCAATAATTGTGGCCAACGTGTTTTGGAGAAAAGCATTTATTTCATAATGTGATTTACCCCCCACTTTCAATTCTTTTACTTCAATGAAAGTTTAGATTTTTGTGAATTTTTTGAATAAAAGATCAAAAGGATAAACAATGCAGATTTATTTTTTACAGCCATATTTGATCATATTTACCAGGGGTGCCAATAATTCTGACCACCACTGTATCCCTTGAGGCTTTTTCCAAAAGTAAGGTCTGTTATTACGCTGATGGCAGTTTTTCGTGAAGTTGATAGGGCCTGCACAGGCAGGTTTTTCACTATGCTAGAATGATGCTATGACGTATTATAGCTGAAGGGCATAGAAGCATGACAGATGAGGAACGTATCTGGATTTAACAGACAACGTCAATGAACAAATTAGTAATTGAAGAAATTAAAAGGTCAAACAGGGTTTTGATTTAGTGCTCGCAACATCATTTTAATTTAAAAGATTCTGTATTTTGGAAACTGACACTATTCTTACAGGGGTTTTTTTTAATGGAAAATTAATTAATGTGAATTGCAATTTTGATTTCATGCATAATTCTTGCACTAAAGGAAAGAATGTTCATACATTGCAGTTAATGAAGTTCATTGCTCTAACAGAATTTCAATAAAAGTATTACTAGCTTTATAAAATAAAACATTTTTAGTATGCTGTAGGTAGCAACTATGCAAGTATTGCACCACAACGAGCTGCAACCTGTTAAGCGAGTTCATCTTGTCACTCTTCCTTTCAGACAAAACATGTGCCACAATGTTCGCTACCATTCATTGTCACAGTAGCAACCTTAATTCCATTAATGTTCTTCACATGAATGTATTTTTCATTTGATTTTCTAAATTTAAATAACATGACATTATCACTCACTACAGCTAAAACCACCTGTCTTAAGACTATAACGCATGAAGAGTATCAATAAAACATATTATACTTAGGAAAACATGGATTTGTAACTTTAAAAAAATATATATACGTTAATAAAAATGTTGGCATGTCAACACCTGATTCAGGTGATGTCAGACCTGATTCAGATTTTTAAAATAGTTTTAAGTAATTGCCCTTTTATTTTCTGTAACAACGCCTATGATGTCAACAAAAATGTTTTGGATTTTTAGATATTTTCCCTCACTATGTCTTTGTCAGATATTCATAATGCCATATAGGCTAATTCTATTTTTCAACCCTTTTTTTATAATCATGAAGATTCTCCACTTTTTCAAATAAGCAAATATTTTAACATAAGGTGACGTTAGATGTTAACTTTTAATACAGATCATATTTACATGCATTGCACTGAAAATAAAGGGAAATACCTGAGGATCATCATAAAAGATGTAGTGTGTGAAAGTGAAGCCACAAAGCATGTGATGGAGGACAGGATCATGAAGGGAATTAGGCGATTATTACAACCATTTCCACATGGTCCTGGTGACGCAAAGCCTGGAGAACCAATTTCCACACATTCACATTCTGTGTAGTTCTGTGGGAGATGTAAGGAGATTCAATGTCATATACTGGAATGTGAAATTTAGTAGTTTCATTAGGTTACTGATGCCATTGATTTAGCGTTGCTGTTAACCATTAACCATTGCTGTTCTTCTCATATTTGCAGGGAATTAGAAAAAAAAGAAAAGGTTTGTATGAATAAACCTGTTCCAAAGTTAGGTAGTAAAGTCATAAAGTAATAAACAAGCAGCTATGTTTCTGCTGCATTATAAATGAGTAACAGAGACTTCAAACAGCTCTCAACCTGTAAATCCAGCAACACTATCAAAGGAGGTTTGTCGTAAGACATTTGTCTAATGTCCATGTCTGGGAGTTAACCATCGTACTCATCAGGAGGAAACGTTGTTTATTTGGAGTGCAAATAAAAGGAGAAAGCATGCAGGAAGTGTTTGGGCTTTTTCATTTTATGTGAAAAAAATAGGCCATTAAACTCTTTAAATGTAAGTGAAAGCAAAATATCAATCCAAAACACATATCATATGTATACAGCCACAGACACTCTTGAGTAAACATTTTACAGATTGAAAATGTCCAACAATTTGATCCAAATATGATATTTGTGAGAAACAGAGCTAGAATTGTTAAAGGATTCTTACATGTTTTTCAAAAACAAAACACCTAAATAGTCAAATTACCATCCTATTATGACATTGGACACATATTCCAACATAAACACTGTCACGTTTTTTTTTCTGGCTGCTACCATGTTCTTTTTATTGTGGATCTATACTCCCAGTGGGCAGAGGCTGTTACTCTACATTTATAGAGCTTGCTGATCTGTTTGGGAAGGCTGAGACAGTTATTTCCCCGCTGTGTTGTTTATAGTAATGTATCTGCGTCCTCATCACTTTAGTCTGCCAGCGTGCTCTACTTTCACTTCCAACAGCATTGTCGGTACGCACTTAAAAAAAATAATGTTCTTTGTATATTGAGCTATTGGTTGGTTTGGCTTGTCTAAATGTTTAAAGTGCAGTGTGTGTGTTCCTTTTTTTTGGTATTTACTGGATTACAGACTGAATGACTGATGCTACAGTCATTTTGGTTGATGTAAATTAAGTAATATCTGTGGTTAAGTGTGAATTCAGGTTGATTGGGACACTTTTTCCCAATCATCTTAATGGCAAAAAGTCTCCCAATCAACCTAAATTCTAAAATTCTAAACCTAAAAGTTTTATTTATTTATTTATACAACTGGGTCTGTTTGGAGAAGTTCTGTATTTATAAATTTAATGTCCCCCAGGTTATATTTATGAGATGTGTACTTGGCTCTGTCAGTATCTTTGCATTTCGTTTATGGTCTTGTGACCTATGTCTTTTTGTTTAATATATAGGAAACCTCCTGTAGGGCACCAACTTCAGATACATTCACTTCTACATTTTACACATTCTTTCATTCTTTTTGAACATTTCAAACCTTTAAATAGTTCCTCCTTATTCTTAACCCTCTTATTTTGGTCGTCATTCACTCCCATAATGATATACTGTATGTGGTCCTGTCAGTGCATGTATAATCTTTGTGTTCCAAAGAAGAAGAAAAATCATACAGGTTTCTAACGACATGAGGGTAAATGTAAATGATGACAGAATTTTTTTGGGGGGGATCATGTTAAACCTCCACTGGGTTCAGGAATTCCTTACTTTTTTCATCATTCACCTCGTTAAATTAGTTCAAGCCATGTACGGTTCTTTCAGAGCTACTACTACCAGCCCCCCTTTTTGTGTCATTAAAATAAAACCATGCAGTTCCAGTAAAAATGAAAGTAAAAACAGCTTACCAAAACTTTCTCTATATTGGCTATTACTGTCTTACATCCTGCATGACAGGGAGAGCGAAATTCCACTCCGCTTGAGCCACACACAGGGTTGAAGGCTTCTTCAGAACAGGAACATGCATTGCTGCACTGCTGAAAGGCAGGTCTGGGGGGGGGGAAAGAAGGCAAAATAAAGCAAAAGCTTAATGGATATAACAGAGTGCCTTACAACAGGATACACTAACATTTGCACATGAAGAAAAAAATACGGCCGTAAATCTATTAAGGAATGTATGAGAACGTGACTTCAGCCTGCAATGCAGAACTTTGTAATGAGAAACAGCTGTCAGACTTTAAATCATCATGCTGTTTAAACTGGAATCACAGAGCTTAATCACTCTTAGATTTGGCAACCACTAATCAACAACTGCATCTATTTGTTCATATCATATCGTTTTTGCTGTCATTCCCTTTTAGAGGAAAACTGTATTACTCAATAGTTTTCTGTGTAATTCTTAGCTAGGGTTCTATCACATTTGACTAAAGTATCAACTTCGTCTCATAAATCTTTACTATGTTTCCTTAGGAGAAAAACAAAACAAAACATAAATAGACCATTGGCAATATACAGTAAGAGTACAGAGCTATAAAATGAATGTTGATGGCTGATTTCTGTTTCATACAGAGTGTGTGGTCAGATTAATTTTTGGCCAAAATTGAGTTATGAGGCATGATAGCACTGAAAATGTGCAACATTTAAAGCATGTAAGGACCAAACACAACTCACGCATTGATTCCAGAAATGTTTTGTGTGGGGCAGCCAATGAAGAGAAGTGGAATTGCAAACATAATGCTAACGAAAACGGCTACTGTACACATCACCGCTGAGGACCTGACAGTCAGACCCAACTTGCGTAGTATAACCCCTCCAGCCATTATGCCTAACATGGCTGAAGGAATATTTATGCCACCTGTGAAAAAAAAGATGTATAAAACATTTTATGTATAAAATATTTTCTTTTAAAATATAAAAAAATTATAAAGATAAATATATTTATTATGTGGCATGCATGTAAGGTAGTAATATTTGTTAATGTTTTTCTCTATTTAATGCTTTATGATTGACTGAGTTTGGGTGGGTCCCTGGTATGGTACAGATTGAAAAACCCTGCATTATAAGGTACAATACATTCCATTATTAATCCCACAGAACAATAAATAGTGAAAGATTTTACTCTCAGACAAAAAGCTTCAATCTTGCCTTGCTTATTTCCCAGGACTTTACCTTTGAATCAGATTTTGTTATAGTGACATATTGTATTGTGTATGGATTAGTAGCAGTACAAGTTTTGAATGAGTAATTTGTACCTTTGAACAATATGATATGCTTTCACTGGCCTCCAACACACAGCACATATTGAATGATATGGTTTTGGCAGAGCAAAATAATTTCTTCTTGCATTAACACCTTAAAAAAAGGCATGCTTAGTTTCTTTCAATAACTTACCCATCATCATATTGGAAAAGGAGGCAGTTTGTGCAAACTGTTTCTCTATGAATTTGCCCATAAAAGTGGCCAGTCCCGCAACCATGGCAGCAAGATTCACTTGAGCCAACACTACCAACAAATAAATTGGGTTCCGCAGAGTCCTTATGACGATTTTGGGGAAACCTGAGGAAAGATAAGAGACATCAAACTATTTAAAAGAATCTGAATAACATTTCTACATTATAGCACAAAAACAAGGACTGAATCCAAAATCGCCTCCTGTACCCTCAAATAGGGCATTATTTGAGGGGAAAGCCATTTGTAGTGGTGTTCAAAACCATAGTGGACGTAATCGAGTACACTCATTCTATCCCACATTACACTGGAATAACGAGTGTACAGTCAATGTACACTTAACGGCTGTCCAAATTCAATCACTCTTTTTCATTCACTCCTTCACGTTAACTGTATTAGTGGACTAACATAGGGAATAGTGATTTCCCTTTTAGGGGGCGATTTCAGATTCAGCCAAGAACATTATATTTTGGTAGATTAATGAAACAGCATGGATTCATGAAAACAGTATCCAAGGATCTTTAATATTTTGATAAGTTGGTTTTGTTTCATAACCCATATTTTACATTGGACATCAAGTGAAATCAGCATCATTTATCCTACAGAAATCTCTGTAACACAAAGGACCAAATTTACTAACAGCTTGCACCAACACAAACCCTCTTTTAAAAGCTGCTGTCAGGATTAACTAAAGACGCGCAGTGAAAAATTTGTGCTTGAAAGGCGTGGACAGAGTTATTTTTTTGCGGCTGACCTTATTGCACATGCCTTTGTAGGAGTTTCCCTTTCAGACGCAAAATTTATGGGTGGAGAGTATTTAAATGAATAATGTAGGGTGATTTACTAAGGTTTGCGCTCGTCAATTTACTGGTATTTGCGCCATTATTTATCGCCAAAAAAAGCATGTCTTAAACCAGACATAATTTGCGTTGCTCCTGGTAGATTGCATTGGTCATTATGGAAATGATCCAGCTTCCTCTGTGTTCTATCATTTGCGCGTTGTCAGTAGATCATGCGCAGAACTTTCCACTCCCATCTGCGCTTTTTTTGGAATTGCGCTCTTATGCTAATTTGCCCTGTTTAGTAAATCTGGCCCTAAAATGACAGTATTAATATTACCAGGAAAATTATTTTCAGACATAATACACAAGTTCCAAAATACTGTAGAGTTTGATTGGACGTACAACTTTTAACAACAAAACATATGGGGATGGTTATTTTTTCCTGCTGTGTGCAGCCCACCCATTGAGAATGAATGTGCTAAGTTCATGAAATGCAACTGTTAAAGTAACAGAACATTTGAATTATTAATTTGTAGTTGAGACAACTAAGGGCCAGATTTACTAAAGAGGGCAAATTAGCGTGATGAGCGCAATTCCAAAAAAGCGCCAATGGGAGTGGAAAGTTCTGTGCGTCGTCAGTAGATCACATGCAGATCATCTGCACCTTTTTGGAATTAAAGAACAATTAAATTAAATGAATCAAATTAAAGAACACAGACGCAGCCGGATCATTTCCATAATGACCAACGCAATCTACCAGTTAGCATCTGGTTTAAGACACGCTTTTTGGGGCGGTACATCATGGCGCAAACAAGCACCAGTAAACTGACTAGCGCAAACCATAGTAAATGCATGATTCATTTAATAATCCCATAAAATTTGCGTCTGAAAGGGAAACTCCTACAAATGCATATGCAATAAGGTCAGCCACAAAAATAACACTGTCCATGCCATTTCAGCGCAGATTTTTCACTGTCTTTAGTAAATCCTGACAGTATTTTTTTTTTTAACGCCAAAAGAGGGTTTGCGCTGGCACATACTGTTAGTAAATCTGGTCTAAATCATTTAGCTTCCAATCAGACATCTGGTTCTGAATAAGTAGGTCAAAGTGCATAGCATAAACTTTCTTTGCTTCACTTATCATGAGCAGCATTACAAATACAAGAGATATTTTTAAATCTGGCTCTGATTTTGTTGATTATATCTCATTATGATCCTAATTTTAGTGTGACTTAACAAGTAGAGTAATAAAGTTCTAAAGTAGGACATAAACCTGCATCTTACTCACTGACCACCCGAAATCCAGTTTGACCAGATGCTGAATGAGATGAGATTTTGTGTGTGGGTTTGTTGTATTATCTCTAACCTGGCTGTTAAAACAATGCAGACAGCATGCAAATAAACAACATTATCAGCAGAGCCAATTTGTTTTTAGTTAATTCCCCCAGGTTGATCTTTGCCATCTAAACTTGGAAACATTTCTTGTACTTTATTTTGTGATTCATAAAATCGCTGATAGGTAAAATGGCAAACACACTTTTTAGGAACTCAGTGAGAGAAACCTCTTCCATTGTGTCAGTTCCGGGCTTCTTGTCCTCCATCATTTTCTCTGTTGATGGCTCCACAGGAGCCTCCTCGGTTTCCTGAGGAGATTGAAATCTAAATTTGTTTTTGAAGTATCACATTATATGATCAAGATTATAGTGCAAAAATCTCTGGTATATGAAGTAGCGAGGCACATATTGCAAACTGGTTTACACCAGCAAATCATCTTAATCTATTTAGGATTTTATGAAGCCTGTTTTTATACCTCTATTTTTAATTTTGAGGTTGTGCATCTGATATTAGAACATGCTCATTTACAGAGTTCAGAAAATGAACATTTAGTGCAAGAACATTCATGAACACACACTTTGTATTTTATGCGAGGTTAGCATGTTGAGCAAGAGAGGCAAGAACAGGCTGAGACAAGCTAATCTTGGACTCAAGTTTATTTCCTTGTTTATAGTTTTTTTTTTTTTTAAAAAAAACATGTTCTGTGAGACCTGAGTGGGCTTCAGGAACAATGCCAGAATCTTAAATGACACTCACATTCAACTGCTTTACATCAAACTCATCAGCACTGATTAGTCAAAATTTACAAAAGAATTTTCAGAATCAAAAAGGCTAAAGATGAGATTTGTGATATACATCACCTCTCTGGACATCTTCCTAGGGAAAAACAGGTATGGCAAAGAAGTCAGGAGAAGAAGGGTGGCCGCTATTAAGAATCCCAACCACCAAGCTCCAACCCATCTGGGATCATCATTTTTCAAAAGTATTTTATCTGAAAAAGTGTAAATAACAGCTCATTCATCATAGATCTCCCATATATGAGAGGCATGAAGCCAAACTTACTAAAAGCTCCCATCTGTGTATGATACACCAAGCAACATTGCTAAACATGTTGAATCTTGAAGTCAAACTCTCTATTTAAAATCAGTATAGCTTGTCAAAAGGCATTTGTCTAAACATGTTTAGCACAGTTGCTAAAGTAATTATTTATAATGGCATCTCATGCCGTTTAAGCACAGTAAAGTGTGTAAATGTGACCACATTTAGGAAGATGTAGACTCACCTGAAGACATCTTGTCAACGTCAACAAAGAAACGAAGCACAACAGATGACATCATGTAGCCGAATGCCGGCCCAATTACAGTAACTGCGAAAAGTATGCCTGTAAAAAACGATAAAGTTAGATTATTTCTTGAATCAACCACTGTATTTTGGGAATTGATGATCAAACAAAACTCAATATTTAATCAAACCTAGGTAGAAGGGTGAACTCCTCTTTTCTGCGTAATCATCTATGTAGGAAATTCCAAAAGGTTGTATGGGGACGCCGCCAATGCCCAGCAGTAACTGGCCAAGTAGAAATATTGGATACACTCCAGTGCCATTCTGGTTTGGATTGCATTTCTGATTAGATTCTTCCTCAGGGGAAATGTTCTCTGTTTGGCAAAGACCAGAGTTGTTGTCTTTGGAGTCTGTGCAACAAATGCATACAGGTAAATACAATCAGTGGTTAAGTACCAGTTGTTAACTAAAAATTGGTTAATTTGGCTAATAAAATGCTCACTCACTGCTGATGCCTGTGTAATTGTACTTTCCACCAATGAAGTGAGGTATTGCTATAAGGAACACCCCCATGCTAGCGATCATTGCTCCGATTCCAATACATTTCGGCCGATGTACGCGACTCCCAAAGAAACTCACAAACACTATGAGAATTGTGTTTCCCACCTTTGTTAACAACAACAAAACTTACATTACATTGCATTGTTATAATAGTCGCCTTTGCTTATTCAGTACCATTTCATAATAAGACTTTGTGCCTGAACTTGTAGTTTTAATAGTGAAATAATTGCTAACCAGGTGCTAACAGGTGCCAAAACAACTTGAAAAGAAGTGATTTGCCTTCAGGACATTCATGCACTGATTCTTGAGATAAGGGACAAAACATGTCCCAAACACAAAAGCCCTATTTATGTTAAAAAGTAAGTATATCAACACAATAAAAATACTTAAAACTGGATGATGCGACGGCAGCCATATTGCGCCAGAACGCCCACCACACATCAGTTTATTGGTGGGGAGGAGACAGAGTGATGAAGCCAATCAGTATATGGGGATTATTAGGAGGCCATGATGGACAGAGGCCAATGGGCAAATTTGGCCAAGATGCTGGGGTTACACCCCTACTCTTTATCGAAGGACATCCTGGGATTTTTAATGACCACAGAGAGTCAGGACCTCGGTTTAACGTCTCATCTGAAGGAGACACAAAGTCCTGGAAGTTTTTTTTTTTTTTTTTATATTTTAAACAAACAATATTGAAGTCTCTGCGGTCACAGCCTTAACATGTCAACTCCGTCATCGCAGTGTAATAGTTTCTGTAAATAGTCGTGGGATAAATCTTGCCATTTGGTAAGTTTATTAAGGCAGCTACAACTGAGGAAAAAAACTAAATTGCTCTACTGTAGAACACTAGGTTAAGGTGGAAAAAAATTCAATTTTGTCAACTCCATCAGACGTCAACTCCGTCAGGTTTTATGTCTGATGGTTGACAAGTTCTCTCAAGAAGTCTGTATAATGTGATTTAATATGTTTTTTTGCTCGACCTTTGTCAACTCTATCAGTATTTTACACCGTCAGGTGAAGGTTTTTGTTAATTTTGAAAGAAATGTCTTATTCTTTTTTCAATTTATTGTGTAAAAATGTTAAAACATCAATGGAACTACATGATATTATATCTTAATTACCTAAGAACATTGGTGATATATGTTTAATATTAAAAGGAGGGAGGAGAATTAAGGAATTTAGAAACTGGGTTGTTCATAATAGTGTGAAAACAAACAAAAAATAAACAGAAAATGTATTTTATGACTTAGCTCCTTTACGGAACACCAATATTACAACTGAAGACTTTACATTGTTTTTGGATAGTTTAAATTAAATTAGCATGCTTTTTAGTGTGTCTGACGGAGTTGACACAAAGTAAGTTATAGAGTGAATAAATATAAATTTTTAGAAAAAAATATTTAGAAATAAGCCTGTTCCCTTACATGGTTCATTATCTGATACCTTTGTCTCCATAAATACACATTTTTAATAATATAGTGTTAGTTTTTATTTTTTAACATCTAAAACATGTTTTGTCCCTTATCTCAAGAATCAGTGCATGATATTGTGTTAGCACCATTCAAAGTTAGCATTTTATTCTTGCCTCATTGAAGGCTGCTAGTAGTCCTGACATTTGACTGGAAAATCCATATCGTCTCTCAATAGTGGTTATGGAGCCCTTCAGATAACCAGACACCAGGAGCTGAGCAAGCTGTAGCATCCCATGACACAATACAAAAAACTAAAACACACAAAAAAGTGATAAAAATGTATATTCCTTTAGTAAACATTCTGTAAATATGCATGAAAACAAATGCAAAGACAGCACAAACATTTCAGTCAGTGGGCAAATAATCAATGGAGGTTTTAGCTCTGGTAGTGTTGTTATTTATTGTAAAGATATTTTGTTTTAATCTTTTTATTGGTTTTAAGTGTTCAAGTCAAGTCAAGCTGTCTCCTTTGCAAGTCAAGTTGAGTATGTTCAAGTTCATGCGATTTTTAGCCGTTCAATAATCATCACTCTAATTGTTGTAGGCTACAGCTATTTCAGAGTATTTAGTAATGGGATAAACATAAGAAAAAAAGAACAATTCAAGGATGTGCAGTGAATATAAGGAAATTAATATTGTCCAGGCCCAATCTATGGAGACTAATAAAGTCAGGAAACTTTACTCAGTTACGCCTCTAATAAAATAGTGCATTGTTAAAAGAAGCTTCCATTGCTACCTCTAACATATCTAACATATAACATATATGGGTTTACATTGTTTTTAAAACACTTCCAGAAACAAACTACCGAACCTGTAGACTGGCAAATCATGTCACAGTGAGGTAGAGGCCCAGCGTCAAGTTAAATTTATATATTGTCACCAGTGTTGGGGGTAACACATTACAAGTAGTGTGAATTACATAATCAGATTACTTTTTTCAAGTAACTAGTAAAGTAACAAATTATTTTTAAATTTACAAACAAAATATCAAATACAAGATACTTTGTTTTCCTATTTATTGACAGACACCTCTCTTGTCCCCATTTTGAGAGAAATCGTGAGTAAATGCAGAAGCAATGTGTGCGCTGTGTAAACATGTTTGTTGTAGTTGTGGACTAAATGTGAGCACGCATTTACTCATCTTACTTGCACAAAAAAGTTTCAGTATTCCTAAAATGAAAAAAAAAAACAGTGAAAAACAAACTTTATTCACGATTCCCGCTACTTGTTTGTTACCGTGGATATTAATTTAATCATCACAGCTGTTCCTATCATTATCATTGTATACTTAAGTTCCTGTGTTTCCTCAGTTCATTGTTGGATATTGTTTGTGTGTAGACACACCGTTACATTGTGGATTATGGATATTAGTTTATTTCTTTATTAAATACATTCATATTGGAACCTTTTGATTCATCTTCATCTTTGGACCTTTATTACTGTGACAGAATAACCAACCACAAAAGGGATTATGCAGCTGAATTTGCTGCGTTGGCCAGGAGAGGCTAAAATTTGTTGGACTACACCCTTCAATTCTGCCACCTTGTCGTTCGTTCACCGTTTGATGATGAAACCATCAAATCTCTGTATTTGATCGGAGCAAACTACGAACATCAAGTAGATCTCCCAGACATGCAAGGCCTCAGCTGGAGGGATGCAATTCTGCTATGTCTGGAGAGGTTCTACCACTGAACAATCTCATCACCGGACCCAGAGCCCAGCCCACTACCACCCTACGACAAGGACAGACTGCCGTCCATGCCATCAGTGTCATGCGGATCCATCTACCCTCCGTCTGCGCCCAGGGCTCCTTCCCCATCGGCAATGTCCCCATCATCCATGTGTGGCGTTAAACTCCACACAACCATGGTTCCTCCCTCCAGCAACGCCAACGTGGGGCGCTAGGCTGGCCGTCTGGGAATCATTCTATCATCACATCACTCTGGCTTCTACCAACTTCTGCTGCACCCTGGTCACACCCATCATCACATCTAGCATCTCCGGTTCCTCCCTGGCCTCTCCTGCCAACCAGCCCTTCCAATACCAACCCTTCGCCTGCTCCTCGCCTGCCTCCTAAACCGCCTCCTCTCCCTTACCCCGCTCAGGGTGCGGGGGGGTTGGTAATGTCGTAATGTCACAAACTGTCAGTTTAGTTTTCATTTCATGGACCTTTAGTTTGCTTGTCATTATTCCTCGTTGTCTTTGTTCATGTTTCCCACCACTTGTTTGTTAGCATGGATATTCATTTAATCATCGCAGCTGTTCGTATTTGAGTTCGTTATCATTGTATACTTAAGTTTCTGTTTCCTCAGTTCATTGTTGTGTTCTGTTTGTGTGTAGACATGCTATTACGTTGTGGACTATCTGAGTTTATTTCTTTATTAAATACATTCATATTGGAACCTTTTGACTCATCTTCATCTTTGGACCTTTATTATTGTGGCATATCATTTGTGTTTAATTTTTTTTTATTGCTGAAGTAAGTGTTGAACTTTCTTCTCCTGCATCATATTCTTCTGCGATCCAGAACGGCAGCACATCTACTGTCCAGGCGTAAATTTGCATTTCCTTCAGCCTGAGCCTTATTCATTTCACTTTTGGTAGGAAAGGGTCTTTACATTTGCCAAAAATAGAACTTTTGTTTCAAACTAAAGTTTTTCTCATCTGAGCAAACCCAGCTCAGATGAGAAAAAGTAACGCAAAAGTAACATAGCGCATTACTTTCCATCAAAATTAATTAACTAAAATAGCCTAACTCACTCGAATTTGCCACATCGACCAACAGAAAGCTAAGCTTGTTTTGAATAAAAACTTGAGTGCTTGTTCTGAGCACTGAATAAAAAAAAAAATCTGACCTAATTGCGACTTTTTATCTCACAATTCTGACTTTTTTTTTTGCAACTGCGAGTTTACATCACAACTTTTTTTCTCAGAATTGCGTGATATAAACTCGCAATTGTGAGTTATCACAATAAAAAAGTCAGTGTTTTTTCCTCAGAATTGGACGTTATAACTCGCAATCGCGAGTTTATATCTCACAATTCAAAGAAAAAAATCAGAATCGCGATATATAAACTCCAGTTGCGAGAAAAAAGTGGCTTTATTTCTCGCAATTGTGAGTTTATATCCCGTATTTCTGAGAAAAAAGTCTGAACTGCGAGATGTAAACTCGCAATTGTGAGAAAAAAATAGTCAGAATTGTGAGGAAAAAAGCAGAATTGTGAGATAAAAAGTCGCAATGATCTTTTAAACTGTTTTATTCCGTGGCGGAAACAAGCTTCCATAGAAAACATGGAACCCGATCTCACGGCAATTCATACATATTTTACGAGGTGGCTAATTTGTACGAATTTGTACGATTGTTTAAAAGGCGTCATCATGAAGGACCACCCCTAACCCCGCCCCTAAACCTACCCATCACTGGGGTCTACACAACGAAAACGAAAACGAAAACGTACAAGAGAGGTCATACAAATTCGTACAAATTAGCCACCTCGTAAAATATTGTTGTGAAGATTGTGTTGGCTTGACAGTGACTTCTGTGTGAGCTGTGCTTCATACATCGCCAAACTATTGACAATAGACATTAGACAATGGACTTTTTTGCCTGCCAACTTTCACTGAAATTACGCTAATGTGACCGCAATTTTAGAGTGTGCTGTTTTCTTCATGAATAAAATATCAAATGTTAAATAGGGGTAAAATGTATCAACAGTCAGTGTCAGTGGATAGGCTAAGCTGTAGCCTTTTTTTCATGTTAAATCGTTTTTGTCTGGTTAATGTAATCTTTTCCTAAGGTGGGGCAAGTTGTGTCACTGGACAATTTGAGAAGTCATATTTGTATATAATTAGTTATATTTATGTTATGAATCTTACCTTGATATTGTTAAAGAGACTCATTGATCTGCAAGGTCTCGCTGTCTTGATAGCTGTCATTTTGTGTTATCACAAGATACAACACATTCTGGAGAAATACAGTCATAATAACCATTAAAGGTATCTTGCCTTTCCTCAGCAAAACAAATATGGATTTCTTTACAGCTTGTTTTTTTATCTCTCAAAGTTGCAATCTGCTGAAAGTTACAATCAATTACAAGTTGTTTTCTTGCAAGCTATCGAAAGTGAACAGGAAATGCTTGAGTTCTTAAACTAACTTGGTTACATGTCATTTATGATGTTATTTATGATATTTTTATGGATGACATGTGTTTTAGATGCTTAGCTGCTCACACTAAAGCAGACGTTTAGTCCCCAGTTTTTTTCTTAGGAACTTGGAGAGCAGAACTCCATATTATATCATTATTGAGCAAGACTTCACAGTTAGTGCTTTGTGCTGGTTTTGATTCAGCACTTTCAATTTAGCTCCAAAACAGAAGTACTGAGGAGAGTGTGCCCAATATCATCCATACATGTTCTATTACATATTACGAATTATGGAGTATACTCAGGATAAGAATATATGAACTGAGATTAAATTAGACTTTTTTTTTTTTCTTTTTTTTTTAAAGAATAAGTTCATTTCTACTTTAAGTGTAAAACAAATATCTATAGCAATATATATTTTACTACCTCAACATTTCTATGTCCACATTTTGATTAGTTTAACCATGAGTTTTCCTTTACTCTCCTAGATTTATTTTAAAATTATGACACATTCCCATTAGCATAGCATGCCTAAGCTGTTTGAGCAACTTGATTTTATGAATAAATAAAAGTGTACTTACAGCTTGCTGAGATTGAAGAGTTGGAGAAAGTCTACCCACTTTCAATTTAGGAAGCTAAGTATACAACTTAAGAAGTTGCTGAGCTGGGCGGGCTTTCAGGATTGTGAAATCTCAGCTAGTATATGGACATTTCATGTAGAGTTGTGGAAAGAAAGAAAGAAAGAAAGAAAGAAAGAAAGAAAGAAAGAAAGAAAGAAAGAAAGAAAAAGAAAATAAGAAAGAAAGAAAGAAAGAAAGAAAGAAAGAAAGAAAGAAAGAAAGAAAGAAAGAAAGAAAAAAGAAAGAGAAAAAAGAAAGAAAAAAAGAAACAAGAAATAGTAATTTTGTTTTGAAATGTGTTGTCAGTGATTGATGTGTTACGTTTGAAAGCAAGAAAAACCTCTAAAACGAGCACTGAATCATTGATTGATCACTAACGATAGCCTAGTTAACCGACTACATGTGGTACTCATCCTGTCCTTACTGTGTATTCCACACTTTTTCCTGAATTTCCTAACATAACCAGCAGATGGAGACAAAGTACAGTTTACAAGAAAAGACACGAAAAAAAATCTATCTGTTCGATTTTAGATCATATTTAGGTCTAGATATTATTCTGATATTGGTGGAAATTCTAGATTTCATTACTCACTCTACTTAATATGTTTCTAAAAATGTGAAAGGCATGTAGCAACTCATAATGTAATAAGTGTACATAATGTAAAAACTGCAAAACTGCATTTTTTAATGTAAAAAACAAGTATTACATTATTATTGTAATAAAATGTTCATAATGTAATAATTTTCTCAAAACGTAATAAAATCTTGAGCTCATAATGCTCATTTTTACATTATAAGAAATGTATATACATTTATTGTAATAGCTTTTAAAACATAAAAAAATTAGTATTCCCTTTACAGTACATTTAAAAAAAAAAAATTAAATCCAGTCTGCAAAATGCAACAGATTTAAATATTCATGCTATTATTATTATTATTATTATTATTATTATTATTATTATTATTATTATCATACAAAGCATTGGTATTCCTTCACAGTAAATTTTAAAAATCTAAATCCAGTCTTATTAATAATAATAATAATAATAATAATAATAATAATAATAATAATAATAATAGCATGAATATTTAAATTTTGCATTTCGTAGGTAGTTTGAGACTGGCTTTTGTTTTTGGTGAGTTTATAATGTAATAATTTTCTCATATTGTAAAAATTTGTAATTACATTATAAGCTCAAGATTTTATTACATTTTGAGGAAATTATTACATTATGAACATTTTATTATAATAACAATGTAATATTTATTAAATTATGTGCAGTTTTTACATTATGAGTTGCTACAACCCAGGACACTTGGTAATACAAGACCAGTTTTAACTGGTCATTCAAATGGTATGATGATCACAGTTACGTTTTTCAAGAGATATAAATTACTTATATAGGCATCTATTAGAATGTAGCATAATTTTTTTAATTCAAGGTATTGCCATGCATTTTTCTAGCTATCTAGAACTATAGGCCTTACATTTTATTTGACCATGTTCGTCATGATAAAAAAAAAGATTATAAAGATTCACTTTATTATACCAGTTCTTCAATTGTATTTATGTTTTTTGAATATCTCTGCTTTCTCTCTTTTTTTAGTAGCAAAGTATTAGGTTACCAAAAAAACATGTAAGGACAGAAATTAACCAGGGAAGTGACCAAATAGATGGTGGCAGAAATATGCTCTCATTTGATATGTATTTCATAACATTCTGTTAGTGCTATGTGTTTAGTGCCTCTACAGATACACTGGCCCTGTCCCAAATGGCACCCTAAACACTTGCAGTCTTCCTTCGAGTCCACACTTTCATGACATAATGCTACTTTGACTGTTGGGTTGATGTCTGCTGCGGAGCTCGCTCACAAGCACTCTTCTGAAACCTAAAATAACAAATGGGACACCATATACCTACGGTCTCATGGACTTCATGATCACTCGCTCTCGGCGGCCATTGTAAGTCCACAAGTCTGTAAGTGAAATGTGCCATTTGGGACAGGGGACCAGGGTCAGCGGCAAGTAGGTGGGTGCGTCTTAATCAGCTCCCTAGTTCAGTAGTCACTGATCAGGGAGTCGGCCATTTTAAAGGGATGTCTCAATCGCAAAATCTTGCCAGTGCACAGAAACGTTCACTCCCTAAAAAGTCCCACAATACACAGTGGAAACCAGTGAGCTATGCTCACTATGTTTCCTTAAATCACGTGAGCCAACTCACCAAATGACATGCAATAGATGTTTTTTTTTTTTATTTAATCATGTCAGCATAAACATACATCACTAGACAGGTAATGAATATAAGCTAACATTTATAATTTATTTATGGCTGAAATGTTGTATGTATATGTAACAAGCAAAGTATTTCTCATAATGTACTTTAGATAACATTAAAAAATAATATAATAAAGATATCAGTTCCCTTTCGTTCAGTCACTCCGAGTAACGTCAGTGACTGACGAATGGGGGTTTCGCCTAGAAGCCTATCATCTTCGAGATCTAGAAAACGCCCAATGGCAGTGCCAATGCCATGGGCATGTGGAATTTGCATAGCGTAACTCCGCCCCACAGTGTGGGTATATAAGGAAGTATGCTGGCAACATCGCATTATGTTTCTGCTTTGGAGCCAAGAGCATCTCTTCACTCCTTAAGCCTTTTTGAGTATATCGTCAAGCTTCTTCGAGATGAGCAGCTTTCCAGTCGGTGTTGGTGTTACGGCGCGTTCCAGCGAGTGTTTACTTCCTGCCTGCTGATCTGTGCAGTGATCTGCATCCAGCTGGTATTCGTTCCCTGGGCGCTTCGGCATCGCTGTGAAGCTCCCTCTCACAAAAGAGCTCGCATGTGGCACGTCTTTTTAAAGACGGTTTGCCCGTGCACTTCTGGGTGCGGTCGATCTCTGTTGCCATCTGATGGGCACAATCGCTGCGTGACGTGTTTGGGCTTCAGCACGTTCAAGCAGCGTTTGTGGGTGAGTCATGTTCTCACTGCGGGAACATGACCATCGCGATGTTGCGGTCGAGACTCAATGACCTCCGCAAGGAAAGAGAGTCCCCTCTGCCACACCCCAATCTACCGTCTCCGAGAGAGATGGTACTTTGGCTGGTGGCCAGGGTGACCCGAGGGTTACGGTGTGGCATAACCCCGACGATCATTCCTCGGGCCACACCCCCCTCTCGCACATCGCTACCCGCGAGTGATCGGACTGAAGCAGTGGGACCGTCTGTGGACGCCCCGTGTGTTTCGTTCGGCACTCCAGTTGGCGATGAGATGTCGATCGCCACATCTCAAGGTGGGCTGGAGTCCTCTGGGGATGAAGATTCGGCTATGCTGCTGCCTTCGGGCGTGCCAGCATTGCCCGAGTCCGACCCGGAGTTGACAGCCATGTCATCTCGGGGGATGTTTGGTCTTTGGGTGTGATGCGTCCTGACAGCTGTTGGGCCCCGCCCCCAATTACTTTCTCTCCCGGGATACATGAGGAGGTCACGTGGTCCTGGAAGTCCCCGTTGTCTTCCCGCGACTGTTCGGCGGCCTCCTCCGCCTTCTCTTCCCTCGATGGGGCCGCGGCCAAGGGTACACTGGGGTCCCCCCTGTTGACGCTCAGTTGCAATCACGGTCGAGACTCAATGACCCCCGTATGGAGGGAGAGTCCCCTCTGCCACACCCCAGTTATCCTCTCCACGTGACGGGATGTTTGGCTGGTGGCCAGGGTGACCTGAGGGCTGCGGTGTGGCATAAACCCCGACGAGTATTCCTCGGGCCACACCCCCCCTCTTGCACAGAGTGCTTCAATGTGGCGCGGTGATCCTAAGCACCCCTCCAAGGCCTGTAGTTCTCGTCTACTCTGGTGGCAAGGGACTACAGAGCTGCGGGGCAGGCCGCCGCCTCTCAGCACGCCATGGCCATCCTTCAGGTCTACCAGGCCAGGATGCTCGTGGCATGCACGAGGATAGAGCTGTCCCAGGGCTCTTAATGAGCCGCATGCCGCCACCGGCCTCGCCCTCCGGGTGACGAAGGTGACCGTGCGCTCCCTGGGTCAGGTGATGTCCACAGCTGTGGTCCAGGAGAGACGAGGCTCAGCCCGGTCGATATGAGAGAGGCTGAGTGAACCCGGTTCCTCAACGCTCACATATCCCAGGCTGGCCTCTTCGGCGGCACGACCAAGAACTGCGCCCAACAGTTCTCGGCCGTCCAGTAGCAGACTAAGGCCATTAAACATACTGCCCCGGCGGCTGTTACTCAGCCGCCGGCTCAGTTGCCTCAATCTGCTTGCCACCGAGGGCGCCCTCCTGCGGCTTCGACCCTCCCGCTGCCCTTTCAGGGCCGCGCCGTAGGGATGGTCGCAGGAAGGCGCCCCCGTCCGCTCCCAGCCCCGCAGCCCGCCTAACGCCAGGCTAGCGGCGCTCCTCACGTGGACAGCTCAGGGATGGGCAGTTCTTCCAAGGAGTTGGTAGCAGGGCCACTCCTTCCCCCGGTGGAGGGCCGGGGGAGAATCTTCTGTTCAGCTGCTGGCCCCCAGGTCAGCAGCACCCTATGTGGAAGAACTAACTCACCCATCCCTGAGCACCCAGAGACCGATGGCAGTGTGCGCCGCCCCCGGGCCACGCCACTCTCGTCCCTCTCTGACGCCAGTCTCCTCTCAGAGCAGACCCCAGTGGAACGTGCGTCCTTCCCTGGTCTCCTCTGTCAGGACGCGGCTGATGACCGTGCCCCCACACCGGGACGCTACGCCTCCCATGTCCGGGCCGGTCACGCCGCCTCGCTGCCCCACCCGGGGTACGTCTGTGGTCCGCACGACCCCGCTGGTGCAGTTTTTGGGAGCCTGGCTAAAGCTTCCTGGACTGTTCCGCTGGGTCGAGAAGACCATCAGGCTCGGCTATGCGATTCAGTTCGCTCAGGCTCCTCCCCACTTCCGGAGAGTCCGCCACGCCATGGGGGGGCCCAACGCCCCTGTCATGCGTACAGAGGTTGCTACCTTGCTGGCGAAGGGTGCCATCGAGCCTGTCCCTCCAGCCGAGATGAAGTCCGGCTTCTACAGCCCTTACTTCATTGTACCCAAGAAAACCGGTGGGTTACGACCGATCCTGGACCTGCGCATCCTGAACCGATCCCTTCACAGGCTTCCGTTCAGGATGTTGACAGCAAAGCGCCTTTTCGAATGCATTCGTCCAGTAGATTGGTTTGCAGCGATCGACCTGAAGGACGCCTACTTCCAGTACGCAGTCCTCCCATTCGGGCTAGCTCTGTCCCCTCATGTCTTTACGAAGATTGTCGAGGCAGCCGTTGTGTCACTCAGGCAACACGGGGTTCGCATCCTGAACTACCTCGACGACTGGCTGTTCCTGAGTCACTCTCGGTGCTCCAGCACTTAGCCCGTCTGGGCCTTCGGGTCAACTGGGAATCAGAGGATTTCTTTTCTCAGTATCGACTCGGTCGCCAGGTGCGCGCAGCTTACGAGCGAGCGCGCGCAGTCACTGCTGACTTGCCTCTGTCAAATCAGGAGCAAGAGTGCAGTTCCACTGAAGTTATTTCAGAGGCTCCTGGGGCATATGGCATCTGCAGCCGCGGTAACGCCGCTCAGATTGCTTCATATGAGACAGCTTCAGCACTGGCTTCGCGATCGAGTCCCGAGATGGGCATGGCAGTCGGGCACGCTCCGGGTCCCAGTGACTCGGGCCTGCCTGCAGACCCTCACCCCGTGGTCGAACCTCAGTTCTACGGCCGGTGTGCCCTTAGAACGAGTTTCCAGGCATTTTGTTGTGTCAACAGATGCCTTCACCATGGGCTGGGGTGCCATGTGCAATAGACATGCCTCCGCAAGTATGCGTTTCCCCCAGTGAGCCTTCTCGCACAGGTTCTGTGCAAGATCAGGGAGGACAAGGAGCAGGTCCTTTTGGTTGCCCCATATTGGCCCGGCCGGACCTGGTTCTCCGAACTCGTACTCCTTGCGACAGCCCTCCCTGGTCGATTCCTCTGAGGAAGGACCTCCTTTCTCAGAGACGGGGCACCCTTTGGCACCCGCATCCCGATCTTTGGATCCTCCATGTGTGGCTCCTGGATGGGACGCGGCAGGTTTGAATACCCTACCAGCTCAGGTGGTGGCTACCATCACTTCCGCTAGGGCCCTGTCTACTCGACACACCTATGCGTTGAAGTGGAACCTCTTCGTCACCTGGTGTTCTTCTCGCCAAGAAGACCCCTGGGAATGCCTGATCGGGGCCGTGCTCGCATTCCTCCAGGAAGGGTTGGAACGAAGGCTGTCTCCTTCCACCCTCAAGGTTTATGTGGCCGCTATATCAGCCTACCACGACCTTGTGGAGACGAAAAAGGTAAGTCAGCACGACCTGGTCATCAGGTTCCTGAGGGGAGCGAGGAGACTGAATCCTCCTCGCGCTCCCCTCGTACCCTCTTGGGACCTCTCAGTAGTCTTAAGTGCTCTGCAGAGGGCTCCCTTCGAGCCATTGCGGTCAGTCGAGCTTAAGTTCCTGTCTATGAAGACAGCGCTCCTGATCGCCTTGGCCTCCATCAAGAGGGTAGGGGACCTGCAGGCATTTTCGGTTGACGAAGCGTGCCTGGAATTCGGGCCGGCCAACTCTCACGTGATCCTGAGACCCCGGCCTGGATATGTGCCCAAGGTTCCCACCACTCTGTTCCAGGTGGTGAACCTGCAAGCGCTGCCTTTGGAGGAGGCAGACCCAGCCTTGGCACTGCTCTGTCCAGTACGCGCCCTCCGTGCTTACGTAGACAGAACGCAGTGTTTCAGGACCTCAGACCAGCTCTTTGTCTGTTATGGTGGGAAGCTGAAGGGAAAGGCTCTCTCCAAGCAAAGGTTGTCTCACTGGATAGTGGACGCCATTGTTTTGGCTTACCAGACGCAGGGGCGTCCATGCCCCCTAGGGGTCAGGGCTCACTCCACCCAGAGTGTGGCCTCCTCTTGGGCTCTAGCGCATGGCGCCTCGCTAACAGACATTGCAGAGCTGCAGGCTGGGCGACACCCAACACATTCGCCAGATTCTATAATCTCCGAGTGGAGCCAGTGTCCTCTCATGTACTCGCCTCTACTAGTGGCCGGTAATGGGCTAGGCTCAGGTGTCTTCGCTTGCTCGCCATTCCACTCCACGGACTGGATACGTGCGATATTTCCTCAGGTAGTTTCCTTGAAGCCCTGAGTTCCTCCAGCACTGTTGATGCCAACACCAGTACGTCTGCCCACTCGGTCAGGCCCTCGTGTTAGGCTAAGTGCCACCGTGTGCATGGTTCCCCCGTTGGGCGACCCCCACATGTGTATTTCCACTGTAAGCCTCCCTGAGCATGTGTCTTTCCCTTGGCAAGCCCCTTGCCACCCTGGGGGTAAAAATTCTTCCACCTTCGGCTGGTTACCCCAGAGTTCTCCATATGTAGCCCTGAGCGGGTCATATGTGTATCCTTAAGTCCTCCCTACGGGTAGGCGCTTGACGCATACTTCCACCTGGAATATGCTTCCCAGTGTACCTTGGTATTCCTGTGTTAAGTGGGAGTCCTTCGTCCGTACTAGCTTACGACAGGGAGCTCACGCTTACGCAGGGCACTGGATGACAGCCGAGTGGCGTGATTACATTGGGACCCCCATTCGTCAGTCACTGACGTTACTCGGAGTGACTGAACGAAAGGGAACGTCTCGGTTACGTATGTAACCCTTGTTCCCTGAGGAGGGAACGGAGACGTAACGTCCCTCTGCCACTTCCGCTGTACCGCTGGAACGGCCGGGAGTTCAGTCTTGGCTCCTCAGCAGGTAAACATAATGCGATGTTGCCAGCGTACTTCCTTATATACCCACACTGTGGGGCGGAGTTACGCTATGCAAATTCCGCATGCCCATGGCATTGGCACTGCCATTGGGAGTTTTCTAGATCTCGAAGATGATAGGCTTCTAGGCGAAACCCCCATTCGTCAGTCACTGACGTTACGTCTCCGTTCCCTCCTCAGGGAACAAGGGTTACATACGTAACAATACAGTTGTACAATGAGGACGTTGTCATGTCGCTGGAAACAGAGTCATCAGTGTCCCAATGTGTAGCGAGACAGGGTCCTTACTGTCCTTACCAGTACACAATATACTGATTCACGACCTAGCTAGGGAACTGACTGAGATGCACCAGGTGGCAAGGTATTAACTGTACTTAAACCTATAATTTGTATGTGTTTGTTGAACAAAACACAATTGTGTCTTGCATTTTAATGTTATGTGAATAAAAAGCAATCTCGCACCTGAAGTTATACATACAAGCTTAGCTCCCGAGCTCATGAATCAGTATATCGTATACATGAATCTAAGCACTGGTAAGGACCCTTGCTCACTACACATTGGGACAATGATTATTTAACTTTCGACGACATGACTACGCACAAGGTCAACGTACAACGTTGTAGAACATCAACAACAGTCAGGACCTGTGCTTGTGCTATTGAAACACATAGATCTGTTACCTATCCTTGCAAAATTTCAGCCGAATATTAATTGTGTTCACTACCTGTCTAGCAATGTGTTTATGCTGACATAATATAAAAAAGATTTGTCTTTTCAAATCTTCTGTTGTGTGTCATTATATTTATTGAGTTGGCTCGTGCTTCAAATTCCCAACTCCATGAAGGTGCTTCTTCTCTTCAGTTCACCCCACTCATTTCATTTAGGGTTCAGGTCAGGGGACTGGGATGGCTATGGCAGAAGCTTCATTTTGTGCTCAGTGATTTATTTTTGTGTTGATTTTAATGTTTGTTTTGGATCACTGTCCTAATGGAAGATCCAACCACGGCCCATTATAAGATTTCTAGCAGAAGCAGTCAGGTTTTGATTTTTTTATCTATTGGTATTTGAAAGAATCCATGATACCATGTACCTGAACAAGAAGTCCAGGACCTCCAGCAAAAAAATAGGCCCACAACATTAACGAGCAGTATATTTACTGCTGGATACATTTTATCCCTGTGTGCACCAAACCCATCTGGTGAGTTGGCTGCCAAAAAGCTCTTTTTTTAGTTTCATCTGACCATAGAACCCCATCCCGTTTAAAACATTCCAGTCGTGTCTGACAATTGAGTATGCTGGAGTTTGTGAGTGAGGAGGATTTTTCTTGAAACTCTCCCAAACACTTAAACTCTCCTCCTCGCAGTGTATTAAGACGATATAGACACATGTCCTATTCCAGGCAGATTTGCAGCATCTTTAGTTGATTGTTACTTATTAATTATTGCCCTGTTAGTGGAAATTAGGGATTTTCAATGCTTTAGCTATTTTCTTACAGCCACTCAGAACTACTACTTTGGTTTTACTCATTGTGATGGTTGATTAAGGGAATTTTGCCTTTGTGTTTCCTCATATTTATACTCCTGTGAAACAAGAAGTCATAGCCAGACAATTTCATGTTCCTAATCACCCTGGTGTGCTAAAAAATTAATTTGAATGGGAATATACTTCAGAGATATTTCACTAAAAAAAAAAAAATTCTAGGGGTGCCAATAATTGTGGCCAACGTTTTTTGGAGAAAAACATTTATTTCATGTATTCATATTTACCAAGGGTGCCAATAATTCTGACCATTACTGTATATAATTTAGTATGATTTATAAGCTATTTTCCTCATGGAGACCAAAAAAAAAATGTTGGAGACATTGGGGACACAAGGTCAAAAATTAATCTTATTACTATCTTTATGGGGTCATTTTGTTCCCACGACGTAGGGTTTACCAGGACCACACACTATGATACTTTTTTTTTTTTGTGTACAAGCTAGAGGTAAAGGCAGGAGATGGAGTATAATTTTATTGGATCAGTGCATCAATATAACAAGTAATATTTAACAACTCTTTACAGCTCCACACTTTGATCTAATTTTCTTTAGTAAAACAAATTCTTATTTTAACATTCAAAGAAAACGTATTCAGGGAACTGGTATTAAAAAAAGGGATTTGATTTCCCTGCAGTGGAAAGTAACTACTGGCACATTATCAATAATATGATGCAACACTTGAGGATGGTTGTGTAGCACCAGAAAGCATCAACTCTTGCCAAGGCAACTGTGATCAAGGGACACTGTGAAATAAACATTCTAGGATGACAAAAGGTCAATATAAAACTTTTGACATATAATGTGTTCATTATATTCAAGAAATATATATATGTGTGTGATAAAATGAATATATAGGAGTAAATTAATAATTAAAAACAAGAAATTATTGCTACTCCACTCCTGACTAGACTCATACACTGTAAAAGAAAAAAAAAAAGATTGCTGTAAATGATAAAAAGTAACTTACTGGGAGCTGAATAACAGGAAGTTAAAGTGTTTACAGTGTTATTACAGTTTTTTCATGTATTTTTTACTGTTGAGTTTAGCTTTATTTACTTGAACAAAATGAATTTTCTACCTGTAATATAACACAATCCGGTATATTTATTTTTGAGTCAATTCACTTTAATGATATTGTTTGAGTCATTCAGATCCCTTAATGGTCCCACTTTGTATTAGGTGTCTTTAACTATATGTACTAACATTTAAATTAATCATTTGATACAATGCACCTACTGTGTACCTACAGGTTTTTATATTGTGCTTACATTTAAAAAAAAAAAAAAAATATCTGCATGTAATTACAGCTGTAATTAATTTCTGTAATTTATAATTACACTGTTGACCCTTCCCTTACCCCCTTAACCCACCTTTAAACCTGACCAGACCTATCCTAACCTTACCTGTATCCCATCTCAACAGCAGCAAAAGTGTTTTGAAATTAAATATGAACACAATAAGTACATTACTTTTATTTATTTATTTTTTTTTTTTTGATGTAAGTACATAATAGTTAAAGACACCTATTATAAAGTGAGACCCTCTTGACTGAGTAGTTCACTTTGCAGATAGTATACTGTTTTGGAAAACGCAATGAAAAATGTCACTGAATCCATACTCTTTTTAGTTTTTCTTAAATCATTTGTAAATTGTAATCTGAAATAGATGTTAGCTTCTTCTTTCACTTGACATGTCCACAATATTTTGACGTGTAATGCTTTATTGGAGACCCGGGTATACAATTTTGTAAATGCCCTCGCAGTGATTAAATCCTTTTCGGTATTCACACCTCTCCTTGTTATGATTTTTCTACTAAATGAAAAGCAGAAAATTAGTTATCTTGAGTGTGTTTTATTAGGCCTACTGTATATTTAAAGATGTTCCTCGTACCTCCATAGGTAAACAGACTTTGGGTGATTCAGATCCAGAGTACAAATCATTCAATCGTCAACGGCCAAGACTTTGACATGAATTGTAAACTTTAATCTGGACCTCCAAGTTTTTTTTCCTCAAAGACATAAATATGTTTGCCTATCTAAGGGACATGTTGTAAACAATGTTTGTTGATACAAAGTAATTGGAGCACCTTCAGGACTACAGTTACATCACCCGAACCAATTGTTATTGTCCACATTCCAAAGTATATTGTTGAAACAGATGATGATTATGACACTTAATTAGACACTTGTGGTATTATATCCACAGAGGGACAATGAAACTGTTGCATTTCCATTAATGATTTGCTTTTAAGGGACACATTCAAATGTCAAATAATAATTAATCCTCTGGGAGCTAATTGACAAGCTAATAAATGTTTATCAGACACATCTGCTAATGAAGCGAGCTGATAATGAAGTCCCGAGACGTTCCAGATCCCTCATGACTCTAATTCATAATGGGGCAGTTTATTATTCTTTCCTGTCCAAAACAGCTCAATCAGTTTCCAAATAATTTGAGCAACACTTGAATATAGGCCTGTTTGATTTTTCATTATAAAACATTGGCTTCAACATCAACATTAAATAATTGTATTTGTATATAAACAATAGAGAATTGAAAGTTTTATACCTTGAATAAAGTAGTATAAAAATAACCACATTGTATTGTCTTAAAGCAAAGGGGCGTAAAGAGAAATTATGAAAAACACAGAAAATTATGTCTGATGACTATGAGAATAATAGTTCAACTGCACTGGCCCCTCCACTGCAGTAATTCAATTACAGTCTGGTCATTGGTGGTGTGAGTGATTCACAAAGGGTTTATTGCAAATGTCCCAGTGCTTCTCTAATTAACTGCTTATTTAATGTAGGTATGACCACAACAACAGCATCCGCTATGAGACACACATGCACTGTCATCAGACCTGGTTTATATCTTTGTGTCATATAGGTCAAAATCTTAAAGTAATATTTGGAACATGTTGTTCCAAACCACTTTCTTTTTTGTGTGTGTGGAACAAAAACTGAATACATTTAGTAGAATGTCCAAGATGTTTTTTTTTCTATACTGTTAAAGTGGATCATGACCAGGCACATGTCACTGCATGGACATTCCAATATATATATACACTCACCTAAAGGATTATTAGGAACACCATACTAATACTGTGTTTGACCCCCTTTCGCCTTCAGAACTGCCTTAATTCTAAGTGGCATTGATTCAACAAGGTGCTGAAAGCATTCTTTAGAAATGTTGGCCCATATTGATAGGATAGCATCTTGCAGTTGATGGAGATTTGTGGGATGCACATCCAGGGCACGAAGCTCCCGTTCCACCACATCCCAAAGATGCTCTATTGGGTTGAGATCTGGTGACTGTGGGGGCCATTTTAGTACAGTGAACTCATTGTCATGTTCAAGAAACCAATTTGAAATGATTCGAGCTTTGTGACATGGTGCATTATCCTGCTGGAAGTAGCCATCAGAGGATGGGTACATGGTGGTCATAAAGGGATGGACATGGTCAGAAACAATGCTCAGGTAGGCCATGGCATTTAAACGATGCCCAATTGGCACTAAGGGGCCTAAAGTGTGCCAAGAAAACATCCCCCACACCATTACACCACCACCACCAGCCTGCACAGTGGTAACAAGGCATGATGGATCCATGTTCTCATTCTGTTTACGCCAAATTCTGACTCTACCATCTGAATGTCTCAACAGAAATCGAGACTCATCAGACCAGGCAACATTTTTCCAGTCTTCAACTGTCCAATTTTGGTGAGCTCGTGCAAATTGTAGCCTCTTTTTCCTATTTGTAGTGGAGATGAGTGGTACCCGGTGGGGTCTTCTGCTGTTGTAGCCCATCCGCCTCAAGGTTGTGCGTGTTGTGGCTTCACAAATGCTTTGCTGCATACCTCGGTTGTAACGAGTGGTTATTTCAGTCAAAGTTGCTCTTCTATCAGCTTGAATCAGTCGGCCCATTCTCCTCTGACCTCTAGCATCAACAAGGCATTTTCGCCCACAGGACTGCCGCATACTGGATGTTTTTCCCTTTTCACACCATTCTTTGTAAACTCTAGAAATGGTTGTGCGTGAAAATCCCAGTAACTGAGCAGATTGTGAAATACTCAGACCGGCCCGTCTGGCACCAACAACCATGCCACGCTCAAAATTGCTTAAATCACCTTTCTTTCCCATTCTGACATTCAGTTTGGAGTTCAGGAGATTGTCTTGACCAGGACCACACCCCTAAATGCATTGAAGCAACTGCCATGTGATTGGTTGATTAGATAATTGCATTAATGAGAAATTGAACAGGTGTTCCTAATAATCCTTTAGGTGAGTGTATATATATATATATATATATTTTTTTTTTTTTTTTTTCATTTTATTATTTAAAATAAAAATGGTCAAAAGGTACACTGTTCATTAAGTAGGTACAAAATATGTACAAATGAGTGGTTAATTGTGCGTGTTGAAATGTGCGTATAGAATGCGTATAGAAACTGTCTTCCAAAGCAAAACAGTTTCAGTTCCCATTGACTTCCAATTATATAGACAAAAAATACAATGGAAGTCAAACAACTTTAGTATTTCCAAAACTAAACAGAACATAAACATGACATTAAAATAAACGTATTTCCCAACTGACCTGCCGCAGTCCAGTGCTCAACTTCTCATTAACAGTTTTTTTCTCTTATTGATCATATTTCATACCTGTTGAATTTACATTTTTAAATTAGTTTGACTGATAAACACCCTTACAAAAAATTAACCACAGTTTTATTGTAGTAAAAATGTAGTAACCATGTATATTTTCGTGGATTAATTACCATTTGTATTACAGTTTTACTACAAATACCATGGCTAAACTATGGTTAGCAAAACCATTGTTGATTTGTGATTACCATGGTTTAACTCTTCGTCAGGCAAAACGTGCCTGATGAAGACCCTTTGGGTCGAAACGTTGTTCATTTTAATAAATCCTTGGGAGCAGTAGTGGCAGTGTGCCGATTCTCGTTTACTATGATTTAAATGCTTCATTTGATCGAGCACCTGCCAAAGGTTTTTTGGATGTGCGGATAATTCCTCTTTGAATACCACGGTTTAACTACAATATGTTTTTTTTCTTTTTATTTGTACTGAAGTCATGGTTAATTTTTGTAAGAGCAGTATTAAAATGAATGAATGCGCGGTAACTGCCTTAAAGAAATTTAACGATGTTTAACACTAAATTAATCTTAAACAGTAACGCGTTGACAGCGAAATAATTTTGGCATAAATGTGTGAATTACATACAGTAAAATGATTGTCAATAAAAAAAATGACAGAATAATGACTAAAATATTTAATACAAATAAATAAATATGTTCATTCTGATCTTATTCGTCAGGTCTCACACACACTGCAGCATCGCAGTTGCTAGTTTAGACGAGATCCTGTACCCAGTAATCATCAAAATATCTCTTCTCCTGTCTCTGAAAATGTCCGGATTTTGATGTCCTGCAGATGCTCATTTTAAGAGGCGTTTAGTCAACTAGGTGTTAACAGCACATTGAAAATATACATAACTGGAAGAACTGATATACTGCTTCGAGGAGCACTTCCGGTAATCAATTCTGCTGTGATAAAGGTCTATTGTAAAAAGCGCTATATAAATGTAGGTGACTTGACTTAACTGGCCAAAGTGCGTGTTCAATGCTTTTCGCGAGTGTCACAACAACAATCAACGGCAAACCACTTATGTTTCTGTGGTAAACCTAGAGCTCCTGCACTCAGATTCAGCAGCTGTGTAGCTTGTTTGAGATAATGGCGAAAAACATTTTTAGAACAGCAGCGAAAAAGAGTAACACTTTAGAATACTGTTTTGTCATTAATGAATAACTACACAGGAACAAATGAGAAATGCATTATTAACACTCTAGTAACTGCTAACTAACAAGAAACTCTGATTAATGAATTAGTAAGTAATAGTGCTCAGTTGAATGTGGTAGTTCACTATTAGTTAATCAATAACCACTATTTGTTCATAACTCCCAGGGGACTACTAAGAACTACTATATACAGGTTCATAATTAACATGAATAATGCATAATATATAATTAATTCTAAAGTGAAGGTAATGGTAACCCACTAGTAATGACTCAAATGTTACTACATCCTTCAGAAGGAATTACTAATGATTTGGATCAGTATTCTTAAGTGAAAAACATAAAAACTCTGTAGTAATTACTGGAATCATTGTAAGCTGTTGAGATTTTTGTAAGGTTGTATTTATGAAGATCCGGGCAGCTTTCAGATGATACTGAAGTAATTTGAAGTAATTAATAACGAAACATAAATGAGAAAGAAAAGAGCGAGGTGTGCTTTATATTGAAAAGAAATATTAAAAGTGCGATAAGCCGCAAAAGAGTCTGTGAGCGTGCACGCTCCGAGCAGAACACGACAAACATAGTAGCCTTTGTCTTCGGTTGTGCGCCTAAACGGCCAAATAAACACAGATTAATAAACACAGAGGATTTATGCTCTTCAGTTGGTAACAACCTCACACTGAAAGCCCTGCACAATTAATTCCATATTGCAATTTTATTTATTATTTATTATTGTTATTTATTGTTTGTTGCACATTTGTTTGTTTTTAGTGGTCAATGAACCTAATAATTACTACTGTTGAAATTTTATTAAAAAAAAAAAAAACCTCTCAGGTTACGCATGTAACCATGGTTCCCTGAGAAGGGGAACGAGATGCTGCGTCCTCTGGAGGGTGCTATGGGGAATACCTTTCTGCATGACCGGTGTCTGAAATGGAAATCTAAACATGACAATGAACTTGACATTGGCAGGCGGCAGTCTATCACGTCACTACAGGTGAGACTGAGAGTATAAAAGGGCACCTGTGCCAAATGTCATCCACATCTTGCCTGAAGGAGACGCATACAGGAGTACCTGAAGAATGGCAAACACGTTTCCTTTCGAATGGGAACTCGCACTGCGTCCTCTGGAGGGTACTATGGGGGACCGGGACACCCACACCGCCATGCTGAAGGGATGAGTGCCTTAGTGGCTGACATAAGTCAAAGACTCCAAGGAGTCCCCATCCTTGTGAAGATGTCATTGACCAGAGCTTCTCAGAATGGAGGCCTCAAGAGAGGAGGCCTAACTATGCTCTCTACTCAGGCCAGCACCCAAGGAGGCTCACAGAGAGCCTAACACTCAGGACTTCTGTTCAGACAGCCCTGGAGAATGAAGGCCCCAATAGAAGGCCTAGCACTACTCAGCACTACTATCTGGTCGAGCTCTGAGGACGGAGGCCTCAGCATAACGACTCTCCAAAGTGAGAGGAGGCTTAACTACATCCTACACCCATGACAGCTTACAGGGAGGCTTGCAGAGAGCCTACTTCTTGAGGCAGATGTTAGTTAGCCTCTGGAGCGCTCAGCGCACTTGTTCTGGACCACTTCCCTAATGTTACCTCGCCTGTTTCTAAACTCACGCCTCCTCTATGCTCTACCCCTCGAGGGAGGCGGAACGCGAGAGGCTGCGCTCCTCTTCTGGTCTGGTCTCCGATCCTGAGACCGGGACGAGCCAGCCCCCTTAAGAGCCGCGGAGCGCGCCTTCGCCTTCCGAAATTTCCTTACCACCGTCTCAACAGATGTGCCAAAAAGCTTGAAAGGCGAAACCGGTGCATCAAGGAGAAAGGATTTCTCCTTCTCCCAGATGTCAGCCAGGTTCACCCACAGATGTCTCTCCGTCGCCACCATGGCTGCCATGGATCGGCCGATCGAAGCAGCAGTCTGTTTGGTGGCCCGGAGAGCCAAATCTGTGGTGCGGCGCAGCTCCTCTACCACCTCAGGGGGGTGCCCCAAGCCTTGGCTTGCAACACAGCCATAGTGTGCAGAGCCACTTCCGCATATGCTCTGTCATTCAGGCGTGAAGTAAGATGCAAAGTCTTCAATGCGGACACCTCACTGATCGAGAGATAGCTGGCCAATGTCTCTTTGATCGGGGGCATCGAAGCATAACCGTATTCCTGTATCCCCTCCACATCAGGATAATTTGCCCGTAAACGGTAGATGCGTGAAGAATATGGCTTTTTCCAAAATCCCCTCACCTCAGTGTGAAGATCTGGGAAAAAGGGAAGACTCGTTGGTTATGCCCCGAGAAAAGACGGTCATTAAGGCTGCAGGCACACTTCTCACGTTTCCACGGCAGATCTAACCTCTCTGCAGCACGAGACATAACGTCCAACAGCTCGTCATATGCTGGGCAGGCGGGCTGAGAGCGCTCAGACACATTGTCGTCCTCATCAGCCTCATCCTGCACGGCTTGGCCTGGGGCGAGGAACACACTCGCAGCTGAATCAGATGCCACGAGAGAGACCTCGTCATCATCCAGCAGCTCGCTGTCGCCAGGCACCGACGAGTGAGAGATACTTAAAGGCCCAATCCCAATTCTATTTTATACCCCTTCCTCTACCCCTTCCCCTTGCCCCTTAAAACAGAGTGGCAAGACGTAGGGGTGAAAATATTTCCCTAAGAAATGGGACACCACTACTTTACCATTACACGTCATCATACTCTGTTTTTTTTATTAGTGTCCTGTAACATTTAAACAGTATGAACAGCAATGAAGTGCACATACCACAGAAATCATAAATATCATAAATCATAAACAGAAATCAGGCGCAAGCACGTTTAACAGATTACTCACTCCCAACGTTGTTTTGCGCTTTAATTTAATGTAACTGAATTAATATTACAACCAAATAATCTGTTCGTCCAGCGAACATTCAGTACTGATTGTCTATCAACTCTTCAGAAAGGATATTTTCTGTGGCCACAGAAATATAACTTTTTCTTAGCTCGTGGCTATGATCGATTTGTTAAAGTGACAATTTATTTAGAAGCAGACCAGAACCAACTCGTACAAATGTGCACAAGAGCTTATTTAACTAAAACACGAACACATAACTGATCTACACAAACACATACACACAAGCACACATCCATGGGTAGAATGGAAAGTGAAAGTGGCTGAAAAACCGGATCAGAGGAATGAAGCTATGAAAAAGAGTCTAACACCTGGGAGAACCATCAGTGACTACAAGCTCCTTTGTCTGAACAAAGGGGTTTACAGCTTTAACTAACTAAACAGCGATTTTTGTATATCGTACATTACTTTCAGTTGCCTGAGCTGTTGAAGAGCGTCCGAATATACAGTCGCAGGAGAAAGTCTTGATAGTTCGGTCCGATGGTATTGCAGTTGCAATCGATTCCTTCCGTGTTGAGAGAGAAAGCGACGGTGAACTTGCAGAGACTCTGTTATGGTCGAAGAAGGCCCACGTGGCTTGATGTGTGTGGGGCTGGCTGGCGCGATTGCCGGGTGAGGTCTGGAATGGAATGGAATGCCAGCCAGCACTAGGACTGTGTTTGCTTTTAAATTCCACAGAGGTCACACCTTTGAGTTTTGGCTTAACCAATGAGAAACGTGCTAGTCTCAGGCGGGAGAGTCCCTTTGTTTGAAAGGCTGACACATTTGCATGATTGGACTAAGATGGAAATTGTGTGATCATTTATATTCTGATAAATATAACAAACACACACTGTATTCTATGAGAAAGTGATGTCCACCAAAGGGTGAGTCATTAAATGATGAATATTTTGATAGGAGACACCAGCTAGATGGGCTAACATTACCTATTAATTATAACATCAAGCATGCAAAACACTATACAATATTAAAAAAAGACAATATACAAACAGTAATGATACACAAAATGTAATGGGGAAATGCATGTTCATTCATTAAACAGATTGTCAATGAATTAGTGGATAGAATTCCATTTCTATAGGGGATTGCATGTCTGTTGGTTGTACTGTTCTCTCATTTGACAACAATCAGCCCCAGTTTCTTTGAAGTGTATAAGTGGGCACCAGGGTGTTAATTCACAGTGAGGAACCTAGACCTCACGGAGCCTGTCTGGGTCCTTAAGGAGATTGTGAAAATTGTGTGTTTGATCTGTCCAGTCGCTACACAAGTTCATTGTCGTCAGTGTTAATTTTGACAGCAAATTTTGATTTAGTTTTAGTCATAGTCTTTTGACTAAAATGCCATTTAGTTTTAGTCATATTTTAGTCACCTGAATTGTTTTTAGTTTTAGTCTAGTTTTAGACTAAAATCTAATGAGTTTAGTTAAATTGTAATGCATTAATTGAGCATTTAAGCATTACATAACCGACTGTTACTTGAATGTCAAAACTGACATTTTGACATAATTGTGTTTTTGACATTAAAAATACACAAAAGAGAGCTCAATTCAATATTTTTTTTTTTTTTTTTTTTTTTTTTTTTTAAAACATCTATATAGTTTTTATAATGTTGTATTTCTGTTTTAGTTAGTATATCAGGTTAAGCTAAAGCTTCAAATAAGTTTGTTTATTTTTTTTGTTTAATTTCAGATAACATTTATTTAATTTCAAGTAATTCATTTTTTTAAATGGTTTTAGTTAACTATTATAACCCTGATACTTTATTGAATAATGTGTGTCAAATACTGTTCTTAGTCTTTCCTCCTGACTATGAATTAAATGGGAATGAAATTAAATACAGTTTATTGTGTAACCAAAAACGTATATATAATACGTAATTTTTAATTATAAACAAGCTTGAAATACACATTGACTCTTATTTTGAAATGTCTGCGCCTTACTATTGCAGTTGCAGCTGCTCTTTCAAGTTCAGATGAGGGAGATAAAATATGCATTGTTACAACAGTCTAAAACATATTACCATATAAACATCGTAAAGTTGTCATTATTCCTCAGCATTAGTTCATAAACAATTACCTGGCATAAATGTGCGCTATTCATTGATTGTGAACCGCTCTGAAGCTCTGTTGCGTGAGCCTGTAGAACGAGCAACAATGCCGCATTTTCCCGCGGTTAGATCAGCATGTTACAATTCAAATGTGCGCATCTACAGGACATTAGTACTGACTGGATGGATATCTTCCCTAATCGTCCCTCCCTAACATTTTAGTCTCGTTTTTATTCGTTGACGAAAATGACATTAGATTTTCATCATAGTTTTTGTCATCCAGAACTGGTTTTATTTAGTTATCGTCTCGTTTTCGTCAGTGAAATAAGGTCGTTGACGAAAATTATGATGAAAATTATTCGTCAACGAAATTAACACTGATTGTCGTGTTTAGATTTCCACTTCAGACACCGGTCATTCCGAAGGCATTCTCCATAGCGCCCTCTAGAGGACGCAGCACGAGTTCCAATTCGAAGGGAAACGTTTAATATTAATCAATTAATTAATTAATAATATATATATTTTTTTTTTTTTTACTGTGTTTTTTGGGAAAAATGCATTAAACAAAAATGAAAAAATGGCTCTTTGGTCAAAAAAGGTACCCGACCCCTGACATAGACAATAACAGACAAACTAAAGAGGCAAACGCAATGCTAATTATTAAGCAACCAAACATGACACATATTGCAAACATAATTAGTAACCATGGAAACAAACAAGACAATCAAAAACCAAGGGAACTAATGAAACAGGGACTAAAATTCAAGAAACTACAGAACTCAGGGTATGTTCCATTTAAAAATGGAAAACTATGTATGCGTTTTGGCTGTTCATTTACATGACAACAGCATCCTGGGGGCCTGAAAATGCAAGCTTTTGAAAATGAGTGTCAAAGTGCAAGGTTTTGAAAACTTTACCATCTCTATGTAAACAACAAAAATGTGAATTTGTTAAAATGGTGACGTAATGCGCATGCGTACTAATGTCAAAGTGACCGCCAACTACTGGCCTGGCATGCATAATACAGCCTTTTTAGTCATTTTCGCAGATCTGTGTCAACGGGGATCATTTTGACAACACTGTCGTCTGTTTTTAGTACATTGTTGTCGTGTAAACATACCCTCAGAATCAATGTGAATACCTAAACAGAACACAAACCAGACAAATATTTCCTGAAGAACTTTAATTAAATATCTCACTAGTTTTAAGTGACTCACTAATATTATATAGCATGATTTGGAGCAAAATCACATAAGCAACAGCTAAATAGATTAATGATAATTTGTTATTGTTGCAATAATCTTGGATTATGTAATAGAGAAGAAGCATTGATAAAAAAAGAGAGAAGTATCCAATATATTAGGTAAATGAGAGTTACCATGTGTTCATTGGAAAAGTTTTGAGTTTTAATAAAGGCTAAAAAGATTTAACAGGTCATGGTAATTGAAGAACACTTTTTGTCTTTTTCTCATTTGGTTTTAAAAAACCTCTGCATTAAGCAATATCAAACAAAGAGTTCTGCTGTGCAAACATTTACACAGAACACAAAGGAATTCCTAATGTTGTGCTGAATTATTACAAAATGCTTAAAAGAAAAAAAAAAAATCAATGTAACATGGATATGAGTTTTAAGTGACTTACTAATATTATATAGCATGTTTGGGAGCAGAATCATGCATTACTTTGTGACCATCAGCAAAAATAACTGGACCAGCAATACACCAATCACAGCAAAGATTGTTTGACCTCTTGGGATGGCAACACAAAACTTGACACATTTAAAATGACCGAGCAAACTAATCTTTATTCAAAGACAAGCAGATTATGCTCTTGTAAGGTGTTATATTTTGTATTATATATTATATCTGTTAGATATAGTTTTATATCTTATTATATATGTTATCTGTATGTTTTGTTTAGATCACAGATGGACAACCTGACATTCAGATACAGTGTGCTACAGGTTGAGGGACTGCAAGTTACACCTGAGTCAAGCTTTCCTGCATTTATCCTTCTTTTGATGGTTTACATATTTATAATGGTATCTAACATTGGAATGATGATTCAGATCACAGCAGAAAAAAGTTTACACCAGCCTATGTATGTTCTTTTCTGCAACTTGACACTGAACGATGTATTGGGGACAACTGCTCTTCTGCCATATTTGTTAAGGAATTTTTTAACAGACCCCTCTAAGCGCTACATCACATATGTGGAGTGTGTTATTCAAGCTTATATTATGCATTTGAATGGTACAGTATCTCACACTGTGATAATAATCATGGCCTTTGACAGATATGTGGCCATATGCAATCCATTGCGATATCCAACTATAATGAGTAATAATATGGTGGTTAAACTGTCAGCAGGAGCCTGGGGTTCTGCAGTAGTGCTGGTGGGAATTCTGATTGGCCTCAGTGTGCGTCTGTCTCACTGCAGATCTGTGATTCAAAACCCCTATTGTGACAATGCTTCGATATTTAAACTGTCCTGTGAAAATACAGTTATTAACAATGTATATGGATTAACTTTTACGGTGGTTTTATTTGCCTCCTCAACAGGTAGTGTGGCATTAACATACTTCAAAATAGCGATGATCTGCTTCAAAAGCAAAAACAAAGCAACCAACAGCAAAGCCATAAAGACCTGCAGCACTCACTTGACTGTTTATATAATCATGCTGGTCACTGGATTCGCCGGGATTTTTCTCCATCGTTTCTCTGTACTTGCTGAAATGAGGAAAACATCCACTTTATTGTTCCATGTTATTCCTCCAGTCTTGAATCCGATAATATATGGTTTACAAGCCAAGGAAATAAGACAACGTATATTTCATCTTTTTAGAAATAAAGTAAACACAAACTGATTTAATTTATTTATTAATGTTCATAAAAGAACTCTACTCTACTAGTCTTTAAAAAAATAATTACTTTTTTATTTTACTCTTTTCTTGTATGTATTGGCACATGTGAAAAGTCAATTAGCATTTATGTTAAGTCTCAACAGAAAAAAAAAAATACTGTAATTTTCATGCAAATGTTATCACATAAGCAGCATCTAAATAGATGATAATTTGTCATTGTTGCAATAAACTTGGATTATGTAATAGAGATAATAGGCATTGATAAAAATAAAAGTATCCAGTATATATTAGGTAAATGAAAGTTAACGTGTTCATTTTAATAAAGGCTAAAAAGATTTTACAGGTTATGATAATTGAATTACCATTACACCTTTTTGTCTTTTCATTTGGTTTTAAAAAAAAAAAACCTCCACAATGAAGCAATGGCAAAAAAAAAGTTCCGCTATGCAAATATGTTTACACAGAACACAAAGGAATTCTCAACGTTGTGCTGAATTATTAAAAATTAGCAAAAAGCTAAATAAATCAATGTAACATGGAGAGGAGGAAGATCTAAAGGCAGCTTTTATTTAATTGACTGGGCCAGAGCATCTCCAAAATGCCAAACCTTGTGGGGTGTTCCCGGTATGCAGTGGTTACCTACCAAAAGTGGTGCAAGGAAGGACAACCAGTGAACCGTTGAATGTGTCATGTACAGTAAATTACATTGTATCACTCAAACCTGGGCATTCAGTCACAGTCGGTCACAATTAACAAAGCTTATTGCCGTTTTAAAACGTTATCATCCAATGTGATGGCAAATAGGATTTCCAATTAATGTAAATCAATATTTACATAGCATGAAGTAAATTTATCTCCCTCACACATGTTCAGCATTGTCCCACAAAATCACATCTACTGTCCTGCAACAGAGTAATAACCAGGTGGTCACCCTAGGTTCAGCAAGCCAGAGTAAAAGTGAAAACAAGACCAAATTCTATTGCCGTTGTGGTAACACTTTATAATAAGGTTTCATTAGTTAACATTAGTTAACTACATCAGTTAACATGAACTAATAATGAACTGCACTTCTACAACATTTATTAATCTTTGTTAATGTTAATTTCAACATTTACTAATACATTATCAAAATCAAAAGTTGCATTTGTTAACATTAGTTAATGCACTGTGAACTAACATGAACAAACAATGAACAGCTTCATTTGTATTAACTAACTGTAAGGTTTGAGGGCGCACCAGACACAAATGAATCTTCCAGATAATTCGTTCAAACAATTCCACACAAAACTCAACTCAACAAATCAACAATTTATGGCCTTAATTGAAGTGGGCACCGGTCAGTCTGCACCAGGCTGACAAAACCCCCAGCTAAGTACTTTACAGCCTTGCAAACTTCAAGCAACACCAAGATAACAGCAGAGGTTGGTTGACCCCCAAGACAAAGAGCCAAAGCAGATTCCCCCTTCCCTTTCAGTCAGTCACGTTCGACGTACGTCGGACGTCACAGACTAATTGGGATCACTTCTGGAAGCCCCTATCAGCTTTGAGTGTATAGAGAACGGGCCAATGGCCGCAGGGGTATAAACAGGAAGCGGATGCAGCGCACATTTGTCATTCACTTCGGAGCCGAACGGCGTTGATGAAGCACTGTTCCTGCAGCTATCAAGCAGAGAGAGAAAAAGAGATCGAGAGAGAGAAACACTTGTGCTGGGAGAGAAGGCATGTTCAGCGCGACTGCATGCTCATTGTCTTTGAGAGAGCAAACTGCTGTTTTCACAGCACTATTGTTGGTTCGGTGAGGGCGATCCACAGTGAGAGCAGACACAAGCTGCACTACATTCCTGTGCCTGCCGCGGTTGTCCCTGGGTGCTTCAGCACTGAAAGAGCGTTTCCTCTAAAAGAGCAACACGGGTGTGACACTGCGTCTTTTTCAAGATGTCATTCCACCCGTGCGTTTCTGAATGCGGTCGTTCCCTGTCACCAGCTGACGGTCACAGTCGTTGTCTTACGTGTCTGGGCATTCAGCACGCTGAGGCAGCGTTTGTGGATAGCTCATGTTCCCACTGCGGGAACACGACTATCTCGGCGCTTAGGTCAAGACTCACCTACCTCCGGGAGGGTGGAGTCCCCTTACCTATGCCCCGATCTAGTGCTATTCCTGCCCAGCAGAATAGACCTACTTCGGCAAATAGCCAGGGTGACCTGAGGATCACGTTTAGGGCACACCCGCCGAGCCAGCCTCGGCGGGCCCCTAATCCCTCTGAAGCGCCGCAGCCGGTTGAGCTTCCGGAGGAAATCGCTGGCCCATCCCAGGGGGGTCCAGCGGTGACCTTTGGAGCTCCAGCAGACGATAGGATGTCGATCGCTGCATCGGAGGGGGAGTTTCAGTCCTCGGGGGATGAAGACACCCTGGTGCCTTTCTTCCCGGAGGTGCATGAGGAGCTCACAAGGTCCTCCCTCCTCACTACCCTCGACGGCGAGCCAGCCAAAGGGTACATGGGGATCCCGCCGATGCAACGGTGTCCGGCGTCCGCTTCCACCTGCCGCAGTGACCCACGCCACCCATCCAAGGCCTGTAAGTTCTCCTCCAGTCTGACTGGGAAGGCTTACAAAGCCTGTGGACAGGCTGCGTCCGCCTTGCATGCCATGGCGTTGCTCCAGGTGCACCAGGCCCAGGCACTCATGGACATGCACGAGGGTAGGCCTGACCCAGAGCTCCTCCGGGAGCTCCGGACGGCGACAGACCTCGCTCTCCGGGCGACGAAAGTCACCGCCCGTTCCATTGGTCAGGCGATGTCCACTCTTGTGGTCCAGGAGCGACATCTCTGGCTCAACCTGGCCGATATGAGGGAGACCGATAAATATCGTTTCCTGGACTCCCCCATTTCCCAGGTTGGGTTATTTGGCGACACAGTCGAGAGCTTTGCCCAGCAGTTCTCAGCCGTCCAGAAGCAGACGGAAGCTATTAAACACATCCTGCCCCGGCGGTCAGCTGCTGCCTCCACCCAGCCGCCGGACGCAGCCCCTCCGCCTGCTCGTCGCCGAGGGAAGGCCGTCCAGCCTGCTCAGGCCGCTGCCAAGCCAGGTGGCAAGCGCCGTCATAAGAGACTCTGAGACGGGCCACCCAGAGATGGAGGGGAAAGCTCTTCAGGAGGTGGTGACAGCACCGCTCCTTCTCCCGGGCCGGGAGAGAATCTTTTGTTCAAATTTGATTTCTGTTGCGCCACTGGCCTTCGTGCCAGTGGTACCCAAAACTTCACTAAAAGAGCTGTTTTCAAAATCTCTGGGTGCCAAGAGAGCGCGCTTTGCGGTGTACGATGCTCCCATGCCTTGTCACCCTCCGGTGCCATCGCCAGCAGGGGGTGCTGGCTGTGTCCAGGACGCACACAAGAGGCCTCCTCACACCCGTGCGCCCCCTCAGCGGAAGCAGGTAAGTGCTGCATTGCACACTCAGACCCCACTTCGGGCCGCTATGCCGTCCGAGTCGGGTCCCTGCACTCTGCTGCGCTGCTCCGCTGCGGGTACGTCTGTGGTGCCGTTGGTCCCGCTGGTTCGGTCGCTGGGAGCCTGGCTAGCGCTTCCCAGCCCGTCCCGCTGGCTCATCCGTACTATCAGACTCGTCTATGCGATTCAATTCGCCCGGCGGCCCCCCAAGTTCAGGGCCGTTCACTTCACCTCCGTGTCGAAGGAGGACGCCCCCGTGCTACGGGCGGAGATCGCAGTCCTACTGGCGAAGGACGAGATAGAGCCGGTCCCTCCAGCCGATATGAAGACAGGCTTCTATAGCCCGTACTTCATTGTACCCAAGAAAGGCGGCGGGTTATGGCCAATCTTGGATCTGCAGTTCTTGAATCGGTCGGTATCAATTATTTTGATAATCGATTAATCGGGCGATAATTTTTTCGATTAATCTATTAATCGGATAAAAACATACCCTTTTTTTTAGTTAGATGTTTTGCTTATTATAACTATATAAAACCCTAAATCAGGGTATTTATGTATATGCGTACTTAAAAAAATGCAAAAGACACATATTGAGTTTAACTATCTTTAATTTTAAACCTTAAAACAAAAAAGTTTGAACTATAAAACTTCTTTAAATATCCAAAATATAAATAAACAAAAGCAAAACAAGTACTGAGTTGTACTCATTAAATTCACATTATGAAATTAGAACATAAACATGCTGGCAATAAGATATTAGCAGCAGAATTTGTTGAAAATGAAATATCAAAATTATAAATAATAAACAAACAATGAATGTTACTGTAGAATGAGGTAGAATGCAGAAAACTGTCACTTTTCAAAGTTGTTCATATGAACAACAGTTTCTTATTCACTTTTCCAAAATTTAGAATTGGAATGCAAAAATGTCAGCATGTCCACATGCTCTAGGTTGAGGCTGGCTCTTTTTTTATAAGCTATGTACCCTGCAGCAGAGAACAGACGCTCAGATGGCATTGAGGTGCTTGGGATACACAAGTAGGATTTTGCTAATTTGGCCAAGGTGGGGTATTTATCTTTATTATCTCTCCACCAATTCAAAGGATTTTCTTCCTTGGCTAGGGGCCTCTCAACAAAGTAAGCCAGGACTTCATTTCTTATTTGAGTGCTGAGGTCCTCCTCAGCTTTCTCCTCTCTTCCTCGCTGCTGCCTTCAGACTCAAGGAGTGAATCAAGCAAAGATGTTGAAGGTTTAGCCTCTGTTCTCATGGCTGAGGCGGTTGTTTGCTGCTGCTGCTGCTGCTGCTCCTGCTCCATCTTCTTTCTTGCTGCAAGTGCTTCAGTTTGCACTTTAGCCTGCACAGTTATCATTTGCTCAGGTGACAGAAACTTCAGTCTTCTGAACCTTGGGTCCAGAGCAGAGGAAAGAATCACAGGATTATCAACTTTTTCAAAGAGTTTCTTCCATCTGTTTTGAAGCTGCTCAACTGCTGTGGCTTGGAAGGACTTGACTGGAGTTGAATCAAAGGCAGCACCTTCAGTAGACTTCATCAGCCCTTTCACAAGTGGAGGCAAGGAGGAGACTGTTACATATTCCTGCCCGCTCATAAAAACAGTGGCACATTCAAAGGGCTTAAGAGCATTTGAAAGCTCTTCAAGCAGACTCCACTGGTCTGGATTCAAATCAAGGTAGCGTTTGCCTCTGTGAGTGATGGATGGGTCAGATAGAGTAGCAGTTAAAGGCCACCTCTGCTCAATCAGTCTGTTAATCATATAGAATGTACTATTCCATCTGGTGCTTACGTCCTGAACAAGCTTATGCTCAGGTGTGCCCATTTGTTTCTGTTTTTCTTTGAGCTTACTGCAGGCTAGCTCACTTTTTTTGAAGTGCTCCACAAGACATCTTGCGGCTTCAACAGCTCTTTCAATGCCTGTGTTCTTTAAAGCAGCATTAAATCACCAACTGCAAGGTGTGGCCAGTGCAGCGTGTACTGGTCCACCCATGTTTCTCCTCCAGTAATTTTGCAGCCACAATGTTCGCACCATTATCATGTACGATGGCAGTAATTTTTTCAAAAGGGATTTCAAATTTGATGACTACATCTTCCAACCACTCTGCAATGTTGGTTGAGGTATGTCTGTCTTTAAGTGGCATGGTGGTAAGCCAGACAGACATCATCTTCCAGTCATTCGCAATGTAATGGCATGTAATGCCAAGGTATGCTTCAGTGGCAACACTTGTCCATATATCAGCAGTTAAAGCCATTCTGCTGTTGGTGGTGTTTATAGCAGACTTAACTTTTTCAAATGCCTCCTGGTACTTCCTTTCCATCAATTCTGTGAAGTGGGTCCTTGAGGGAAGAATGTATCCTGGGTTGAGGATGCTAATCATTTTTTTTAATCCTTCATCTTCCACCATTGACATTGGCCACATGTCAGTTACCAACATACTTAGGATGGCATCTGTTATAGTGGCTGCTTGTTGAGGAGTGCATGGGGGATTTCTCCTTTGAAGAAATTCATTCATGCTGAGTTGTTTCTTTCTGGAAACAACAACAACAAAATAAAAATTAAAAATTAAAAAACAGCATTTGAACATGCAATTAAGGTGAAACAATTTGTATTGTTTTTAATGATAATTGTAGATGGCAAGTTGACAACCATGCATAGAAAAAATCTAAATAAAATATAATACAACATTGTTTTGACAATTTTTGTTCACAAAAATCACAGACTTTGTTCAGTTCAGTTGTGAAGCATCTAAAATATATAATTAACTTAATTTTGTATAATAATTAAATTATATATGCATAAATGAAATATACAAACATTGAACAATCATCTGAACGTAGCAAAGCCGCAGTAAATCACGTTTGAAAACATAAGTTAACTGTTGTAGTAGACAAATACTATAAAAAAGAGAACGGAACGAAGAAATGCAGCAAGGCTTGAATAAAAAGAAAGGAAAAAAATATGTATTGGTGCACAAATGCATAAGCATTTGCTGAAAACCACAACAGTGACAAAAAAAATGTAATCTTTTACTACAGCTGTCATTCGCTGCTTTTAGATTGTGTTTGACGCAGTTCGCACCATTTTAATTTAACTTTAATTGGTGGCGCCATTTAATCCATGTTGCGAGCTGCGAGTGAGGTGATTGCGCAACCTAATGCTCGGGAGTCGCATCAGAACAGATGTAGTGCGACTGTCCCGAAGTCAGCAAACAAACAGTTTACACAATAGCACTTCATTAAACTATACCATTTTCATATGAAGAATATATACTGTTTTTGCTTACCGTGATGTTTCGCCTTCATCCATGACACCAGTGTGTTTTCTTTTCATGTGCTCGTGCATCACTGTGGTACTTCCATGCCACACAAGCTCAGATTTGCATAACTTGCAGGTTACAGTCTTCTTTTCTGCATTTAAAATAAAATGCTCCCAAGCCTTGGATGACTTAGGACGCACACTTTTTCCTGCTGCCAGTTGATATGAACTCTCCGCCATATCGCGTGCGTTATCTTGCCGTCACGCTCCCCCGTCACGTGATCAGCCCAACTAATCGATAACTGCATTCGTTGACAACCAATTTCATTATCGATTATTATCGATTTTATCAATTAGTTGTAGCAGCCCTATACAGAATGGAGAAAAAAAACCTTGGGAGAAACCAGGCTTAGTCGGGGACCAGTTCTCCTCTGGCCAATGAACGAACAGTGCATGATAATGATTCAGGCAGCATTACAAGTCAGAAGACAGATTAGATCAGAACATTCAGAATATTTGTCCAGTTCCATCTGGTTGAAGATTTGAGTCATCACACCGGAGATGGGCTTGTTGAGGAACAGTGCCACTGGTTGTTGTGTCGATGAGGTCTTCACAGGGCAGAGTCTAGTTGACACAATCTCTGCTGACACTTCAGGGATGCGTTGTGGTCGTGTCTAGGTGCAGGTCCACCATCTGATCTGGATACGGCCCGGATACGACTGACTACAGTAAACCTTGGGATAAAGAGAGAGACTAATATTAGCGTAGATGAAGAATGGTGTAAACCATTTTATGATGTAAACGAGTACATTGGATGTTATAGGAAGTGTTCCCGGTTCCGTCTGACCTAGTTAATGCAGCGTAACAATCATTTAACTGATTTGAATAATAGAAATTGAATATGTTCTATGTGTCACATGTTCAGTCTGTTTTGCATGTGTTTGATTTTGTTCCTTTGTTCAGTTTCCCATTTACACGTACGAAATGAGGATATTTTTATGCTTTATAATATTAAACACAGCATGATATAAAAGTAGGGTTGCCAACTGTCCTGTATTAGCCGGGACATCCCGTATTGGGCCTAAATGTCCCGTACAAGCCTTTTCAGCATTTCTGTTAAATTCACTTAATTTATTAACATCTAATTTTAAATCTGACTCCATGAATAAAGTGATCTGACTCCAATTTTATGTGACTTCGTTCAATTTGTTACGTTCGTAATTTAACAGCTGATGATTCGTTGTGATTTAATTTGGATCGTTGATTTTTCTTAGTATCTCTTATTTTCAAATATTCGTTCATCAAGGGACCCGATATCGCACAGAAACAGACGCGTCGCGAGTCGCGCGTTCACGAACACAAACTGGCCAGTTCTAATATTAGTCAGAGGATTACAGAGTGAATATTTTACCTTGATGTGGTCGCACCTGCTTACTCAACAAAAAGTGTAATTTGATTAATAGACACGAGAGCTGCAACTTGCTAATACAGTAATAGTCAGAAATCGGATTACCCCGCATGCTGCGCTCCATGCTTCAGTCATGGGGTCCTCGGTTTGATCTATTCTGGCAGAAGATTTGCGGAAATAAAGGACTCCACATTGATCCATACTAGAATAATGATTTCAGAATAATACAAGATAAGATTAACATTTATTTTGGCCAGACAGAACTTACATAAAGATAATGAAACACGAATCCATGGTACACAACTTTCAGCATAAAAATATAAAATACAATTACAAAGTAACATGAAAATAGTTTCAAAGAATCATTATATCTGGCACTGTACATACATACATACATGTGTGTGAGTGCCTCTCGGACACTGACACAGCACTGCATGGGGGCTCTGGCTACAGAATGTTCCCAAATGGCAGCTCTGCCACCCTTCCTTAAATACCCAGACCAGAACAAAGGGTTGTAAATATCTGAAACACAAACACCTGGTTTCGGGGGGAGAGGATCAGATATCTTCTGAGACTACTCAAAAGGAGAACAGAATTCTCATAAGTTTCAATCTTTCTCATCCTACCAGTGACAGCAGTGAAGTTGAGACCATTTTACCAATCACACTGAGACCTTTAAAAAGATACCACACATAAAAGGGGAAAAACAATAGATTAACAAGATACATCATCTGTGGTATATTTGCATTCTGTGACTTGAATCAGAGGAAGGGAGTCGGTGAGGGAGAGGGGGAGAAGGTTTGGGCAGGCCGATGTCCTACACTCTTTCTGTGAGATCTTCTCTCCAGATTAGTGAGTTTTATTGTTCTATTGCAGGGGGTTGGATCTTCAGCTTTTGTCTTAGCAGTAAAACCGATTCTTACAAAATACAGAACAACGCCGTTGTGACGCTCATGTGGTGCGGCGCGCTCATTTTTTCCAGATGCGTCTATGGCACAGCGAGATGAAAAAGCTTAGCAACGGCAGACACCATGGGAGCGTTTAGTTTGTCGGTTTGGTTTGTTCTGCAAACTAGGTTTGTGTGAGTAAAATGCCTTTAAACGTGGCAGGAACATCTGTTTGTGTATGCATTTGTAGATTATATTGCAAACAAATCATTATGATATTCACAGTGATACTATAATGAGAAATCCTTGTTGAAAACAGTTGTGTACATTTTCTTCAGGATTCTTTGATGAATAGAAAGTAAAAAAAAAACAGCATTAATCTGGAATAGAAAGCTTTTGTAACATTAAAATGTCTTTAATGTCACTTTTGACACATTTAAAACAAATGTTCTGTTTATGTAATCTGTTTAAAAAGAGAGAGATGTCAGTCGTCTGTGAGCTGGCTCATTAAGCGGTAATGCGGCCACGCCCATGGAGCACGCGTTCTTTTGAAAGTCAAATAGGCTACTGACGCGATCCATGAGAGTATATCCACGCCCGCATCAACTCGAAAAAACACATCAAGTTTAGTGCATGTACTTTACATCGTTTTGAGACGCAATGAGGAATAATCCGGGAATAATTTACCTCAGAAGAAAAAACTGTTTAATTTTAAACAGCAACGGATCCAACCGAGGATAGTGAGGTAAGTTTATTCTGTTAGTGTCTGTGAATATTAAACCACAAAAGACCGTTTAAACGTGAATCCTGCTGCAACATAAAATGTCATAGGCGTAAGACTGTTTAGACAAGATTTCTTTGGCCTTTCTCTTTTCTTTTGGACAGATTTGATAATAAATCAGCATATTAGAATGATTTCTGAAGGATCATGTGACTGAAGACAGGAGTAATGGCTTATGAAAATTCAGTTTTACATCACCAAAATAAATTATATTTTAAAGTACATTAAAATAGAAAACCATTTTAAATTGTAATAATATTTCACAATATTAATGTTGTTCTGTATGCAGGCTCGATGAGCATGAGACTTCTTTCAAAAACATTTAAAAAAGTAATGTGTCCATCTTTTGACTGGTACTGTATATAATTTAAATATAATAGGCCTATACAAAATTTTGTTCACATGCTGTGCAATATCAGCAATCATGTTTTCTGTTAAGAGTAGCCATTATATTAAGGTTAATACAATAATTTATCCTGTTATCAGTATCCTCACAGATGTTTTTTTTTTTTTTTTTAATTTTATCTCACAGATTTGAGAATCATAGTGACCTGATACTGGCCCATATAGGACATTATGCCTTTGGCTCTCACTTTATATTGTTGACTATATTCTAAATAAACTACATATATTTTTTACATCCTAAAAAAATATATTTCTTTTGGCCTGTTCTTAGCTCCCTCTCAGTCACATACATGACTCAAAGGCTCATTTATTATGCAGCTCATTATGTGGTTCTTTTGTCCTCTCAGGTGTAAATCACAGCATTATTCATGATCATTCACGCCTCTTCACATATGGCTTTGTAAAGAAAAAGTGTCTTACAAAAGTTAAATCAATATATTGTTTTATGTGAATGAGTAGGCACAATGATTCTCACATCATTTTGAAGCAAAAACTCTAGGCAGCAACATTCATTAGTCAAAAGTCTTGTGGACATATATTTTCTGTGTGTTTTGTGGCCTTAATTCAGTGACTTACTTTTTTTTTTTTTTTTTTCAAAAACCATGCATAAACGTTATTCTCTCAAAAATACAAGCATGTATGTTGCTCACATATTATGGTAGCCCAGTTTGTGCTGAATACAGTGTAATGACACTTTTGCTATTAATATGTTTATAAGCAACTGAAAAAACAAAAATGTCAGAGCATGTCAAAACTTCTAAAGGGCCCCAAAACTGGCTCAGACCCGTAGGGGTTAAAATCACCAACAATTAGGACTTTATCTGCAGCCAGTACTAACTCTGATAAAAAAAAAAATCAGCAAATTCTTTGATAAAGTCTGTATGGTGCCCTGGTGCCCTGTATACAGTAGCCAGCACAAAAGTCAAATGGGATTTATCATTTACAGTAGATAATGTTACATTAAGCACCAACACTTCAAAGGAATTATTATGAAACTAGATTTCTCAGTAATACTGAAGATATTACTATAAATTACAGCAACACCTCCCCCTTTGCCATTCAGACGAGGCTCGTGTTTATAACAGTAATCTTGGGGTGTGGATTCATTTAAAGTAATGTAATCATCAGGTTTTAGCCAGGTTTCTGTCAAACACAGCACATCTAGGTTATGATCTGTAATCATATCATTAACAATAAGTGTTTTTGAGGAAAGGGATAGAATATTTCCAGCCACGGGTCTGCTTAACACTTTGGGAGACCGGGTAAACCCCCACAGACCTCCCACTCCTCAGCGTGTCATGTGCGTCGAGCTGCCGGTTGACAGCATAGGTTATTAAGGCAAAGCAGCGTGCCCCTCTTCTCTTATATCGAAATCCTCCGGCATTTAAAAATGATTAAACTTTAATCTTTAAAAATTCTCATTCTAGTTCATGACCAGTGTTTTGTTTTGCTCTATCCTCTGCGCTTCCGTGTTTGTCAATGCGTCATGCATCAGGTCAAGGGTTACTCTTTCTCCATAAAACGCATGGCCGTCTTCCGGAAGCTAGTTATTTTAGTTTATAAAGTTTTAAATATGGATATTTTTCTCACACAAACGCATGGCTTCGCTTCAGAAGGCCTTTATTAACCCCCCGGAGCCGTGTGGAGAACTTTTGAGGGTAAGTAAATCACGGGCTAATTTTAATTTTTGGGTGAACTATCCCTTTAAATAGCAGTTTTCACAGATCTTTATAAGAGTGAGGGCACACAGCAGACTGCACTGTCTCTGCTTGTGTTGCCGTGCCTTCAAAGAGTGTGTGAGTGCACGCAGCAGGATGCACCTGATCCTTGTCTGTGCTGCCACGTCTTCAAAGAGAGTGTAAGTGCACACAGCAGGCTGCACTATATTCCTGTCTGTCGTGCCGAGGCCATTTCCCCTGTGCATTTCAGCACCTGAGAGAGCTAATTTCCCTAAAAGAGCTTGTTTCTGGATGTGGTCACTTCCTGGCCCCGGATGATGGTCACGGTCGTTGGCTCACGTGTCTGGGCTTAAAGCACGCTGAGGTGGCTTTCGTGGATGAGTCATGTAACTATTGCAATAAGATGACCATCTCTGTGTTGCGGTTGAGGCTCGACTACCACAAACGAGGTGGGGTCCCCTTGCCTATTTGGCCACCAGGAGCAGGTTACTTCGGGAAATAGTGGGGATGACCTGGGGATGACCTGAGGATTACCGTGAGAGCCTCCCTTCCGAGGAACCAACATCCGCGGGCCCCTCACCATTCTAGCACACCGAAGCCAGTTGAGCTTCCGGAGGAACGCGCTGGAGTTTCTAAACAAAGTGTACCAGCCATATCCTTCGTAGCTCCACCCGAAGACCAGATGTCAATCGAGTGGAACCCTCCACTGTGTCCCAAACCCTTGGAGGTTGTACAATTGGTTCAGGGCGGCTCGCACTGGTTCTCAGCATCCCGCCCCGGTTCCATTCTTTCCGGAGGTGCATGAGAAACTTACTAGGTCGTGGATGGCACCTTTTACTGCCAGAAACAGACCTAGTACATCTTTCCCCCTCATTACTCTCGATGGTGGGGGGGCTAAGGGTTATACAGGTATCCCCCCGGTGGAGCACCACCTGCCACCTGGCGGGGTAATCCGTGTCTCCCCTCCCGGGCCTGTAAGTACTCATCCGATCTAACAGGCAAGGCTTACAGCACTTGCGGAAAAGCTGCCTCTGCCTTGCACGCCATGGCACTCCTCCAGGTCTACCAAGCCAAAGCACTCAGGGAGCTGCACGAAGGTAGTTCCGACCACGGACTAATGCAAGAGCTGCACGCAGCGACCGACCTCACCCTACGATGGTCTAAAGTCACTGCGCTTCCTGGGCCGGGTGATGTCCACTCTCGTGGTCCAGGAACGCCATCTCTGGATGTGCCTGTTGGACATGCGGGATGCCGACAAAGTTTGGTTTCTAAATTTCCCTGTCTCCAGGACCGGCCTCTTCGGCGAAGTAGTCGAGACCTGCACGAAGCAGCGGCGTGGAGCCAGTCGCAGGCCGGCCGCCCAGCCCGTCAGGGCCCCCGCCAAACCAGACGGCAAGCAGAAGTCCAAGCGGCCCTGAGACGGGCAACCCAGACCCAGCACCCTCTGCCCAGCTTTGGAACCGAGTAAGTGTTGCACCGCACACTCAGACCCCGCTTCGGAGCCTCCCGAGCCGGGTCCCTGCATTCCACCTCGCTGCCCCACTGTGGGTACGTCTGTGGTACCTTTGACCCCGTTGGTACGGTGTCTGGGTGCCTGGCTAGCTCTTTCCAGCCTGTTCCGCTGGCTCATTCGTACCATCAGACTCGAATATGCGATTCAGTTCACCCGACGTCCCCCCAAGTTCAGGGGCATCCAGTTCACCTCTGTGCGAAACGATGATGCTCCTGTCTTACATGTAGAGATCGCAGTCCTACTGGCGAAGGAAGCAATCGAGCCGGTCCCTCCAGCCGATATAAAGGCGGGGTTCTACAGCCCCTACTTCATTGTACCCAAGAAAGGTGGTGGGTTACAGCGAATCTTGAACTTGAAAGTTTTGAATCGGCCCTTCACAAGCTACCGTTCAAAATGCTAACGAAGAAACGCATTTTCAAATGCATCCGTCCCCGAAATTGACGTATGCTTTCATGTCTCGATTCTCCCTCGACAAAGACCATTTCTACGCTTTGCATTCAAGGGTCGCGCATATCAGTACAACGTCCTTCCCTTCGGGCTCTCCCTGTCCCCCCGCGTCTTAACGAAAGTCACAGAGGGGGCCCTTGTTCCCCTGAGAGAATGCGGCATTCACATCCTCAACTATCTCGATGACTGGCTTATACTGGCCCAGTCACGAGAGCAGTCTCCAAACAGAGGATGGCCCACTGGATAGCGGTATATTAAATATACCGCCAAGGCGTGCCGTACCCGCTCGGGTTGATAGCTCACTCTACTAGAAGTGTTGCATCCTCCTGGACGCTGGCACGAGGCACCTTGCTGACAGATATCTGTAGAGCTGCAGGCTGGGTGACACCCAACACGTTCGCTAGTTTCTATAGCCTTCATGTAGACCTGGTATCCTCCTGTGTTCTCACTTCAAACGGCTTGTTGCATCAAGACATGCGCTCATATTGATCCAGAGAGATCCCTGATTGAACAAACCCTGTCAAGTTCCTCTATCACCCTCTTCAGCTGGACGTGGCAGAGCGTCTGGCACCAGGGCTACATTCGTATCTTTTAAAAATATGTAGAGCCCCAGAGGGGATGTATATTCTTCCATGGTATAGCTTCTAAACAGAAGACCGGGTCTTTCCCTTAGCAGAGTCCACTCTGCCGTCTCTGCCAGGTGTAGCCTCCTCCCTAACTGGGCTGGAGCCACTCCAGGGACGTTCCAAATGTAGTACGGCCCTACTGGGTTAGTCCATATGTGCAAATTCCACACATTACCTCCCTCCGGGCAGGATGTGGCTTCCACAGCGTTCCTTTTCCAGTGGAAAGCGCATGCTTTCCCAGTGTTATCCAATAGTCACACTGAGTGGGTCATGCAGAACAGCAGTGATCGACCTTCTCTGGCCTATGACTGTGTGCCTGGGATACCACGGTAAATGGCTTAGCTCTAGAGAACTATATGACTGTGTGCCTAGGCTACCACTCTGAATGGTTTAACTCTAGTGGCCTAGTCTATATGTGCCTAAACCAAAATGCCCATGTGTGGCTTAAATGAGATAACGTTACAGGCGGAGGAGGTCATTTGGACAACAGATTTACATAGTATAACACGCCCTGCTTGAGCTCGCTGGAGTGCTCCTAGGTTGGAGCAGGAGTCAGGGCTCCAAGCAGGGAAGGTCTGTCACTGCTGGTTCTGCAAGACCCACTCAGTGTGACTATTGGATAACGCTGGGAAAGCGTGCCCGTCTCAGGGAGATGGAACGCTGTGGAGCCACGTCCTCCAGGGGAGGAGAGGTGGAATACTCATAAGGACTAACCTAGCAGGGTAGTGCTACATATGGCAGTCTCTGGGGTGGATCCAACCTGGTCCCAGGGGGGAAAGAACACCACCAGAGACGACAGAGCGAGCTCTGTCAAGGGAAAGACACAGGGCTAGCCGAGTAGGGTAGCGGGTACCGTGGAGAATACACATATGGGGTCGCCGTAGGGACCGCTACATATGGAACCCAGCCTACACACGTTCCACAAGCATACGGGTGCAGGCCTGGCGTCAGACGGCCGCAACGTCTGACACCGAAGGGGTGACGGAGGAGCTCAACATGGTTAGCCATTTCTGGGGAACACAACTGGAGACAATAGACGCACGTATCCGGCCCAGCGGGCGGGAGTGGCGTTGCAAGCCAACAAAAGAACAGGCACTTCGCGCCTACCGGCCACTGGGGGCGAGTACACGGGGAGAAACCGACTCTACACGGAGGATATAAAATCTAACGAACATGTTAGGTGTCGCCCAGCCCGCAGCTCTACATATGTCTGTCAGCGAGGCGCCTTGAGCCAGCGCCCAGGAGGAGGCCACACTCCTGGTTGATTGTGCTCGCAACCCGAACGGGCAAGGCACGTCTTGTGATTGGTACGCTAAGACAATAGCATCCAATATCCAGCGGGCTAACCTCTGCTTGGAGACAGCCTTTCCCTTCTGCTGGCCTCTGTAACAGACGAAGAGCTGCTCTGAGGTCCTAAAGCTTTGAGTCCGGTCAACATAAGCGTGAAGAGCGCGGACGGGACATAAAGCCAGGGCTGGGTCTGCCTCCTCCGAGGGCAGCGCTTGCAGGTTCACCACCTGGTCCCGGAAGGGAGTGGTGGGAACCTTGGGCACGTATCCGGGGTCTCAAGATGACGTGAGAGTTGGCCGGCCCAAACTCTAGGCACGATTCGTTGACCGAAAGTGCGTGCAGGTCCCCTACCCTCTTGATGGAGGCCAATGCAGTCAGGAGTACTGTCTTTATGGACAGAATTTTTAACTCTACAGACTGCAAAGGTTCAAAGGGAGGGCTCTGAAGTGCCCTGAGCACCAGAGTTAAATCCCAAGAGGGTATCGAGTGTGGACGAGGAGGATTTAGCCTCCTCGCACCTCTGAGGAACCTGACGATTAGGTCGTGCTTTCCCAAGGACTTACGCCGCGACGTACACTTTGAGGGTGGAGGGAGACAGCCTTCGCTCCAGCCCATCTTGCAGGAAAGAAAGCACGACACTAATTGAACACTTTCGGGGGTCTTCCTGGCGGGAAGAACACCACTCAACGAACAGGTTCCACTTCAGAGCATAGCGGCGCCTCGTAGAGGGGGCTCTAGCAGAAGCGATGGTGTCTGCCACCGCTTGTGACAGGCCACCTAGAACCTAGGGACCAGACATGGAGTTTCCAGAGGTCTGGACGTGGGTACCATAGAGTGCCCCGTCCCTGAGAAAGCAGGTCCTTCCTCAGGGGAATCAGCCAGGGAGGGGCTGTCGAGAAGAGTGTGAGTTCAGGGAACCAGGTCTGGTTGGGCCAGTAGGGCGCAACTAGCAAGACCTGCTCCTCGTCCTCCCTGACCTTGCACAGAGACCTTCCAGGGGAAGCCAGGTGTGGCAAGGCCCAGGGACGTCGCACACAGCCGGCTTGGCCCTCTTGGGGCCCAGGGACAAAGGAAACTGCTCTTTTATTGACAATGTAGGTACCGCTGAGCCAGTGGGGGGGGGGGGGGCGGGGGCGGGGGTCACCATCTCCCTCCGAGCAGATCCATCTGTCCCTGGGCTGCCCATCTCAGGGCCGCTTACCCTTCCGTTTACCGGCTGACTTCGCGGGACCCTGAGCGGGTTAGGTCCGGCGCCCTGCTTCCTGGGTGGAGGCTGCTGCTTGGGCTTGGCAGGGGCGGAGGCAGATGCAGAGGGACGCCCTCAGCGATGAGCATGCGGAGGCAGCAGCTGGTCGCCGGGGCAGGATGTTTTTGATCGCCTCTGTCTGCTTCTGGGCCACCGAGAACTGCTGGGTGAAGCTCTTGATGTCGTTGCCGAAGAGGCCAGCCTGACAGACAGGGGCGTCGAAGAATCAAACTTTGACCGACTCGCGCATGTCTGCCAAATTCAGCCACAGGTGGCATTCCTGGACCACCAGAGTGGACATCGTCTGACCCAGGGAGCGCGCAGTGACTTTCGTCGCCCAGAGGGCGAGGTCCATCACTGTGCGCAGTTCCTGCATAACGCCTGGGTCAGAACTACCCTCGTGCAGATCCTTTAGCGCTGGTAGATCCTGGTAGACCTGCAGGAGCGCCATGGCATGCAGAGATGATGCCGCTTCCCCACAGGCTGTGTAAGCCTTGCCCGTTAGGTTGGACGAAAACTTACACGCCCGGGAGGGGAGACGTGGGTTAGCCCGCCAGTCCGCAGAGGCCCTGGGACACAGTTGCATCGCCACGGACCGCTCGACTGAGGGAATCCCCACATATCCCTTGGCCGTGCCACCATCTAGGGTAGTGAGGACGGAGGAGTCATTAGATCGGTTTCTGGCGCTATAGGGCGCTGTCCACGACTTCGTGAGCTCCTGATGCACTTCCGGAAAGAATGGTACCGGGGCGGGGTGCTGAGAACCAGCACGGGCCATCCCGAGAAACCAATCATCCAGCCGCGAGGGTTCGGGACACGGTGGAGGGTTCCACTCGAGCCTGACACTTGCGGCGGCCCGGGAAAGCATAGCCGTAAGTTCTGGATCTGACTCGGGCAACGCTACCACACCTGAAGGGGGCAACGCAGCCGAATCCTCATCTCCAGAGCCCATTAGCTCGTCCTCCGATGCAGCTATCGAGATCATATCCTCAGGCAGAGCCCCGAAAGAGACAGCTGGCCCCCCATGGGAAGGACCGGGCCGCTCTTCCGGAAACTCCACCGGCGCAGCGGAGGGGGGAGGGGCCCAAGGGGCTTGTTGGCCCGTCGGGGAAGCCCTCACAGTCACCCTCAGGTCTCCACCAAAGGCATGGTCAACACAGAAGCAGTGCACGTTGCAGCGGCCACTCGCTGAATCGCACCGCCACGCCAGCACCAGGTAAGAGAGCGATCCTCCTCAAGGCTTCGTAGAAACAGCTTGAACTGCAAACCGTTCGGCTCCGAAGTTGAAAGCGAGGATGCGGTATTCCACTTCCGTGTTTATACCCGTGCTGCGGGGCGGTGCGTGGACCACATGCCAACGTTATTGGCTCGTTTTTATACACTCGAAGTAGATTGGTCTCTGAAAATGATCCCCAATTCGTCGGTCAGTTCCGACGTACGTCGAACGTGACTGACTGAAAGGGAACTAGTAGTTTACTGAGAGTATACTTCAAAGTGTACTTTCATAAACTAAAAATGTGCTACAAGTACTAAAATAGTAAACTACTAGCATACTTACGTTCACTTGTAGTACAAATGAGAAATGTATTGTGAACTAGTTGTCCACTTAAAGTTTACTACTGTTACATTGATATTAGTATACTTGCTACATAAAGTATACTTATTAAAAATATACTTGAACATTACTTAAGTACACTTAATAAAATGAACTTAAAGTATAGCCTCCTTTTTCGTAAAGGTTGTTGGAAGTTGAACAAATAAAGTGAGCCCCGGTTAAATGTCTATACATGAGAAAGCCAATTTCACTGAACATGTTCTCATGTCCACCATGCTTAATCGCAGTAAACTTACGTAAATGGCTTGCTGCTGCTGCATAAACTTACATTTAATGCTGTATAAACTTATGGTTATAAATACATATCGCTGCTGCTATTTGCTTAAATTTTACTCCTACATTGAATGCAGGACTGTGAAAACCCTTCTTAAAACAAATTAAGGCATTGTTTGATATTTCGTAGATTAAAAGAAAAGGTTTATGTTTAGACGTGAATGCCCAGACTGGTTCCGGAATCCAGAAATCTCCCAGAATTTAGTGAGGGTGCTCTAACGCAGATGCTACTCTGTAAGCAACGGCTTCACCATATAATAGCAATGTACAGTGAAACATTTAGATTTACATGTCATTAGTTTAACGATATTTGGAATAGAACTTCAAAATATTTTGAAACAAATATTTTCTAATATATTTAGTCTGAGTTTACATGCTAATGCGTTAATACTTTGCATATTAACGAGTTCGTTTGCCCATATAATCTTAAGATATTAGGTTAAACTTATTTGGCTTGCTGCCTACTGATGAGGGGCTCGATGAAGCAGCTTTAACTCGAGCTCTGATATAACCCCACAGTGACTAAATATAGGATCTGATTATGTAGGGCAAGGTACCTAAGATAAAGGTGGAGTTTGGGGAGGTGGTGGGATGCTGGAACAGCTGAGACTGAGGAGAGGTAAGGAGCTGTTTATATACTCTGGCTGTTGGCTGTTGATTGGAAGATTCGATGGGCTCGCTCCTCTCTAAATTACGTTTAGGAACTAATTTTTCAGTTCTCTAGCTGCCAGTAGTGGACAGTAAAAAAAGTATTTTTACTTTGTTACTGTACTTAAGTAAATATTTCAAGTATCTGTACTTTACTCGAGTATTTTTATTTTGAGATACTTTTACTTTATTACAAACCCGATTCCAAAAAAGTTGGGACACTGTACAAATTGTGAATAAAAAAGGAATGCAATCATTTACAAATCTCATAAACTTATATTTTATTCACAATAGAATATAGATAACATATCAAATGTTGAAAGTGAGACATTTTGAAATGTCATGCCAAATATTGGCTCATTTTGGATTTCATGAGAGCTACACATTCCAAAAAAGTTGGGACAGGTAGCAATAAGAGGCCGGAAAAGTTAAATGTACATATAAGGAACAGCTGGAGGACCAATTTGCAACTTATTAGGTCAACTGGCAACATGATTGGGTAAAAAAAGAGCCTCTCAGAGTGGCAGTGTCTCTCAGAAGTCAAGATAGGCAGAGGATCACCAATTCCCCCAATGCTGCGGCGAAAAATAGTGGAGCAATATCAGAAAGGAGTTTCTCAGAGAAAAATTGCAAAGAGTTTGAAGTTATCATCATCTACAGTGCATAATATCATCCAAAGATTCAGAGAATCTGGAACAATCTCTGTGCGTAAGGGTCAAGGCCGGAAAACCATACTGGATGCCTGTGATCTTCGGGCCCTTAGACGGCACTGCATCACATACAGGAATGCTACTGTAATGGAAATCACAACATGGGCTCAGGAATACTTCCAGAAAACATTGTCGGTGAACACAATCCACCGTGCCATTCGCCGTTGCCGGCTAAAACTCTACAGGTCCAAAAAAGAAGCCATATCTAAACATGATCCAGAAGCACAGGCGTTTTCTCTGGGCCAAGGCTCATTTAAAATGGACTGTGGCAAAGTGGAAAACTGTTCTGTGGTCAGACGAATCAAAATTTGAAGTTCTTTTTGGAAAACTGAGACGCCATGTCATCCGTACTAAAGAGGACAAGGACAACCCAAGTTGTCATCAGCGCTCAGTTCAGAAGCCTGCATCTCTGATGGTATGGGGTTGCATGAGTGCGTGTGGCATGGGCAGCTTACACATCTGGAAAGGCACCATCAATGCTGAAAGGTATATCCAAGTTCTAGAACAACATATGCTCCATCCAGACGTCGTCTCTTTCAGGGAAGACCTTGCGTTTTCCAACATGACAATGCCAGACCACATACTGCATCAATTATAACATCATGGCTGCGTAGAAGAAGGATCCGGGTACTGAAATGGCCAGCCTGCAGTCCAGATCTTTCACCCATAGAAAACATTTGGCGCATCATAAAGAGGAAGATGCGACAAAGAAGACCTAAGACAGTTGAGCAACTAGAAGCCTGTATTAGACAAGAATGGGACAACATTCCTATTCCTAAACTTGAGCAACTTGTCTCCTCAGTCCCCAGATGTTTGCAGACTGTTATAAAAAGAAGAGGGGATGCCACACAGTGGTAAACATGGCCTTGTCCCAACTTTTTTGAGATGTGTTGATGCCATGAAATTTAAAATCAACTTATTTTCCCCTTAAAATGATACATTTTCTCAGTTTAAACATTTGATATGTCATCTATGTTGTATTCTGAATAAAATATTGAAATTTGAAACTTCCACATTATTGCATTCCTTTTTTATTCACAATTTGTACAGTGTCCCAACTTTTTTGGAATCGGGTTTGTACATTCCAAAGCATAATATCATACTTTTTACTCCAATACATTTCATAAAATATATTGTTACTCTTTATTTTAAACTGAAGACACCGTCATGCTTAGAGACGCAAAAGCGGTGTCCGATTCGTGCACAAACTGATTATTTTTAAATCACCGTTCAATCGGTTCGCAAATCACATCTAACAATTAATTCGTGAACTGGACTGATCGGATTACAGCTGTTCTCGAGTCAACAACTCACTCAACTCACTGATTCAAGGATCCGTTCAGAACGAGTCTCCAGTGAACTGGGACGATCCTCTGAGTGCGTGACTGATGGCGAAAAGTAAGTTACTAATGTCAAATGTTAGGATTAATTATTGTAACTGAAAATGACATTTAGGTCACAACTGTCAGTTGTTTATGGCGATCTGTTTAAGCCAACTGAAATGCTTAATGCGGACATGTCCACATCAATGTGTCTACACAGTTTAGGTAAAAAAACAAAAAAAACCCAAAAGTATAACAAATTAGAGCTGCATGATTAATCGTAACAAGACTGCGATCTCGATTCAAACAGCCACGCGATCTTATTTCTAAATGACATTGATTTTCCTGTGTCTGAGCAGGAGAAAGCAAGTGAACCACAATATTGTTATTTCCATGTTACAAATATCCAAATTATCACAGAAGTATTGAGATCAATGTTTATAGTTTGGATATAAACACGGACATGTACGTTAGCGAGCAAATCACCTTTTAAAACTAACTTGGCGCTTCAAATAACGGTTGTAATGATTACATCGTTACGACTGTTAACAATGTATTTGACATTGAATCATCCAGCAATGAAAAAAGTGAAGTAGGGGGAGAGCGGGGCACAACCTAAGGCTTTTTGACTTTCTCAGTTTATGTAAATCCATTTGGGATTCAGAGTATTTATTTTTTCCCACATTAATTGCACGTCTAGTACAATTTTGTTTCATTAATGCAGTGTATACTTTTTTCTTGAGTTACCCCGAAAGAATGGAAGTGATATGTGACAACATGCCCCATAGGTAACATGACCTTATGGCAGCTTAAAATGTTATCTGATATAATCAAAAAATATCCATGACAAACTAAAATATTTTGTCAATAAAATACAATTATTAACTTTTTCAAATAAAAATAATGGCATTTTTTAATCATTAAAAATAAACTAATTTTTGAGTTTGACAACAAACACCTCAAAACACAGCTATACAGCATAGTTAAAAAATAATAATAATAATAATAATAATAATTAAGCATTTCTGAACATTGACAGTCTTTATTCACATTTTTCTCATGGTTTCTCAGTAGAATTCATAAAAGTATAGAATATAACAGCATATTTCTATAGGGCACAATGTAACGCAGTGTTACAACATGCCCCACCTGCACAACTGGGATTTAAACCCGGCTAGAGTCTTCTGCTGGTTAGGTCAGCATTAAAGAACTATCTCAACTCTTAAATAACAGATATAAGATTAAAATAACATCAGATTTGTCTTATTTTACACAAAAAACAGAGATGAAAAATTAACGCAAGTAAGAAATTTACTTTTGCTATGGTTAAGAAAATGTTCAGTGATATCTTCCAAAGATTTTTTCATTTTGACGCAATTTTTTGTCTATATATAATGTTGATATGGCAACTAGTAAATACACTAAGTTTCATCATCCTGGTATGTGTGGAAAGTGTTAAACCATGTGTGTTACAACTAACCCCGCATATATCAACATATATGTCTATATATCAACATTATATATAGACAAAAAATTGCGTCAAAATGAAAAAATCTTTGGAAGATATCACTGAACATTTTCTTAACCATAGCAAAAGTAAATTTCTTACTTGCGTTAATTTTTCATCTCTGTTAGGTTGTGCCCCGCTCTCCACTAGTTATGAGTCACTGAATCATTCATTCAAATCCATTTTTAAATAATTAAATTAAATTAAATATTTTTTTAAATAGAGTGCAGCAATTAATATTTTGTCCTCTAGTAAATAGTTACATGTTATTTTGTTTAGTTATCTGTTCAGAATTGTGGGAGAATCATAATCTCTAGTTCAAACATTGATCACATTTTATTCAGAATCGTGCAGCTCTAACACAAATTAAATAAATGCATGCACATTATGCATTTAGACCTATGTGACGTCTGTTTTTATATTGTTTGTCAACACACATTGTATCTGCATCCACTAATCTGACTAGTGCTGGCTATTTGACAATTCATAATTATGAGCAATAGGATTATATAAACTATATAATATAAAATTACAAAATAAACATTCATCAATCAGTACTTTTTACTTAAGTACATTAAATATCAAATACTTTTGTACTTACTCAAGTAAAATTGAAAAGGAGTACTCAATACTTTTACTGGAGTAATATTTTATTATACGTATCTGTACTTTTACTCAAGTACTTGATTTGTGTACTTCATCCACCACTGCTAGCTGCTAATATACTTAGTAATTCACTCTAAGAATTAAAACAGGACTGTTAACATGATACATGAATTAAACCTTGTGTATGGTTACTTCATAAGGAACTGATAAAGCAGACCATGCAAAAAAGCATGATATAGTATGAGAAAAACCGTTTACTTATCTTAGATGTTGAATTTCAGAGGACTTCTATAAGAACGCTGCACTGCTAAGGCAAATGCTAACCAAGTATTTGAAGGTTGAGCATGCAAGCTCATTGGCTACTGATACAGCAAGAACCAATCAGTTGTACCCTATAGATAACGATGTGATTGCAAACAGATTGAGTTAAGGACCTATTAGCCTGCGCCATCTAGAGTTTTATCATGACAGAACTTTGTGAAATGAAATCTATAGAATGCAATGCTTGTATAGCTTGCTTTTTTTTCAAGAGCATGACCTAATTATGTTCACGTGTCATACTAACTACAAACAAAGCTTATAATGACAGGTCGAGAGCTGCAGTTCAACCACAACTTTGCAATGCTGTCTGCAAATATATAGGAATTATAGCTTTGGGAAACACCAAATCATTGAACTTTGACGGTAACAAAAACTTGCAATCATAGTTGGCTAAAATGCTTTTGGGAAACACACCCCTGGTGAGCAGTGCACCAATCACAGAAAAGAGAGCTACAAATGTATTTTCACTCTTGGGGTATGATGACAATACTTAAGTTGTGGTGACACATAAATAAAATGGTCAAGCCAGCTTAAATCTACTCAGAGACAAGCAGGGTGTACTTTTCATAACTAATGACAACTCAATAACTCAATAACACTGACTGATAGATTAGGTACCTCTGTATATGAAGTGACGTGACAACTTAGATTTACAAGTGAGAACGTGCATCTATCGATCATTTTCCTTTGTAAGTAAAGAATATTTCAGATGTATTCATATTATATCAAACTCATATTACATAATTGTACAGTAACCAACAATATTTCTTGAGTTCTGTAGTGAGAAAAAAGGTCAAATTCCCTTGGTAAAATTACAGGAAGAAATAGATAATAAAGCATGACATAACTAAGAAAACCTTAGTTAGTATCTTTTGAACATTAGTGTATTATATGACTCTCTGGAAGCATATATGATCTACCTGTAGTAATTCTTTGAGATAATATGCTGTTAATGTAAGTGTTTGTCACTTAATCTGTATGTTTTCTTTAGGTCACAAATGGACAACCTGACATCCAGATACAGTGTACTCTTACTGGAGGGACTGCAAGTTACACCTCAGTCCAGCCAGCTCACATTCATTTTTCTGTTGATGGCTTATGTCTTTGTAATGGTGTCTAACATTGGCATTTTGATTCAGATCTCAGCAGAAAAACGTTTACACCAGCCTATGCACATTCTTTTCTGTCATTTGCCAGTGAGTGATATTATGGGAGCAACTGTCCTCATACCACGTTTACTGAAGGACTTATTAACAGACCCCTCTGAGCGCTACATCACATATGTGGAGTGTGTTTTCCAAGCATTTTTTACACATTTATATGGAACAACATCCAATACTATTCTAATGATCATGGCCTTTGATAGATATGTGGCCATATGCAATCCACTGCGATACCCAACTATAATGAGCAATAAAATGATGGTTAAACTGTCAGCAGGAGCCTGGGGTGCTGCAGTAGTTCCGGTGTCAATTTTGATCGGCCTCAGTGTGCGTCTGTCTCACTGCAGATCATTCATTCCAAACCACTCTTGTGACAATGCTTCACTGTTTAAACTGTCCTGTGAAAATACAGTGATTAATAATGTATATGGATTAACTTTTACTGTGGTTTTACTCACCTCCTCACTGGGGTGGGTGTTATTGACATATCTCAGAATAGCGAGGGTATGTATAAAAAGCAAAAACAAAGCAACCAACAGCAAAGCCATTAAAACCTGCAGCACTCACTTGGCTGTTTATGTAATCATGCAGATCTGTGGATTTGTTCCAATTTTTCTCCATCGTTTCCCTGAATATGTCGAGAGTAGGAAGTTCGGGAATGTAATGTTTCATGTTATACCACCAGGATTGAATCCCATAATATATGGTTTACAAGCCAAGGAAATAAGACAAAGAATGTTAAAGCTTTGCATTAAAAAAGTTAATTCTAGCTGATTTTCATTTATTTACAGGTTTATTTATGCAATAAAGCAGCCACTGTAATGATGTGAACATTTTCTTTGAACGCAAATTTTAAATTTTAAATACTTTAATTAGGGCTGTCACGATATCTGATTTTTCACACCACGTTTATCATGGCCAAAAGAATTCACGGTAACATTATAATGCAACATCTGACCTTAAAAAAACAATGTTATCAGTCCAATTCATCTTTACTTTGTTTATTTTGTGTTATGCTTTCTTTTTTAGCCAATGAATTACAACATTGCATACAACAATTGAGACTCTGGCTTTCTCTGGCTTCTTTGACACTGCCTAAGAAATAAACAGGAGAGAGAAAATACTGTCAAGTTCAACAGTATTATAAATAAGCTTTAACAACACAATTAATACCTTAACCTGTTAACTTGCGTCCCCATTTGGAACTCAAATCCAAGAAATGGCATACCCAAATTAAAATACATAGGTCTAGTTCATGAAGCCTTTGGACTTCAAACATTGTAGACTCATTTGAAAGAAAACATTTGACACCTTGTTGTCATATCGTCAGAATTAATTAAATCAATGATAAAATTCTGAGATTTATGGAAACATTTTAAGACCATGCTATGTGATTTCATTTAGAGACTAAAATGCTTATCTTAACACAGCGTCAAAATAAAATTTCTGAAAATAGCAACATATTTTACTCCAAAATCACATTATGGCATCAGTCGAGTGATTGTAATAACTTTCTTCTGTGAACTGATGTGGCTTCTAAACACAGAATGAGGCAGACATGGGAGCTGTAGCGTAGTTCTACCTGGAAGACTCAAATGTCACTCATTCATTAATTATCTATCTAGCAAATCATTATTCGTCATCTGTAGCAGAGATGTTCACAAGTCAGTATGTAAAGAAAAAGGACAGAATGGGTAATAAAGAATGACAGAACTAAGTAAATTGTAGTTCTACCCGAAAGACTCAGGAGGCGAGAAAAACATTTGAATAAGATTTATTTACAGTTTGTATACAATGAGTATCGAATAGATGAAATAATAAAGTTCTTTGGCGTAGGCCCCGTCCATAGTCCGAATCCGGAGGGTAGCGGATGCTTGCAGTTCCTGCCTGAAGATAAAGGCAGGGGCGGAGCCTACCCCCTGATGTATGGACAGGGACCGACCTGGTGGTGGTGGTGGGGAGGATGGGGGTGAACGCCGGCGTCAGTATCTGCGAACATAGTAATGGGTGGAAACAGAACTTATATACTACAGAAGACGAATAATGATTGGTTAGATAGATAATTAGTGAATGACGTGACATTTGAGTCTTCCAGGTAGAACTATGCTAGAGCTCCTATTTCTCTCTATAGTACATTTTGAAGATTAAACATTCTATAACTACTGTCAGAAAATTAGGTTAACAAAGAAAGGGGGCTAAAGGCTCCACTGGGTAAAAGGCTCCTTTGATTTTATTTTCCTCTAAACCACTAGATGGCACAAAAACTTGTCTCAGCACTTTCCAAAACATCTGCTTTTCAAGATGTAAGCGGGCAGCAGCGCAAAGTTGATTCACTAATTTGATCTAATATTTGATCTTTTTAAAAATGTTGTAGATTTAAGTAGCAAATAAGAATCGCTAAAATTATTGAATATATTTTGAGACAAAGGTCTGCTTAATGATTTTCAGTTTTTTTCAAGGTAATTAAAAGCAACAGCTTTTCAACACTGGAAAAATATGTAAAAGTATGGTATTTGGGGCTGCTGCTGGGGCTAAAGGCACCAGATTTAATATGATAATAAATAGTTAGCTGACTTTTCCATTTGTTGACATGACATGGTTAGATTCAGATTGTAAATATCATATATTAAGGTAGGTGTCCACCTTAGAGATAATCACCAAATTTATAATGAAACCATCATATTTAAAAATATAATATTAATCATTTCATATAATAAAATATCATTTATTGTACTGTAAATCTATATTAGATTATTATGGGATATCCTTCAATACTTTCAGAATTTTTACTTTTTTCTATTTATTATTTTGTGAATGAAAACCCTATAATCTACTGTTCCCTATCAACCAGTCACGTTCGACGTTACGTTTGACTGAATTGACGTATTGGGATCTTGTCTGAGAGCTCAATCACATTTTGAGTGGTACAAAACAAGCCAATGCACTTTGGCAAGTGACTTCCCTTTCAGTCGGTCACGACGTACGTTCACAAGTTCAGGGGCATTCAGTTCACCTCTGTGTTGAACGAGGGTTCTCCTGTGTTACAGGGGGAGATCGCAGTTCTACTAGCAAAGGACGCGATAGAGCCAGTTCCTCCAGCAGAAATGAGGATGGGGTTTTCAGCCCGTACTTCATTGTACCCAAGATAGGCGGTGGGTTATGGCCGATCTTGGACCTGCAAGTTTTGAATCGGTCCCTACTCAGGCTGCCATTCAGAATGTTGATGCAGAACACATTTTCGGATGCATCCGTCCCCAAGATTGGTTTGCAGTAATCGACCTGAAGGACGCGTACTTTCATGTCTCGATTTTCCCTTGACACAGACTGTTCCTATGCTGTGCGTTCAAGGGACAGGCATATCAGTACAAAGTCCTACCCTTCGGGCACCTCAGCCAATTGGGTCTTCGGGTCAACTGGGAAGAGAGCAAACACTCCCCGTGCAGAGGATCTCTTTTCTCGTTATGGAGTTGGATTCGGTCAACCTAACAGCGCGCCTCGCCTCGCAGTCGGTGTTGAACTGCTTGAATTCGTTCAAAATTCAGGCCCCACTGAAACTTTTTCAGTGACTCCTGGGGCATATGGCATCCACAGCCACAGTACGCCGCTCGGGTTGCTTCATATGAGGCCGCTTCAGTACTGGCTTCACGACCGAGTCCCGAGATGGGCGTGGCAGAGTGGCACGTACCGGGTTCCCATTACCCCGCACTGTCGCCAAACTTTCAGCCCGTGGTCGGACCCTTCGTTTCTACAGGCAGGAGTTCCCCTAGAACAGGTTTCCAGGCATGCTGTTTTCACAGAAGCCTCTGCCACCGGCTGGGGTGCCACGTACAATGGGCATGCAGTCTCGGGTCTGTGGACGGGGCCTCGACTGCATTGGCACATCAACTGCCTCGAGTTTTTAGCAGTATGCCTTGCGCTGGGCCGCCTCAAAGGGCCGCTATGAGGCAAGCACATACTGGTCCGAACGGACAGCTCTGCGGCCGCTGCGTACAACAACTGACAAGGTGGTCTACGCTTCGTCGTATGTCACAACTCGCCTGCCATCTTTGGAGTCAGAAGCATCTGAGGTCGCTTCGCGCCACTCACATTCCGGGCCTGCTCAATCGTGCAGCTGACGAGCTCTCACGATAACAAGTGCTTCTGGGAGAGTTGAGACTCCATCCCAGATGGCCAGCTGATTTGGAGTGTTCATTTATAGACGGTTTGTCTATAACTTGAGGCAAAAACGTGGGTTTTACAGGCTTTGTGTCTTAACTATGGCCTTTTCCATGTGGCCACATTTTTTTGGGCCATAAAATGTCTTTTCAGTTGGTATCCAGGGTAACTGAGGACCTTTCTCTGTTGTGTTGGGGGAAGGTCTGTTACTAAGCACAAAGTTTTAAAACATATTTGTTAAATGTAACAGGCGATTATGTGTCTGACTTGCCTCAGTCGCTACAGCCTTGGCGTACCAAACCCAAGGCGTGCCTTGCCCGCTCGGGTTGAGAGCCCACTCCACTAGGAGCGTTGCCTCTTCCTGGGCGCTGGCGCATGGCGCCTCGCTGGCAGATATATGTAGAGCTGCGGGCTGGGCGACACCTAACACGTTCGCTAGATTCTATAGCCTCCGTGTAGAGCTGGTTTCTTCCCGTGTGCTTGCTTCAACCGGCCAGTAACACCGAAGTACCCGTTCTTGTGTCGGCTTGCTGCACCATTCCCCTCCTCATGGACCGGATAAGTGCGCTTATATTCTCCAGTAGAGTTCCCCAGATTGGCAAACCCTGTCGAGCTCCTCCGCAACCCGCGGCAGTCAGACGTGGTGGAGCGTCTGACACCAGGCCTAACACTCGTATGCATTGGTGGAACCTGTGTTAGGCTGGATATCCATATGTTGTGACTCCTACGACGGTCCCGTGTCTTTTCTCTTGGCAGAGTCCGATCTGCCGTCCCTGCTAGGTGTTGTCTCCCCCCTATATTGACTGGAGCCACCCCAGGGACATTTGGTATGTTGCACTGCCCTAAGTGGCCAGTCCATATGTGTAACTCCCACATGATACCTTCCTTTGGGCAGGATGTGGGCTCCGCAACGTTCCCTTCCCCTGGAAGGGGCACGCTTTCCCAGTGTTATCCAATAGTCACTGAATGGGTCATGCGGAACGCAGTGATTGCTCTGTGCACAAGTCTTCCGCCCTAGTATGGGGGCCTGAGAGGCTTGCGCAGGGCACTGGAAGTGGCAGTAACTGTGGCGTTTTCCATAGGGATCCCAATTCGTCTGTGACGTCCGACATACGTCGAACGTGACCGACTGAAAGGGAACAAGGGTTACTTACGTAACCGAGATGATTTGCATCGCAAGCAGCTCCCTGTCAGCCGGGTATATCGGGCAGCATGCAAATTCACACATTAAGCTTTCGCTTCAGAGCCTAGCGGATGCGTTTCAATCTGCTCTACAATCCTTTGTTTGAGTATCTGCAGAACAACAGTTCCAGTGTTGGATTGACAACGCATTCCAGCGCAGGTCGCATATGAAAGAGCATGACTACATGACCATGTCGGCATACTGGTCGTGACTCGCCTTTCTCAAAGAGGCTTGAGTCCCCTTTGCTGTTGGCCAGCCACTGCTGGTGCGTAAAAACACAGTCAAGTCAAGTCACCTTTATTTATATAGAGCACTTTTTACAATACAGATTGTTTCAAAGCAGCTTTACAGTGATTAGTTTACAAAATTAGTTTCGGTTGTACAGAAGAAAACAGTGATGTCATCTTCCAGTTCAGTTCTCATACAATGGTGTCAATGCAGGAGCAGATCAGTAATATTTTTTAATATTTAGTGTCCCCAACTAAGCAAACCAAAAGCCAAAGGTGACAGAGGTGACGGTGGCAAGGAACCAAAACTCCATCAGATGATAGAATGGAGAAAAAAACCTTGGGAGAAACCAGGCTTAGTCGGGGACCAGTTCTCCTCTGGCCAATGAACGAAGAGTGCATGATAATGATTCAGTCAGCATTACAAGTCAGAAGTCAGATTAGATCGGAACATTCAGAATATTTGTCCAGTTCCATCTGGTTGAAGATTTGAGTCATCACACCGGAGATGGGCTTGTTGAGGAACAGTGCCACTGGCTGTCGTGTCAATGAAGTCTTCACAGGGCAGAGTCTAGTTGACACAATCTCTGCTGACACTTCAGGGATGCGTTGTGGTCGTGTCTAGGCGCAGGTCCACCATCTGATCTGGATACGGCCTGGATACGGCTGACTACAGTAAACCTTGGGATAAAGAGAGAGACTAATATTAGCGTAGATGAAGAATGGTGTAAACCATTTTATGATGTAAACGAGTACACTGGCTGTTATAGGAAGTGTTCCCGGTTCCGTCTGACCTAGTTAATGCAGCCTAACAATCATTTAACTGATTTGAATAATAGAAATTGATAATGTTCTATGTGTCACATGTTCAGTCTGTTTTGCTTGTGTTTGATTTTGTTCCTTTGTTCAGTTTCCCGCCACTCCTTTGTTACCATGGTCACTGTCATTATGAGTTAATTTAGTTAATTTAGTGTCTGTTTAATTATCTTGCTTGTGTTTGTGTGTGCATGCTGTCTCGCAGTTGGCTATCTAGTTAGAGTTTGTTTAATAAACCTTCACTTTCATCATCATCATCATCATCTTCATCATCTTCATTGGAATATACGTGACACTATTTGTATGCCATAGTAAAGAGATATGTTTTGAGTCTAGATTTAAACTGACAGAGTGTGTCTGCTTCCCGAACAATGCTAGGAAGACTGTTCCAAAGTTTAGGTGCTAAACAGAAAAAAGATCTACTGCCAGCAGTTGATTTTGATATTCTAGGCATTATCAACTCACCAGAATTTTGAAACAGCAATAGATGTGAAGGACTATAATGCGTTAAGAGCTCGCTCAAGTACTGGGGAGCTAAACCATTTAGTGCTTTGTAAATAATAAGTACGATTTTAAAATTTATACAATGTTTAATAGGGAGCCAGTGCAGTGTTGACAGAACCGGGCTAATATGGTCATACTTCCTGGTTCTAGTAAGAACTCTAGCTGCTGCATTTTGGACCAGCTGGAGTTTGTTTATTAAGCATGCAGGGCAACCACCCAGTAGAGCATTACAATAACCTAGCCTTGAGGTCATGAACGCATGAACAGAGATGTATTTTTAGATATATTTTTAAGATAGAAGGAACTTGGCTTTCAAATGAAAGATTGGTATCAAAGAGCACACCCAGGTTCCTAACTAATGACGAAGACTTGACAAAACAGCCATCAAATGTTTTTTTTTTTTCTTTTTATTTTATCTCAAAGATTTGAGAATCATAGTGACCTGATACTGGCCCACATAGGACATTGTGCCTTTGGCTCTCACTTTATATTGTTGACTATATTCTAAATAAACTACATATATTTTTTACATACTAAAAAATATATTTCTTTTGTCCTGTTCTTAGCTCCCTCTCAGTCACATACCTGACTCAAAGGCTCATTTATTATGCGGCTCATTATGTGGTTCTTTTGTCCTCTCAGGTGTAAATCACAGCATTATTCATGATCGTTCACGTCTCTTCACATATGGCTTTGTAAAGAAAAAGTGTCTTACAAAAGTTAAATCAATATATTGTTTTATGTGAATGAGTAGGCACAATGATTCTCACATCATTTTGAAGCAAAAACTCTAGGTAACAACATTCATTAGTCAAAAGTCTTGTGGAAATATATTTTCTGTGCGTTTTGTGGCCTTAATTCCGTGACTTACATTATTTTATTTTTTTTCAAAAACCATGCATAAACGTTACGCTCTCAAAAATACAAGCATGTACATACATGTTGCTCACATATTATGGTAGCCCAGTTTGTGCTGAATACAGTGTAATGACACTTTTGCTATTAATATGTTTATAAGCAACTGAAAAAAGCACAAATGTCAGAGCATGTCAAAACTTCTAAAGGGCCCCAAAACTGGCTCACACCCGTAGGGGTAAAATCACCAACAATTAGGACTTTATCTGCAGCCAGTACTAACTGTGATAGAAAATCAGCAAATTCTTTGATAAAGTCTGTATGGTGCCCTGGTGATCTGTATACAGTAGCCAGCACAAAAGTCAAATGGGATTTATCATTTACACTAGATAATGTTACATTAAGCACCAACACTTCAAAGGAATTATTATGAAACTAGATTTCTCAGTAATACTGAAGATATTACTATAAATTACAGCAATACCTCCCCCTTTGCCTTTCAGACGAGGCTCGTGTTTATAACAGTAATCTTGGGGTGTGGATTCGTTTAAAGTAATGTAATCATCAGGTTTTAGCCAGGTTTCTGTCAAAGGTTATGATCTGTAATCATATCATTAACAATAAGTGTTTTTGAGGAAAGGGATAGAATATTTCCAGCCACGGGTCTGCTCAACACTTTGGGAGACCGGGTAAACCCCCACAGACCTCCCACTCCTCAGCGTGTCATGTGCGTCGAGCTGGTTATCATAGGTTATCAAGGCAAAGCAGCGTGCCATTCGCTGCTCTGGATAAGGATCAGATGTCGATAGCTGCATCAGAGAAAGGGGTATTATGCACTGGAGAGGAAGATGATGTTGAGCTTCCTGCGGTGTTTGCTCATGCTGAATCGGATTCAGTGTTGACAGCCATGCTTGCCCGGGCCGCTGCACGCTCGGACTCGTTCAGTGCGATCGTGGCTGATGATTGTTTCTTGGGGTGGAACGCAACACAGAAAACACATTTCCCTGCCCCCGTTTTTTTCTTCCCAGAGGTGCATTAAGAACTTTGGCAGTATGGAAGCAAATTAGTGCCTGTATGGAGGAAAATTTGTGTCAAAATCTGCTTCCTCTCCCACTACCCTCGATAGTGGGGCGGTCAGGGGGTTTATGGGGATTTCCCAGGTGGAGTGTGCAATTGTAAAGGGAGCGTCCTTTGATCACTATCTATATATAATTTAAACAGTTTAAATAACAAATGATCTTCATCCTACTAAGAGAAACAATGTAAAGTTTACCGTTTAGTTACTGGTTTGATTTACTGACAAAGAAATCTGACTGTACATGAATCATTACATATCAGATATCACTGGTCACAGATCAGGCATTAGTATTAACACGTTTACTTACATGTTGTCGCATTACTGTTGAGTCCATATCTTAAAAGTCTGTTTGCAAAGCCTGCGCTGAAATTGCGACTGATTTACCAAAGAATACACAGTGAAATTTACAGAATACAAATATATAATGCTCAACTGAGACATTCACATTGTTGAAAATAAATAACCACATTCCTAGCATTAGGATTCGTTGGAAAGTAATGTTTTTTTAGTACAGTCAGTGATTCTGTTTTGCTTTTCTCTCCTCGTCATCTCACTAATACACCAGTGGGCGGGCCCAAAGTTGCAATGATGAAGTAGGCATTGATTTTCTTCTGCAGTGGCGGTCTTTCACCTATCTCATTCCATAATGAGTCGTTCGCTGGGCTTGGTTAAAATAAAAGCAGTTTTTGGACTAACAAGGAAGTTTTCAGTTCTGAAAGATTCTGAAGATATTCTTATAGTATAATGACCTCTTATATGTCAAAAGCTCAAGGAAAATTTGATTTCTCAGTTCATGACCCCTTTAAATTCAATATGCCATCTAACCCGACTAAGGTCTATTGCTTGCTCAACATTTAAATAGTCAGGTTCTATGTTCGCTGTAAGCTGGTCTTGTAGCGTGCTTGTAGCGCAGTTCCCTTTCAGTCAGTTACGTTCGACATTACGTCGATGACTGATGTAATGGGAATCTCGCTAGAGAGACCAATCTACTTCGAGCGCAACTAAACAAGCCAGTGGACATTGGCATGCAATATTTGCATCTGCTGCCCCTCCCTGCAGCGCAGGTATCTAATGAGCAGCAGGTGCATCGCATATTCAGCTTTTCGCTTCGGAGCTCAGTGGTTTCTACTGTTTCTGCTCTGCAGTCTCCTTTTGGAAAGAAGCCTTTACAGCGGTGTTGGTATGACGATGCTTCAGCGGTGGGAGCTTAAAGGGATAGTTCACCCAAAAATGAAAATTAGCCCATAATTTACTCACCCTCAAGTCATCCTAGGTGTATATGACATTCTCCTTTCAGGCGAATACAATCAGAGTTATATTAAAAAAATGCCCTGGCTCTTCCAAGCTTTATAAATGGTAGTGAATGGCCATTTCTGTTTTGAAGTCCATAAAAAAAGTGCATCTATCCATCATAAAAGTGTTCCACACAGCTCCGGGGGGTTAATAAAGGCCTTCTGAAGCGAAACAATGCGTTTTTGTGAGAAAAATATCCATATTTAAAAATGTATAAACTAAAATAACTAGCTTCCGGCAGATGGCTGTACGCAAGTCGGCTTGCGGCAAAAGAATAGTGATTTCACGAGTTCACACTTACATGTAATTTAGAGGGAGTAAATTTAAGTGTGTATTTGGCGTGCTGTCCGGGGGGAGGGCTCCGAGCTCGGAATTTGGCCCGAACCCAGAGTACTCCCCCCGTGTATGTAAGTGGTTAGAACTAAAAGTGTGGAGAAGGGGTGGTGGAGGGATGCTGATAAACTGACAACAAACGGAGGTAAGACTGCTGAATATATATACCTTTTATTGTTGAGTGGCTGAGTGCTCTCCACTCGTGTCAATTATCTGAACGTGCTCCTCCCGAACTTGGTTAATAAAACATCATGTGTCGTTCATGAACGATTCGTTCATTTTGAACTACATTTTTGAACTACGTTCATTTGGTCTCAGAGAGCGATTCGTTCATTTTGTGTTGACCGCGCATGCACAGAATGCCATCGGTTCTGTACAGGATATTTTCTGTTTCTGCATTCAGCCTATAGGGCTGTGACTTGGTGAACGAATGACTCGAACCCGAAGACTCGAGAGGTGAACTAATCAATTGTTTCCGGGACTGCATGCATTGCATATGGGGCTGTCAGGGCCCAGATCAGACACTGATGACGGAACTAACGACTCGAACCCAAAGACACGAGAGGTGAACTAATCTTTCCAGGGAACAGACGTGAAAGAACGACTCGGAGGTGAGGTGAACTATGGGACTGCACAAACGCATGGCTTCACTTCAGAAGGCCTTTATTAACCCCCCGGAGCCGTGTGGAGAACTTTTGAGGGTGAGTAAATCACAGGCTAATTTTCATTTTTGGGTGAACTATCCCTTTAAATGACGGTTTTCACAGCTCTTTATAAGAGTGAGGGCACACAGCAGACTGCACTGTCTCTGCTTGTGTTGCCGTGCCTTCAAAGAGTGTGTGAGTGCACACAGCAGGATGCACCTGATCCTTGTCTGTGTTGCCGCGTCTTCAAAGAGAGTGTGAGTGCACACAGCAGGCTGCACTATATTCCTGTCTGTCGTGCCGAGGCCATTTCCCCTGTGCATTTCAGCACCTGAGAGAGCTAATTTCACTAAAAGAGCTTGCACGGGTGTGACACTGCGTCTTTTTAAAGATGTAATTCCACCCGTGTGTTTCTGGATGTGGTCATTTCTTGGTCTCGGATGATGGTCACGGCCGTTGGCTCCCATTTCTGGGCTTAAAGCACGCCGAGGTGGCTTTCGTGAATGAGTCATGTAACTATTGCAATAAGATGACCATCTCTGTGTTGCGGTTGAGACTCGACTACCTCATACGAGGTGGGGTCCCCTTGCCTATTTGGCCACCAGGAGCAGGTTACTTCGGGAAATAGTGTGGATGACCTGAGGATTACCGTGAGGGCTTCCCTTCCGAGGAACCAACATCCGCGGGCCCCTCACCACTATAGCACACCGCAGCCAGTTGAGCTTCCGGAGAAAAAAAACTCACAAAGTGTACCAGCCATATCCTTCGTAGCTCCACCCGAAGACCAGATGTCAATCGAGTGGAACCGAGTGGAACCCTCCACCGTGTCCCAAACCCTTGAGGTTGTACAATTGGTTCGGGGTGGCTCGCAATGGTTCTCAGCATCCCGCCCCGGTTCCATTCTTCCCGGAGGTGCATGAGGAGCTTACTAGGATGGCACCATGCCATCATGGATGGCACCTTTTACTGCCAGAAACAGACCTAGTACATCTTTCCCCCTCACTACCCTCGATGGTGGGGGGGCTAAGGGTTATACAGGTATCTCCCCGGTGGAGCACCACCTGCCACCTGGCGGGGTAATCCGTGTCTCCCCTCCCGGGCCTGTAAGTACTCATCCGATCTAACAGGCAAGACTTACAGCACTTGCGGAAAAGCCGCCTCTGCCTTGCACGCCATGGCACTCCTCCAGGTCTACCAAGCCAAAGCACTCAAGGAGCTGCATGAAGGTAGTTCCGACCACGGACTAATGCAAGAGCTCCGCGCAGCGACCGACCTCACCCTACGATGGACTAAAGTCACTGCACTTCCTGGGCCGGGTGATGTCCACTCTCGTGGTCCAGGAATGCCATCTCTGGTTGTGTCTGGTGGACATGCGGGATGCCGACAAAGTTTGGTTTCTAAATTTCCCTGTCTCCAAGGCCGGCCTCTTCGGCGAAGTAGTCGAGACCTGCACGAAGCAGCGGCGTGGAGCCAGTCGCAGGCCGGCCGCCCAGCCCGTCGGGGCCCCCGCCAAACCAGACAGCAAGCAGAAGTCCAAGCGGCCCTGAGACAGGCAACCCAGACCCAGCACCCTCTGCCCAGCTTTGGAACCGGGTAAGTGTTGCACCGCACACTCAGACCCCGCTTCGGAGCCTCCCGAGCCCCACTGTGGGTACTGGCACCTTTGACCCCGTTGGTACGGTGTCTAGGTGCCTGGCTAGCTCTTCCCAGCCTGTTCCGCTGGCTCATTCGTACCATCAGACTCGAATATGCGATTCAGTTCACCCAACGTCCCCCCAAGTTCAGGGGCATCCAGTTCACCTCTGTGCAAAACGATGCTCCTGTCTTACGGGCAGAGATCGCAATCCTACTGGCGAAGGAAGCGATCGAGCCGGTCCCTCCAGCCGATATGAAGACGGGGTTCTACAGCCCCTACTTCATTGTACCCAAGAAAGGTGGTGGGTTACAGTGAATCTTGAACTTGCAAGTTTTGAATCGGCCCTTCACAAGCTACCATTCAAAATGCTAATGAAGAAACGCATTTTCAAATGCATCCGTCCCCGAAATTGACGTATATTTTCATGTCTCGATTCTCCCTCGACAAAGACCATTTCTACGCTTTGCATTCAAGGGTCGCGCATATCAGTACAACGTCCTTCCCTTCGGGCTCTCCCTGTCCCCCCGCGTCTTAACGAAAGTCACAGAGGGGGCCCTTGTTCCCCTGAGAGAATGCGACATTCACATCCTCAACTATCTCGATGACTGGCTTATACTGGCCCAGTCACGAGAGCAGTCTCCAAACAGAGGATGGCCCACTGGATAGTGGATGCCATCGCTTTGGCATATCAAAGCCAAGGCGTGCTGTACCCGCTCGGGTTGATAGGTCACTCTACTAGAAGTGTTGCATCCTCCTGGACGTTGGCACGAGGCACCTCGCTGACAGATATCTGTAGAGCTGCAGGCTGTGCGACACCCAACACGTTCGCTAGTTTCTATAGCCTTCATGTAGACCTGGTATCCTCCTGTGTTCTCACTTCAAACGGCTTGTTGCGTCAAGACATGCGCTCATATTGATCCAGAGAGATCCCTGATTGAACAAACCCTGTCAAGTTCCTCTGTCACCCTCTTCAGCCGGACGTGGCATTCAGATTCAAGCATTCATAAAAAGGATGAATGAAGCTAGAATATAATGTTTTTAAAATCAAAGAGTTAAAGTATAGTTAAATGTATATTTCAAGTATAAAAAAATAATATCTAAATAGGAACATAGTAGTGTACTGAAAGTGCAAACATAATATATAAATAGTAAACTATAAGTATGATGTTATGTTCACTTAAAGAAAACTAGTAGTTTACTGAGAGTATACTTCAAAGTGTACTTTCATAAACTAAAAATGACCTACAAGTACTAAAATAGTAAACTACTAGCATACTTACGTTCACTTATAGTACAAATGAGAAATGTATTGTGAACTAGTTGTCCACTTAAAGTTTACTACTGTTACATTTATAGTACACAATTAAACACATACTTTATATACTAAAAAGTGGGCCAATTTAGTCCCAAGCAGTATTGAAATAGTACACTTACAAGTTTACTACAAGTACATTGATATTAGTATACTTGCTACATAAAGTATACTTATTAAAATTATACTTGAACATTACTTAAGTACACTTAATAAAATGAACTTAAAGTATAGCCTCCTTTTTCGTAAAGGTTGTTGGAAGTTGAACAAATAAAGTGAGCCCCGGTTAAATGTCTATACATGAGAAAGCCAATTTCACTGAACATGTTCTCATGTCCACCATGCTTAATCGCAGTAAACTTACGTAAATGCTTGCTGCTGCTGCATAAACTTACATTTAATGCTGTATAAACTTATGGTTATAAATACATATCGCTGCTGCTATTTGCTTAAATTTTACTCCTACATTGAATGCAGGACTGTGAAAACCCTTCTTAAAACAAATAAAGGCATTGTTTGATATTTCGTAGATTAAAAGAAAAGGTTTATGTTTAGACGTGAATGCCCAGACTGGTTCCGGAATCCAGAAATCTCCCAGAATTTAGTGAGGGTGCATTAAGAACTTTGGCAGTATGGAAGCAAATTAGTGCCTGTATGGAGGAAAATTTGTGTCAAAATCTGCTTCCTCTCCCACTACCCTCGATAGTGGGGCGGTCAGGGGGTTTATGGGGATTTCCCAGGTGGAGTGTGCAGTTGCGGTGCATTATGCCCGCAAAATGCTGCCACCTGGTGGGGTTGTCCAAAACTCCAGTCCAGCGCCTGTGTTTGATTGACAGCTCCAGCAATTGTAAAGGGAGCGTCCTTTGATCACTATCTATATATAATTTAAACACAGTTTAAATAATAAATGATCTTCATCCTACTAAGAGAAACAATGTAAAGTTTACCGTTTAGTTACTGGTTTGATTTACTGACAAAGAAATCTGACTGTACATGAATCATTACATATCAGATATCACTGGTCACAGATCAGGCATTAGTATTAACACGTTTACTTACATGTTGTCGCATTACTGTTGAGTCCATATCTTAAAAGTCTGTTTGCAAAGCCTGCGCTGAAATTGCGACTGATTTACCAAAGAATACACAGTGAAATTTACAGAATACAAATATATAATGCTCAACTGAGACATTCACATTGTTGAAAATAAATAACCACATTCCTAGCATTAGGATTCGTTGGAAAGTAATGTTTTTTTAGTACAGTCAGTGATTCTGTTTTGCTTTTCTCTCCTCGTCATCTCACTAATACCCCAGTGGGCGGGCCCAAAGTTGCAATGATGAAGTAGGCATTGATTTTCTTCTGCAGTGGCGGTCTTTCACCTATCTCATTCCATAATGAGTCGTTCGCTGGGCTTGGTTAAAATAAAAGCAGTTTTTGGACTAACAAGGAAGTTTTCAGTTCTGAAAGATTCTGAAGATATTCTTATAGTATAATGACCTCTTATATGTCAAAAGCTCAAGGAAAATTTGATTTCTCAGTTCATGACCCCTGTAAATTCAATATGCCATCTAACCCGACTAAGGTCTATTGCTTGCTCAACATTTAAATAGTCAGGTTCTATGTTCGCTGTAAGCTGGTCTTGTAGCGCGCTTGTAGCGCAGTTCCCTTTCAGTCAGTCACGTTTGACATTACGTCGATGACTGATGTAATGGGAATCTCGCTAGAGAGACCAATCTACTTCGAGTGCAACTAAACAAGCCAGTGGACATTGGCATGCAATATTTGCATCTGCTGCCCCTCCCTGCAGCGCAGGTATATAATGAGCAGCAGGTGCATCGCATATTCAGCTTTTCGCTTCGGAGCTCAGTGGTTTCTACTGTTTCTGCTCTGCAGTCTCCTATTCTTTTGGAAAGAAGCCTTTACAGCGGTGTTGGTATGACGATGCTTCAGCGGTGGTCATGGTCTCAAAAAGAGCTTAAGTAGTTCACCCAAAAATGAAAATTAGCCCATAATTTACTCACCCTCAAGTCATCCTAGGTGTATATGACATTCTCCTTTCAGGCGAATACAATCAGAGTTATATTAAAAAAATGCCCTGGCTCTTCCAAGCTTTATAAATGGTAGTGAATGGCCATTTCTGTTTTGAAGTCCATAAAAAAGTGCATCTATCCATCATAAAAGTGTTCCACACAGCTCCGGGGGGTTAATAAAGGCCTTCTGAAGCGAAACAATGCGTTTGTGTGAGAAAAATATCCATATTTAAAAATGCATAAACTAAAATAACTAGCTTCCGGCAGATGGCTGTACGCAAGTCGGCTTGCGGCAAAAGAATAGTGATTTCACGAGTTCACACTTACATGTAATTTAGAGGGAGTAAATTTAAGTGTGTATTTGGCGTGCTGTCCGGGGGGAGGGCTCCGAGCTTGGAATTTGGCCCGAACCCAGAGTACTCCCCCCGTGTATGTAAGTGGTTAGAACTAAAAGTGTGGAGAAGGGGTGGTGGAGGGATGCTGATAAACTGACAACAAACGCAGGTAAGACTGCTGAATATATATACCTTTTATTGTTGAGTGGCTGAGTGCTCTCCACTCGTGTCAGTTATCTGAACGTGCTCCTCCCGAACTTTGTTAATAAAACATCATGTGTCGTTCATGAACGATTCGTTCATTTTGAACTACATTTTTGAACTACGTTCATTTGGTCTCAGAGAGCGATTCGTTCATTTTGTGTTGACCGCGCATGCACAGAATGCCATCGGTTCTGTACAGGATATTTTCTGTTTCTGCATTCAGCCTATAGGGCTGTGACTTGGTGAACGAATGACTCGAACCCGAAGACTCGAGAGGTGAACTAATCAATTGTTTCCGGGACTGCATGCATTGCATATGGGGCTGTCAGGGCCCAGATTAGACACTGATGACTGAACTAACGACTCGAACCCAAAGACACGAGAGGTGAACTAATATTTCCAGGGAACAGACGTGAAAGAACGACTCGGAGGTGAGGTGAACTATGGGACTGCATAGCCTGAAGACCCAGCTAAGCAATTAGTTAATAATTTCTTTCTCAAAGTTTGGCAAATAATTTATTTTTTATTCCAAATGTGATTAACGTTTGCGTAAGTACTAGATGTGTTGGGGAATTTAACATGTGACATTTTAATTATATTCTGCTGAAATGAACGAAATGACTTGAAATAAGATTTGTTCATTTTGCTGAACGAGATTCAAAGATCCAAGTCAGTAAAATGATCCGAACTTGGATGTAGTAGTATCGTAAGCTTTGATGCCTCTCACGGTTCAAACAAATAGGGCTGGGCAACAAACTCAAGCCCCTCTTCTCTTATATCGAAATCCTCCGGCATTTAAAAATGATTAAACTTTCATCTTTAAAAATTCTCCTTCTAGTTCATGACCGGTGTTTTGTTTTGCTCTATCCTCTGCGCTTCCGCATTTGTCAATGCGTCGTGCATCAGGTCAAGGGTTACTCTTTCTCCATAAAACGCACAGCCGTCTTCCGGAAGCTAGTTATTTTAGTTTATAAAGTTTTAAATTTGGATGTTTTTCTCACACAAACACATGGCTTCACTTCAGAAGGCCTTTATTAACCCCCCGGAGCCGTGTGGAGAACTTTTGAGGGTGAGTAAATCACAGGCTAATTTTCATTTTTGGGTGAACTATCCCTTTAAATGGCGGTTTTCACAGCTCTTTATAAGAGTGAGGGCACACAACAGACTGCACTGTCTCTGCTTGTGTTGCCGTGCCTTCAAAGAGTTTGTGAGTGCACACAGCAGGATGCACCTGATCCTTGTCTGTGTTGCCGCGTCTTCAAAGAGAGTGTGAGTGCACACAGCAGGCTGCACTATATTCCTGTCTGTCGTGCCGAGGCCATTTCCCCTGTGCATTTCAGCACCTGAGAGAGCTAATTTCACTAAAAGAGCTTGCACGGGTGTGACACTGCGTCTTTTTAAAGATGTAATTCCACCCGTGTGTTTTTTGGATGTGGTCATTTCCTGGTCTCGGATGATGGTCACGGCCGTTGGCTCCCATTTCTGGGCTTAAAGCACGCCGAGGTGGCTTTCGTGAATGAGTCATGTAACTATTGCAATAAGATAACCATCTCTGTGTTGCGGTTGAGACTCGACTACCTCAAACGAGGTGGGGTCCCCTTGCCTATTTGGCCACCAGGAGCAGGTTACTTCGGGAAATAGTGTGGATGACCTGAGGATTACCGTGAGGGCTTCCCTTCCGAGGAACCAACATCCGCGGGCCCCTCGCCACTATAGCACACCGCAGCCAGTTGAGCTTCCGGAGGAAACTCACAAAGTGTACCAGCCATATCCTTCGTAGCTCCACCCGAAGACCAGATGTCAATCGAGTGGAACCGAGTGGAACCCTCCACCGTGTTCCAAACCCTTGAGGTTGTACAATTGGTTCGGGGTGGATCGTAATGGTTCTCAGCATCCCGCCCCGGTTCCATTCTTCCCGGAGGTGCATGAGGAGCTTACTAGGATGGCACCATGCCATCATGGATGGCACCTTTTACTGCCAGAAACAGACCTAGTACATCTTTCCCCCTCACTACCCTCGATGGTGGGGGGGCTAAGGGTTATACAGGTATCTCCCCGGTGGAGCACCACCTGCCACCTGGCGGGGTAATCCGTGTCTCCCCTCCCGGGCCTGTAAGTACTCATCCGATCTAACAGGCAAGACTTACAGCACTTGCGGAAAAGCCGCCTCTGCCTTGCACGCCATGGCACTCCTCCAGGTCTACCAAGCCAAAGCACTCAAGGAGCTGCATGAAGGTAGTTCCGCGCAGCGACCGACCTCACCCTACGATGGACTAAAGTCACTGCGCTTCCTGGGCCGGGTGATGTCCACTCTCGTGGTCCAGGAATGCCATCTCTGGTTGTGTCTGGTGGACATGCGGGATGCCGACAAAGTTTGGTTTCTAAATTTCCCTGTCTCCAAGGCCGGCCTCTTCGGCGAAGTAGTTGAGACCTGCACGAAGCAGCGGCGTGGAGCCAGTCGCAGGCCAGCCGCCCAGCCCGTCGGGGCCCCCGCCAAACTAGACAGCAAGCAGAAGTCCAAGCGGCCCTGAGACGGGCAACCCAGACCTAGCACCCTCTGCCCAGCTTTGGAACCGGGTAAGTGTTGCACTGCACACTCAGACCCCGCTTCGGAGCCTCCCGAGCCGGGTCCCTGCATTCCACCTCGCTGCCCCACTGTGGGTACTGGCACCTTTGACCCCGTTGGTACGGTGTCTGGGTGCCTGGCTAGCTCTTCCCAGCCTGTTCCGCTGGCTCATTCGTACCATCAGACTCGAATATGCGATTCAGTTCACCCAACGTCTCCCCAAGTTCAGGGGCATCCAGTTCACCTCTGTGCAAAACGATGCTCCTGTCTTATGGGCAGAGATCGCAATCCTACTGGCGAAGGAAGCGATCGAGCCGGTCCCTCCAGCCGATATGAAGACGGGGTTCTACAGCCCCTACTTCATTGTACCCAAGAAAGGTGGTGGGTTACAGCGAATCTTGAACTTGCAAGTTTTGAATCGGCCTTTCACAAGCTACCATTCAAAATGCTAATGAAGAAACGCATTTTCAAATGCATCCGTCCCCGAAATTGACGTATATTTTCATGTCTCGATTCTCCCTCGACAAAGACCATTTCTACGCTTTGCATTCAAGGGTCGCGCATATCAGTACAACGTCCTTCCCTTCGGGCTCTCCCTGTCCCCCCGCGTCTTAACGAAAGTCACAGAGGGGGCCCTTGTTCCCCTGAGAGAATGCGACATTCACATCCTCAACTATCTCGATGACTGGCTTATACTGGCCCAGTCACGAGAGCAGTCTCCAAACAGAGGATGGCCCACTGGATAGTGGATGCCATCGCTTTGGCATATCAAAGCCAAGGCGTGCTGTACCCGCTCGGGTTGATAGGTCACTCTACTAGAAGTGTTGCATCCTCCTGGACGTTGGCACGAGGCACCTCGCAGACAGATATCTGTAGAGCTGCAGGCTGTGCGACACCCAGCACGTTCGCTAGTTTCTATAGCCTTCATGTAGACCCGGTATCCTCCTGTGTTCTCACTTCAAACGGCTTGTTGCGTCAAGACATGCGCTCATATTGATCCAGAGAGATCCCTGATTAAACAAACACTGTCAAGTTCCTCTGTCACCCTCTTCAGCCGGACGTGGCATTCAGATTCAAGCATTCATAAAAAGGATGAATGAAGCTAGAATATAATGTTTTTAAAATCAAAGAGTTAAAGTATAGTTAAATGTATATTTTAAGTATAAAAAAATAATATCTAAATAGGAACATAGTAGTGTACTGAAAGTGCAAACATAATATATAAATAGTAAACTATAAGTATGATGTTATGTTCACTTAAAGAAAACTAGTAGTTTACTGAGAGTATACTTCAAAGTGTACTTTCATAAACTAAAAATGTGCTACAAGTACTAAAATAGTAAACTACTAGCATACTTACGTTCACTTATAGTACAAATGCAGTACAAATGAGAAATGTATTGTGAACTAGTTGTCCACTTAAAGTTTACTACTGTTACATTTATAGTACACAATTAAACACATACTTTATATACTAAAAAGTGGGCCAATTTAGTCCCAAGCAGTATTGAAATAGTACACTTACAAGTTTACTACAAGTACATTGATATTAGTATACTTGCTACATAAAGTATACTTATTAAAAATATACTTGAACATTACTTAAGTACACTTAATAAAATGAACTTAAAGTATAGCCTCCTTTTTCGTAAAGGTTGTTGGAAGTTGAACAAATAAAGTGAGCCCCGGTTAAATGTCTATACATGAGAAAGCCAATTTCACTGAACATGTTCTCATGTCCACCATGCTTAATCGCAGTAAACTTACGTAAATGGCTTGCTGCTGCTGCATAAACTTACATTTAATGCTGTATAAACTTATGGTTATAAATACATATCACTGCTGCTATTTGCTTAAATTTTACTCCTACATTGAATGCAGGACTGTGAAAACCCTTCTTAAAACAAATTAAGGCATTGTTTGATATTTCGTAGATTAAAAGAATCCAGAAATCTCCCGGAATTTAGTGAGGGTGCTCTAATGCAGACGCTACTCTGTAAGCAACGGCTTCACCATATAATAGCAATGTACAGTGAAACATTTAGATTTAGATGTCATTAGTTTAACGATATTTGGAATAGAACTTCAAAATATTTTGAAACAAATATTTTCTAATATATTTATTAGTCTGAGTTTACATGCTAATGCCTTAATACTTTGCATATTAACGAGTTTATTTGCCCATATAATCTTAAGATATTAGGTTAAACTTATTTGGCTTGCTGTCTACTGATGAGGGGCTCGATGAAGCAGCTTTAACTCAAGCTCTGATATAACCCCACAGTGACTAAATATAGGATATGATTATGTAGGGCAAGGTACCTAAGATAAAGGTGGAGTTTGGGGAGGTGGTGGGATGCTGGAACAGCTGAGACTGAGGAGAGGTAAGGAGCTGTTTATATACTCTGGCTGTTGGCTGTTGATTGGAAGATTAGATGTGCTCGCTCCTCTCTAAATTACGTTTAGGAACTTCACTAATTTTTCAGTTCTCTAGCTGCCAGTGGTGGACAGTAAAAAAGTATTTTTACTTTGTTACTGTACTTAAGTAAATATTTCAAGTGTCTGTACTTTACTCGAGTATTTTTATTTTGAGATACTTTTACTTTATTACATTCCAAAGCATAAGATCATACTTTTTACTCCACTACATTTCATAAAATATATTGTTACTCTTTATTTTAAACTGAAGACACCGTCATGCTTAGAGACGCAAAAGCGGTGTCCGATTCGTGCACAAACTGATTATTTTTAATCACTGTTCAATCGGTTCCCAAATCACATCTAACAATTAATTTGTGAACTGGACTGATCAGATTGCAGCTGTTCTCGAGTCAACAACTCACTCAACTCACTGATTCAAGGATCCGTTCAGAACGAGTCTCTAGTGAACTAGGACGATCCTCTGAGTGCACGACTGATGGCGAAAAGTAAGTTACTAATGTCAAATGTTAGGATTAATTATTGTAACTGAAAATGACATTTAGGTCACAACTGTCAGTTGTTTATGGCGATCTGTTTAAGCCAACTGAAATGCTTAATGCGGACATGTCCACATCAATGTGTCTACACAGTTTAGGTAAAAAAAAAACAAAAAAAAAAACAAAAGTATAACAAATTAGAGCTGCATGATTAATCGTAACAAGACTGCGATCTCGATTTAAACAGCCACGCGATCTTATTTCTAAATGACATCGATTTTCCTGTGTCTGAGCAGGAGAAAGCAAGTGAACCACAATATTGTTATTTCCATGTTACAAATATCCAAATTATCACAGAAGTATTGAGATAAAAGTTTATAGTTTGGATATAAACATGGACATGTACGTTAGCGAGCAAATCACCTTTTAAAACTAACTTGGCGCTTCAAATAACGGTTGTAATGATTACATCGTTACGACTGTTAACAATGTATTTGACATTGAATCATCCAGTAATGAAAAAAGTGAAGTAGGGGGAGAGCGAGGCTTTTTGACTTTCTCAGTTTGTGTAAATCCATTTGGGATTCAGAGTATTTATTTTTTCCTACATTAATTGCACATGTCTAGTACAATTATGTGGTTTTGTTTCATTAATGCAGTGTATACTTTTTTCTTGATTTACCCCGAAAGAATGGAAGTGATATGTGACAACATGCCCCATAGGTAACATGACCTTATGGCAGCTTAAACTGTTATCTGATATAATCAAAAAATATCCATGACAAACTAAAATATTTTGTCAATAAAATACAATTATTAACTTTTTCAAATAAAAATAATGGCATTTTTTTAATCATTAAAAATAAACTAATTTTTGAGTTTGACAACAAACACCTCAAAACACAGCTATACAGCATAGTTCAAAAAAAAAAAAATAATTAAGCATTTCTGAACATTGACTCACAGTCATTCACATTTTTCTCATGGTTTCTCAATAGAATTCATAAAAGTATAGAATATAATAGCATATTTCTATAGGGCACAATGTAACGCAGTGTTACAACATGTCCCACCTGCACAACTGGGATTTAAACCCGGCTAGAGTCTTCTGCTGGTTAGATCAGCATTAAAGAACGTCTCGGTTACGTATGTAACCCTCGTTCCCTGAAGGAGGGAACGGAGACGTACGTCGGAACTGACCGACGAATTGGGATCTATTTTCAGAGACCAATCTACTTCGAGTGTTATAAACGAGCCAATGAAGATTGACATGCGGTTGACGCATTCCACGACCCGCCCCGCATCGCGGGTATAAATACGGAAGTGGAAGCACCGCATATCGCTTTTCAACTGAGGAGCCGAGACGAGTGACTCGGGCCTTCAGCTGAAGCACAGCACCTGGCGACGGGACGTACGTCTCCGTTCCCTCCTTCAGTGAACGAGGGTTACATACATAACCGAGACATTCCCTTTCAGTCGGTCACGTTCGACGTACGTCGGAACTCGACAGGGTTAGCCGTTTCCGGGGAACACAACTGGAGATAATAGACGCACGTATCCGGCCCAGAGGGCGGGAGTGGCGTTGCAAGCCGACACTAGAACGGGCACTTAGCGCTACTGGCCACTGGGGGCGAGGATGCGGGAAGATACCGGCTCTACACGGAGGCTATAGAATCTAGCGAACGTGTTAGGTGTCGCCCAGCCCGCAGCTCTACATATATCTGTCAGCGAGGCGCCTTGGGCCAGCGCCCAGGAGGAAGCTACACTCCTTGTGGAGTGCGCTCGCACCCCGAACGGGCAAGGCACGTCTTGGGACTGGTAAGCCAAGACGATAGCATCCACTATCCAGTGGGCTAACCTCTGCTTGGAGACAGCCTTTCCCTTCTGCTGGCCTCCGTAACAGACAAAGAGCTGCTCTGAGGTTCTAAAGCTTTGAGTTCGGTCCACATAGGTGCGGAGGGCGCGGACGGGACAGAGCAAAGCTAGGGCTGGGTCTGCCTCCTCCGAGGGCAGCGCTTGCAGGTTCGCCACCTGATCCCGGAAGGGAGTGGTAGGAACCTTGGGCACATATCCAGGCCGGGGTCTCAGGACAACGTGAGAGTTGGCCGGCCCGAATTCTAGGCACGATTCGTTGACCGAAAGTGCATGCAGGTCCCCTACCCTCTTGATTGAGGCCAATGCAGTCAGGAGCACTGTCTTCATGGACAGGATGTTTAACTCTGCAGACTGCAAAGGCTCAAAGGGAGGACCCTGAAGTGCTCTGAGCACCAGGGCTAGGTCCCAAGAGGGTATCGAGGTTGGACGAGGAGGATTCAGTCTCCTCGCACCTCTGAGGAACCTGACGATTAAGTCGTGCTTCCCTAAGGACTTACCTTCCACTGCATCGTGATACGCCGCTATTGCGGCGACGTACACTTTGAGGGTGGAGGGAGACAGCCTTCGCTCCAGCCCATCCTGCAGGAAAGAAAGCACGACATTAACCGAACACCTTCGGGGGTCTTCCCGGCGGGAAGAACACCACTCAACGAACAGGTTCCACTTCAACGTGTAGAGGCGCCTCGTAGAGGGGGCTCTAGCAGAAGTGATGGTGTCTACCACAGCTTGTGGTAGGCCACCTAGAACCTCCGCGTCCCGTCCAGGGACCAGACATGGAGTTTCCAGAGGTCTGGACGCGGGTGCCATAGAGTGCCCCGCCCCTGAGAAAGCAGGTCCTTCCTTAGGGGGATCGGCCAGGGAGGGGCTGTCGCGAGGAGTGTGAGTTCGGAGAACCAGGTCCGGTTGGGCCAGTAGGGCGCAACTAACAAGACCTGCTCCTCGTCCTCCCTGACCTTGCACAGTGTCTGTGCAAGAAGGCTCACTGGGGGAAACGCATATTTGCGTAGGTCCCGGGGCCAGCTGTGCGCCAGTGCATCCGTGCCGAGGGTGCCCCCGGTCAGGGAATAGTACAACTGGCAATGGGTCGAGTCCGGAGAGGCAAACAGGTCTACCTGCGCGGCTCCGAAGAGGTCCCATATCAGCTGGACACTCCGGGGGTGGAGTCGCCACTCTCCCGGAGGTGTCGACTGACGAGAGAGCTTGTCGGCTGTCTGGTTCAGCGCACCTGGGATGTGAATGGCCCGAAGCGACCTCAGACGCTTCTGACTCCACAGGAGGAGATGGCGGGCGAGTTGGAGCATGCAACGGGAGCGTAGACCACCCTGACGGTTGATGTACGCAACGGCCGCAGTGCTGTCCGTACGGACCAGCACGTGCTTGCCCTGTAGTGGCTTTTTGAGGCGACCCAGGGCGAGACGTACTGCCAATAACTCTAGGCAATTGATGTGCCAACGCAGTTGGGGCCCCGTCCACAGACCCGAAACTGTGTGCCCGTTGTACGTGGCCCCCCAGCCCGTGGATGAGGCATCCGTGAAGACCACAGCATGCCTGGACACCTGTTCTAAGGACACTCCCGCCCGTAGAAACGAAGGGTCCGCCCAGGGGTTGAAGGTTTGGCGACAGTAAGGAGTAACTGAGACCCGGTACTTGCCGCTCTGCCACGCCCATCTCGGGACTCGGTCGTGAAGCCAGCGTTGAAGCGGTCTCATATGAAGCAATCTGAGCGGCGTTACCGCGGCTGCAGATGCCATATGCCCCAGGAGCCTCTGAAAATATTTCAGTGGGACCGCTGTCCTGCCTTTGAACGTATTCAAGCAGTTCAACACTGACCGGACTCGCTCCTCTGTGAGGCGCGCTGTCCGGTTGACCGAATCCAGCTCCATACCGAGATAAGAGATCCTCTGTGTGGGACAGAGTTTGCTCTTCTCTCGGTTGACCCGAAGGCCCAACAGGCTGAGGTGACGGAGCACCAGGTCCCTGTGTTCACACAACTGATCCCGGGACTGGGCCAATATGAGCCAGTCGTCGAGATAGTTGAGAATCCGAACGCCGCGTTCTCTGAGCGGAACAATGGCTGCCTCCGCGACTTTCGTGAAGACGCGAGGCGACAGGGACAGCCCGAAGGGCAAGACTTTGTACTGATATGCCCTCCCCTCGAACGCAAAGCGTAGGAACGGTCTGTGTCGAGGGAGAATTGAGACATGAAAGTATGCGTCCTTCAGGTTGATCGCTGCGAACCAATCTCGGGGACGGATGCATTCGAAAATGCGTTTCTGTGTTAACATTTTGAACGGGAGCTTGTGCAGGGCCCGATTCAGAATGCGCAGGTCCAAGATTGGTCTTAACCCACCCCCTTTCTTGGGTACAATGAAGTAGGGGCTGTAGAACCCCGACCTCATATCGGCAGGAGGAACCGGCTCGATCGCGTCCTTCGCCAGCAGAACATCGATCTCCGACCGCAAGACATGGGCATCGCAGCTCCGCACGGTGGTGAAGAGGATGCCCCTGTACTTGGGCGGCCGGCGCGCAAACTGAATCGCGTAGCCGAGTCTGATAGTACGGATGAGCCAGCGAGACGGCCTGGGGATCAAAATCAAATCAAATCACCTTTATTTATATAGCGCTTTTTACAATGGCAATTGTTTCAAAGCAGCTTCACAGTGGTAACAGGAAAATAATGCAACGGAATTTGATTCGGCTGTACAGCCGCTCTGGTGAAAACGGTGATGTCATCCAGCTCATTTCAATTATCATATAGTGTCAATGCGGGCGGATCAGTAATATAATTGAAATTTAGGTGTCCCCAACTGAGCAAGCCAAAAGCCAAAGGCGACGGTGGCAAGGAACCAAAACTCCTTCAGGGCCAGAATGGAGAAAAAAAACCTTGGGAGAAACCAGGCTCAGTCGGGGTGCCAGTTCTCCTCTGGCCGACGAACAAATAGTGTATGATTATGATTCTGGCAACATTACAGGTCAGAAGTCATATTAGATAAATAGATATTCGTAGGATTATTCGAAAGATTGGAGTTGTCACGCCGGGGACGGGTTTAATTAGGATGTCGTGTCGATGCGGCATTTACAGGGGGGAGTTTAATTGACACTATTGTCTCTACAGACACTTCAGGGATATGGTCGTCATGTCCAGGCTAAGGTCCACCATCTGGTCTGGATACGGCCCGGATCCGGCCGACTGCAGTAAACCTCGGGATAAACAGAAAGACTAACATTAGCGTAGATGCCATTCTTCTTATGATGTAACGAGTACATCAGGTGTTATGGGAAGTGTTCCCGGTTCCGGCTGACCTAGTTAATGCAGCCTAAAACAATCATTTAACTGATTTGAATAACAGAAATTAAAAATGTTTTATGTGTATGCCATAGTAAAGAGATGTGTTTTTAGTCTAGATTTAAACTGACAGAGTGTGTCTGCTTCCCGAACAATACTAGGAAGACTGTTCCAGAGTTTAGGTGCTAAATAGGAAAAGGACCGACCGCCTGCAGTTGATTTTGATATTCTAGGTATTATCAACTGGCCAGAATTTTGAGACCGCAATAAACGTGATGGAGTATAATGCGTTAAGAGCTCGCTCAAGTACTGGGGCGCTAAACCATTTAGTGCTTTGTAAGTAATCAGCAAGATTTTAAAATGTATACGATGTTTAATAGGGAGCCAATGCAGTGTTGAAAGAACCGGGCTAATATGGTCATACTTCCTGGTTCTAGTAAGAACTCTAGCTGCTGCGTTTTGGACCAGCTGCAGTTTATTTATTAAGCGGGCAGGGCAACCACCCAGTAGAGCATTACAATAATCTAGCCTTGAGGTCATGAACGCATGAACTAACTGTTCAGCATTTTGCATTGAAAGCATGCGCCGTAATTTAGATATATTTTTAAGATGGTAGAATGCAGTTTTACAGATGCTAGAAACGTGGCTTTCAAATGAGAGATTGGTATCAAAGTGCACACCCAGGTTCCTAACTGACGACGAGGACTTGACAGAGCAGCCATCGAGTGTTAGACAGTATTCTAGGTTACTACTTGTGGAGTTTTTTTGTCCAATGATTAAAAATTCAGTTTTTTCTGAATTAAGTTGCAGGAAATTACTAGTCATCCAATTTTTAATATCAGCTATGCATTCTGTTAATCTTGTGAATTGGTAAGTTTCGTCAGGGCGTGAAGAAATATAGAGCTGAGTATCGTCAGCATAACAATGAAAATTAACACCATGCTTCCTAATAATATCTCCCAGTGGTAGCATGTACAGGGTGAAAAGCAACGGTCCTAGCACTGAGCCCTGCGGTACTCCATACTGAACTTGTGTTCGGTGTGACATCTCTTCATTTACTGCTACAAACTGATAACGGTCAGATAAGTATGATTTAAACCATGCCAATGAAGTTCCACTAATGCCAACATAATTTTCGAGTCTATTCAAAAGAATATTGTGGTCGATAGTATCGAATGCAGCGCTAAGATCGAGTAACACTAATAGAGATATACAACCACGATCGGATGATAAGAGTAAATCATTTGTTACTCTGATGAGAGCAGTCTCAGTACTATGATACGGTCTAAATCCTGACTGGAAATCCTCACAGATACCATTTCTTTCTAAAAAGGAGCATAATTGTGAGGACACTGCCTTTTCTAGTATTTTTGACAGAAAGGGTAGATTTGAGATTGGCCTGTAATTGACTAATTTTGTAGGATCAAGTTGCGTTTTTTTAATAAGTGGTTTAATAATAGCCAACTTAAAAGTTTTCGGTACATATCCTAATGTCAAGGATGAATTAATGATATTAAGGAGAGGATCTATGACCTCTGGAAGCATCTCTTTTAGTAGTTTAGTCGGTATGGGGTCGAGCATACATGTTGTTGATTTTGATGATTTAACGAGTTTAGCCAATTCTTCTTCTCCTATAGCAGTGAATGAATGTAATTTTTCCTCAGTGACACTACAATGCACTGTCTGATGTGATACTGTAGTAGACGGCTGCATGGTTATAATTTTTTTCCTAATATTATCAATCTTACAAGTAAAGAAGTTCATAAAGTCATTACTGCTGTGCTGTTTACAAACATCAGAAGGTGAAGCTTTATCTTTGGTTAATTTAGCCACTGTATCGAATAAATACCTAGGGTTGTGTTTGTTTTCTTCTAAGAGAGTCGAGAAATAAGCAGATCTAGCAGTTTTTAGGGCCTTTCTGTATGCAATCATGCTCTCTTTCCACGAAATGAGAAAAACTTCTAGTTTTGTTTTCTTCCAGCTGCGCTCCATTTTTCTGGCTGCTGTTTTAAGGGCCCGGGTGTGCTCGTTGTACCACGGCGTTGGACTGTTTTCTTTAATCTTCTTTAAGCGCCGGGGAGCAACTGTGTCTAAAGTGCTGGAAAAGAGAGAGTCAATAGTTTCTGTTGCAACATCGAGTTCCTCTAGGCTATCTGGGATGCTGAGGAGATGAAACTGATGAGGAAGATTATTTACAAAGAAATCTTTAGTCGCAGCAGTGATAGTCCTGCCATATTTAAAGCGAGGGGACGGCTTTGCAGCCTTTGCTAAATTAAGTGTACATGATACTAGGTAATGATCTGAGATGTCATCGCTCTGCTGCAGAATTTCAATGGTATCAACATTTATTCCATGTGACAGTATTAGGTCTAACGTATGATTACGGCGATGAGTGGGTCCTGACACGTGTTGCCTTACTCCAATAGAGTTTAGAATGTCTCTAAATGCCAATCCCAGTGCGTCTTTTTCATTGTCTACATGGATATTAAAATCACCAACAATTAGGACTTTATCTGCAGCCAGTACTAACTCTGATAGAAAATCAGCAAATTCTCTGGTAAAGTCTGTATGGTGCCCTGGTGGCCTATATACAGTAGCCAGCACAAATGTCAAACGGGATTTATCGATTTCACTACATAACGTTACATAAAGCACCAAAACTTCAAAGGAATTATATTTGAAACTAGACTTGTGAGTAATACTGAAGATATTATTATAAATTACAGCAACACCTCCCCCTTTACCTTTCAGACGTGGCTCGTGTTTATAACAATAATCTTGGGGGGTGGACTCATTTAAAGTAATGTAATCGTCAGGTTTTAGCCAGGTTTCTGTCAAACACAGCACATCTAGGTTATGATCTGTAATCATATCATTAACAATAAGCGCTTTTGAGGAAAGGGATCGAATATTCAGCAGCCCGAGCTTTATCATTTGATCATCTGTATTATAGCTGTTATTTATTTGTTGGACATCAATTAAATTTTTACCGTTGAATGATTTTGATGGTTTTTTGTATTTACTAATTCGTGGAACAGACACAGTCTCTATGTGATAATATCTAGGTGAAAGAGTCTCTATGTGCTGGGATTTATCTGACTTCTGTGACGTGAGACAGCTAGCAGGCGGTCGGGTAAGCCAGTCCGTCTGCTTCCTGACCTGGGCCCCAGTTAGTCAAGGTTTAGCTCTAAGACTATGTGCCAAATTACTAGAGAGAAGAGCGGCACCATCCCAGGAAGGATGAATACCATCTTTTTTCAACAGGTCAGGTCTGCCCCAAAAGCTTTTCCAATTGTCTATGAACCCTATGTTATTTTGTGGACACCACTTAGACAACCAGCCATTGAGTGATGATAGTCTGCTAAGTATCTCATCACTCCTTTTAACGGGGAGGGGACCAGAGCAAAAAACGTCATCTGCCATCGTACTTGCGAGTTTACACACCTCTTTAAATGTTAATTTTGGTGATCTCCGACTGGCGAAGTCGAACATCATTTGTGCCGACGTGAATAATAATCTTAGAGAATTTACGATTAGCATTAGCCAGCACTTTTAAATTTGCTTTGATGTCAGGCGCTCTGGCTCCCGGTAAACATGTGACTATGGTGGCTGGTGTCTCTATTTTCACGTTCCGTGTAATAGAATCGCCAATAACTAGGGCACTTTCAACAGGATTCTCAGTGGGTGCATCACTGAGTGGGGAGAACCTGTTTGATGTTCTAATCGGAACGGAAGAGTGGTTTTTTGATCCGCGACTATGCCGTCTCACCGTCACCCAGTTGCCCTGCTGCACGGGCTCTACAGCCGGAACCGAACAATGTACAGAGTTCACTAAGCTATTCGCATCCAAAGCAGTGTCTAAAGCTGTTACATTCTCACTACTCTCAAATAAAGTCTGGATGCGTGTCTCTAATTCTGAAATCTTCTCCGTCAGCCTGACTATCTCCTTACATTTATCACATGTGAAGCCCTGTTCGCCAACGGAGAAAGATATACTAAACATGAAACATGCAGTGCAAGTGACAATGATAGGAGAAGAAGACATGGCTTACCGTATTTGTTGATTAATCCAACTTACCACAGTTGTTTGATGGAGTCTATTTACTAATCCAACTCACCACAGTTGTTTAATGAACTCAGAAAACAAGAGACCCGAGTGCAGAGATGGCAAGCTAACAGGCTAGCGAAATGCTAACACGTGATAGTGATTTAGATTAAAAGCTAGCGGTGTCAGATTTAATATGGTAGGCAATATTAGACAATATATGGTGATGGGTAAATTATATTTAGCAGTTTAAACAACAGGGAATGATATCAAATAAAGATTCAAAAGCAAGCAGAGCACACGCGAGCACAGCAGTCAGAAGGACAAACAGGAGGCAGACAGGAGCAATCGATCAAACCAAACTAGGTTTGATCGATCAAACTAGGGGATCAAACTAGGGGAGACCTAGCCAGGCTCCCAGAGACCGAACAAGCAGGACCAACGGCACCACAGACGTACCCGGGGTGGGGCAGCGAAGTGGAGTAGACAGACCCGACTCGGGAGGCCCGGAGGCGGCCCGGAGTGTTGTCTGAGTACTCCAGGGTGGGGCAGAGTATGGGTGAGGAGGCCCGGGGGCGTCCTCGGTGCCCATACTGCTGCCCCCTGGCGAGGGGGGAGAGGGGAGGAAAGGAGTGGCGAGGCCCGGGGGCGTCGCACACTGCCAACCTGGCCCTCTTGGGGCCCAGGGAGGGAGGAAACTGCTCTTTTATTGAGAATGTGGGTACCGCTGGACTCCGGAGAGCCAGCGGCAGGATGTTGTGATGACCAGTGGTAACATTCTCCCCCCGGTCCTCCTCCGGGGGGAGGAGGGGTGCGGACACCACCTCCCCTGGAGCAGCTCCTCTTCTCCCTGGGCTGCCCGTCTCAGGGCCGCTTGACCTTGCGCTTGCCGGCGGACTTTGCGGGACCCTGGACGGGTTGGGCAGTACCCCTACGCCCGGCACCCTGTTTGCCAGGTGGAGGCTGCTGCTTAGGCTTAGCAGGGGCGGAGGCGGACGCAGGGGGACGCCCTCGGTGACGAACAGGCGGAGGTGCTGCAGCCGGCGACTGGGTGGAGGCAGCAGCAGGTCGCCGGGGCAGAATGTTCTTGATCGCCTCCGTCTGCTTCTGGGCCACCGAGAACTGCTGGGCGAAGCTCTCGATGGCTTCGCCAAAGAGGCCGGCCTGGCAGACAGGGGCGTTGAGAAACCGTACTTTGTCGGTCTCACGCATATCCGCCAGGTTCAGCCACAGGTGAACAGCTGTTTTTTCCTTTTTTGCGATCTCCACTGTAGGCACCGTCACACCAACACCGTAAACTGGAGCGATCCTCTTTGACTGAATGTAACACTCTTCGTAGGAACAAAGTACTGTTCGGCTCCGAAGTTGAAAGCGATATGCGGTGCTTCCACTTCCGTATTTATACCCGCGATGCGGGGCGGGTCGTGGAATGCGTCAACCGCATGCCAATCTTCATTGGCTCGTTTATAACACTCGAAGTAGATTGGTCTCTGAAAATAGATCCCAATTCGTCGGTCAGTTCCGACGTACGTCGAACGTGACCGACTGAAAGGGAACTATCTCAACTCTTAAATAACAGATATAAGATTACAATAACATCAGATTTGTCTTATTTTAAATAAACACAAAAAACAGAGATTTAAAATTAACGCAAGTAAGAAATTTACTTTTGCTATGGTTAAGAAAATGTTCAGTGATATCTTCCAAAGATTTTTTCATTTTGACGCAATTTTTTGTCTATATATAATGTTGATATGGCAACTAGTAAATACACTAAGTTTCATCATCCTGGTATGTGTGGAAAGTGTTAAACCATGTGTGTTACAACTAACCCCGCGTTAGGTTGTGCCCCGCTCTCCAGTAGTTATGAGTCATTGAATCATTCATTCAAATCCATTTTTTAAATAATTAAATTAAATTAAATATTTTTTTAAATAGAGTGCAGCAATTAATATTATGTTATTTTGTTTAATTATCTGTTCAGAATTGTGGGAGAATCATAATCTCTAGTTCAAACATTGATCTCATTTTATTCAGAATCGTGCAGCTCTAACACAAATTAAATAAATGCATGCACATTATGCATTTAGACCTATGTGACGTCTGTTTTTATATTGTTTGTCAACACACATTACATATTATGTATCTGCATCCACTAATCTGACTAGTGCTGGCTATTTGACAATTCATAATTATTTTGAGCAATAGGATTATATAAAATATATAATATAAAATTACAAAATAAACATTCATCAATCAGTACTTTTTACTTAAGTACATTAAATATCAAATACTCTTGTACTTTCACTCAAGTAAAATTGAAAAGGAGTACTCAATACTTTTACTGGAGTAATATTTTATTATATGTATCTGTACTTTTACTCAAGTACTTGATTTGTGTACTTCATCCACCACTGCTAGCTGCTAATATACTTAGTAATTCACTCTAAGAATTAAAACAGGACTGTTAACATGATACATGAATTAAACCTTGTGTATGGTTACTTCATAAGGAACTGATAAAGCAGACCATGCAAAAAAAGCATGATATAGTATGAGAAAAACCGTTTACTTATCTTAGATGTTGAATTTCAGAGGACTTCTATAAGAACGCTGCACTGCTAAGGCAAATGCTAACCAAGTATTTGAAGGTTGAGCATGCAAGCTCATTGGCTACTGATACAGCAAGAACCAATCAGTTGTACCCTATAGATAACGATGTGATTGCAAACAGATTGAATTAAGAACCTATTAGCTTGCGCCATCTAGAGTTTTATCATGACAGAACTTTGTGAAATGAAATCTATAGAATGCAATGCTTTTTTCAAGAGCATGACCTAATTATGTTTACCTGTCATACTAACTACAAACAAAGCTTATAATGACAGGTCGAGAGCTGCAGTTCCCATTCAGTCGGTCACTTCTACTTGGCATACAATGATTGCACCAGGTGCTCATGCCACGCAGTGCAGGTATAAATGAGACACAGGTGCTTGCATCAAATTAGCTTTTTGCTTCGGAGCCGAGTGGTAAATGGTTCTTTCAGATATCACTCTCTTCTACGCAGTGGAACTGACTGAAGCCTGCCTTTTTGAAGCGATCTCTTCAGTCGGTGTTGGTGTGACAGCGCTGCAGCGGGTCGTGTGGTTCTTTGATCATCTCTCTTTTTTGTTTGATAGAGCAAACACAAAGGCTGTTCTCACAGCTGGTTCGGTGCGCTAGGTGGAGAGCGCTGAAAAGCCGTTCTTACGGCTGGTAAGAGAGCGCCTTCGTGAGAGAGAGTGCGCACGTCAGGCTGCACTATTCCCTGGCTGTGTCGCCATGACCCTTCCCCCTGCGTGCTTCAGCACCAAGGAGAGCGTCCTTCTAAAAGAGCTTACACAGATAGAGCTTGCGTCTTTTTCAAGATGACATTCTATCTGTGTGTTTCTGGATGCGGTGGTTACCTGTCCCTGAGGGATGGTCACACGCTAAGGCAGCGCTGGTGGATGACTCATGTTCTCACTGCGGGAACATGACCATCTCGGAGTTGCGGTCGAGACTCCATCTCGCAAGGGGTGGAGTCCCCGTGCCTCTGCCTCGATCTAACCCTCCACAGAGGGTTACTTCAGGCAGTAGCACGGGTGATTTGATGGTTATGGTGAGCGCGCTTCCCCCAGGGACCCAACCCCCGGGGAACCCTCACCCCTCCCGCACTTCGCAGCCAGTAGAGCTGCCGTCGGAACGCGGTGGGCCACCCACGAGGTGTGTATCCTTCGGGGCTCCTCTCGATGATCAGATGTCCATCGCTGCATCGGAGGGAGGGTCAGAATTTTCTGGAGATGACGTGTCGGCGCAGGGGGCTCCTTCGGGAAGATCCGCTGTGCCCGATACGGACCCAGAAATGATGGCCATGCTTTCCCGGGCCGCTAAGAGAGTCAGGCTCATGTGGAACCCTCCACCGTGTCCCGAACCCTCGAGGCTGGACGATTGGTTTCTCAGGGTGGCCCATGCTGGTTCTCAGCGCCCCACCCCGGTTCCTTTCTTTCCTGAGGTGCACGAGGAGGCCATCAGGCCCAGGCACTGAAGACCTTGCACAAGGGTGGTCACGATCCCGCAGTTCTGCATGAACTGAGAACCGCAACAGACCTCACGCTTCGTGCGACGAAGGTTACGGCGCGGGCAGTGGGTTGTGCGATGTCCACGATGGTGGTCCAGGAACGCCATCTCTGGCTGTGTCTGGCTGACATGAGGAAAACCGACAAGATCAGGTTCCTTAATTCCCCCGTGTCCCAGATCGGCCTCTTCGGTGACGCGGTCCAGAAATTTGCCCAGCAGTTCTCGGCCGCACAGAAGCAGACTGAGGCGATCAGTCACATCCTGCCACGGCGGTAAGCTGCTGTCTCCACCCCGCCACCGGCAGCGCCACAGCCTGCTCGTCGCCGAGGGCGACCGCCTGCGTCTGCCTCCGCTCCCGCATCGCAGCAGCAGTCTCCACCCAAGCGACATCGAGGAGCCGGGCGCAAGCAGGCCGCCCTGCCCATCCAGGCCTCGGAGATGGGGAGGACTGCTCTTCAGGAGACGGTGATCGCACCGCTCCATCCCCCGGAGGAGGGCCGGGCGCAGAATCTTTGGTTCCGTTTTCTTTGTGTTCGCTGCCATCGAACCATCAGGCTCGGCTATACGATTCAGTTCGCCCGGCATCCCCCCAGGTTCATGGGTGTCTGCTTCACTTCGGTGAATGCTGCAGATACCCATGTTCTGCGTGCGGAGATCGCAGTCCTACTGGCGAAGGACGCGATAGAGCCGGTCCCTCCAGCCGATATGAAGACAGGCTTCTACAGCCCGTACTTCATTGTACCCAAGAAAACCGGTGGGTTACGGCCAATCTTGGACCTGCAAGTTCTGAATCGGAACCTTCACAAGCTACCGTTCAAGATGCTCACGCAGAAACGCATTTTCGTGTGCATCCGTCCCCGAGATTGGTTTGCAGCGATCGACCTGAAGGACGCGTACTTTCATGACGCGATTCTCCCTCGACACAGGCCATTTCTGTGCTTTGCGTTCGAGGGTCGAGCATATCAGTACAAAGTCCTGCCCTTTGGGCTGTCCCTGTCCCCCCGTGTCTTTACGAAGGTCACGGAGGGGGCCCTTGTGCCCATGAGAGAACAGGGCGTTCGCATCCTCAACTATCTCGACGACTGGCTCATTCTAGCACAGTCCAGGGATCAGTTGTGCGAACACAGGGACCTGGTGCTCAGACACCTCAGCCAGTTGGGTCTTCGGGTCAACTGGGAAAAGAGCAAACTCACCCCCGTGCAGAGGATCTCTTTTCTCGGTATGGAGTTGGATTCGGTCGAACGGACGGCGTGCCTCACAGAGGAGCGTGTCCAGTCAATGCTGAACTGTCTGAACACGTTTCAAGGCAGGATGGCGGTCCCACTGAAACAATTTCAGAGGCTCCTGGGGCATATGGCGGCCGCGGCGGCAGTAACACCGCTCGGCCTGCTTCATATGAGACCGCTTCAGCATTGGCTTCACGGCCGGGTCCCGAGATGGGCGTGGCAACGCGGCACTCACCGGGTGAGTATCACACCGGCCTGCCACCAAACCTTCAGCTCGTGGTCAGACCCCTTGTTCCTTCGGGCCGGGGTGCCCTTGGAACAGGTGTCCAGGCATGCTGTGGTTTTCACGGATGCCTCTGCCATGGGCTGGGGGGGCCACGTACAACGGGCATGCAGTGTCAGGGGTTTGGACGGGCCCGCACCTGCAATGGCACATTAACTGCCTCGAGTTGCTAGTAGTACATCTTGCACTGAGCCGCCTCAAAAGGCTGTTACGGGGCAAAGATGTATTGGTCCGTACGGACAACACTGCGACCGTTGCGTACATCAACCGACAAGGTGGTCTGCGCTCCCGTCGCATGTCGCAACTCGCCCGCCATCTCCTCCTCTGGAGTCAGAAGTGTCTGAGGTCGATTCGGGCCATTCATGTCCCTGGTGTGCGCAACCATGTGGCCGACGAGCTGTCACAAGCTGCGCTCCCGGGAGAATGGCGACTCCACCCCCAGGTGGTCCAGCTGATCTGGAGACAGTTCGGGGTGGCACAGGTCGACCTGTTTGCTTCCCCAGAAACGTCCCACTGCCAGTGGTTTTATTTGCTGACCGAGGGCACACTCGGCACGAATGCACTCGTGCGCAGCTGGCCCTGGGGCCTGCGCAAATATGCGTTTCCCCCAGTGACCCTACTTGCACAGACACTGTGCAAGGTCAGGGAGGACGAGGAGCAGGTCCTGTTGGTGGCGCCGTACTGGCCCAACCGGACTTGGTTTCCGGAGCTTATGCTCCTCACGACAGCCCCTCCCTGGCCAATTCCTCTGAGGAAGGACCTTCTGACTCAGAGATGGGGCACCCTTTGGCACCCGCGTCCAGACCTCTGGAAACTTCATGTCTGGTCCCTGGACGGGACGCGGAGGTTCTAGGTGACTTACCCCATGAGGTAGTTAACACCATCACTTCGGCACGAGCACCGTCTACGAGACAGGCTTATGCCTTGAAGTGGAACCTGTTCGTTGAGTGGTGTTCTTCTCGCCAAGAAGGCCCCCGAAGATGTTCGATCGCGTCTGCGCTTTCCTTCCTGCAACAGGGGTTGGAGCGTAGGCTGTCGCCCTCCACCTTCAAAGTCCATGTTGCTGCAATATCTGCTTATCACGATCACGTAGAAGGTAAGTTGGTTGGGAAGCATGACCTGGTCGTCAGGTTCCTCAGGGGGGCGAGACGGTTAAATCCTTCTCGACCTCCCTCCATACCCTCTTGGGATCTTGCTCTGGTGCTCCGAGCAATTCAGAATGCCCCATTTGAGTCTTTGCAGTCGGCAGAGCTAAAGATTCTGTCTATGAAGACTTTGCTGTTGGCTGCACTGGCCTCCATCAAGAGGGTAGGGGACCTGCAGGCATTTTCGGTTGACGAATCGTGCCTAGAGTTCGGGCTGGGTGACACCCACATGGTACTGAGACCCTGGCCTGGCTATGTGCCCAAGGTTCCTACCACTCCCTTCAGGGACCAGGTGGTGAATCTGCAAGCGCTGCCCTTGGAGGAGGCAGACCCAGCCCTAGCTTTGCTCTGTCCCGTCCGCGCTCTGCAGATCTACGTGGATAGAACGCAAAGCTTAAGGACCTCAGATCAGCTCTTTGTCTGTCACGGAGGCCAGCAGAAGGGAAAGGCAGTCTCCAAGCAGAGGATGGCCCACTGGATAGTGGCCCTGTCCACTCAGGGTGCGAGCACACTCTACTAGAAGTGTTGCATCCTCCTGGGCGCTGGCACGTGGCGCCTCGCTGTCAGACATCTGTAATGCTGCGGGCTGGGCGACACCCAACACGTTTGCTAGATTCTACAGCCTACGTGTACAGCCGGTTTTCTCCTGTGTTCTCACCTCAAACGGGTAGAAGCACTGAGAGGCCCTGGCTCTTGTCGGCTTGCTGCGCTACGGAGCTTACATTCTCCAGAAGCAAACTCTGTCGAGTCCTCCATCACCCTCGGTGCCGGACGTGGCAGAGCGTCTGGCATCAGGCCCTTTTCCGCTGAATCCTGGAGAACCGGTACTGGGCTGGGGTTATATGAGTGACCCTGCGGGGATCCCATATATTTTTCCACGATTGATCCTAACGGAAGCCTGTGTCTTTCCCTTTGGAGAGCCCCCCCTTCAGTGGGGCTGGAGCCCCCTCTCGGTTGCGAGCTACGGCTCAGCATTGTACTCCACATAACTCCTTCGGGGTACGATGTGGGTTCCGCAGCGTTCCCTTCCACTAGGGCACGCTTTCCCAGTGTTATCCAATAGTCACTGAGCGGGTCATGCGGAACAGCAGTGATGGACTTCTCAGTGATGGCCTCCTGAGCTCTCTTACCTGATGAGATGGGGCTCACACAGAGAAGTCCATCACTGCAGGGCACTGGAAGGGGGCAGAGGCCATGGCGCTTTGGTAGGGATTCCTATTTGTCGGTCTCCGACGTGGCGTCGGAAGTGATGGACTGAATGGGAACGTCTCGGTTACGTATGTAACCCTCGTTCCCTGAAGGAGGGAACGGAGATGCCACGTCCCGTGGTCAGCTCGTGGTCAGACCCCTTGTTCCTTCGGGCCGGGGTGCCCTTGGAACAGGTGTCCAGGCATGCTGTGGTTTTCACGGATGCCTCTGCCATGGGCTGGGGGGGCCACGTACAACGGGCATGCAGTGTCAGGGGTTTGGACGGGCCCGCACCTGCATTGGCACATCAACTGCCTCGAGTTGCTAGTAGTACATCTTGCACTGAGCCGCCTCAAAAGGCTGTTACGGGGCAAAGATGTATTGGTCCGTACGGACAACACTGCGACCGTTGCGTACATCAACCGACAAGGTGGTCTGCGCTCCCGTCGCATGTCGCATGTCGCAACTCGCCCGCCATCTCCTCCTCTGGAGTCAGAAGTGTCTGAGGTCGATTCGGGCCATTCATGTCCCTGGTGTGCGCAACCATGTGGCCGACGAGTTGTCACAAGCTGCGCTCCCGGGAGAATGGCGACTCCACCCCCAGGTGGTCCAGCTGATCTGGAGACAGTTCGGGGTGGCACAGGTCGACCTGTTTGCTTCCCCAGAAACGTCCCACTGCCAGTGGTTTTATTCGCTGACCGAGGGCACACTCGGCACGGATGCACTCGTGCGCAGCTGGCCCTGGGGCCTGCGCAAATATGCGTTTCCCCCAGTGACCCTACTTGCACAGACACTGTGCAAGGTCAGGGAGGACGAGGAGCAGGTCCTGTTGGTGGCGCCGTACTGGCCCAACCGGACTTGGTTTCCGGAGCTTATGCTCCTCACGACAGCCCCTCCCTGGCCAATTCCTCTGAGGAAGGACCTTCTGACTCAGAGATGGGGCACCCTTTGGCACCCGCGTCCAGACCTCTGGAAACTTCATGTCTGGTCCCTGGACGGGACGCGGAAGTTCTAGGTGACTTACCCCATGAGGTAGTTAACACCATCACTTCGGCACGAGCACTGTCTACGAGACAGGCTTATGCCTCGAAGTGGAACCTGTTCGTTGAGTGGTGTTCTTCTCGCAGAGAAGGCCCCCGAAGATGTTCGATCGCGTCTGCGCTTTCCTTCCTGCAACAGGGGTTGGAGCGTAGGCTGTCGCCCTCCACCTTCAAAGTCCATGTTGCTGCAATATCTGCTTATCACGATCACGTAGAAGGTAAGTTGGTTGGGAAGCATGACCTGGTCGTCAGGTTCCTCAGGGGGGCGAGACGGTTAAATCCTCCTCGACCTCCCTCCATACTCTCTTGGGATCTTGCTCTGGTGCTCCGAGCAATTCAGAATGCCCCATTTGAGTCTTTGCAGTCGGCAGAGCTAAAGATTCTGTCTATGAAGACTTTGCTGTTGGCTGCACTGGCCTCCATCAAGAGGGTAGGGGACCTGCAGGCATTTTCGGTTGACGAATCGTGCCTAGAGTTCGGGCTGGGTGACACCCACATGGTACTGAGACCCTGGCCTGGCTATGTGCCCAAGGTTCCTACCACTCCCTTCAGGGACCAGGTGGTGAATCTGCAAGCGCTGCCCTTGGAGGAGGCAGACCCAGCCCTAGCTTTGCTCTGTCCCGTCCGCGCTCTGCAGATCTACGTGGATAGAACGCAAAGCTTAAGGACCTCAGATCAGCTCTTTGTCTGTCACGGAGGCCAGCAGAAGGTAAAGGCAGTCTCCAAGCAGAGGATGGCCCACTGGATAGTGGCCCTGTCCACTCAGGGTGCGAGCACACTCTACTAGAAGTGTTGCATCCTCCTGGGCGCTGGCACGTGGCGCCTCGCTGTCAGACATCTGTAATGCTGCGGGCTGGGCAACACCCAACACGTTTGCTAGATTCTACAGCCTACGTGTACAGCCGGTTTTCTCCCGTGTTCTCACCTCAAACGGGTAGAAGCACTGAGAGGCCCTGGCTCTTGTCGGCTTGCTGCGCTACGGCGCTTACATTCTCCAGAAGCAAACTCTGTCGAGTCCTCCATCACCCTCGGTGCCGGACGTGGCAGAGCGTCTGGCATCAGGCCCTTTTCCGCTGAATCCTGGAGAACCGGTATTGGGCTGGGGTTATATGAGTGACCCTGCGGGGATCCCATATATTTTTCCACGATTGATCCTAACGGAAGCCTGTGTCTTTCCCTTTGGAGAGCCCCCCCTTCAGTGGGGCTGGAGCCCCCTCTCGGTTGCGAGCTACGGCTCAGCATTGTACTCCACATAACTCCTTCGGGGTACGATGTGGGTTCTGCAGCGTTCCCTTCCACTAGGGCACGCTTTCCCAGTGTTATCCAATAGTCACTGAGCGGGTCATGCGGAACAGCAGTGATGGACTTCTCAGTGATGGCCTCCTGAGCTCTCTTACCTGATGAGATGGGGCTCACACAGAGAAGTCCATCACTGCAGGGCACTGGAAGGGGGCAGAGGCCATGGCGCTTTGGTAGGGATTCCTATTTGTCGGTCTCCGACGTGGCGTCGGAAGTGACGGACTGAATGGGAACGTCTCGGTTACGTATGTAACCCTCGTTCCCTGAAGGAGGGAACGGAGATGCCACGTCCCGTCGCCATGTCCTCTGTACCCTGCTGGGGTGCCAGTTACCTACTCGGCTCCTCAGCAAAAGAAGCTAATTTGATGCAAGCACCTGTGTCTCATTTATACCCGTGCTGCGTGGCATGAGCACCTGGTGCAATCATTGCATGCCAATGTGCGTTGGCTCGTTTAGTTACACTCGAAGTAGATTGGCTCTCGCGAGCGAGATTCCTATTCGTTGGTCTCCGATGTGGCGTCTCCTTCAGGGAACGAGGGTTACATACGTAACCGAGAAGTTCCAACCACAACTTTGCAATGCTGTCTGCAAATATATAGGAATTATAGCTTTGGGAAACACCAAATAATTGAACTTTGATGGTAACAAAAACTTGCAATCATAGTTGGCTAAAATGCTTTTGGGAAACACACCCCTGGTGAGCAGTGCACCAATCAAAAAAAGAGAGCTACAAATGTATTTTCACTCTTGGGGTATGATGATATATGTTATTGACGACAGACATCAGAAAATATCAAACCTCCGAACGTTTCTAATCAATAGAAAACTGTACGCATGTTGATTGCGATACGTTAAAATATGCGCTTTAAGTAATAAATGGATTAACATCTTTCTATCTCTCTCTCGTAGACACATTAAGAGAGAGAAAAGCTGCAAAAAGATATTTTACGTATTATAACGTATTGCTAGGTTTAAAGGTTAGATTTTATTCATGTTTTAACAGGCTGGCAATCAAAAAGAGCCACCCAGCTACACCAGAGTAAAACAGCTAGATATGTGAGTTAATGAGACTAACCTTTGTGGATGCAATGTCTAATAAAATGACGTTCCGGTGTCTTTAATTGTTTTCCACACTTTCTTTGCATCTAGCCGATCTGACATGGTAATAAATCCAATTTGTGAGAACATATGGCACGATGGATTCTGTCATGTTTCATGGGACTCTTATGACATTTCGGAGTTTACGCGCATTACACGGACATCTGTAATCAAATTCTATAACAAGGGTCCGATCTACCATGTCACGTACATGTGAAGCAGATATTATAACATAAAGCTAAAAAAATTTAATTTACGATAGATAAGGATTAAAGACTTGACTTGTTTTTAAAATATTTAAAAAGAGTCTTATTTGTGGAGTCAAGTCAAGTCTGAAGTCATTTCAGGTCGAGTCCCGAGTCAAGTCTTAAGTCTCATAAAATGCGACTCGAGTGCATTTAGCCAGTGAACAAGTGCTGAACAACTTGATCTTGATTGTGTACATTCTGTGTTACATACGTTCACTTGATTGTGTACGTTCTGTGTCTGTGATTGGCTATACTCAACACTTCAAAACGCGTCGTAAATGTCAACTCTCAACAGTCTTCAGAGACTAACACAAATATGCAGGGGAGTGTTTAAAACCGCTGCCTATCAGCCGGTACCGGATATAGAATTGACTATTTGACACACAGTCTGCACGTGCTTATTGATTCCCGGGCCACACCGCAAATGACAAGGGCCCTCTTGCAGTGAGCTTTTTCTTTTCACTAAAGCTGGCACACACTGTGCGGCTTTATAATAGTCATCATTATTGTTGCTTTTCAGACTTTACGAACATGAATATGACAACAAAAAAAAAAAAACCTGGACGCACACAAGAGAACTTGTCCAGAGTTTTACATCAACCCACTCACAACTGAATTTATTTCAGGTTAAAATTTTATCACAACGGTCATTAATTGGCTGTGGTGAGCATGTCAAACTATCTATCAAAGACATCAGATTTTAGCCTAGGGTCAAAGGAATCTTTTAGGATTGTGATTATTTGTCTCAGACTGCCAAATCGTGGCCAATATCGCGTAGTATGAACCTGGCTTAAGGTATCAAATGATGACACTCGCATTGATTATGTCTGTAATCTTAAATCTATGGCTTTCTTCACATACTTTAGGCAGTAGCCTAACAATTCCTTCTGTTTATTCATCTAACATCTATGTCAATGTCCATATCTACTTCAATGTTCAATGTCCATATTCTAATAATATAATCTATTTTCTTTGCAAATATTTTAAGCACTTCATTCAAAGAACCTTCCAACGGATGGGTATCTTTTGATTTAGCAGTTATTTTTGGGGTAGGCTCCGCCCCTGACTTCATCTTCAGGCAGGAACTGCAAGCATCTGCTACCCTCCGGATTCGGACTATGGACAGGGCCTACACCAAAGAACTTTATAATTTCATTAATTCGATACTACTTGTATACAAACTGTAAATAAATCGTATTCAAATGTTTTCTTGCCTCCTGAGTCTTTCGGGTAGAAATTATATTATTTTATAGTATTCTATACAGTGATAAAGGCTATATCGATTAGCATTGCATTATAAATATACATTATCCTTACGAAAATAACCAAGATGTCTTGAAGAACACAGACAAACCATACTCGCACAATTGTGTTCATTTTCTTCATGTTTAATCAGTCAAAACGTCTCCATCTGCATTTTATTCCGCTGCAGCTATATTAGGGATTTCCTGGAATGTCAAAAGTTTAATACTTCTATGGGTCTCACTTCTGGACTTTCTGCGCCCTCGCCCAATTTTGGATAAAAATACAACAAAAATATTGTTGTCTCATTGTCTCTGTGAGGATATGCGCTGAAAGTTCGTCAGATTTTACTTTCACTTTCTGTAGTGGATAATTGACTGGGTTTGAGACTTCACCGACATTACTCTCGCGCACATTGCGTTTGCACATTTAAGTTTGCACATTGCGTGATATACACTGACTCATGATTTAAAACGAAAAAAAAAAAAATTCCTTTGACATTTTTCTTTATCACCAATTCAAATGATGGACAACGTTTCACATTTCCCGTGATAATAAATTTGGAATCGTATCGCACCAAACAATTTTCTGAAACTGGTTGCAATGTGCAGTTTTTGCTGTGGTGGTATGTGATGAAAAGAGTAATTTATTGTGTCATAACCAATGTAGAAAAGCACAACCGCACGAGGAGGCTAGTGAAGTAGTGATGTCCGTTTATGAATGATTCGTCACTCTGTCTGCCTTCGCTTAAATAGTTGTGAAACGCGGGCTATAATGGTTGCTACGCACTTGTGTGTGTAACTTCACCCATACGCAGCAGTGATACTGTAGATTAATTTTACTGACTTGACGACTTTGAATTCCGTTCAATCATTTTGTTTATTTAAACATACTGGTAGTTAAAATATTACTTTTCAATGGCTAATTTATCCAAACACGTCCACATATGCAATCTTTGATCATATTCCGAATTAGGAAGTCATTATAATGCAGCCAAAGATAAATTATGATCAACCCAATGAAAGAAACGTTCATGAGCGACTATCACAGAGACAGTGTTTCACCACAGAGATACCCGAGAAAAGATACAGGTAAAAGAAAATATTTAATTTCAGTCATGTTCACGTATAGCGAGAAATAATATTATTCTATCCAATTGTCCAGTGTTGCTTATACAGTATTAGATATTTTTAACAACAATCATGACTATATAGCCTATGCAAACTTTGCAAAGAGTCCGCTAACAGAGAACAGATGTAGGCTACAAAATAACATGTAAAATAAATGGTTTATTTTGCTTTTATAAATTGAGCATGCATGATCATATTACAGATACATCAATTTTCTTAAGTTGATTTGTGTTAGGCCCATCTGTAAGATTATGCAGCAGATTTTTTTTACATTTTTGTTATCAATTTGTTTTGTGTAATACAGTGTCAAGTTTACATATGCAGAAAAGTGCCTAGATATTAAAAGTCTTATCACTGCTCAATATCACAATACAGTACAAGATTACTTGTCAAATAAGTAAATTAACTTGAAATTATTTAACTTTGCATGTAGTGATTGCAGAGTGATACAGTACCAAATAAAAATGACTTTCAATAATCCAGAAAATAGGTTAAACGGTTAGTTCACCCGAAAAGAAAAGAAAAACACCTAAGATTGTAACTCACCCTCATGTTGTTCCAAAAACCTGTATTAGTTAGAATGTCGGTAACCAAACCATTTCAGTGCTTCTTCTGTGTTCAACATACGGAAGTCATATTTGGAATGAAATGGGGGTGAGTAAATGGTGACAGAATTTAAATTTTTTGGTGAACTACCTATTTAACTGCCTTTAAGATAAATGTTAACGTGTGCCCCCTAAAAGCACAAGTGGCCCCTGCCTGGCCCCTGCCTGTTTACTGTGGTCTAGAACCGCCACTGAGCGTCAGTTTGATCTCGCAAGAGAGATGGCGCCATTCACTTCTCTTCTGAAGATTAATAGATTATTATGAAAAAATATCAGGCAATTAAATGCATTTAGAATGCAGGAATAAACACTGCTGCTGCAGCGAAAATTTGAGAAGGCCGCTGAAAGAAAATGTCCTTTTGGTTCAACAATACATTTGCAAAATAAAAGTCCTTGTGACATTTAGTGTGCGCTGCACTTTATTTTTTGACATTTAAACAAAATTAAAAAAAGGATTTTTGATCCAGTTCAGACAGCTCGCATCTCAACATTCTCAACATTCACTTTGGGCTCCTGTCTTGGATCGATTGCTCCTGTCTGCCTCCTGTTTGTCCTTCTGACTGCTGTGCTCGCGTGTGCTCTGCTTGCTTTTGAATCTTTATTTGATATCATTCCCTGTTGTTTAAACTGCTAAATATAATTTACCCATCACCATATATTGTCTAATATTGCCTACCACATTAAATCTGACACCGCTAGCTTTTAATCTAAATCACTATCACACGTTAGCATTTCGCTAGCCTGTTAGCTTGCCATCTCTGCACTCAGGTCTCTTGTTTTCTGAGTTCATTAAACAACTGTGGTAAGTTGGATTAATTAACAAATACGGTAAGCCATGTCTTCTTCTCCTGTCATTGTCACTTGCACTGCATGTTTCATGTTTAGTATATCTTTCTCCGTTGGCAAACAGGGCTTCACATGTGATAAATGTAAGGAGATAGTCAGGCTGACGGAGAAGATTTCAGAATTAGAGACACGCATCCAGACTTTATTTGAGAGTAGTGAGAATGTAACAGCTTTATACACTGCTCTGGAAGCGAATAGCTTAGTGAACTCTTTACATTGTTCGGTTCCGGCTGTAGAGCCCGTGCAGCAGGGCAACTGGGTGACGGTGAGACGGCATAGTCACGGATCAAAAAAACACTCTTCCGTTCCGATTAGAACATCAAACAGGTTCTCCCCACTCAGTGATGCACCCACTGAGAATCCTGTTGAAAGTGCCCTAGTTATTGGCGATTCTATTACACGGAACGTGAAAATAGAGACACCAGCCACCATAGTCACATGTTTACCGGGAGCCAGAGCGCCTGACATCAAAGCAAATTTAAAAGTGCTGGCTAACGCTAATCGTAAATTCTCTAAGATTATTATTCACGTCGGCACAAATGATGTTCGACTTCGCCAGTCGGAGATCACCAAAATTAACATTAAAGAGGTGTGTAAACTCGCAAGTACGATGGCAGATGACGTTTTTTGCTCTGGTCCCCTCCCCGTTAAAAGGAGTGATGAGATACTTAGCAGACTATCATCACTCAATGGCTGGTTGTCTAAGTGGTGTCCGCAAAATAACATAGGGTTCATAGACAATTGGAAAAGCTTTTGGGGCAGACCTGACCTGTTGAAAAAAGATGGTATTCATCCTTCCTGAGATGGTGCCGCTCTTCTCTCTAGTAATTTGGCACATAGTCTTAGAGCTAAACCTTGACTAACTGGGGCCCAGGTCAGGAAGCAGACGGACTGGCTTAACCGACCGCCTGCTAGCTGTCTCACGTCACAGAAGTCAGATAAATCCCAGCACATAGAGACTCTTTCACCTAGATATTATCACATAGAGACTGTGTCTGTTCCACGAATTAGTAAATACAAAAAACCATCAAAACCATTCAACGGTAAAAATTTAATTGATGTCCAACAAATAAACAACAGATATAATACAGATGATCAAATGATAAAGCTCGGGCTGCTGAATATTCAATCCCTTTCCTCAAAAGCGCTTATTGTTAATGATATGATTACAGATCATAACCTAGATGTGCTGTGTTTGACAGAAACCTGGCTAAAACCTGACGATTACATTACTTTAAATGAGTCCACCCCCCAAGATTATTGTTATAAACACGAGCCGCGTCTGAAAGGTAAAGGGGGAGGTGTTGCTGTAATTTATAATAATATCTTCGGTATTACTCACAAGTCTAGTTTCAAATATAATTCCTTTTGAAGTTTTGGTGCTTTATGTAACGTTATGTAGTGAAATTGATAAATCCCGTTTGACATTTGTGCTGGCTACTGTATATAGGCCACCAGGGCACCATACAGACTTTACCAGAGAATTTGCTGATTTTCTATCAGAGTTAGTACTGGCTGCAGATAAAGTCCTAATTGTTGGTGATTTTAATATCCATGTAGACAATGAAAAAGACGCATTGGGATTGGCATTTAGAGACATTCTAAACTCTATTGGAGTAAGGCAACACGTGTCAGGACCCACTCATTGCCGTAATCATACGTTAGACCTAATACTGTCACATGGAATAAATGTTGATACCATTGAAATTCTGCAGCAGAGCGATGACATCTCAGATCATTACCTAGTATCATGTACACTTAATTTAGCAAAGGCTGCAAAGCCGTCCCCTCGCTTCAAATATGGCAGGACTATCACTGCTGCGACTAAAGATTTCTTTGTAAATAATCTTCCTCATCAGTTTCATCTCCTCAGCATCCCAGATAGCCTAGAGGAACTCGATGTTGCAACAGAAACTATTGACTCTCTCTTTTCCAGCACTTTAGACACAGTTGCTCCCCGGCGCTTAAAGAAGATTAAAGAAAATAGTCCAACGCTGTGGTACAACGAGCACACCCGGGCCCTTAAAACAGCAGCCAGAAAAATGGAGCGCAGCTGGAAGAAAACAAAACTAGAAGTTTTTCGCATTTCGTGGAAAGAGAGCATGATTGCATACAGAAAGGCCCTAAAAACTGCTAGATCTGCTTATTTCTCGACTCTCTTAGAAGAAAACAAACACAACCCTAGGTATTTATTCGATACAGTGGCTAAATTAACCAAAGATAAAGCTTCACCTTCTGATGTTTGTAAACAGCACAGCAGTAATGACTTTATGAACTTCTTCACTTGTAAGATTGATAATATTGGGAAACAAATTATAACCATGCAGCTGTCTACTACAGTATCACATCAGACAGTGCATTGTAGTGTCACTGAAGAAAAATTACATTCATTCACTGCTATAGGAGAAGAAGAATTGGCTAAACTCGTTAAATCATCAAAATCAACAACATGTATGCTCGACCCCATACCGACTAAACTACTAAAAGAGATGCTTCCAGAGGTCATAGATCCTCTCCTTAATATCATTAATTCATCCTTGACATTAGGATATGTACCGCAACTAGATCCTACAAAATTAGTCAATTACAGGCCAATCTCAAATCTACCCTTTCTGTCAAAAATACTAGAAAAGGCAGTGTCCTCACAATTATGCTCCTTTTTAGAAAGAAATGGTATCTGTGAGGATTTCCAGTCAGGATTTAGACCATATCATAGTACTGAGACTGCTCTCATTAGAGTTACAAATGATTTACTCTTATCATCCGATCGTGGTTGTATATCTCTATTAGTGTTACTCGATCTTAGCGCTGCATTCGATACTATCGACCACAACATTCTTTTGAATAGACTCGAAAATTATGTTGGCATTAGTGGAATTTCATTGGCATGGTTTAAATCATACTTATCTGACCGTTATCAGTTTGTAGCAGTAAATGAAGAGATGTCACACCGAACACAAGTTCAGTATGGAGTACCGCAGGGCTCAGTGCTAGGACTGTTGCTTTTCACCCTGTACATGCTACCACTGGGAGATATTATTAGGTAGCATGGCGTTAATTTTCATTGTTATGCTGACGATACTCAGCTCTATATTTCTTCACGCCCTGACGAAATTTACCAATTCACAAGATTAATAGAATGCATAGCTGATATAAAAAATTGGATGACTAGTAATTTCCTGCAACTTAATTCAGAAAAAACTGAATTTTTAATCATTGGACAAAAAAACTCCACAAGTAGTAACCTAGAATACTGTCTAACACTCGATGGCTGCTCTGTCAAGTCCTCGTCGTCAGTTAGGAACCTGGGTGTGCTCTTTGATACCAATCTCTCATTTGAAAGCCACGTTTCTAGCATCTGTAAAACTGCATTCTACCATCTTAAAAATATATCTAAATTACGGCACATGCTTTCAATGCAAAATGCTGAACAGTTAGTTCATGCGTTCATGACCTCAAGGCTAGATTATTGTAATGCTCTACTGGGTGGTTGCCCTGCTCGCTTAATAAATAAACTGCAGCTTGTCCAAAACGCAGCAGCTAGAGTTCTTACTAGAACCAGGAAGTATGACCATATTAGCCCGGTTCTGGCAACACTGCATTGGCTCCCTATTAAACATCGTATACATTTTAAAATCTTGCTGATTACTTACAAAGCACTAAATGGTTTAGCGCCCCAGTACTTGAGCGAGCTCTTAACGCATTATACTCCATCACGTCTATTGCGGTCTCAAAATTCTGGCCAGTTGATAATACCTAGAATATCAAAATAAACTGCAAGCGGTCGATCCTTTTCCTATTTAGCACCTAAACTCTGGAACAGTCTTCCTAGCATTGTTCGGGAAGCAGACACACTCTGTCAGTTTAAATCTAGACTAAAAACACATCTCTTTACTATGGCATACACATAAAACATTTTTAATTTCTATTATTCAAATCAGTTAAATGATTGTTTTAGGCTGCATTAACTAGGTCAGCCGGAACCGGGAACACTTCCAATAACACCTGATGTACTCGTTACATCATAAGAAGAATGGCGTCTACGCTAATGTTAGTCTCTCTGTTTATCCCGAGGTTTGCTGCAGTCGGCCAGATCCGGGCCGTATCCAGACCAGATGGTGGACCTTAGCCTGGACATGACGACCATATCCCTGAAGTGGCTGTAGAGACAATAGTGTCAATTAAACTCCCCCCTGTAAATGCCGCATCGACACGACATCCTCATTAAACCCGTCCCCGGCGTGACAACTCCAATCTTTCGAATAATCCTACGAATATCTATTGATCTAATATGACTTCTGACCTGTAATGTTGCCAGAATCATAATCATACACTATTTGTTCGTCGGCCAGAGGAGAACTGGCACCCCGACTGAGCCTGGTTTCTCCCAAGGTTTTTTTCTCCATTCTGGCCCTGAAGGAGTTTTGGTTCCTTGCCACCGTCGCCTTTGGCTTTTGCCTTGCTCAGTTGGGGACACTTAAATTTCAACTATATTACTGATCTGCCCACATTGACACTATATGATAATTGAAATGAGCTGGATGACATCACCGTTTTCACCAGAGCGGCTATACAGCCGAATCAAATTCCGTTGCATTATTTTCCTGTTACCACTGTGAAGCTGCTTTGAAACAATTGCCATTGTAAAAAGCGTTATATAAATAAAGGTGATTTGATTTTGATTTGATTTGACTATATTAATGCATGATGTGAATCAAAGAAATATGCTTAATAATTATAGGTTCACAAAGAGCTCAGATGAATACACATTGTTTAAAAGCATTATTTATATATATATATATATATATATATATATATATGAATGCATGTATTATATTTATATTAATTTAAAAGTTTTTTCAATGAATATAATAATTATATGAATATATTATATGAATTAAAAGTAATTATAATTCATATAATATAAATTTAATAAATAATTAGCAGCAAAATATGAGCAATTATGTCTCTAGTTTTTTCACTATAAACTGCTTTAATTTGGAGCGAGAGATTCAGGGGGAGTGGCTTTATTGCGTCAGATATGTATCACTTTGCTCACAGCTGATTGGTCCGGTTTGGGTTTGCGATCCCTAACCCAGAATAAAACCTGCTCCGGAGCAGGTTAGCTGTGTAGCGTAAGTTACCATGGCGACGAACACAGCTAAAAACCAATCCACCTACTTGAGCCCGAAAAACCAGAGTTTGCTCAAACTAATCTCGGCAACTGAAACCAGCTTTGTGCAACAGGCCACAGGGGCCCATTTCAATAAGGAGGTTCAACCAACTCTGAGTTTAAACTTGAACTCTGAGTTGACTTACCCTGAGATGGGAAACTCTGAGTTTTGGGTTTCAGAACAGCTGAATTGAGCTAGTTCAATCAACTCTGAGTAGACTTACTCTGAGTTAAGCGCGTGCACCACGACTATGAAAAGTCACGATCAATGGAGCTCCGAAATTATGATTCACCATGGCAACAGCACCCAGCAAAAAGACATTTGCATACTTCCGGGTCAATATGAAAGTTTAATTCTTAATTCGTTTAAGTTTAATTTCTTTCGGTCTCCTCCCCCTTTTTAAAGCATCAGCGTTGTTTAAATACTTCATTCATTCATTCATTCACACTGCATAAATGCTTTTCTTACTGAGTATTTGTGTCTTATTTCAAGTACAAATATCTAAAAGTTATAAATTAAATCTAAAATCTAAAGTAAGCACATTTTACTTAAAATAAGTAAAATTATCTGCCACTTGGCTAAGAAAAAACGGAAACAAGTGCAAACGGAAACAAGATTATTTTTCTTACCCCATCTGGCAGATCATTTGCAAAATAAGAAAAACTCACTTAAATTAGTTCCTTAAGAATCTTTACATATTTTGACTGGAAACAACCAGACAAAAATACAAAGTAAGAAAAGCATTCTTTGCAGTGCAGGTACATTCATTCATTGCACATATTTTCATCATGAGGACACCGTCAAAGTTACAAAAATGGCATGTCCTTTTATACAGGATCCTGACGTTCAATTTATAAACCTCTAGAAGTAACCTAATAATTAAAATTTCCTTTAGGATTTCCAGTGGTTGGATGCATTGATGACACGTACACTCACCTAAAGGATTATTAGGAACACCTGTTCAATTTCTCATTAATGCAATTATCTAATCAACCAATCACATGGCAGTTGCTTCAATGCATTTAGGGGTGTGGTCCTGGTCAAGACAATCTCTTGAACTCCAAACTGAATGTCAGAATGGGAAAGAAAGGTGATTTAAGCAATTTTGAGCGTGGCATGGTTGTTGGTGCCAGACGGGCCGGTCTGAGTATTTCACAATCTGCTCAGTTACTGGGATTTTCACGCACAACCATTTCTAGAGTTTACAAAGAATGGTGTGAAAAGGGAAAAACATCCAGTATGCGGCAGTCCTGTGGGCGAAAATGCCTTGTTGATGCTAGAGGTCAGAGGAGAATGGGCCGACTGATTCAAGCTGATAGAAGAGCAACTTTGACTAAAATAACCACTCGTTACAACCGAGGTATGCAGCAAAGCATTTGTGAAGCCACAACACACACAACCTTGAGGCGGATGGGCTACAACAGCAGAAGACCCCACCGGGTACCACTCATCTCCACTACAAATAGGAAAAAGAGGCTACAATTTGCATGAGCTCACCAAAATTGGACAGTTGAAGACTGGAAAAATGTTGCCTGGTCTGATGAGTCTCGATTTCTGTTGAGACATTCAGATGGTAGAGTCAGAATTTGGCATAAACAGAATGAGAACATGGATCCATCATGCCTTGTTACCACTGTGCAGGCTGGTGGTGGTGGTGTAATGGTGTGGGGGATGTTTTCTTGGCACACTTTAGGCCCCTTAGTGCCAATTGGGCATCGTTTAAATGCCACGGCCTACCTGAGCATTGTTTCTGACCATGTCCATCCCTTTATGACCACCATGTACCCATCCTCTGATGGCTACTTCCAGCAGGATAATGCACCATGTCACAAAGCTCGAATCATTTCAAATTGGTTTCTTGAACATGACAATGAGTTCACTGTACTAAAATGGCCCCCACAGTCACCAGATCTCAACCCAATAGAGCATCTTTGGGATGTGGTGGAACGGGAGCTTCGTGCCCTGGATGTGCATCCCACAAATCTCCATCAACTGCAAGATACTATCCTATCAATATGGGCCAACATTTCTAAAGAATGCTTTCAGCACCTTGTTGAATCAATGCCACGTAGAATTAAGGCAGTTCTGAAGGCGAAAGGGGGTCAAACACAGTATTAGTATGGTGTTCCTAATAATCCTTTAGGTGAGTGTATATTCCCATCATCACACTTTCTGAAAACCGATAGTCCGAGATATATGCCGTAACCACCAACACCACAGCTGTTAAAATAAACACAAATTATTCACAATTTCTATGGTCATTTTTATTTCCTACAAATACTTTATTCTTTTTCCTGTTGAATTTTAATATTCTTTCTCCATCTCCTCTTCATCTGTCAGTGGTGCTGGTGTTTGGCTCGCCTGAGTAGAAGTCAAATGTTAATTTCATTACCCTAATTAATAAATGTAACATGTTCGATCAGAGATCATTTAATTATGTGAAAAGAGCATTAGACTATGTGGGAAAAGCTGCTGCACATTAAAATAGACACTGAATGATATTTGTTTAATATGTGAAATGTTTGTACAAGTCACGAAACCTACACCCATGAACCTTTTTCTGCTTAAGGCTTTACCTGATTAAAATGTTTTTATTTTTCATTTTTAGCTGCTGCCACATTCTTTTTTTTGCCTGTGGGATACCATGAAAACTCTGGGTTTACCAAAGAAAACCTGCTCCAGACCAGGTTAGGTTCACATAGTAAGTTACCCTGGTAACTGACTCTAAGTATAAGTTACCTCTCTTTTAGAAACTGGCTTGACTTACCCTGCTTTCTCTGGTTTGACATACCTCCCATTCTGAAACCGAAAACCCAGAGTTTCCCTCATTTCAGGGTTAACATACTCAGAGTTTTCACTTAACCTCCTTTCTGAAACGGGCCCCTGCAGCAGAGTAATAACCTAGGTTCAGCAAGCCAGAGTAAAAGAGAAAACAAGACCAAATTCCATTGCCATTGTGGTAACACTTTATAATAAGGTTTCATTAGTTAACATTAGTTCCCTTTCGTTCAGTCACTCCGAGTAACGTCAGTGACTGACGAATGGGGGGTTTCGCTTAGAAGCCTATCATCTTCGAGATCTAGAAAACGCCCAATGGCAGCGCCAATGCCATGGGCATGCGGAATTTGCATAGCGTAACTCCGCCCCACAGCGTGGGTATATAAGGAAGTACGCTGGCAACATCGCATTATGTTTCTGCTTCGGAGCCAAGAGCATCTATCTCTTCACTCCTTAAGCCTTTTTGAGTATATCGTCAAGCTTCTTCGAGACGAACAGCTTTCCAGTCGGTGTTGGTGTTACGGCGCGTTCCAGCGAGTGTTTACTTCCTGCCTGCTGATCTGTGCAGTGATCTGCATCCAGCTGGTATTCGTTCCCTGGGCGCTTCGGCATCGCTGTGAAGCTCCCTCTCACAAAAGAGCTCGCATGTGGCACGTCTTTTTAAAGACGGTTTGCCCGTGCACTTCTGGGTGCGGTCGATCTCTGTTGCCATCTGATGGGCACAATCGCTGCGTGACGTGTTTGGGCTTCAGCACGTTCAAGCAGCGTTTGTGGATGCGTCATGTTCTCACTGCGGGAACATGACCATCGCGATGTTGCGGTCGAGACTCAATGACCTCCGCAAGGAAAGAGAGTCCCCTCTGCCACACCCCAATCTACCGTCTCCGAGAGAGATGGTACTTTGGCTGGTGGCCAGGGTGACCTGAGGGTTACGGTGTGGCATAACCCCGACGATCATTCCTCGGGCCACACCCCCCTCTCGCACATCGCTACCCGCGAGTGATCGGACTGAAGCAGCGGGACCGTCTGCGGACGCCCCGTGTGTTTCGTTCGGCGCTCCAGTTGGTGATGAGATGTCGATCGCCGCATCTCAAGGTGGGCTGGAGTCCTCTGGGGATGAAGATTCGGCTATGCTGCTGCCTTCGGGCGTGCCAGCATTGCCCGAGTCCGACCCGGAGTTGACAGCCATGTCATCTCGGGGGATGTTTGGTCTTTGGGTGTGACGCGTCCTGACAGCTGTTGGGCCCCGCCCCCAATTACTTTCTCTCCCGGGATACATGAGGAGGTCACGTGGTCCTGGAAGTCCCCGTTGTCTTCCCGCGACCGTTCGGCGGCCTCCTCCGCCTTCTCTGCCCTCGATAGGGCCGCGGCCAAGGGTACACTGGGGTCCCCCCTGTTGACGCTCAGTTGCAATCACGGTCGAGACTCAATGACCCCCGTATGGAGGGAGAGTCCCCTCTGCCACACCCCAGTTATCCTCTCCACGTGACGGGATGTTTGGCTGGTGGCCAGGGTGACCTGAGGGCTGCGGTGTGGCATAAACCCCGACGAGTATTCCTCGGGCCACACCCCCCCCTCTTGCACAGAGTGCTTCAATGTGGCGCGGTGATCCTAAGCACCCCTCCAAGGCCTGTAGTTCTCGTCTACTCTGGTGGCGAGGGACTGCAGAGCTGCGGGGCAGGCCGCCGCCTCTCAGCACGCCATGGCCATCCTTCAGGTCTTCCAGGCCAGGATGCTCGTGGCATGCACGAGGGTAGAGCTGTCCCAGGGCTCTTAATGAGCCGCGTGCCGCCACCGACCTCGCCCTCCGGGTGACGAAGGTGACCGTGCGCTCCCTGGGTCAGGTGATGTCCACAGCTGTGGTCCAGGAGAGACGAGGCTCAGCCTGGTCGATATGAGAGAGGCTGAGCGAACCCGGTTCCTCAACGCTCACATATCCCAGGCCGGCCTCTTCGGCGGCACGGCCAAGAACTGCGCCCAACAGTTCTCGGCCGTCCAGTAGCAGACTAAGGCCATTAAACGTACTGCCCCGGCGGCTGTTACTCAGCCGCAGGCTCAGTCGCCTCAGTCTGCTTGCCGCTGAGGGCGCCCTCCTGCGGCTTCGAACCTCCCGCCGCCCTTTCCGGGCCGCGCCGTAGGGATGGTCGCAGGAAGGCGCCCCCGTCCGCTCCCAGCCCCGCAGCCCGCCTACGCCAGGCTAGCGGCGCTCCTGACGCGGACAGCTCAGGGATGGGCAGTTCTTCCAAGGAGTTGGTAGCAGGGCCACTCCTTCCCCCGGTGGAGGGCCGGGGGAGAATCTTCTGTTCAGCTGCTGGCCCCCAGGTCAGCAGCACCCTATTTGGAAGAACTAACTCACCCATCCCTGAGCACCCAGAGACCGATGGCAGTGTGCGCCGCCCCCGGGCCACGCCACTCTCGTCCCTCTCTAACGCCAGTCTCCTCTCAGAGCAGACCCCAGTGGAACGCGCGTCCTTCCCTGGTCTCCTCTGTCAGGACGCGGCTGATGACCGTGCCCCCACACCGGGACGCTACGCCTCCCACGTCCGGGCCGGTCACGCCGCCTCGCTGCCCCACCCGGGGTACGTCTGTGGTCCGCACGACCCCGCTGGTGCAGTTTTTGGGAGCCTGGCTAGAGCTTCCCGGACTGTTCCGCTGGGTCGAGAAGACCATCAGGCTCGGCTATGCGATTCAGTTCGCTCAGGCTCCTCCCCGCTCCGGGGAGTCCGCCACACCATGGGGGGCCCAACGCCCCTGTCATGCGTGCGGAGGTTGCTACCTTGCTGGCGAAGGGTGCGATCGAGCCTGTCCCTCCAGCCGAGATGAAGTCCGGCTTCTACAGCCCTTACTTCATTGTACCCAAGAAAACCGGTGGGTTATGACCGATCCTGGACCTGCGCGTCCTGAACCGATCCCTTCACAGGCTTCCGTTCAGGATGTTGACAGCGAAGCGCCTTTTTGAATGCGTTCGTCCAGTAGATTGGGTTGCAGCGATCGACCTGAAGGACGCCTACTTCCATATCAGTACGCGGTCCTCCCATTCGGGCTAGCTCTGTCCCCTCGCGTCTTTACGAAGATTGTCGAGGCAGCCCTTGTGCCACTCAGGCAACACGGGGTTCGCATCCTGAACTTCCTCGATGACTGGCTGTTGCTGAGTCACTCTCGAGAGCAGGTGTGCGAACACAGAGACCTGGTGCTCCAGCACTTAGCTCGTCTGGGCCTTCGGGTCAACTGAGAAAAGAGCAAACTCTGCCAGTGCAGAGGATCTCTTTTCTCAGTATCGACTCGGTCGCCAGGTGCGCGCAGCTTACGAGCGAGCGCGCGCAGTCACTGCTGACTTGCCTCCGTCAAATCAGGAGCAAGAGTGCGGTTCCACTGAAGTTATTTCAGAGGCTCCTGGGGCATATGGCATCTGCAGCCGTGGTACGCCGCTCAGATTGCTTCATATGAGACCGCTTCAGCACTGGCTTTCGCGATCGAGTCCCGAGATGGGCATGGCAGTCGGGCACGCTCCGGTCCCAGTGACTCGGGCCTGCCTGCAGACCCTCACCCCGTGGTCGAACCTCAGTTTTCTACGGGCCGGTGTGTCCTTAGAACGAGTTTCCAGGCATATTGTTGTGTCAACAGATGCCTCCACCACGGGCTGGGGTGCCATGTGCAATGGACATGCTGCCGCGGGCTCCTGGACAGGACCCCAGCGCCTCCTGCATGTCAACTGCCTCGAGTTGCTGGCAGTACGGTTCGCCCTGCACCGCTTCCGAGCGCTGCTCAAGGGTCAACACGTGCTAGTCCGGTCAGACAACACGGCCACAGTAGCGTACATCAACCACCAGGGTGGTCTGCGTTCCGCCGCATGTCTCAACTCGCCCGCCATCTCGTCTTATGGAGTCAGAAGCACCTGAGGTCCCTTCGTGCCATCCATATCCCGGGAGTCCTGAACCGTGCAGCCGACGAGCTCTCACGGCTTCAGCCACTTCCTGGAGAATGGAGACTCCATCCCCAGACGGTTCAGCTGATTTGGGAACAGTTCGGCGACGCACAGGTAGATCTGTTTGCCTCCCACGACTCTTCCCATTGCCGCCTGTTTTATTCCCTGACCGAGGGCCCCCTCGGCACGGACGCTCTGGCGCACAGCTGGCCGCGGGGCCTCCGCAAGTATGCGTTTCCCCCAGTGAGCCTTCTTGCACAGGTTCTGTGCAAGATCAGGGAGGACAAGGAGCAGGTCCTTTTGGTCGCCCCGTATTGGTCCGGCCGGACCTGGTTCTCCGAACTTGTACTCCTTGCGACAGCCCCTCCCTGGTCGATTCCTCTGAGGAAGGACCTCCTTTCTCAGAGACGGGGCACCCTTTGGCACCCGCGTCCCGATCTTTGGAACCTCCACGTGTGGCTCCTGGATGGGACGCGGCAGGTTTGAGTACCCTACCACCTCAGGTGGTGGCTACCATCACTTCCGCTAGGGCCCTGTCTACAGAAACGACACGCCTATGCGTTGAAGTGGAACCTCTTCGTCACTGGTGTTCTTCTCGCCAAGAAGACCCCTGAAAATGCCCGATCGGGTCCGTGCTCGCATTCCTCCAGAAGGGTTGGAACGAAGGCTGTCTCCTTCCACCCTCTAGGTTTATGTGGCCGCTATATCAGCCTACCACGACCTTGTGGAGACGAAAAAGGTAAGTCAGCACGACCTGGTCATCAGGTTCCTGAGGGGAGCGAGGAGACTGAATCCTCCTCGCGCTCCCCTCGTACCCTCTTGGGACCTCTCAGTAGTCTTAAGTGCTCTGTAGAGGGCTCCCTTCGAGCCATTGCGGTCAGCGAGCTTAAGTTCCTGTCTATGAAAAGACAGAGCTCCTGATCGCCTTGGCCTCCATCAAGAGGGTAGGGGACCTGCAGGCATTTTCGGTTGACGAAGCGTGCCTGGAATTCGGGCCGGCCCACTCTCACGTGATCCTGAGACCCCGGCCTGGATATGTGCCCAAGGTTCCCACCACTCCGTTCCAGGTGGTGAACCTGCAAGCGCTGCCTTTGGAGGAGGCAGACCCAGCCTTGGCACTGCTCTGTCCAGTACGCGCCCTCCGTGCTTACGTAGACAGAACGCAGTGTTCAGGACCTCAGACCAGCTCTTTGTCTGTTATGGTGGGAAGCTGAAGGGAAAGGCTCTCTCCAAGCAAGGTTGTCTCACTGGATAGTGGACGCCATTGTTTTGGCTTACCTGACGCAGGGGCGTCCATGCCCCCTAGGGGTCAGGGCTCACTCTTGGGCTCTAGCGCATGGCGCCTCGCTAACAGACATTGCAGAGCTGCAGGCTGGGCGACACCCAACACATTCGCCAGATTCTATAATCTCCGAGTGGAGCCAGTGTCCTCTCTTGTACTCGCCTCTACTAGTGGCCGGTAATGGACTAGGCTCAGGTGTCTTCGCTTGCTCGCCATTCCACTCCACGGACTGGATACGTGCGATATTTTCCTCAGGTAGTTTCCCTGAAGCCCTGAGTTCCTCCAGCACTGTTGATGCCGACACCAGTACGTCTGCCCACTCGCTCAGGCCCTCGTGTTGGCTAGGTGCCACCGTGTGCATGGTTCCCCCGTTGGGCGACCCCCACATGTGTATTCCCACTGTAAGTCTCCCTGAGCAGGTGTCTTTCCCTTGGCAAGCCCCTTGCCACCCCTGGGGGTAAAATTCTTCCACCTTCGGCTGGTTACCCCAGAGTTTCCCATATGTAGCCCTGAGCGGGTCATATGTGTTCTTAAGTCCTCCCTACGGGTAGGCATTTGGCGCATACTTCCACCTGGAATATGCTTCCCAGTGTACCTTGGTATTCCTGTGTTAAGTGGGAGTCCTTCGTTCGTACTAGCTTACGACAGGGAGCTCACGCTTACGCAGGGCACTGGATGACAGCCGAGTGGCGTGATTATATTGGGACCCCCATTCGTCAGTCACTGACGTTACTCGGAGTGACTGAACGAAAGGGAACGTCTCGGTTACGTATGTAACCCTCGTTCCCTGAGGAGGGAACGGAGACGTAACGTCCCTCTGCCACTTCCGCTGTACCGCTGGAACAGCCGGGAGTTCAGTCTTGGCTCCTCAGCAGGTAAACATAATGCGATGTTGCCAGCGTACTTCCTTATATACCCACGCTGTGGGGCGGAGTTACGCTATGCAAATTCCGCATGCCCATGGCATTGGCGCTGCCATTGGGCGTTTTCTAGATCTCGAAGATGATAGGCTTCTAAGCGAAACCCCCCATTCGTCAGTCACTGACGTTACGTCTCCGTTCCCTCCTCAGGGAACGAGGGTTACATACGTAACCGAGACGTTAACTACATTAGTTAACATGAACTAATAATGAACTGCACTTTTACAACATGTATTAATCTTTGTTAATGATAATTTCAACATTTACTAATACATTATTAAAATCAACAGTTGTATTTTTTAACATTAATTAATGCACTGTGAACTAACGTGAACAAACAATGAACTAGCTTCATTTGTATTAACTAACCTTAATGAAGATTAACAACAGATGTGCTCATGGTTAGTTCATGTTAGTTAATACATTAACTAATAACAAATTAAAATTTATTGTAAGTCTTACTGCCATTGTTACAAAGTAGAAAAAGTAAACTCCTTGTAAAATGGGCCCATACAGCCAAAGGTGAAGGCTGACCGGCCGCCTCATAAGCAAGTGAAATGGCCTCAACCACCCACTTGCTCATTCTCTGCTTAGATGCCGGGCACCCCTTTCTAGGTGACCCGAAACACACAAACGGTTTTTCAGCTTTCCTCCACAGGGCAACTTTGTGGACATAAGCATCTAAAGCCCACACAGGGCAGAGCAGATTAAGCTTCTCCTGGTCTGATGTCTGGAAGGGAGGAGGACAAAAGGCCTGCAAAATAACTGGTCTTACAACGTTGGTAGGAACATTAGGAATGTAACCCGGCCTAGGGTGTAGTAAGGCCTTAAAAATGACGGGCGCAAACTCCAAGCACGAGGGTGCCACCAAAAGGGCTTGAATGTCTCCTATTCTCTTGAGAGACGTAATAGCCAGCAGAAAGATAGTCTTTAGAGTGAGAAACTTCTCAGGAACTTCTTCAATCGGCTCAAAGGGAGCCTCAGAAAGACCTCTTAATACGATGGCCAAATCCCAGGCTGACACCCTAGTGCGAACTGCAGGTCTCAACCTCAAAATGCCACGAAGGAAACGAGTAATCAACGGGTGTCGCCCCAAAGATATACCACCCAAAGGAGTGTGGTAAGCAGCTAAGGCAGCCACATACACCTTTATTGTGGAGGGGGCTAACCCTGTGGAGAACCTTTTCCTCAGGAAGTCCAGTACTGCACCCACTGGGCAGTTAACTGGGTCCCACTGGTGATTCCCGCACCATGAAGTGAATAACCTCCACTTCAGGGCATAAAGTTTCCTCGTGGAGGGAGCTTTAGAGTGTAGAATGTTCTCCACAACCTCAGTTGAGAGACCAGAACTTATGAGCTGGGCCCCCTCAGAGGCCAAGCCCACAGTTTCCACAGCTCGGGGTGAGGGTGCAGGATAGACCCCTGCGCCTGAGAGAGCAGGTCCCTCCATACTTGGGCCAGCCAGTACGGGGCTACTAGCAACAGATGGGCCCCGTCCCGGCGAACTCTCTCTAGAACTCCCGGAAGCAAAGCAAAAATGCGTACAGGGGCAGCCTCGGCCACTCCTGTACCATGGCGTCCAGTCTCAGAGGAGCTGGATGAGATAGGGAGAACCACAAACGACAGTGAGATGTTTCTGATGATGCGAACAGATCCACCTCTGCTCTGCTGAAGTTCTCCCACAGGAGCTCCACCACCTTGGGGTGGAGTCTACATTCCCTGGGCCTCGGCCCCTGCCTCGACAGGATGTCTGCTTCCACATTCAGATACCCCGGGATATAAACTGCCCTGATAGAAAGCAGTTTCCCTTGGGCCCACAGAAGGATCTGGCCAGCCAGTTTGTATAAGGGGCACGATCTCAGACCCCCCTGATGGTTTATGTACGAGACCACAGATGTGTTGTCTGTCCGAACAAGCACATGATGGCCCCTGAGGTCTGGAAGGAAGTGCTTCAGAGACAGAAACACCACCAACATCTCCAAGCAATTTATGTGCCAGGAAAGATGATGGTCCTGCCACAGACCTCGAGCCGAGCGACCACTCATGGTCACCCCCCAACCTGTGAGGGAAGCATCCGTCGTTAGCGTAATGTGAGCGCCCAACACAGGCCCATTTGGGACAGAAACCAAGGCTCCTTCCACATAACCAAAGCACGAAGGCATCGCCGCGTGACCCTGATCATGCGAAAAGGATTTCCCCTTGAGGAAAATCCCTTGGTTTTGAGCCACCACTGCAACGGTCTCATGTACAGCAAGCCGCAAGGTATCACGTTGGATGCTGGCGCCATCAGACCTAACAGTCTCTGAAACTGTTTGACAGTGAGTGACTGGTCTAGCGTCACCCCTTTTACTGCTGAGAGAATCGACACGATGCGAGGCGGTGAAAGATAAGCCTGTATGGTTATCGAATTCCAACTCACGCCCAGATAAGTGGTACTCTGTGATGGAGAAAGCACACTTTTCTTTGCGTTTAACCTCAGCCCCAACTTTCTCATGGGTGCGAGAACAACATAGGGACCAGAGCCGCATCCACGCACTTCGTAAAAGCTAGACCGAACGGAAGGACCCGATATTGGTATGCTTCTCCCCCGAAAGCGAACCTCAGGAACTTCCTGTGCTGTGGAAGGATGGATATATGGAAGTATGCGTCTTTCAGATCTATCGTGACAAACCAGTCCTCGGACCTGATTTGTGACACGATCTGTTTGAGTGTAAGCATCTTGAACTTGAGCTTTGCTACAGCGCGATTGAGAGAGCGCAGATCTAAAATTGGATGCAAACCCCATCCTTCTTTGGCACGATGAAGTACCGGCTGTAAAACCCTGACTCCCTGCTGGGAAGAGGGACCCTTTCTATAGCCTCCTTTCACAGAAGAGTCTGTACTTTTTGAGTCATAACTAGAGCCTGTGGGTAGGACCCCGCTGAAACGAGGTGGACGCGTTCTGAACTGGATAGCGTACCCCTTTTCTACTGTCTGCAGGACCCAACGAGATATATTTGGAAGATTCGCCCACTCTGCCAAAAAATCCACTAGGGGTACCAGTCTCTCGAGACTGGCCTCTGGTGTATTTCGAACAGCAAGCGCAGCACCCTGAAGCAGCAGGGATGTGCTGGAGGAGACTTGACAGAGTGCTTGACTCTTGCATTGTCAATACATGATCTGGACCAAAAATTGATGCACCTCTTGATGGAAATAACATCACAGCATTTATTTTCATCAAGAGGTGCATTAATTTTTGGTCAAGATCATGAGCACTCAAGTTTCTTCCAGCACATCCCAAAGACTTTCAATGAATTTAAGGTCTGAACTCAAAGGTGCCAATTCATGTGTGAATATGATTCTTCATGCTCCCTCCCAACCATTCTTTCACAGTTTGAGTCTGATGAATCTTGACGTCGTCATCCTGGAATATGGCCATAATGTGTCTTCCTACATGGTTGTTTAATAAATGAAAAGCTACACAACCCATCAATTAGGGTTAGAAGAACTGTTGCCAAACATATAACATGCTAAAAACACAAAAATCACTGCAATAATGATCCAATAATTGACTCTTAAGCATTTGCCAATTTAAATCCAAACCGCGACTTTTTTTTTTTTTTTTGGCCAGGCAGTGTATTAGGTAAATGAGAGTTACCATGTGTTCACTGAACGTTTTGAGTTTTAATAAAGGCTAAAAAGATTTAACAGGTCATGGTAATTGAATTACACTTTTTGTCATTTGGTTTTAAAAAACCTCTGCAATTAAGCAATATCAAACAAGAAAGAGTTCCACTGTGCAAACGTTTACACATAACGCAGAGGAATTCTTAATGTTTTGCTGAATTATTAAAAAAATGCTTAAAAGAGAAAAAGCTAAATAAATCAATATAACATGGATATGAGTTTTAAGTGACTTACTAATATTATATAGCATGTTTGGGAGCAGAATCATACCTTTTCCTGTGTGACCATCAGCAAACTAACTGGACCAGCAATACACCAATCACAGCAAAGATTGTTTGACCTCTAGGGATGGCAACACAAAACTTGACATTTAAAATGACCGAGCAAACTAATCTTTATTCAGAGACAACCAGATTATGCTCTTGTAAGGTGTTATATTTTGTATCATATATTATATCTGTTAAATATAGTTTTATATCTTATTATATTTTATTTATCTGTATGTTTTGTTTAGATCACAGATGGACAACCTGACATTCAGATACAGTGTGCTACAGGTTGAGGGACTGCAACTTACACCTGAGTCAAGCTTTCCTGCATTTATCCTTCTTTTGATGGTTTACATATTTATAATGGTATCTAACATTGGAATGATGATTCAGATCACAGCAGAAAAAAGTTTACACCAGCCTATGTATGTTCTTTTCTGCAACTTGACACTGAACGATGTATTGGGGACAACTGCTCTTCTGCCATATTTGTTGAGTAATGTTTTAACAGACCCCTCTGAGCGCTACATCACATATGTGGGGTGTGTTATTCAAGCTTATATTATGCATTTGAATGGTACAGTATCTCACACTGTGATAATAATCATGGCCTTTGACAGATATGTGGCCATATGCAATCCATTGCGATATCCAACTATAATGAGTAATAATATGGTGGTTAAACTGTCAGCAGGAGCCTGGGGTTCTGCAGTAGTGCTGGTGGGAATTCTGATTGGCCTCAGTGTGCGTCTGTCTCACTGCAGATCTGTGATTCAAAACCCCTTTTGTGACAATGCTTCGATATTTAAACTGTCCTGTGAAAATACAGTTATTAATAATGTATATGGATTAACTTTTACGGTGGTTTTATTTGCCTCCTCAACAGGTAGTGTGGCATTAACATACTTCAAAATAGCGATGATCTGCTTCAAAAGCAAAAACAAAGCAACCAACAGCAAAGCCATAAAAACCTGCAGCACTCACTTGACTGTTTATATAATCATGATGGTCACTGGATTCACCGGGATTTTTCTCCATCGTTTCTCTGTATTGGCTGCAATTAGGAAAACATCCGCTTTATTGTTCCATGTTATTCCTCCAGTCTTGAATCCTATAATATATGGTTTACAAGCCAAGGAAATAAGACAACGTATATTTCATCTTTTTAGAAATAAAGTAAATACAAACTGATTCAATTTATTTATTCATGTACATAAAAGAACTCTACTAATCTTTTAAAAATGATTACTTTTTGTTTTATTTTATTCTTTTCTTGTATGTATTGGCACATGTGAAAAGTCTAAGAACAATTAGCATTTATGGTAAGTCTCAACAGAAAAAAAATACTGTAGTTCACATGCAAATGTTATCACATAAGCAGCATCTAAATAGATGATAATTTGTCATTGTTGCAATAAGCTTGGTTTATGTAATAGAGATGAGGCATTGATAAAAAAATAAAAGTATCCAGTATATATTAGGTAAATGAGAGTTAACGTGCTCATTTTAATAAAGGCTAAAAAGATTTTACAGGTTATGATAATTGAATTACCATTACACCTTTTTGTCTTTTCATTTGGTTAAAAAAAAAAAAAAAATCCACAATGAAGCAATGGCAAAAAAAAAAAAAAAAAAATACAAAAAAAAATATGTTTACACAGAGCACAAAGGAATTCTCAACGTTGTGCTGAATTATTTATTATATTTATTATATATTTATTATAAGCTAAATAAATCAGGAAGGGAGCTTTTATTTAATTGACTGGGCCAGAGCATCTCCAAAATGTCAAACCTTGTGGGGTGTTCCCGGTATGCAGTGGTTACCTACCAAAAGTGGTGCAAGGAAGGACAACCAGTGAACCATTGAATGTGTCATGTACAGTAAATTACATTGTATCACTCAAACCTGGGCATTCAGTCACAGTCGGTCACAATTAACAAAGCTTATTGGCGTTTTAAAACGTTATCATCCTATGTGATGGCAAATAGGCTAAGGTATCAATAGCAATATTTGAATATATGTAAATCAATATTTACATAGCATGAAGTAAATTTATCTCCCTCACACATGTTCAGCATTGTCCCACAAAATCACATCTACTGTCCTGCAACAGAGTAATAACCAGGTGGTCACCCTAGGTTCAGCAAGCCAGAGTAAAAGAGAAAACAAGACCAAATTCTATTGCCATTGTGGTAACACTTTATAATAAGGTTTCATTAGTTAACAACATTAGTTAACATGAACTAATAATGAACTGCACTTCTACAACATTTATTAATCTTTGTTAATGTATTAGTAAATGTTAAAATTAACATTATCAAAATCAAAAGTTGTATTTGTTAACATTAATTAATGCACTGTGAACTAACGTGAACAAACAACGAACAGCTTCATTTGTGTTAACTAACCTTAATGAAGATTAACAACAGATTGCTCATGGTTAGTTCATGTTAGTTAATACAATAACTAATAACAAAATGAAACATTTTTGTAAAGTCTTACTGGCATTGTTATGAAGTACAATTTAAAAAAAAAAAAGAACAGAGACCTTGATGAAATTTGTAAGGAAGAAAATAAAAGCGGGAAAAGCTTAATTTAAACGTGTAATAAAATACATCACACACACACACAGAGAGAGAGAGAGAGAGAGAGAGAGAGAGAGAGAGAGTCAGTATGTAAAGAAAAAGGACAGAATGGGTAATAAAGAATGACAGAACTAAGTAAATTGTAGTTCCCTTTCAGTCAGTACACTACAAGTTACGTCAGTTCTACCCGAAAGACTCAAGAGGCGAGAAAAACACTTGAATAAGATTTATTTACAGTTTGTATACAATGAGTATCGAATAGATGAAATGATAAAGTTCTTTGGCGTAGGCCCCGTCCATATAGTCCGAATCCGGAGGGTAGCGGATGCTTGCAGTTCCTGCCTGAAGATGAAGGCAGGGGCGGAGCCTACCCCAAAAGAACTGATAAATCAAAAGATACCCATCCGTTGGAAGATTCTTTAGATGAAGTACCTAAAATATTTGCAAAGAAAATACAAACCCGATTCCAAAAAAGTTGGGACACTGTACAAATTGTGAATAAAAAAGGAATGCAATCATTTACAAATCTCATAAACTTATATTTTATTCACAATAGAATATAGATAACATATCAAATGTTGAAAGTGAGACATTTTGAAATGTCATGCCAAATATTGGCTCATTTTGGATTTCATGAGAGCTACACATTCCAAAAAAGTTGGGACAGGTAGCAATAATAGGCCGGAAAAGTTAAATGTACATATAAGGAACAGCTAGAGGACCATTTTGCAACTTATTAGGTCAATTGGCAACATGATTGGGTATAAAAAGAGCCTCTCAGAGTGGCAGTGTCTCTCAGAAGTCAAGATGGGCAGAGGATCACCAATTCCCCCAATGCTGCGGCGAAAAATAGTGGAGCAATATCAGAAAGGAGTTTCTCAGAGAAAAATTGCAAAGAGTTTGAAGTTATCATCATCTACAGTGCATAATATCATCCAAAGATTCAGAGAATCTGGAACAATCTCTGTGCGTAAGGGTCAAGGCCGGAAAACCATACTGAATGCACGTGATCTTCGGGCCCTTAGACGGCACTGCATCACATACAGGAATGCTACTGTAATGGAAATCACAACATGGGCTCAGGAATACTTCCAGAAAACATTGTCGGTGAACACAATCCACCGTGCCATTCGCCGTTGCCAGCTAAAACTCTATAGGTCAAAAAAGAAGCCATATCTAAACATGATCCAGAAGCGCAGGTGTTTTCTCTGGGCCAAGGCTCATTTAAAATGGACTGTGGCAAAGTGGAAAACTGTTCTGTGGTCAGACGAATCAAAATTTGAAGTTCTTTTTGGAAAACTGGGACACCATGTCATCCGGACTAAAGAGGACAAGGACAACCCAAGTTGTTATCAGCGCTCAGTTCAGAAGCCTGCATCTCTGATGGTATTGGGTTGCATGAGTGCGTGTGGCATGGGCAGCTTACACATCTGGAAAGGCACCATCAATGCTGAAAGGTATATCCAAGTTCTAGAACAACATATGCTCCCATCCAGACGTCGCCTCTTTCAGGGAAGACCTTGCATTTTCCAACATGACAATGCCAGACCACATACTGCATCAATTACAACATCATGGCTGCATAGAAGAAGGATCCGGGTACTGAAATGGCCAGCCTGCAGTCCAGATCTTTCACCCATAGAAAACATTTGGCGCATCATAAAGAGGAAGATGCAGTTGACAGTTGAGCAACTAGAAGCCTGTATTAGACAAGAATGGGACAACATTCCTATTCCTAAACTTGAGCAACTTGTCTCCTCAGTCCCCAGACGTTTGCAGACTGTTATAAAAAGAAGAGGGGATGCCACACAGTGGTAAACATGGCCTTGTCCCAACTTTTTTGAGATGTGTTGATGCCATGAAATTTAAAATCAACTTATTTTTCACTTAAAATGATACATTTTCTCAGTTTAAACATTTGATGTCATCTATGTTGTATTCTGAATAAAATATTGAAATTTTAAACTTCCACATCATTGCATTCTGTTTTTATTCACAATTTGTACAGTGTCCCAACTTTTTTGGAATCGGGTTTGTAGATTATATTATTAGAATATGGACATTGAACATGCAATAGATATGGATACTGACATAGACATAGATGTTAAATCAATAAACAGAAGGAATTGTTAGGCTACTGCCTAAAGTATGTGAAGGAAGCCACGAAGGCCGTGAAGAACTGCCATGATAGGCAGGGGTATGAGAAAGCCGCGTGGCTGTATGGACTGCCACGTTAGGCTGTGTATACTGCCTCGACAGGCCGGGATACGAAAAGCCGCGTTGGCTGAGAACGAGGCTCCGATAAGCCAGTGTGCGGGGAAGGCCGCATAGGTCGAGTAAAGTCTGAGATGCAAGACGATCACATGAGGTGACCTATGGTCCGTGCAATTAGCAGATCGCTTAGCTCTGAGTGGGGTAGATATGGAAATAAACTATTGATTTTGAAGCATATGAAAGCCACCACCACCAGTAGTTTGAATTAGGAATGTACCTTTGGAATTACAAGAGAGTTTGCTCAAACCATTAGGCATGCTCAGCATCGCATCTTATATAGGACTCGAATGCTGAAGACCATCTTGACCATCATAGAATCCCGCGTTCGGCTGCCATTGTAGCAGCACATGATCCTGAATGAATGTCCGGTATACCGATGAGATGATAGTCTGCAGTTCTGTAGAACTGTCACTAGATGAGTTTTAAACCACCTTCCTGATATGGGAGACCCATTGGGGAGTATGAAAAGTGCAGAATGATTAGGCGTGCAGAGACGTGCTTTGAGATATTTTCTTTTACATAGAGACGAAGGCCACGTAGACAAAGCCACGGTAGGCCACATGGAGACAAAGGCCACATAGAGACGAAGGCTACGATAGGCCACCTGGACAGAGACCACGTTAGGCCACAGACAAATTCATTAAAGGCTATAGAGACTAACAAAAACAGGATCGATGAGTAGTAATGAATGAGAAAAACATACCACCACCAGTATTTGCATGAAAATTACTACTAGAAAGTTGCTAAGCGTTTGAGTTATTTTGAGTCAGATCTTGCTTGTAACTAGAATGTTAAGGATGACAATGTACACAGCACCTTGATAGAGGATGCCGACTTTCACACATTCAGCTGCATTCGTAGCAGCACCAATCCAAAAGAATGTCCTATGCATAGATGAGTTGGAGAACCGCAGTTCTTTGCATCTGCAGTTAGGAGGATTCTAAACCATTGGGCATGACTCCTGCTCACAGCTTGATAGAACTCCGCCGATAGAACTCCATCTAACCGTCAGAGCCTGCTGAGAGAACCCCCAAAAGAAAATAAACCAGAACAGCATGACAGATAAGTAAAAGAAATAATCAAAATACATAGAACGAAGACAATTAAGAAACCTCAGCCAATGCCCTTGCAGAAGGATAAAAATGTTTTATATGATAATGCTTTACTAGCTAACCATAGATAGATATTGACCCCTGCAAAGCTACCAACCTCTGAAAAAAAATAATCAATGTGAGTGTCATCATTTGATACCTTAAGCCAGGTTCATACTGCGCGATTTTGGCCCCTGATTTGGCAGTCTGAGACAAATAATCGCAATCCTAAAAGATTCCTTTGACCCAGGCTAAAATCTGATGTCTTTGATAGTTAGTTTGACATGCTCACTACAGCTGATTAATGACCGTTGTGATAAAATTTTAACCTGAAATAAATTCACTGAATGTGAATGGGTTGATGTAAAACTCCGGACAAGTTCTTTTGTGTGTGTCTGAATTTTTTATTTATTTTTTTTTATTTTTTTATTTTTTTTGGAATGAACATTGTCGTGTTCATGTTATTACAGTCTGAAAAGCAACAACAATGACTATTATAAAGTAGCACAGTGTGCGCCAGCTTTAGTGAAGAGAAAAAGCTCACTGCAAGGGGGCCCTTGTCATTTGCGGTGTGGCCCGGGAATCAATAAGCACGTGCAGACTGTGTATCAAATAGCCAATGCTCTATTCGGTACCAGCTGATAGGCAGCTGTTTTAAAACACTCCCCTTCATATTTGTGTTAGTCTCTAAAGACTGTTGAGGGTTGGCATTTATGACGTGTTTTGCAGTGTTGAGCATAGCCAATCACAGACATCTCTGTTGAGCGCTTGAATGCAATGCCCAATTGGAGGAGTTTACGTAACACAGAATACACACAATCAGGATCAAGTTGTTCAGCACTTGTTCACTGGCTAAATTCTGCCTGCTAGTGAATACATTCAACCATCGAAGAGTAGAACATGCAATAGATTCATGGTGCAGTGTAGTCAGATTAGACTATAACAGTTTTCGCTAGAGTGTAGGAGTTTAGCTGAACTGAAGCATTTGACAGTTTCCATGCGTTTATAAAGGGAGCGCACTCTGCTCGCTTACTGTATTCATAAAAGATTTGAATTATGTTCCCATGCTGCAATTTCAGTTGCTATACGGGATGCAATCTTTATGTTGGATTGAGTACAGAATTAAATTAGTGCTGCTGTCGAATAAGTCGAACCTTGTTGTGTATACAAACTTTTGATATACCCGAAATAGGGTGCTGTGAGCTTTAGCGAGAATACACATTTCTGTTTTATTCATAATCGTAACCAGAGGTGCCCTAGCGCAGAAAGTCCAAGTGAGACGAAACGCTATATTCTATAGTGCCGAAAATAGACAAAGGCATCCAGATATCACAGTAGCTAATAAAACGCAGGTAGAGACATATTTACTGGAGTGACACGAAGATGAAAGCACACAATTACTACTATATATGGTCTGTTTGTGAGGAGCCAGACGTTTTTTTTTTGGAAATAAAGCGTATTTATAGCGCAATATGCAACGACAGGTAAAACATGGTACTCGCTGTAAATTAAGAAAATAAAACAAATAAACTAAAACAAAAAGACTAACTGTGTTGAGCTATATAGCAATCAGTTTTCTGTCAATGAATGTATCCAAACAAAAAATCCTGTTTAAAATTGCTTATTTCTCTGGATTTAAACATTCTTGGAAACATTTGAGATAATTTAAGTACACAAGTCACCAAAATATATAACATTGTTCTAGTGGTTTTGAATATTTTAATCCAAAAACTTACGTTGTGCCTTTAATGCGAACAGATCACTGCACTGATGTCGGTACATATTAGCATATTTAATTCAAATTTAGCGATCTCAACACTGAACCAATTCGCGATTCCAGCTTAACTTCAGTTAATCGTGAAGCCCCGATTTATGATGTAGTGGTCTGGGTGCATGTGTCTTTAAAACCCATGTATGAGGTTTCCTTGCATTCGTGGGGAGAATGATAGAGGCTAAAATGCTGTGCCATTCTGTTCTGCTTTGAGCTTTTCTAAAACAAAATACGATCATTAACAGTAAACTGTGTCAAGCGAATAATTACGAGGCATTATGGTTAGATTACGACACAAACAAGCAACGACAAACGAGCGATCATGTCGCACAATCAAGTGTCTCATACAAATGCATGCGACTGCTCTGTACAGACCTGCTTGCGACATAAAATTGACATTGCTGTATGGGAAAAGAGCAGAGTAAAATGTTACACCCAATCAACATCAGAAGTGCATAAACATATACGTATCACTGAGATGAATGCTGATGTAGTGATGACGCCAGAATGGTGATGAAGATGGCAGCCGTGTCTTTAATAACAGGCCCAGAGAGTCCTAATGAAAGTGATTTCTGAAACAAATCGAAACGAAAGAAGAAATCCACGAGGAGAGGACTGCATGCTTCTGAAATCTGATTCTGAAATCTGCTCTCATTAGTGACAAAGGAAGCAGAAACTCGCGTCTGTTGTGTGCCTCCTCTTGGGCTTTAGCGCATGGCGCCTCGCTAACAGACATTTGCAGAGCTGCAGGCTGGGCGACACCCAACACTTTTGCGAGATTCTATAATCTCTGTGTAGAGCCTGTGTCCTCTCGTGTACTCGCTCCAAGTGGCCAGTAACTGGACTGGCTCAGGTGTCATCGCTTGCTGCGCCATTCCACTCCACGGACTGGATGCGTGCGCTATTTCACTCAGGTGAGTTTCTCAGTAAGCCCTGAGTTCCTCCAGCACTGTTTACGCCGACACCAGAGTGCATGCCTGCTTGGTCAACCCTCGTGTTAGGCTAGGTGCCTCCATGTGCATGCTTCCCCCGTTGGGCAACCCCCACATGTGTATTTCCACGGTAAGTCTCTCCGAGCACGTGTCTTCCCTTGGCAAGACACCTTGCCACTCCTGGGGTTGAAACATTCCACCTGCGGCTGGATACCCCAGAGTGCTCCATATGCAGCCCATACGTGGGTCATATGTGTATTCCTAAATCCTCCCTGCGGGCAGGCATTGTGTTGCATTTCTCCACGTGGGATATGCTTCCCAGTGTACCTTGGTAGTTGAGCCTAGCCCCTCGTTCTAAACTCACGGCAGGGAGCTCTGGTCAGCGCAGGACGCTGGAAGACAGCCGTTGTGGCGAGATTAGATTGGAAACCCCCATTCCATCAGTAACTGACGTAACTCGTAGTGTACTGACTGAAAGTGAACGTCTCGGTTACGTATGTAACCCTCGTTCCCTGAAGGAAGGGAACGGAGACGTTACGTCCCCATGCCACAACCGCTGTGCCGCTGGTATGGCCAGGGCGCTCAGCCTCGGCTCCTCAGCAGGTAAACCTAACGCGAGATTGACAGCTCCTTTTATACCCACGAGGTGGGGCGGAATTGCGCTATGCAAATTTCGCAGACCCATGGCATTCTCATGCCATTGGCTCGTTTTGTATATCTCGAAGGCCATTGGCTTCTAAGCGAAACCTCCATTCCGTCAGTAACTGATGTAACGTCTCCTTTCCCTTCCTTCAGGGAACGAGGGTTACATACGTAACAGAGACGTTCTCTCTATAGTACATTTTGAAAATTAGACATTCTATAACTACTGTCAGAAAATTTGGTTAACAAAGAAAGGGGGCTAAAGGCTCCACTGGGTAAAAGGCTCCTTTGATTTTATTTTCGTCTAAACCACTAGATGGCACAAAAACTTGTCTCAGCACTTTCCAAAACATCTGCTTTTCAAGATGTACGCGGGCAGCAGTGCAATGTTGATTCACTAATTTTATCTAATATTTGATCTTTTTAAAAATGTTGTAGATTTAAGTAGCAAATAAGAATCGCTAAAATTGTTGAATATATTTTGAGACAAAGGTCTGCTTAATGATTTTCAGTTTTTTTCAAGGTAATTAAAAGCAACAGTTTTTCAACAATGGAAAAATATGTAAAAGTATGGTATTTGGGGCTGCTGCTAGGGCTAAAGGCACCAGATTTAATATGATAATAAATAGTTAGCTGACTTTTCCATTTGTTGACATGACATGGTTAGATTCAGATTGTAAATATCATATATTAAGGTAGGTGTCCACCTTAGAGATAATCACCAAATTTATAATGAAACCATATTTAAAAATATGATATTAATCATTTCATATAATAAAATATAATTTATTGTACTGTAAATCTATATTAAATTATTATGGGATATCCTTCAGTGCTTTCAGAATTTTTACTTTTTTTAAAAATTATTTTGTGAATGAAAAGCACATTTTTCTTAAGGTGCCTTTAGCCCCGTTGTACCCTATCAATCAGTCACGTTCAACGTTACGTTTGACTGAATTGACGTATTGGGATCTTGCCTGAAAGCCCAATCACATTTTGAGTGGTACAAAACAAGCCAATGCACTTTGGCGAGTGACTTCCCTTTCAGTCGGTCACGTTCGAAATACGTCGGACGTCACAGACGAATTGGGATCACTTCTGGGAGCCCTATCAGCTTCGAGTGTCTACAGAACGAGCCAATGCACATTGGTGTGCAAGATTTGCATCTCGCTCTCCGCCCCGCAAGCGGGTATAAATAAGGAAGCAGATGCAGTACACATTGTTCTTCACTTCGGAGGCGAGCAGTTCTGTGCTCTCTCTGAAAAGTGTGTATACAGTGACTACGAGTCAAAAGCAAGCTTTCTGGACGGTGTTGGTGTGACGGCATGTACAGCGGTGATCGCGAGCATTGCTCAACAACTGCTGTTTTCACAGCATTTGAGGGGGAGTCTTCAATGAGTCTGCTGTTTATTCAGCTGTGAGAAGGTTCGGTGGAGGGATTCCTTCTTGAGTGTGCACAGCGGGATTGCACTATTTCCCTGTCTGTGCACCGCGGTCATTCCTGGGTGCTTCAGCACTAAAAAAAGAGCTTTTTCCCCTAAAAGAATAACACGAGTGTGACGCTGCGTCTTTTTAAAGACGACATTCCACTCGTGTGTTTCTGGATGCGATCGTTCCCTATCCTCATTATGACAGCCACGATCACTGTCTCGCATGTCTGGGCATAAGCATGCTTCGTGGGTGGCTCATGTTGTCTCAGGAGAACATGACCACGTCGGCGCACTGTTCGTTTCACCCTTCTCGACGTGCTCACTCGGCACTCTAGATGCGCGGTCAAGAGTCCAACGGGGTGGAGTCCCTTCGCCTATTCCACAATCTAGTTTCTTTTCTGGTGCACCAGAATAGGGCTACTTCAGCTAATAAGCCTTGGTGACCTGAGGATTACAGTGGGGCTTTCCCCGCCAAGTACGTCCCCGTGGGCCCCCCACTCCTCTATCGCATCGCAAGCATGCTGAGACTGTGTTCATGGGTGGTTCATGTTCTCTCATGAGAACATGACCATGTCGGCGCGTTGTTCGTCTTGTCTTTTTCATAAGGGTTTGAGCGTTCAGCGTGCCGTGTGCCATCAGGTTTGACGACCACATTCACCGTCTCGCATGCCTGGCAGCTACTGGGTGGGATTGCTGGTCCTTCTCATGGGGGACCTAGCATTTCATTCGGGGCTCCAGCGGAGTATCAAATGTCGATTGCTGCATCGGAGAGAGGGCTGTTATGCTCTGGAAATGAAAATGAGGCCCACTGTAATGGTGGGTGCTCATGCTGAATCAGATTCAGAGTTGACAGCCATGCTTTCCCGGGCTGCTGCGCGCTCGGTCTAAAAGCTGAGCTTCGTGGCTGGTGTATGGGGACGCAGCGCGACGCATAATCGCTTTGCCCCGCCCCCGTGCTTTTTTTCCCGGATGTACATGGAAAACTTGGCAGTATGGTGTTGCCGCCAATATGGAACGCCAAAAGGGCGAAAAGCTGCATAAAAAGTTTTTTCTCTCTCCCTTGATGGTGGGGCGGCAGTGCTACTGGCAGGCCGTCTCTACACAAGGTGGTCTACGCTCCGTCGCATGTCACAACTCGCCCGCCATCTCCTCCTTTGGAGTCAGAAGCATCTGAGGTCGCTTCGAGCCACTCACATTCCGGGATGCTCAATCGTGCAGCTGACGAGCTCTCACGATAGCAAGTGCTTCCGGGAAAGTGGAGACTTCATCCCCAGGTGGCCAGCTGATTTGGAGGCGCTTCAGGAATGCACTGGTAGACCTGTTTGCTGCCCCGGACACGTCGCATTGCCAGCTGTTTTATTCCCTGACAGAGGGGACCCTCGGCATGGATGCACTGGCACACAGCTATGGACCTATGCAAATATGCGTTTTCCCCAGTGAGCCTTCTCGCACAGACACTGTGCAAAGTCAGGGAGGACGAGGAGCAGGTCTAGCTATTTGCTTAATGAACTGTGTTTGTTCATTTGCCAGAGGAGACCTGGCCCCCAACTGAGCCTGGGTTTTCCCAAGGTTTTTTCCTCCAATGGAGTTTTTATTCCTTGCCACTGTCACCTATGGCTTGCTTAGTGGGGACATTTAAATTGCAACTCATGCTCCTCACGACAGCCCCTCCCTGGCCCATTCCTCTGAGGAAAGTCCTGCTTTCTCAGAGACAGGGCACCCTCTGGCACCCGCGTCCAGACCTCTGGAAACTCCATGTCTGGCCCCTGGACGGGACGCAGAGGTTCTAGGTGATCTAACCCAATCGGTGTTAGACACATCACTTCGGCTAGAGCCCCCTCTATGAGGCGCCTCTATGCTTTCAAGTGGAACCTGTTCATTGAGTGGTGCTCTTCCCGCCGGGAAGACCTCCGAAGTGTTCGATCAGTTCTGTGCACTCCTTCCTGCAGGATGGGTTGGAGCGAAGGCTGTCTCCCTCCACCTGCAAGTGTATGTTGCCGCTATCGCCGCACATCACGATGCAGTTGATGCACGATTTGATCGTCAGGTTTCTGAAGGGCACGAGGAGATTAAATCCGCCTTGCTCTCACTCTGTACCCTCTTGGGACTTATCTCTGGTGCTCACGGCACTGCAGAGAGCGCCCTTTGAGCCTTTACGGTCAGCAGAGTTAAAAATTCTGTCGTGGAAGACAGTACCCCTGACTGCATTGGCCTTTATCAAGAGGGTAGGGGACCTGCACGCATTTTCGGTCAACAAATCGTGCCTAGAATTCGGGCCGGCTAACTCTCACGTGATCCTGAGCCCCCGACCTGGATATGTGCCCAAGGTTCCCACCACTCCCTCCCAGGACCAGGTGGTGAACCTGCAAGCGCTGCCCTCGGAGGAGGCAGACCCAGCCCTGGCTTTTCTCTGTCCCGTCCGCGCTCTGCGGTTATATATGGACAGAATGCAAAGCTTCAGGACCTCAGAACAGCTCTTCATCTGTTACGGAGGCCAGCAGAAGGGAAAGGCTGTCTCCAAGCAGAGGATGGCCCACTGGATAGTGGATGCCATCGCCTTGGCGTACCAAACCCAAGGCATGCCTTGCCCGCTCGGGTTAAGAGCCCACTCCACTAGGATTGTTGCCTCTTCCTGGGCGCTGGCGCATGGCGCCTCACTGGCAGATATATGTAGAGCTGCGGGCTGGGCGACACCTAACACATTCGCTAGATTCTATAGCCTCTGTGTAGAGCCGGTTTCTTCCCGTGTGCTCGACTCAACCAGCCAGTAACACCGAAGTACCCATTCTTGTGTCGGCTTGCTGCGCCATTCCCCTCCTCATGGACTAGATAAGTGCACTTATATTCTCCAGTAGAGTTCCCCAGGTTGGCGAACCCTGTCGAGCTCCTCCGCAACCCGCGGCAGTCAGACGTGGTGGAGCGTCTGACACCAGGCCTAACACTCGTATGCATTGGTGGAACCTGTGTTAGGCTGGATGTCCATATGTTGTGACTCCTATGGCGGTCCAATATGTGTATTCTTCCATGTGGCTCAGTTATGTTAAAACATATCTGGCCCACATTTGCTGCATTATATGTGGGCCAGTTTAGGTTCACACCCTGGTTAGCCAGTGCAGACTTTGCCATACATTTGCCAAATGTGGCCCAAATTTGGTGTAATGTATTCGGGCCATATTCGCTATGCCATGTGTGGGCTACTTTAGGTTCACATTCAGATTCGCCAGTGATTACTGTCCCTCACCTTTGCCAAAACTGGCCCAGATATGTTTTAACATAACTGGGCCACATTTGCTGCATTATATGTGGGCCAGTTTAGGCTCACACCCTGGTTAGCCAGTGCTGACTTTGCCGTATATTTGCCAAATGTGGCCCAAATTTGGTGTAATGTATTTGGGCCATATTTGCTTTGCCAAGTGTGGGCCACTTTAGGTTCACATTCAGATTCGCCAATGATTACTGTCCCTCATCTGTGCCAAAACTGGCCCAGATATTTTTTAACATAATTGGGCCACATTTGCTGCATTATATGTGGGCCAGTTTAGGCTCACACCCTGGTCAGCCAGTGCTGACTGTGCCGTATATTTGCCAAATGTGGCCCAAATTTAGTGTAATGTATTCGGGCCATATTTACTATGCCATGTGTGGGCCACTCTAGGTTCACATTCAGATTCGCCAGTGATTACGGTCCCTCACCTTTGCCAAAACTGGCCCGGGCCACATTTGCTGCATTATATGTGGGCCAGTTTAGGCTCACACCCTGGTCAGCCAGTGCTGACTGTGCCGTACATTTGCCAAATGTGGCCCAAATTTAGTGTAATGTATTTGGGCCATATTTGCTATGCTGTGTGTGGGCCACTTTAGGTTCACATTCAGATTCGCCAGTGATTGCTGTCCCACAAGTTTGCCAAAACTGGCCCAGGTATATTTTAAGATAACTGGTCCACATTTGCTGCAACATATGTAGGCCATATTTGGTTTACACCCAGATTAGTCATTGTCGATTGTGCCACATGTTTGCCATAGGGGGCCCATATTTGGTTTGTGATATTTGGGCCATATTCATTATTTATCATATGGGCCACTTTAGGCTCACACTCAGATTACACATTGCCATGAGCGCCGCTTCCTTGCCTAAAAAGGCCCACTTCAGGCTCATACATTTTGTCCGGGCCATAAGAAGGCCTGCAGTGCCGCATCATTGCCTGAAGTGGCCCACATCCATTTGCTATCTGGGGCAGTTCACTTGTCATAGTCGTCCTGGCATGCGCCATTTTGCACAACTTCTAATTTCCTTAAATATCTGCAACAGAGGTGAAGAGTGCATGTTATCATGACCACAATAGACACATTCATGGGAAATATAGGTTAAAATAAACCACAATAAAGTGGTGCAGGTATGACGTCACTTTTTAGGCCAACCGGCAGTTAGCATCGCACTGGTTCCCTCGAGAAAAACCCAATAGGATTTTCCCATAGGCTTTTGGATTATCAAAAAAACAACAAAAAAAAAAACAACAACAACAACAACACAAGCTCTGTGATCAACATAAGTTTATGATACTTACACGTTTTAAACTCTTTTTAAACTGTTCTGTTTCTTTGTTTGGTTCAGCCTTTTGCAGGCTTGTTTGTAAAGAAAAAATGCATTCACTTCTGCAGTGTTAATTTCGTTGACGAATAATTTGTCAACAACCTTTTTTCAGTGACGAAAACGAGACGATAACTAAATAAAAAACAGTTTTGGATGAACGAATAAAAACGAGACAAATGTTAGGGAGGGACGATTAGGGAAGAGATCCAGTCAGAACTGATGTCCTGTGTAATAGACGCACACATTTGAATTGTAATGTGCTGATCTAATGCTGAGGAATAAGGACAATGTTTACTTTACAATGTTTAAATAGTAATATGTTTTAGACGGTTGTAACAATGCATATTTTATCTCCCTCATCTGAACTTGAATGAGCAGCCTGCAACTGGTTATAATAGTTAACTAAAACCATTAAAAAAAAAAAATATTCATTACTTGAAATTAAATAAATGTTAACTGGACAAAAAAAATCCAGTTAACTGGATTTAAAAATAGATGTTTAAAAAAAAAAAAAAAAAAAAAAAGTGAATTGAGCTCTCTTTTATATATTTTTGCGCTTGAACAGTCAAATGTGAGTTTTGACTTTTTTTTTTTTTTTACATTAACAGTCGGTTATGTAATGCTTAAATGCTCAATTAATGCATTACAATTTAACTAAACGTCTCGGTTATGTATGTAACCCTCGTTCCCTGAAGGAGGGAATGGAGACGTACGTCGGAACTGACCGACGAATTGGGGATCGCTTTTAGAGACCAATCTACTTCGAGTGTAACTAAACGAGCCAATGAACATTGGCATGCGGTTCACACATTCCACACTCCTCCCGGCAGCACGGGTATAAACAGGAAGTGGAAGCGCTGCATCTTTGCTTTTCCGCTGAGGAGCCGAACTAGTTACTCGGCCGTTCAGCGGAGGTACAGCACCTGTGGCGACGGGACATACGTCTCCGTTCCCTCCTTCAGGGAACGAGGGTTACATACGTAACCGAGACGTTCCCTTTCAGTCGGTCACGTTCGACGTACGTCGGAATTGACCGACGAATTGGGGATCTACCAACACGCCACAGACGCTGGCCCTTCCAGGGCTCTGCTTGAGCTCCCTGGAGCGCCCCCTCTGTTGGAGCGGGAAGTCAGGGCTAAGCAGAGAAGGTCAGTCAATGCGAGCTCTAGCGTAGTTCTACCTGGAAGACTCAAATGTCACGTCATTCATTAAATTATCTATCTAGCCAATCATTATTCGTCATCTGTAGTATATAAGTTCTGTTCCCACCCATTACTACGTTCGTAGATACTGACGCCAACGTTCACCCCCATCCTCCCCACCACCACCAGGTCAGTCCCTGTCCATACATCAGGGGGTAGGCTCCGCCCCTGCCTTTATCTTCAGGCAGGAACTTGCAAGCATCCACTACCCGCCAGATTCAGACTATGGACGGGGTCTACGCAACGGGAACTCAACAGGGTTAACCATTTCTGGGGAACACTACTGGAGTCAAGAAACGCACGTATCCGGCCTAGCGGGCGGGAGTGGCGTTGCAAGCCAACACTAGAACGGGTCCTTCGTGCTACTGGCCACTGGGGGCGAGTACACGGGAAGATACCAGGGCTCTACACGGAGGCTATAGAATCTAGCAAATGTGTTAGGTGTCGCCCAGCCCGCAGCTCTACAGATATCTGTCAGCGAGGTGCCTTGAGCCAGAGCCCAGGAGGAAGCGACACTTCTAGTTGAGTGTGCTCGCAACCCGAATGGGCAAGGCACGTCTTGGGACTGATAAGCCAAGACGATAGCATCCACTATCCAGTGGGCTAACCTCTGCTTGGAGACAGCTTTTCCTTTCTGCTGGCCTCCGTAAACAGACAAAGAGCTGCTCTGAGGTCCTGAAGCTTTGGGTTCTATCCACGTAAGCCTCCTCCAAAGGCAGCGCTTGCAGGTTCACTACCTGATCCCTGAGGGGAGTGGTAGGAAACTTGTGCACATATCCAGGCCGGGGTCTCAGGACAACGTGAGAGTTGTCCAGCCCAAATTCTAGGCACGATTTGTTGACCGAAAATGCGTGCAGGTCCCCTACCCTCTTGATGGAGGCCAATGCAGTCAAGAGCACTGTCTTCATGGACAGGATTTTTAACTCTATGGACTGCAAGGGCTCAAAGGGAGGTCTCTGAAGTGCCCTGAGCACCAGAGCTAGGTCCCAATAGGGTAAGGAGTTAGAACGAGGAGGATTTAGCCTCCTTGCACCTCTGAGGAACCTGACGATTAGGTCGTGCTTTCCCAATGACTCACCTTCGACTGCGTCGTGGTACGCCGCGATTGCAGCAGCGTACACTTTAAGGGTGGAGGGAGACAGCCTTCGCTCCAACCCATCTTGCAGGAAGGAAAGCACAACTCTAGTCGAACACTTTCGGGGGTCTTCCCGGCGGGAAGAGCACCATTCAACGAACAGGTTCCACTTCAACGCATAGAGGCGCCTCGTAGAGGCATATTATTCCTGAGTTCCAGTCACTATATGAACCTGACAAACTGAAGATCTTACTTGGTGAAGGACTTGCTTCCTCTTATATAGCACATCATATTTATAAATGCCACAAACTAAGATGTACTGAGTGAACACATCCAGGTTAATAATACTATTAATATGTGTATATATATATATAAATATATATGTGAATGTGTTTTATGTATGTTTTTGTTTTGCTTTGTGCAATGCTTTGGTAATATGTTATTACATGACTTCTGAGATTTTCTCTTTTACCTTGACATATGTAGCGCATGGGTGTGGCTGCACACTCTACGTGCAGCACTGCCCCACAGGTACATGCACCCTGATAAAACAAAATACGGAGAAATTACATATACAATAGGGGCGTGAACCACATATATACATGTCAGTACGGTATCGGTAAGTGAGATTATTTTAGGCCAACAATCTGTTGATAAGTTTAAAAAAGTTCTCATGGACATGCCTGTGAGTGTATGGTCTGTATATGCATTTTGTGTGTGTATTCACATGTAGAATATGATGATTATGCATGAATAAGACACATACAGAATATCACTATCGTATGTGAAAACCACACTTACTTTCTTTATCCCTGAAACATTTTTGGCACAAATTCCACACGTCGATCTGTAAATATATACAGTATATTATAATATATATACACTTTTTTTTTTTTTGCTTATTAAAGGGAAAGTTTCAGATTTTTGACCACTTGCCCCATTTCCAGTTTCATTGACTGACAAAAAGAAAAGTTTTTCTCTGAACAATTCCTGCTGTTGTACATCCACAGTTCTGGCTACCTAACCACAAAACAAACATAATTTGACCACTTTTCAAGCATGTATAAAAAGTTCTGAAACCTACTTGCACTTTGGCTTATGGAATTTTATTTTTTTACAGTGGCCTGTTACTTTTCATTTTTGACTAACAAAGGAGACACTGATTATCTCCAGTATCATTCAACAACATTGTTGATAAGTAAGAAATATGGCAAGGGTCCAAAATTCTGACTTTGACCCATTGATAACATTTCCATCAATAAGGCACATACCTAAAGACTGAAACAAAAGTGAGGCCAGGCGCATTCTCTCTTGTTGTATTGCAGGGCACTGGAAGGAGGTAATGCAGCCACCAGACTTCATAAACTCAGTGGCAAACTTGAAGGAAGACAAAAGTATTTAAAAAAGAAAAAGCAAGACAGAGAAAAAAAAAGGATATTTGTCACTAAATACAGAATCTGACATGTATTGGCGCTTTAATATAACAATGTACAAGGAAAAATTATGTATGATAATAGGTTTAAATTAAATTGGTTAAAAACACATGCCTGCAGTGATCTACGCTTGGTAACAGAAATTAACTTACTGCAAGTGTGTGGACACCACATGACACTGAATCGGTCTGCAAATTGTGTTTTGTGGTTTTAAGGTCCCACTCTCCTTTCACTCCCCTTGAAGCTGCAAATGCACTGTAATCAACAAAATCACAATCACCACTAACATCCAACTCCAACATTTCATTTTAAAATAAATATTTTGTCATCATCTACTTATACCCATGTCAGTCAAAACTCTATTTCAGTTTTGCCGTCCTCGTAACAAAGCGTCATCTTAATCTACAGTGAGGAGTACATGTGCTAGTCATGTGAGCATGACTGAGCAACAGTGGGACTGTATACTGTATATAGTGGGAGTTGTGAGGCAGTTGGTTAGAAATCGGTCAGCTGGAAAAGGACCTAATGAGGCAACATAGTGTTAAATAGCAGGTACTGCCATTTTACATCATTTGGGCCTTAAAGTAGACCTTTAGCCCATTAGACGACTGACATCGCTATAGTAAACAAAACAATGAATACCAACCACCAGTGTTGAGCAATTGCTTGGCACTGCCACTCCGTTTCTCCAAGGGAGTTGAAGTAGGTGATGCACCTTCTGTCAACATTGCAATGCTAAAACAGAAATATTTGACGTTATAATAACCATAAGACACTTATTGCAATATTTTCTGCCAATTTGCAGCTGTCATTGTCCTCTAGTGTATGAGAACATGTCTTAAACAAAACTTTGAAGAAATTCAACAGTTTAATACAATGCCAGCCTTAACATACTTAAGATGTTAGCATGACATTTTAGTCAGATTTGTTAACTTTCATGGGTTTTGTGGTGTTTAAGACACATTTTTACATAAAATAGAAGCATTTGGAAGTGGTGATTTGGCAGATTTTTATGTAAAGGCAAGAATAAAATGGAATCTAAATGTGAAAAAAAAAATGTTATCCTTAAAAAGGTCTGACTCACAAAAAAGCTCCAGTTATTCTTAATTTTTTCCAGAGCTGTATATTTGTGTATACACATGTATATATTGTATAATATAATTCAAATTATTGCTGATAAAATTACACTTACCTTGCTAAGGACATTACATATGGAATCCATGACCTGAAAATTTCAAGAAAAAATGTGAGGTAAAAGAATTGAACTGCTCTATATTTTGAGTCACATAGAAATGTTGTGAGTCATTTATCACCAGTCCTGTGCTAGACTGGACCTTTCAGCAAATGAAAACATAAAATAAATAATTAAGTAAGTGATCATGCTTGGATAGCAAGAGGGGAAATTATTTAACCCTGAAACAGACTGTAAATTAGTATAAAATGGACAGTTGTTGGAGGCATATTTTGGTGCTAGACCAGAGACAACACACAAAGCATGTTATGTATTTGTATGTTAATTTCCCAGTTTGTTTATATGCATTTCAGTGTGAACAACATGCAGAACTTACAAATTTGAAGGCTAAATGCTAGTCAGAGGCCATGGTTGTTTGTTTTGGTGGTATGGTAGGTGGATAGGAAATAAGTGTAACAATTTACATAGCTTATTATAAGGATATTAAGTTACCTCATCAGAAACCTTGCTGTCCTCCATTAAACTGTCTAAACTTTTCACTTGGACGCTATATGGCCGCACACTTCCAATTGTGAATGTTGACCTCTTGTTTTGGAGACACTTTAATGCCTTAACATCTACAAAGATGAAGAATAATTCATAGAGGACACATTTTGCAAGCACATTAGGTTTTCATTAACAATAAAAATTAAATTGACCATCTGATAACATTGCAAAGGTATGTTTATAACAACATGTAGCTTACGGAGAAGCAACCCATCCCCCCAACAGCAAGGTATACATTGTGTTAAGAGTTGAACACATATTAAAAATTAAACAGTTAAATTACATTAAATAAAGTGAAAATCATACCTTCCATTGTGTGATCTTATTGCCACTTGGTGACCTTCAAATACAGAAGCAACGATTAAGACACTGAAAGGTCTTCTCTGAGGTCATTATATAACCATCAGGGAAGCAATTTTTGGAGCACATTTTATTCTATTTTATCCATCTGGATTCTCTGTTAAAAAAAACTGGGCAGGGGTTGGGAAACACTTAAGTGTTCCAGATTATTGACATTTATGTTATAACATTGACAGCTGTAAACAATTGTAATTATAAGTACATGATTTACATGACTGAATATATTTTGGATGCAGTACTTTTATTTGTTTCTTCATTCATTAGTTACATAACTATTTTGTTGATATGAAAACATTTATTAGAACAGATCCCTTATTCGTGTATTTCAAAATAAATACAACAACAATGTTTAAAAATGTGATTCTGAATCAGGTACAGTATGACACTTGAGATCACAGCAGAAAAAAATTCATCATGGTAATACATGTCTGAAGACAACATCATGAAACATCAGTAATGATCTGAAGTCATATTCATATGATGGTCTGAAGACAACATCATGAAACAGGAAAAAATCAGTGATGACTTGACGTCAACATATTCATATGATGGTCTGAAGACAACATGTGCCAGAATAAATCAGTGATGACTTGAGGTCAATATATTCATATGATGGTCTGAAGACAACATCATGAAACATTAGTAATGATCTGAAGTCATATTCATATGATGGTCTGAAGACAACATCATGAAACAGAATAAATCAGTGATGACTTGAGGTCAACATATTCATATGATGGTCTGAAGACAACATCATGAAACATCAGTCATGATCTGAAGTCATATTCATATGATGGTCTGAAGACAACATGTAACAGAATAAATCAGTGATGACTTGAGGTCAACATATGCATATGATATGATGATCTGAAGACAAGGTTATGTATTAGAATAAATAAGCTAATTCAAACACTTCACTTCGCGAATCGCGCTGTACTGTCTGTTGGACCGAGCTGAATGGTCCGTGCTGCGCGCAAAGTAGCGCTGTTAAGATGCAACTAAACGCAACAGAATTTGGCGCCGTATATGCTAATTAAAGAGATTTTAAGAATCTTTGTTGATCATTGGTCTTACCTTGTAACTTGTGTGCTTATTGGCAGATGGGATGTACTGTAGTAGTCTGTAGAGTTTACTGCAGAAGCGTTTTTTTTTTTTTCCTTCAAATTTGGCAGACTCTGCAGAGCGCACAAACTACATCAAATATTTTAAAAATTCCTTTGGATATGTTTTACTTAAGTCCAGATGAAATAAACATGAAATGATTTTTTGCTGATCATTTTCCAGTCGTTTCAAGGCAGGATGGCGGTCCCACTGAAACAATTTCAGAGGCTCCTGGGGCATATGGCGGCCGCGGCGGCAGTAACACCGCTCGGCCTGCTTCATATGAGACCGCTTCAGCATTGGCTTCACGGCCGGGTCCCGAGATGGGCGTGGCAACGCGGCACTCACCGGGTGAGTATCACACCGGCCTGCCGCCAAACCTTCAGCTCGTGGTCAGACCCCTTGTTCCTTCGGGCCGGGGTGCCCTTGGAACAGGTGTCCAGGCATGCTGTGGTTTTCACGGATGCCTCTGCCATGGGCTGGGGGGGCCACGTACAACGGGCATGCAGTGTCAGGGGTTTGGACGGGCCCGCACCTGCATTGGCACATCAACTGCCTCGAGTTGCTAGTAGTACATCTTGCACTGAGCCGCCTCAAAAGGCTGTTACGGGGCAAAGATGTATTGGTCCGTACGGACAACACTGCGACCATTGCGTACATCAACCGACAAGGTGGTCTGCGCTCCCGTCGCATGTCGCAACTCGCCCGCCATCTCCTCCTCTGGAGTCAGAAGTGTCTGAGGTCGATTCGGGCCATTCATGTCCCTGGTGTGCGCAACCATGTGGCCGACGAGCTGTCACAAGCTGCGCTCCCGGGAGAATGGCGACTCCACCCCCAGGTGGTCCAGCTGATCTGGAGACAGTTCGGGGTGGCACAGGTCGACCTGTTTGCTTCCCCAGAAACGTCCCACTGCCAGTGGTTTTATTCGCTGACCGAGGGCACACTCGGCACGGATGCACTCGTGCGCAGCTGGCCCTGGGGCCTGCGCAAATATGCGTTTCCCCCAGTGACCCTACTTGCACAGACACTGTGCAAGGTCAGGGAGGATGAGGAGCAGGTCCTGTTGGTGGCGCCGTACTGGCCCAACCGGACTTGGTTTCCGGAGCTTATGCTCCTCACGACAGCCCCTCCCTGGCCAATTCCTCTGAGGAAGGACCTTCTGACTCAGAGATGGGGCACCCTTTGGCACCCGCGTCCAGACCTCTGGAAACTTCATGTCTGGTCCCTGGACGGGACGCGGAGGTTCTAGGTGACTTACCCTATGAGGTAGTTAACACCATCACTTCGGCACGAGCACCGTCTACGAGACAGGCTTATGCCTCGAAGTGGAACCTGTTCGTTGAGTGGTGTTCTTCTCGCCGAGAAGGCCCCCGAAGATGTTCGATCGCGTCTGCGCTTTCCTTCCTGCAACAGGGGTTGGAGCGTAGGCTGTCGCCCTCCACCTTCAAAGTCCATGTTGCTGCAATATCTGCTTATCACGATCACGTAGAAGGTAAGTTGGTTGGGAAGCATGACCTGGTCGTCAGGTTCCTCAGGGGGGCGAGACGGTTAAATCCTCCTCGACCTCCCTCCATACTCTCTTGGGATCTTGCTCTGGTGCTCCGAGCAATTCAGAATGCCCCATTTGAGTCTTTGCAGTCGGCAGAGCTAAAGATTCTGTCTATGAAGACTTTGCTGTTGGCTGCACTGGCCTCCATCAAGAGGGTAGGGGACCTGCAGGCATTTTCGGTTGACGAATCGTGCCTAGAGTTCGGGCTGGGTGACACCCACATGGTACTGAGACCCTGGCCTGGCTATGTGCCCAAGGTTCCTACCACTCCCTTCAGGGACCAGGTGGTGAATCTGCAAGCGCTGCCCTTGGAGGAGGCAGACCCAGCCCTAGCTTTGCTCTGTCCCGTCCGCGCTCTGCAGATCTACGTGGATAGAACGCAAAGCTTAAGGACCTCAGATCAGCTCTTTGTCTGTCACGGAGGCCAGCAGAAGGGAAAGGCAGTCTCCAAGCAGAGGATGGCCCACTGGATAGTGGCCCTGTCCACTCAGGGTGCGAGCACACTCTACTAGAAGTGTTGCATCCTCCTGGGCGCTGGCACGTGGCGCCTCGCTGTCAGACATCTGTAATGCTGCGGGCTGGGCGACACCCAACACGTTTGCTAGATTCTACAGCCTACGTGTACAGCCGGTTTTCTCCTGTGTTCTCACCTCAAACGGGTAGAAGCACTGAGAGGCCCTGGCTCTTGTCGGCTTGCTGCGCTACGGCGCTTACATTCTCCAGAAGCAAACTCTGTCGAGTCCTCCATCACCCTCGGTGCCGGACGTGGCAGAGCGTCTGGCATCAGGCCCTTTTCCGCTGAATCCTGGAGAACCGGTACTGGGCTGGGGTTATATGAGTGACCCTGCGGGGATCCCATATATTTTTCCACGATTGATCCTAACGGAAGCCTGTGTCTTTCCCTTTGGAGAGCCCCCCCTTCAGTGGGGCTGGAGCCCCCTCTCGGTTGCGAGCTACGGCTCAGCATTGTACTCCACATAACTCCTTCGGGGTACGATGTGGGTTCTGCAGCGTTCCCTTCCACTAGGGCACGCTTTCCCAGTGTTATCCAATAGTCACTGAGCGGGTCATGCGGAACAGCAGTGATGGACTTCTCAGTGATGGCCTCCTGAGCTCTCTTACCTGATGAGATGGGGCTCACACAGAGAAGTCCATCACTGCAGGGCACTGGAAGGGGGCAGAGGCCATGGCGCTTTGGTAGGGATTCCTATTTGTCGGTCTCCGACGTGGCGTCGGAAGTGACGGACTGAATGGGAACGTCTCGGTTACGTATGTAACCCTCGTTCCCTGAAGGAGGGAACGGAGATGCCACGTCCCGTCGCCATGTCCTCTGTACCCTGCTGGGGTGCCAGTTACCTACTCGGCTCCTCAGCAAAAGAAGCTAATTTGATGCAAGCACCTGTGTCTCATTTATACCCGTGCTGCGTGGCATGAGCACCTGGTGCAATCATTGCATGCCAATGTGCATTGGCTCGTTTAGTTACACTCGAAGTAGATTGGCTCTCGCGAGCGAGATTCCTATTCGTTGGTCTCCGATGTGGCGTCTCCTTCAGGGAACGAGGGTTACATACGTAACCGAGAAGTTCCAACCACAACTTTGCAATGATGTCTGCAAATATATAGGAATTATAGCTTTGGGAAACACCAAATAATTGAACTTTGATGGTAACAAAAACTTGCAATCATAGTTGGCTAAAATGCTTTTGGGAAACACACCCCTGGTGAGCAGTGCACCAATCAAAAAAAGAGAGCTACAAATGTATTTTCACTCTTGGGGTATGATGATATATGTTATTGACGACAGACATCAGAAAATATCAAACCTCCGAACGTTTCTAATCAATAGAAAACTGTACGCATGTTGATTGCGATACGTTAAAATATGCGCTTTAAGTAATAAATGGATTAACATCTTTCTATCTCTCTCTCGTAGACACATTAAGAGAGAGAAAAGCTGCAAAAAGATTGATAAAAGTAAAACGTATTGCTAGGTTTAAAGGTTAGATTTTATTCATGTTTTAACAGGCTGGCAATCAAAAAGAGCCACCCAGCTACACCAGAGTAAAACAGCTAGATATGTGAGTTAATGAGACTAACCTTTGTGGATGCAATGTCTAATAAAATGACGTTCCGGTGTCTTTAATTGTTTTCCACACTTTCTTTGCATCTAGCCGATCTGACATGGTAATAAATCCAATTTGTGAGAACATATGGCACGATGGATTCTGTCATGTTTCATGGGACTCTTATGACATTTCGGAGTTTACGCGCATTACACGGACATCTGTAATCAAATTCTATAACAAGGGTCCGATCTACCATGTCACGTACATGTGAAGCAGATATTATAACATAAAGCTAAAAAAATTTAATTTACGATAGATAAGGATTAAAGACTTGACTTGTTTTTAAAATATTTAAAAAGAGTCTTATTTGTGGAGTCAAGTCAAGTCTGAAGTCATTTCAGGTCGAGTCCCGAGTCAAGTCTTAAGTCTCATAAAATGCGACTCGAGTGCGACTCGAGTCCGAGTCACTAACTCGAGTGCCCATCTCTGATCTGTAGTATATAAGTTCTGTTCCCACCCATTAATACGTTCGCAGATACTGACGCCGGCGTTCACGATCCTGACGTTCCTTAGCGGTTGATTGATGGTCCTACATACAATTAAAACGTTAATAATGTTAAATTCTACAGTGGTGTTTTAAGTCCATGTCAGCCTATCATTCCGAATGTTCATTGAGCGCCGAAGCAACAGACGTGAGTTTCTACTTACTTCGTCACTAAAGAGAGCAAAATCTCGAGTTTCAGATTTCAGAAGCATGCAGTCCTCTCTTCGCGGATTTCTTCTTTCGTTTTCAATTTTGTTTCAGCAATCACTTTCATTAGGACTCTCTGGGCCTGCTATCAAAGACACGGCTGCCATCTTCATCACCATTTTGGCGTCATCACTACATCAGCATTCATCTCAGTGATACGTATATGTTTATGCACTTCCGATGTTGATTAGGTGTCGCATTTTACTCTTTTTGCATACAGCAATGTCGATTTTATGTCGCAAGCAGGTCTGTACAGTGCAGTCGCACGCATTAGTATGTAGAGTCACAGCACTTGATTGTGTGATGGAATCGCTCGTTTGTCATTGTTTGTGTCGTAATCTAACCATAATGTTCGTAAATGATTCGCTTGACACAGGTTTCCGTTAATTATTGCATTTTGTTTTAGAAAAGCTCAAACCAGAACAGAATGGCACAGCAGTTTAGCCTCTATCATTCTCCCCACGAATGCAAGGAAACCTCAAACATGGGTTTTAAAGCAACATGCACCCAGACCACTACGTCATTAATCCGGGCTTCATGATTAACTGGAGTTAAGCTGGAATCGCGAATTGGTTCAGTGTTGAGATCGCTAAATTTGAATTAAATATGCTAATATGCACAGACATCAGTTCATTGATCTGTTTCCATTAAAGGCACAACACGTAAGATTTTGGATTAAAATATCCAAAACCGCTAGAACAATGTTATATATTTCGGTGACTTGTGTACTTACACTATCCCAAATGTTTCCAAGAATGTTTAAATGCAGGGAAATAAGCGATTTTAAACAGGATACGGACCGTACGGTCTGTGCGTCCCCTATCAATGACATCATACCTGCATTACCCTCGATTTCCAGTTTTATTTTGTAGAAACCATGGAAACACAAAGATGCTTCAATCTATTATGTGTTGTATTAAGTGAGCAGCTGTTTGGATACATTCACTGACAGAAAACTGATCATTGTTATATAGCTCAACACAGTCTTTTTGTTTTAAATCTCATTTTCTTAATTTACTGCGTTTACCTGTTTTGCCTGTTTCCCAAAAAAAACAAAAAGATACCAGTTACGTCTGGCTCAGCACAAACAGATCATATATATAGTAGTAATTGTGTGCTTTTGTGTCATTCTAGTAAATATGTCTCTATCTGCGTTTTATTAGCTACTGTGATATCTGGATGCCTTTGTCTATTTTCGGAACTATAGAATAAAGCGTTTCGTCTCACTTGGACTTTCTGCGCTAGGGCGCCCCTGGTTACGATTATGAATAAAACAGAAATGTGTATTCTCCCTAAAGCTCACAACACCATATTTCGGGTATATCAAAGGTTTGTATACACAACAAGGTTTGACTCATTATTCGACAGCAGCACTAATTTAATTCCGTACTCAATCTGACCCATTTTACACAAAGATTGCATCTCGTATAGCAACTGAAATTGCTAACTGGGAACATAATTATTAAAACCTTTTATGAATACAATAAGAGAGCAAAGTGCGCTCCCTTTATAAATGCATTGAAACTGTCAAATGCTTCAGTTCAGCTAAACTCCTACACTCTAGCGAAAACTGTTATAGTCTAATCTGACTACACTGCACCATGAATCTATTGCATGTTCTACTCTTCGTTGTTTGAATGTATTCACTAGCAGCCAAAATTTAGCCAGTGAACAAGTGCTGAACAACTTGATCTTGATTGTGTACATTCTGTGTTACATACGTTCACTTGATTGTGTACGTTCTGTGTCTGTGATTGGCTATACTCAACACTTCAAAACGCGTCGTAAATGTCAACTCTCAACAGTCTTCAGAGACTAACACAAATATGCAGGGGAGTGTTTAAAACCGCTGCCTATCAGCCGGTACCGGATATAGAATTGACTATTTGACACACAGTCTGCACGTGCTTATTGATTCCCGGGCCACACCGCAAATGACAAGGGCCCTCTTGCAGTGAGCTTTTTCTTTTCACTAAAGCTGGCACACACTGTGCGACTTTATAATAGTCATCATTATTGTTGCTTTTCAGACTTTACGAACATGAATATGACAACAAAAAAAAAAAAACCTGGACGCACACAAGAGAACTTGTCCAGAGTTTTACATCAACCCACTCACAACTGAATTTATTTCAGGTTAAAATTTTATCACAACGGTCATTAATTGGCTGTGGTGAGCATGTCAAACTATCTATCAAAGACATCAGATTTTAGCCTAGGGTCAAAGGAATCTTTTAGGATTGTGATTATTTGTCTCAGACTGCCAAATCGTGGCCAATATCGCGTAGTATGAACCTGGCTTAAGGTATCAAATGATGACACTCGCATTGATTATGTCTGTAATCTTAAATCTATGGCTTTCTTCACATACTTTAGGCAGTAGCCTAACAATTCCTTCTGTTTATTCATCTAACATCTATGTCAATGTCCATATCTACTTCAATGTTCAATGTCCATATTCTAATAATATAATCTATTTTCTTTGCAAATATTTTAAGCACTTCATCCAAAGAACCTTCCAACGGATGGGTATCTTTTGATTTAGCAGTTATTTTTGGGGTAGGCTCCGCCCCTGACTTCATCTTCAGGCAGGAACTGCAAGCATCCGCTACCCTCCGGATTCGGACTATGGACAGGGCCTACACCAAAGAACTTTATAATTTCATTAATTCGATACTACTTGTATACAAACTGTAAATAAATCGTATTCAAATGTTTTCTTGCCTCCTGAGTCTTTCGGGTAGAAATTATATTATTTTATAGTATTCTATACAGTGATAAAGGCTATGTCGATTAGCATTGCATTATAAATATACATTATCCTTACGAAAATAACCAAGATGTCTTGAAGAACACAGACAAACCATACTCGCACAATTGTGTTCATTTTCTTCATGTTTAATCAGTCAAAACGTCTCCATCTGCATTTTATTCCGCTGCAGCTATATTAGGGATTTCCTGGAATGTCAAAAGTTTAATACTTCTATGGGTCTCACTTCTGGACTTTCTGCGCCCTCCGGTGTGGAGTATGAATGAGACAAATTACATGTGAGAGTTTAGCTCTCGTCGCCCAATTTTGGATAAAAATACAACAAAAATATTGTTGTCTCATTGTCTCTGTGAGGATATGCGCTGAAAGTTCGTCAGATTTTACTTTCACTTTCTGTAGTGGATAATTGACTGGGTTTGAGACTTCACCGACATTACTCTCGCGCACATTGCGTTTGCACATTTAAGTTTGCACATTGCGTGATATACACTGACTCATGATTTAAAACGAAAAAAAACAAAATTCCTTTGACATTTTTCTTTATCACCAATTCAAATGATGGACAACGTTTCACATTTCCCGTGATAATAAATTTGGAATCGTATCGCACCAAACAATTTTCTGAAACTGGTTGCAATGTGCAGTTTTTGCTGTGGTGGTATGTGATGAAAAGAGTAATTTATTGTGTCATAACCAATGTAGAAAAGCACAACCGCACGAGGAGGCTAGTGAAGTAGTGATGTCCGTTTATGAATGATTCGTCACTCTGTCTGCGTTCGCTTAAATAGTTGTGAAACGCGGGCTATAATGGTTGCTACGCACTTGTGTGTGTAACTTCACCCATACGCAGCAGTGATACTGTAGATTAATTTTACTGACTTGACGACTTTGAATTCCGTTCAATCATTTTGTTTATTTAAACATACTGGTAGTTAAAATATTACTTTTCAATGGCTAATTTATCCAAACACGTCCACATATGCAATCTTTGATCATATTCCGAATTAGGAAGTCATTATAATGCAGCCAAAGATAAATTATGATCAACCCAATGAAAGAAACGTTCATGAGCGACTATCACAGAGACAGTGTTTCACCACAGAGATACCCGAGAAAAGATACAGGTAAAAGAAAATATTTAATTTCAGTCATGTTCACGTATAGCGAGAAATAATATTATTCTATCCAATTGTCCAGTGTTGCTTATACAGTATTAGATATTTTTAACAACAATCATGACTATATAGCCTATGCAAACTTTGCAAAGAGTCCGCTAACAGAGAACAGATGTAGGCTACAAAATAACATGTAAAATAAATGGTTTATTTTGCTTTTATAAATTGAGCATGCATGATCATATTACAGATACATCAATTTTCTTAAGTTGATTTGTGTTAGGCCCATCTGTAAGATTATGCAGCAGATTTTTTTTACATTTTTGTTATCAATTTGTTTTGTGTAATACAGTGTCAAGTTTACATATGCAGAAAAGTGCCTAGATATTAAAAGTCTTATCACTGCTCAATATCACAATACAGTACAAGATTACTTGTCAAATAAGTAAATTAACTTGAAATTATTTAACTTTGCATGTAGTGATTGCAGAGTGATACAGTACCAAATAAAAATGACTTTCAATAATCCAGAAAATAGGTTAAACGGTTAGTTCACCCGAAAAGAAAAGAAAAACACCTAAGATTGTAACTCACCCTCATGTTGTTCCAAAAACCTGTATTAGTTAGAATGTCGGTAACCAAACCATTTCAGTGCTTCTTCTGTGTTCAACATACGGAAGTCATATTTGGAATGAAATGGGGGTGAGTAAATGGTGACAGAATTTAAATTTTTTGGTGAACTACCTATTTAACTGCCTTTAAGATAAATGTTAACGTGTGCCCCCTAAAAGCACAAGTGGCCCCTGCCTGGCCCCTGCCTGTTTACTGTGGTCTAGAACCGCCACTGAGCGTCAGTTTGATCTCGCAAGAGAGATGGCGCCATTCACTTCTCTTCTGAAGATTAATAGATTATTATGAAAAAATATCAGGCAATTAAATGCATTTAGAATGCAGGAATAAACACTGCTGCTGCAGCGAAAATTTGAGAAGGCCGCTGAAAGAAAATGTCCTTCTGGTTCAACAATACATTTGCAAAATAAAAGTCCTTGTGACATTTAGTGTGCGCTGCACTTTATTTTTTGACATTTAAACAAAATTAAAAAAAGGATTTTTGATCCAGTTCAGACAGCTCGCATCTCAACATTCTCAACATTCACTTTGGGCTCCTGTCTTGGATCGATTGCTCCTGTCTGCCTCCTGTTTGTCCTTCTGACTGCTGTGCTCGCGTGTGCTCTGCTTGCTTTTGAATCTTTATTTGATATCATTCCCTGTTGTTTAAACTGCTAAATATAATTTACCCATCACCATATATTGTCTAATATTGCCTACCACATTAAATCTGACACCGCTAGCTTTTAATCTAAATCACTATCACACGTTAGCATTTCGCTAGCCTGTTAGCTTGCCATCTCTGCACTCAGGTCTCTTGTTTTCTGAGTTCATTAAACAACTGTGGTAAGTTGGATTAATTAACAAATACGGTAAGCCATGTCTTCTTCTCCTGTCATTGTCACTTGCACTGCATGTTTCATGTTTAGTATATCTTTCTCCGTTGGCAAACAGGGCTTCACATGTGATAAATGTAAGGAGATAGTCAGGCTGACGGAGAAGATTTCAGAATTAGAGACACGCATCCAGACTTTATTTGAGAGTAGTGAGAATGTAACAGCTTTATACACTGCTCTGGAAGCGAATAGCTTAGTGAACTCTTTACATTGTTCGGTTCCGGCTGTAGAGCCCGTGCAGCAGGGCAACTGGGTGACGGTGAGACGGCATAGTCGCGGATCAAAAAAACACTCTTCCGTTCCGATTAGAACATCAAACAGGTTCTCCCCACTCAGTGATGCACCCACTGAGAATCCTGTTGAAAGTGCCCTAGTTATTGGCGATTCTATTACACGGAACGTGAAAATAGAGACACCAGCCACCATAGTCACATGTTTACCGGGAGCCAGAGCGCCTGACATCAAAGCAAATTTAAAAGTGCTGGCTAATGCTAATCGTAAATTCTCTAAGATTATTATTCACGTCGGCACAAATGATGTTCGACTTCGCCAGTCGGAGATCACCAAAATTAACATTAAAGAGGTGTGTAAACTTGCAAGTACGATGGCAGATGACGTTTTTTGCTCTGGTCCCCTCCCCGTTAAAAGGAGTGATGAGATACTTAGCAGACTATCATCACTCAATGGCTGGTTGTCTAAGTGGTGTCCGCAAAATAACATAGGGTTCATAGACAATTGGAAAAGCTTTTGGGGCAGACCTGACCTGTTGAAAAAAGATGGTATTCATCCTTCCTGAGATGGTGCCGCTCTTCTCTCTAGTAATTTGGCACATAGTCTTAGAGCTAAACCTTGACTAACTGGGGCCCAGGTCAGGAAGCAGACGGACTGGCTTAACCGACCGCCTGCTAGCTGTCTCACGTCACAGAAGTCAGATAAATCCCAGCACATAGAGACTCTTTCACCTAGATATTATCACATAGAGACTGTGTCTGTTCCACGAATTAGTAAATACAAAAAACCATCAAAACCATTCAACGGTAAAAATTTAATTGATGTCCAACAAATAAACAACAGATATAATACAGATGATCAAATGATAAAGCTCGGGCTGCTGAATATTCAATCCCTTTCCTCAAAAGCGCTTATTGTTAATGATATGATTACAGATCATAACCTAGATGTGCTGTGTTTGACAGAAACCTGGCTAAAACCTGACGATTACATTACTTTAAATGAGTCCACCCCCCAAGATTATTGTTATAAACACGAGCCGCGTCTGAAAGGTAAAGGGGGAGGTGTTGCTGTAATTTATAATAATATCTTCGGTATTACTCACAAGTCTAGTTTCAAATATAATTCCTTTTGAGGTTTTGGTGCTTTATGTAACGTTATGTAGTGAAATTGATAAATCCCGTTTGACATTTGTGCTGGCTACTGTATATAGGCCACCAGGGCACCATACAGACTTTACCAGAGAATTTGCTGATTTTCTATCAGAGTTAGTACTGGCTGCAGATAAAGTCCTAATTGTTGGTGATTTTAATATCCATGTAGACAATGAAAAAGACGCATTGGGATTGGCATTTAGAGACATTCTAAACTCTATTGGAGTAAGGCAACACGTGTCAGGACCCACTCATCGCTGTAATCATACTTTAGACCTAATACTGTCACATGGAATAAATGTTGATACCATTGAAATTCTGCAGCAGAGCGATGACATCTCAGATCATTACCTAGTATCATGTACACTTAATTTAGCAAAGGCTGCAAAGCCGTCCCCTCGCTTCAAATATGGCAGGACTATCACTGCTGCGACTAAAGATTTCTTTGTAAATAATCTTCCTCATCAGTTTCATCTCCTCAGCATCCCAGATAGCCTAGAGGAACTCGATGTTGCAACAGAAACTATTGACTCTCTCTTTTCCAGCACTTTAGACACAGTTGCTCCCCGGCGCTTAAAGAAGATTAAAGAAAATAGTCCAACGCTGTGGTACAACGAGCACACCCGGGCCCTTAAAACAGCAGCCAGAAAAATGGAGCGCAGCTGGAAGAAAACAAAACTAGAAGTTTTTCGCATTTCGTGGAAAGAGAGCATGATTGCATACAGAAAGGCCCTAAAAACTGCTAGATCTGCTTATTTCTCGACTCTCTTAGAAGAAAACAAACACAACCCTAGGTATTTATTCGATACAGTGGCTAAATTAACCAAAGATAAAGCTTCACCTTCTGATGTTTGTAAACAGCACAGCAGTAATGACTTTATGAACTTCTTCACTTGTAAGATTGATAATATTGGGAAACAAATTATAACCATGCAGCTGTCTACTACAGTATCACATCAGACAGTGCATTGTAGTGTCACTGAAGAAAAATTACATTCATTCACTGCTATAGGAGAAGAAGAATTGGCTAAACTCGTTAAATCATCAAAATCAACAACATGTATGCTCGACCCCATACCGACTAAACTACTAAAAGAGATGCTTCCAGAGGTCATAGATCCTCTCCTTAATATCATTAATTCATCCTTGACATTAGGATATGTACCGCAACTAGATCCTACAAAATTAGTCAATTACAGGCCAATCTCAAATCTACCCTTTCTGTCAAAAATACTAGAAAAGGCAGTGTCCTCACAATTATGCTCCTTTTTAGAAAGAAATGGTATCTGTGAGGATTTCCAGTCAGGATTTAGACCATATCATAGTACTGAGACTGCTCTCATTAGAGTTACAAATGATTTACTCTTATCATCCGATCGTGGTTGTATATCTCTATTAGTGTTACTCGATCTTAGTGCTGCATTCGATACTATCGACCACAACATTCTTTTGAATAGACTCGAAAATTATGTTGGCATTAGTGGAATTTCATTGGCATGGTTTAAATCATACTTATCTGACCGTTATCAGTTTGTAGCAGTAAATGAAGAGATGTCACACCGAACACAAGTTCAGTATGGAGTACCGCAGGGCTCAGTGCTAGGACCGTTGCTTTTCACCCTGTACATGCTACCACTGGGAGATATTATTAGGTAGCATGGCGTTAATTTTCATTGTTATGCTGACGATACTCAGCTCTATATTTCTTCACGCCCTGACGAAATTTACCAATTCACAAGATTAATAGAATGCATAGCTGATATAAAAAATTGGATGACTAGTAATTTCCTGCAACTTAATTCAGAAAAAACTGAATTTTTAATCATTGGACAAAAAAACTCCACAAGTAGTAACCTAGAATACTGTCTAACACTCGATGGCTGCTCTGTCAAGTCCTCGTCGTCAGTTAGGAACCTGGGTGTGCTCTTTGATACCAATCTCTCATTTGAAAGCCACGTTTCTAGCATCTGTAAAACTGCATTCTACCATCTTAAAAATATATCTAAATTACGGCACATGCTTTCAATGCAAAATGCTGAACAGTTAGTTCATGCGTTCATGACCTCAAGGCTAGATTATTGTAATGCTCTACTGGGTGGTTGCCCTGCTCGCTTAATAAATAAACTGCAGCTTGTCCAAAACGCAGCAGCTAGAGTTCTTACTAGAACCAGGAAGTATGACCATATTAGCCCGGTTCTGGCAACACTGCATTGGCTCCCTATTAAACATCGTATACATTTTAAAATCTTGCTGATTACTTACAAAGCACTAAATGGTTTAGCGCCCCAGTACTTGAGCGAGCTCTTAACGCATTATACTCCATCACGTCTATTGCGGTCTCAAAATTCTGGCCAGTTGATAATACCTAGAATATCAAAATAAACTGCAAGCGGTCGATCCTTTTCCTATTTAGCACCTAAACTCTGGAACAGTCTTCCTAGCATTGTTCGGGAAGCAGACACACTCTGTCAGTTTAAATCTAGACTAAAAACACATCTCTTTACTATGGCATACACATAAAACATTTTTAATTTCTATTATTCAAATCAGTTAAATGATTGTTTTAGGCTGCATTAACTAGGTCAGCCGGAACCGGGAACACTTCCAATAACACCTGATGTACTCGTTACATCATAAGAAGAATGGCGTCTACGCTAATGTTAGTCTCTCTGTTTATCCCGAGGTTTGCTGCAGTCGGCCAGATCCGGGCCGTATCCAGACCAGATGGTGGACCTTAGCCTGGACATGACGACCATATCCCTGAAGTGTCTGTAGAGACAATAGTGTCAATTAAACTCCCCCCTGTAAATGCCGCATCGACACGACATCCTCATTAAACCCGTCCCCGGCGTGACAACTCCAATCTTTCGAATAATCCTACGAATATCTATTGATCTAATATGACTTCTGACCTGTAATGTTGCCAGAATCATAATCATACACTATTTGTTCGTCGGCCAGAGGAGAACTGGCACCCCGACTGAGCCTGGTTTCTCCCAAGGTTTTTTTCTCCATTCTGGCCCTGAAGGAGTTTTGGTTCCTTGCCACCGTCGCCTTTGGCTTTTGGCTTGCTCAGTTGGGGACACTTAAATTTCAACTATATTACTGATCTGCCCACATTGACACTATATGATAATTGAAATGAGCTGGATGACATCACCGTTTTCACCAGAGCGGCTATACAGCCGAATCAAATTCCGTTGCATTATTTTCCTGTTACCACTGTGAAGCTGCTTTGAAACAATTGCCATTGTAAAAAGCGCTATATAAATAAAGGTGATTTGATTTTGATTTGATTTGACTATATTAATGCATGATGTGAATCAAAGAAATATGCTTAATAATTATAGGTTCACAAAGAGCTCAGATGAATACACATTGTTTAAAAGCATTATTTATATATATATATATATATATATATGAATGCATGTATTATATTTATATTAATTTAAAAGTTTTTTCAATGAATATAATAATTATATGAATATATTATATGAATTAAAAGTAATTATAATTCATATAATATAAATTTAATAAATAATTAGCAGCAAAATATGAGCAATTATGTCTCTAGTTTTTTCACTATAAACTGCTTTAATTTGGAGCGAGAGATTCAGGGGGAGTGGCTTTATTGCGTCAGATATGTATCACTTTGCTCACAGCTGATTGGTCCGGTTTGGGTTTGCGATCCCTAACCCAGAATAAAACCTGCTCCGGAGCAGGTTAGCTGTGTAGCGTAAGTTACCATGGCGACGAACACAGCTAAAAACCAATCCACCTACTTGAGCCCGAAAAACCAGAGTTTGCTCAAACTAATCTCGGCAACTGAAACCAGCTTTGTGCAACAGGCCACAGGGGCCCATTTCAATAAGGAGGTTCAACCAACTCTGAGTTTAAACTTGAACTCTGAGTTGACTTACCCTGAGATGGGAAACTCTGAGTTTTGGGTTTCAGAACAGCTGAATTGAGTTAGTTCAATCAACTCTGAGTAGACTGACTCTGAGTTAAGCGCGTGCACCACGACTATGAAAAGCCACGATCAATGGAGCTCCGAAATTATGATTCACCATGGCAACAGCACCCAGCAAAAAGACATTTGCATACTTCCGGGTCAATATGAAAGTTTAATTCTTAATTCGTTTAAGTTTAATTTCTTTCGGTCTCCTCCCCCTTTTTAAAGCATCAGCGTTGTTTAAATACTTCATTCATTCATTCATTCATTCATTCACACTGCATAAATGCTTTTCTTACTGAGTATTTGTGTCTTATTTCAAGTACAAATATCTAAAAGTTATAAATTAAATCTAAAATCTAAAGTAAGCACATTTTACTTAAAATAAGTAAAATTATCTGCCACTTGGCTAAGAAAAAACGGAAACAAGTGCAAACGGAAACAAGATTATTTTTCTTACCCCATCTGGCAGATCATTTGCAAAATAAGAAAAACTCACTTAAATTAGTTCCTTAAGAATCTTTACATATTTTGACTGGAAACAACCAGACAAAAATACAAAGTAAGAAAAGCATTCTTTGCAGTGCAGGTACATTCATTCATTGCACATATTTTCATCATGAGGACACCGTCAAAGTTACAAAAATGGCATGTCCTTTTATACAGGATCCTGACGTTCAATTTATAAACCTCTAGAAGTAACCTAATAATTAAAATTTCCTTTAGGATTTCCAGTGGTTGGATGCATTGATGACACGTACACTCACCTAAAGGATTATTAGGAACACCTGTTCAATTTCTCATTAATGCAATTATCTAATCAACCAATCACATGGCAGTTGCTTCAATGCATTTAGGGGTGTGGTCCTGGTCAAGACAATCTCTTGAACTCCAAACTGAATGTCAGAATGGGAAAGAAAGGTGATTTAAGCAATTTTGAGCGTGGCATGGTTGTTGGTGCCAGACGGGCCGGTCTGAGTATTTCACAATCTGCTCAGTTACTGGGATTTTCACGCACAACCATTTCTAGAGTTTACAAAGAATGGTGTGAAAAGGGAAAAACATCCAGTATGCGGCAGTCCTGTGGGCGAAAATGCCTTGTTGATGCTAGAGGTCAGAGGAGAATGGGCCAACTGATTCAAGCTGATAGAAGAGCAACTTTGACTGAAATAACCACTCGTTACAACCGAGGTATGCAGCAAAGCATTTGTGAAGCCACAACACACACAACCTTGAGGCGGATGGGCTACAACAGCAGAAGACCCCACCGGGTACCACTCATCTCCACTACAAATAGGAAAAAGAGGCTACAATTTGCATGAGCTCACCAAAATTGGACAGTTGAAGACTGGAAAAACGTTGCCTGGTCTGATGAGTCTTGATTTCTGTTGAGACATTCAGATGGTAGAGTCAGAATTTGGCGTAAACAGAATGAGAACATGGATCCATCATGCCTTGTTACCACTGTGCAGGCTGCTGGTGGTGGTGTAATGGTGTGGGGGATGTTTTCTTGGCACACTTTAGGCCCCTTAGTGCCAATTGGGCATCGTTTAAATGCCACGGCCTACCTGAGCATTGTTTCTGACCATGTCCATCCCTTTATGACCACCATGTACCCATCCTCTGATGGCTACTTCCAGCAGGATAATGCACCATGTCACAAAGCTCGAATCATTTCAAATTGGTTTCTTGAACATGACAATGAGTTCACTGTACTAAAATGGCCCCCACAGTCACAAGATCTCAACCCAATAGAGCATCTTTGGGATGTGGTGGAACGGGAGCTTCGTGCCCTGGATGTGCATCCCACAAATCTCCATCAACTGCAAGATACTATCCTATCAATATGGGCCAACATTTCTAAAGAATGCTTTCAGCACCTTGTTGAATCAATGCCACGTAGAATTAAGGCAGAAAGGGGGTCAAACACAGTATTAGTATGGTGTTCCTAATAATCCTTTAGGTGAGTGTATATTCCCATCATCACACTTTCTGAAAACCGATAGTCCGAGATATATGCCGTAACCACCAACACCACAGCTGTTAAAATAAACACAAATTATTCACAATTTCTATGGTCATTTTTATTTCCTACAAATACTTTATTCTTTTTCCTGTTGAATTTTAATATTCTTTCTCCATCTCCTCTTCATCTGTCAGTGGTGCTGGTGTTTGGCTCGCCTGAGTAGAAGTCAAATGTTAATTTCATTACCCTAATTAATAAATGTAACATGTTCGATCAGAGATCATTTAATTATGTGAAAAGAGCATTAGACTATGTGGGAAAAGCTGCTGCACATTAAAATAGACACTGAATGATATTTGTTTAATATGTGAAATGTTTGTACAAGTCACGAAACCTACACCCATGAACCTTTTTCTGCTTAAGGCTTTACCTGATTAAAATGTTTTTATTTTTCATTTTTAGCTGCTGCCACATTCTTTTTTTTGCCTGTGGGATACCATGAAAACTCTGGGTTTACCAAAGAAAACCTGCTCCAGACCAGGTTAGGTTCACATAGTAAGTTACCCTGGTAACTGACTCTAAGTATAAGTTACCTCTCTTTTAGAAACTGGCTTGACTTACCCTGCTTTCTCTGGTTTGACATACCTCCCATTCTGAAACCGAAAACCCAGAGTTTCCCTCATTTCAGGGTTAACATACTCAGAGTTTTCACTTAACCTCCTTTCTGAAACGGGCCCCTGCAGCAGAGTAATAACCTAGGTTCAGCAAGCCAGAGTAAAAGAGAAAACAAGACCAAATTCCATTGCCATTGTGGTAACACTTTATAATAAGGTTTCATTAGTTAACATTAGTTAACTACATTAGTTAACATGAACTAATAATGAACTGCACTTTTACAACATGTATTAATCTTTGTTAATGATAATTTCAACATTTACTAATACATTATTAAAATCAACAGTTGTATTTTTTAACATTAATTAATGCACTGTGAACTAACGTGAACAAACAATGAACTAGCTTCATTTGTATTAACTAACCTTAATGAAGATTAACAACAGATGTGCTCATGGTTAGTTCATGTTAGTTAATACATTAACTAATAACAAATTAAAATTTATTGTAAGTCTTACTGCCATTGTTACAAAGTAGAAAAAGTAAACTCCTTGTAAAATGGGCCCATACAGCCAAAGGTGAAGGCTGACCGGCCGCCTCATAAGCAAGTGAAATGGCCTCAACCACCCACTTGCTCATTCTCTGCTTAGATGCCGGGCACCCCTTTCTAGGTGACCCGAAACACACAAACGGTTTTTCAGCTTTCCTCCACAGGGCAACTTTGTGGACATAAGCATCTAAAGCCCACACAGGGCAGAGCAGATTAAGCTTCTCCTGGTCTGATGTCTGGAAGGGAGGAGAACAAAAGGCCTGCAAAATAACTGGTCTTACAACGTTGGTAGGAACATTAGGAATGTAACCCGGCCTAGGGTGTAGTAAGGCCTTAAAAATGACGGGCGCAAACTCCAAGCACGAGGGTGCCACCAAAAGGGCTTGAATGTCTCCTATTCTCTTGAGAGACGTAATAGCCAGCAGAAAGATAGTCTTTAGAGTGAGAAACTTCTCAGGAACTTCTTCAATCGGCTCAAAGGGAGCCTCAGAAAGACCTCTTAATACGATGGCCAAATCCCAGGCTGACACCCTAGTGCGAACTGCAGGTCTCAACCTCAAAATGCCACGAAGGAAACGAGTAATCAACGGGTGTCGCCCCAAAGATATACCACCCAAAGGAGTGTGGTAAGCAGCTAAGGCAGCCACATACACCTTTATTGTGGAGGGGGCTAACCCTGTGGAGAACCTTTTCCTCAGGAAGTCCAGTACTGCACCCACTGGGCAGTTAACTGGGTCCCACTGGTGATTCCCGCACCATGAAGTGAATAACCTCCACTTCAGGGCATAAAGTTTCCTCGTGGAGGGAGCTTTAGAGTGTAGAATGTTCTCCACAACCTCAGTTGAGAGACCAGAACTTATGAGCTGGGCCCCCTCAGAGGCCAAGCCCACAGTTTCCACAGCTCGGGGTGAGGGTGCAGGATAGACCCCTGCGCCTGAGAGAGCAGGTCCCTCCATACTTGGGCCAGCCAGTACGGGGCTACTAGCAACAGATGGGCCCCGTCCCGGCGAACTCTCTCTAGAACTCCCGGAAGCAAAGCAAAAATGCGTACAGGGGCAGCCTCGGCCACTCCTGTACCATGGCGTCCAGTCTCAGAGGAGCTGGATGAGATAGGGAGAACCACAAACAGTGACAGTGAGATGTTTCTGATGATGCGAAACAGATCCACCTCTGCTCTGCTGAAGTTCTCCCACAGGAGCTCCACCACCTTGGGGTGGAGTCTACATTCCCTGGGCCTCGGCCCCTGCCTCGACAGGATGTCTGCTTCCACATTCAGATACCCCGGGATATAAACTGCCCTGATAGAAAGCAGTTTCCCTTGGGCCCACAGAAGGATCTGGCCAGCCAGTTTGTATAAGGGGCACGATCTCAGACCCCCCTGATGGTTTATGTACGAGACCACAGATGTGTTGTCTGTCCGAACAAGCACATGATGGCCCCTGAGGTCTGGAAGGAAGTGCTTCAGAGACAGAAACACCACCAACATCTCCAAGCAATTTATGTGCCAGGAAAGATGATGGTCCTGCCACAGACCTCGAGCCGAGCGACCACTCATGGTCACCCCCCAACCTGTGAGGGAAGCATCCGTCGTTAGCGTAATGTGAGCGCCCAACACAGGCCCATTTGGGACAGAAACCAAGGCTCCTTCCACATAACCAAAGCACGAAGGCATCGCCGCGTGACCCTGGTCATGCGAAAAGGATTTCCCCTTGAGGAAAATCCCTTGGTTTTGAGCCACCACTGCAACGGTCTCATGTACAGCAAGCCGCAAGGTATCACGTTGGATGCTGGCGCCATCAGACCTAACAGTCTCTGAAACTGTTTGACAGTGAGTGACTGGTCTAGCGTCACCCCTTTTACTGCTGAGAGAATCGACACGATGCGAGGCGGTGAAAGATAAGCCTGTATGGTTATCGAATTCCAACTCACGCCCAGATAAGTGGTACTCTGTGATGGAGAAAGCACACTTTTCTTTGCGTTTAACCTCAGCCCCAACTTTCTCATGGGTGCGAGAACAACATAGGGACCAGAGCCGCATCCACGCACTTCGTAAAAGCTAGACCGAACGGAAGGACCCGATATTGGTATGCTTCTCCCCCGAAAGCGAACCTCAGGAACTTCCTGTGCTGTGGAAGGATGGATATATGGAAGTATGCGTCTTTCAGATCTATCGTGACAAACCAGTCCTCGGACCTGATTTGTGACACGATCTGTTTGAGTGTAAGCATCTTGAACTTGAGCTTTGCTACAGCGCGATTGAGAGAGCGCAGATCTAAAATTGGATGCAAACCCCATCCTTCTTTGGCACGATGAAGTACCGGCTGTAAAACCCTGACTCCCTGCTGGGAAGAGGGACCCTTTCTATAGCCTCCTTTCACAGAAGAGTCTGTACTTTTTGAGTCATAACTAGAGCCTGTGGGTAGGACCCCGCTGAAACGAGGTGGACGCGTTCTGAACTGGATAGCGTACCCCTTTTCTACTGTCTGCAGGACCCAACGAGATATATTTGGAAGATTCGCCCACTCTGCCAAAAAATCCACTAGGGGTACCAGTCTCTCGAGACTGGCCTCTGGTGTATTTCGAACAGCAAGCGCAGCACCCTGAAGCAGCAGGGATGTGCTGGAGGAGACTTGACAGAGTGCTTGACTCTTGCATTGTCAATACATGATCTGGACCAAAAATTGATGCACCTCTTGATGGAAATAACATCACAGCATTTATTTTCATCAAGAGGTGCATTAATTTTTGGTCAAGATCATGAGCACTCAAGTTTCTTCCAGCACATCCCAAAGACTTTCAATGAATTTAAGGTCTGAACTCAAAGGTGCCAATTCATGTGTGAATATGATTCTTCATGCTCCCTCCCAACCATTCTTTCACAGTTTGAGTCTGATGAATCTTGACGTCGTCATCCTGGAATATGGCCATAATGTGTCTTCCTACATGGTTGTTTAATAAATGAAAAGCTACACAACCCATCAATTAGGGTTAGAAGAACTGTTGCCAAACATATAACATGCTAAAAACACAAAAATCACTGCAATAATGATCCAATAATTGACTCTTAAGCATTTGCCAATTTAAATCCAAACCGCGACTTTTTTTTTTTTTTTTGGCCAGGCAGTGTATTAGGTAAATGAGAGTTACCATGTGTTCACTGAACGTTTTGAGTTTTAATAAAGGCTAAAAAGATTTAACAGGTCATGGTAATTGAATTACACTTTTTGTCATTTGGTTTTAAAAAACCTCTGCAATTAAGCAATATCAAACAAGAAAGAGTTCCACTGTGCAAACGTTTACACATAACGCAGAGGAATTCTTAATGTTTTGCTGAATTATTAAAAAAATGCTTAAAAGAGAAAAAGCTAAATAAATCAATATAACATGGATATGAGTTTTAAGTGACTTACTAATATTATATAGCATGTTTGGGAGCAGAATCATACCTTTTCCTGTGTGACCATCAGCAAACTAACTGGACCAGCAATACACCAATCACAGCAAAGATTGTTTGACCTCTAGGGATGGCAACACAAAACTTGACATTTAAAATGACTGAGCAAACTAATCTTTATTCAGAGACAACCAGATTATGCTCTTGTAAGGTGTTATATTTTGTATCATATATTATATCTGTTAAATATAGTTTTATATCTTATTATATTTTATTTATCTGTATGTTTTGTTTAGATCACAGATGGACAACCTGACATTCAGATACAGTGTGCTACAGGTTGAGGGACTGCAACTTACACCTGAGTCAAGCTTTCCTGCATTTATCCTTCTTTTGATGGTTTACATATTTATAATGGTATCTAACATTGGAATGATGATTCAGATCACAGCAGAAAAAAGTTTACACCAGCCTATGTATGTTCTTTTCTGCAACTTGACACTGAACGATGTATTGGGGACAACTGCTCTTCTGCCATATTTGTTGAGTAATGTTTTAACAGACCCCTCTGAGCGCTACATCACATATGTGGGGTGTGTTATTCAAGCTTATATTATGCATTTGAATGGTACAGTATCTCACACTGTGATAATAATCATGGCCTTTGACAGATATGTGGCCATATGCAATCCATTGCGATATCCAACTATAATGAGTAATAATATGGTGGTTAAACTGTCAGCAGGAGCCTGGGGTTCTGCAGTAGTGCTGGTGGGAATTCTGATTGGCCTCAGTGTGCGTCTGTCTCACTGCAGATCTGTGATTCAAAACCCCTTTTGTGACAATGCTTCGATATTTAAACTGTCCTGTGAAAATACAGTTATTAATAATGTATATGGATTAACTTTTACGGTGGTTTTATTTGCCTCCTCAACAGGTAGTGTGGCATTAACATACTTCAAAATAGCGATGATCTGCTTCAAAAGCAAAAACAAAGCAACCAACAGCAAAGCCATAAAAACCTGCAGCACTCACTTGACTGTTTATATAATCATGATGGTCACTGGATTCACCGGGATTTTTCTCCATCGTTTCTCTGTATTGGCTGCAATTAGGAAAACATCCGCTTTATTGTTCCATGTTATTCCTCCAGTCTTGAATCCTATAATATATGGTTTACAAGCCAAGGAAATAAGACAACGTATATTTCATCTTTTTAGAAATAAAGTAAATACAAACTGATTCAATTTATTTATTCATGTACATAAAAAAACTCTACTAATCTTTTAAAAATGATTACTTTTTGTTTTATTTTATTCTTTTCTTGTATGTATTGGCACATGTGAAAAGTCTAAGAACAATTAGCATTTATGGTAAGTCTCAACAGAAAAAAAATACTGTAGTTCACATGCAAATGTTATCACATAAGCAGCATCTAAATAGATGATAATTTGTCATTGTTGCAATAAGCTTGGTTTATGTAATAGAGATGAGGCATTGATAAAAAAATAAAAGTATCCAGTATATATTAGGTAAATGAGAGTTAACGTGCTCATTTTAATAAAGGCTAAAAAGATTTTACAGGTTATGATAATTGAATTACCATTACACCTTTTTGTCTTTTCATTTGGTTAAAAAAAAAAAAAAAAAAATCCACAATGAAGCAATGGCAAAAAAAAAAAAAAAAAAATACAAAAAAAAATATGTTTACACAGAGCACAAAGGAATTCTCAACGTTGTGCTGAATTATTTATTATATTTATTATATATTTATTATAAGCTAAATAAATCAGGAAGGGAGCTTTTATTTAATTGACTGGGCCAGAGCATCTCCAAAATGTCAAACCTTGTGGGGTGTTCCCGGTATGCAGTGGTTACCTACCAAAAGTGGTGCAAGGAAGGACAACCAGTGAACCATTGAATGTGTCATGTACAGTAAATTACATTGTATCACTCAAACCTGGGCATTCAGTCACAGTCGGTCACAATTAACAAAGCTTATTGGCGTTTTAAAACGTTATCATCCTATGTGATGGCAAATAGGCTAAGGTATCAATAGCAATATTTGAATATATGTAAATCAATATTTACATAGCATGAAGTAAATTTATCTCCCTCACACATGTTCAGCATTGTCCCACAAAATCACATCTACTGTCCTGCAACAGAGTAATAACCAGGTGGTCACCCTAGGTTCAGCAAGCCAGAGTAAAAGAGAAAACAAGACCAAATTCTATTGCCATTGTGGTAACACTTTATAATAAGGTTTCATTAGTTAACAACATTAGTTAACATGAACTAATAATGAACTGCACTTCTACAACATTTATTAATCTTTGTTAATGTATTAGTAAATGTTAAAATTAACATTATCAAAATCAAAAGTTGTATTTGTTAACATTAATTAATGCACTGTGAACTAACGTGAACAAACAACGAACAGCTTCATTTGTGTTAACTAACCTTAATGAAGATTAACAACAGATTGCTCATGGTTAGTTCATGTTAGTTAATACAATAACTAATAACAAAATGAAACATTTTTGTAAAGTCTTACTGGCATTGTTATGAAGTACAATTTAAAAAAAAAAAAGAACAGAGACCTTGATGAAATTTGTAAGGAAGAAAATAAAAGCGGGAAAAGCTTAATTTAAACGTGTAATAAAATACATCACACACACACACAGAGAGAGAGAGAGAGAGAGAGAGAGAGAGAGAGAGAGTCAGTATGTAAAGAAAAAGGACAGAATGGGTAATAAAGAATGACAGAACTAAGTAAATTGTAGTTCCCTTTCAGTCAGTACACTACAAGTTACGTCAGTTCTACCCGAAAGACTCAAGAGGCGAGAAAAACACTTGAATAAGATTTATTTACAGTTTGTATACAATGAGTATCGAATAGATGAAATGATAAAGTTCTTTGGCGTAGGCCCCGTCCATATAGTCCGAATCCGGAGGGTAGCGGATGCTTGCAGTTCCTGCCTGAAGATGAAGGCAGGGGCGGAGCCTACCCCAAAAGAACTGATAAATCAAAAGATACCCATCCGTTGGAAGATTCTTTAGATGAAGTACCTAAAATATTTGCAAAGAAAATACAAACCCGATTCCAAAAAAGTTGGGACACTGTACAAATTGTGAATAAAAAAGGAATGCAATCATTTACAAATCTCATAAACTTATATTTTATTCACAATAGAATATAGATAACATATCAAATGTTGAAAGTGAGACATTTTGAAATGTCATGCCAAATATTGGCTCATTTTGGATTTCATGAGAGCTACACATTCCAAAAAAGTTGGGACAGGTAGCAATAATAGGCCGGAAAAGTTAAATGTACATATAAGGAACAGCTAGAGGACCATTTTGCAACTTATTAGGTCAATTGGCAACATGATTGGGTATAAAAAGAGCCTCTCAGAGTGGCAGTGTCTCTCAGAAGTCAAGATGGGCAGAGGATCACCAATTCCCCCAATGCTGCGGCGAAAAATAGTGGAGCAATATCAGAAAGGAGTTTCTCAGAGAAAAATTGCAAAGAGTTTGAAGTTATCATCATCTACAGTGCATAATATCATCCAAAGATTCAGAGAATCTGGAACAATCTCTGTGCGTAAGGGTCAAGGCCGGAAAACCATACTGAATGCACGTGATCTTCGGGCCCTTAGACGGCACTGCATCACATACAGGAATGCTACTGTAATGGAAATCACAACATGGGCTCAGGAATACTTCCAGAAAACATTGTCGGTGAACACAATCCACCGTGCCATTCGCCGTTGCCAGCTAAAACTCTATAGGTCAAAAAAGAAGCCATATCTAAACATGATCCAGAAGCGCAGGTGTTTTCTCTGGGCCAAGGCTCATTTAAAATGGACTGTGGCAAAGTGGAAAACTGTTCTGTGGTCAGACGAATCAAAATTTGAAGTTCTTTTTGGAAAACTGGGACACCATGTCATCCGGACTAAAGAGGACAAGGACAACCCAAGTTGTTATCAGCGCTCAGTTCAGAAGCCTGCATCTCTGATGGTATTGGGTTGCATGAGTGCGTGTGGCATGGGCAGCTTACACATCTGGAAAGGCACCATCAATGCTGAAAGGTATATCCAAGTTCTAGAACAACATATGCTCCCATCCAGACGTCGCCTCTTTCAGGGAAGACCTTGCATTTTCCAACATGACAATGCCAGACCACATACTGCATCAATTACAACATCATGGCTGCATAGAAGAAGGATCCGGGTACTGAAATGGCCAGCCTGCAGTCCAGATCTTTCACCCATAGAAAACATTTGGCGCATCATAAAGAGGAAGATGCAGTTGACAGTTGAGCAACTAGAAGCCTGTATTAGACAAGAATGGGACAACATTCCTATTCCTAAACTTGAGCAACTTGTCTCCTCAGTCCCCAGACGTTTGCAGACTGTTATAAAAAGAAGAGGGGATGCCACACAGTGGTAAACATGGCCTTGTCCCAACTTTTTTGAGATGTGTTGATGCCATGAAATTTAAAATCAACTTATTTTTCACTTAAAATGATACATTTTCTCAGTTTAAACATTTGATGTCATCTATGTTGTATTCTGAATAAAATATTGAAATTTTAAACTTCCACATCATTGCATTCTGTTTTTATTCACAATTTGTACAGTGTCCCAACTTTTTTGGAATCGGGTTTGTAGATTATATTATTAGAATATGGACATTGAACATGCAATAGATATGGATACTGACATAGACATAGATGTTAAATCAATAAACAGAAGGAATTGTTAGGCTACTGCCTAAAGTATGTGAAGGAAGCCACGAAGGCCGTGAAGAACTGCCATGATAGGCAGGGGTATGAGAAAGCCGCGTGGCTGTATGGACTGCCACGTTAGGCTGTGTATACTGCCTCGACAGGCCGGGATACGAAAAGCCGCGTTGGCTGAGAACGAGGCTCCGATAAGCCAGTGTGCGGGGAAGGCCGCATAGGTCGAGTAAAGTCTGAGATGCAAGACGATCACATGAGGTGACCTATGGTCCGTGCAATTAGCAGATCGCTTAGCTCTGAGTGGGGTAGATATGGAAATAAACTATTGATTTTGAAGCATATGAAAGCCACCACCACCAGTAGTTTGAATTAGGAATGTACCTTTGGAATTACAAGAGAGTTTGCTCAAACCATTAGGCATGCTCAGCATCGCATCTTATATAGGACTCGAATGCTGAAGACCATCTTGACCATCATAGAATCCCGCGTTCGGCTGCCATTGTAGCAGCACATGATCCTGAATGAATGTCCGGTATACCGATGAGATGATAGTCTGCAGTTCTGTAGAACTGTCACTAGATGAGTTTTAAACCACCTTCCTGATATGGGAGACCCATTGGGGAGTATGAAAAGTGCAGAATGATTAGGCGTGCAGAGACGTGCTTTGAGATATTTTCTTTTACATAGAGACGAAGGCCACGTAGACAAAGCCACGGTAGGCCACATGGAGACAAAGGCCACATAGAGACGAAGGCTACGATAGGCCACCTGGACAGAGACCACGTTAGGCCACAGACAAATTCATTAAAGGCTATAGAGACTAACAAAAACAGGATCGATGAGTAGTAATGAATGAGAAAAACATACCACCACCAGTATTTGCATGAAAATTACTACTAGAAAGTTGCTAAGCGTTTGAGTTATTTTGAGTCAGATCTTGCTTGTAACTAGAATGTTAAGGATGACAATGTACACAGCACCTTGATAGAGGATGCCGACTTTCACACATTCAGCTGCATTCGTAGCAGCACCAATCCAAAAGAATGTCCTATGCATAGATGAGTTGGAGAACCGCAGTTCTTTGCATCTGCAGTTAGGAGGATTCTAAACCATTGGGCATGACTCCTGCTCACAGCTTGATAGAACTCCGCCGATAGAACTCCATCTAACCGTCAGAGCCTGCTGAGAGAACCCCCAAAAGAAAATAAACCAGAACAGCATGACAGATAAGTAAAAGAAATAATCAAAATACATAGAACGAAGACAATTAAGAAACCTCAGCCAATGCCCTTGCAGAAGGATAAAAATGTTTTATATGATAATGCTTTACTAGCTAACCATAGATAGATATTGACCCCTGCAAAGCTACCAACCTCTGAAAAAAAATAATCAATGTGAGTGTCATCATTTGATACCTTAAGCCAGGTTCATACTGCGCGATTTTGGCCCCTGATTTGGCAGTCTGAGACAAATAATCGCAATCCTAAAAGATTCCTTTGACCCAGGCTAAAATCTGATGTCTTTGATAGTTAGTTTGACATGCTCACTACAGCTGATTAATGACCGTTGTGATAAAATTTTAACCTGAAATAAATTCACTGAATGTGAATGGGTTGATGTAAAACTCCGGACAAGTTCTTTTGTGTGTGTCTGAATTTTTTATTTATTTTTTTTTATTTTTTTATTTTTTTTGGAATGAACATTGTCGTGTTCATGTTATTACAGTCTGAAAAGCAACAACAATGACTATTATAAAGTAGCACAGTGTGCGCCAGCTTTAGTGAAGAGAAAAAGCTCACTGCAAGGGGGCCCTTGTCATTTGCGGTGTGGCCCGGGAATCAATAAGCACGTGCAGACTGTGTATCAAATAGCCAATGCTCTATTCGGTACCAGCTGATAGGCAGCTGTTTTAAAACACTCCCCTTCATATTTGTGTTAGTCTCTAAAGACTGTTGAGGGTTGGCATTTATGACGTGTTTTGCAGTGTTGAGCATAGCCAATCACAGACATCTCTGTTGAGCGCTTGAATGCAATGCCCAATTGGAGGAGTTTACGTAACACAGAATACACACAATCAGGATCAAGTTGTTCAGCACTTGTTCACTGGCTAAATTCTGCCTGCTAGTGAATACATTCAACCATCGAAGAGTAGAACATGCAATAGATTCATGGTGCAGTGTAGTCAGATTAGACTATAACAGTTTTCGCTAGAGTGTAGGAGTTTAGCTGAACTGAAGCATTTGACAGTTTCCATGCGTTTATAAAGGGAGCGCACTCTGCTCGCTTACTGTATTCATAAAAGATTTGAATTATGTTCCCATGCTGCAATTTCAGTTGCTATACGGGATGCAATCTTTATGTTGGATTGAGTACAGAATTAAATTAGTGCTGCTGTCGAATAAGTCGAACCTTGTTGTGTATACAAACTTTTGATATACCCGAAATAGGGTGCTGTGAGCTTTAGCGAGAATACACATTTCTGTTTTATTCATAATCGTAACCAGAGGTGCCCTAGCGCAGAAAGTCCAAGTGAGACGAAACGCTATATTCTATAGTGCCGAAAATAGACAAAGGCATCCAGATATCACAGTAGCTAATAAAACGCAGGTAGAGACATATTTACTGGAGTGACACGAAGATGAAAGCACACAATTACTACTATATATGGTCTGTTTGTGAGGAGCCAGACGTTTTTTTTTTGGAAATAAAGCGTATTTATAGCGCAATATGCAACGACAGGTAAAACATGGTACTCGCTGTAAATTAAGAAAATAAAACAAATAAACTAAAACAAAAAGACTAACTGTGTTGAGCTATATAGCAATCAGTTTTCTGTCAATGAATGTATCCAAACAAAAAATCCTGTTTAAAATTGCTTATTTCTCTGGATTTAAACATTCTTGGAAACATTTGAGATAATTTAAGTACACAAGTCACCAAAATATATAACATTGTTCTAGTGGTTTTGAATATTTTAATCCAAAAACTTACGTTGTGCCTTTAATGCGAACAGATCACTGCACTGATGTCGGTACATATTAGCATATTTAATTCAAATTTAGCGATCTCAACACTGAACCAATTCGCGATTCCAGCTTAACTTCAGTTAATCGTGAAGCCCCGATTTATGATGTAGTGGTCTGGGTGCATGTGTCTTTAAAACCCATGTATGAGGTTTCCTTGCATTCGTGGGGAGAATGATAGAGGCTAAAATGCTGTGCCATTCTGTTCTGCTTTGAGCTTTTCTAAAACAAAATACGATCATTAACAGTAAACTGTGTCAAGCGAATAATTACGAGGCATTATGGTTAGATTACGACACAAACAAGCAACGACAAACGAGCGATCATGTCGCACAATCAAGTGTCTCATACAAATGCATGCGACTGCTCTGTACAGACCTGCTTGCGACATAAAATTGACATTGCTGTATGGGAAAAGAGCAGAGTAAAATGTTACACCCAATCAACATCAGAAGTGCATAAACATATACGTATCACTGAGATGAATGCTGATGTAGTGATGACGCCAGAATGGTGATGAAGATGGCAGCCGTGTCTTTAATAACAGGCCCAGAGAGTCCTAATGAAAGTGATTTCTGAAACAAATCGAAACGAAAGAAGAAATCCACGAGGAGAGGACTGCATGCTTCTGAAATCTGATTCTGAAATCTGCTCTCATTAGTGACAAAGGAAGCAGAAACTCGCGTCTGTTGTGTGCCTCCTCTTGGGCTTTAGCGCATGGCGCCTCGCTAACAGACATTTGCAGAGCTGCAGGCTGGGCGACACCCAACACTTTTGCGAGATTCTATAATCTCTGTGTAGAGCCTGTGTCCTCTCGTGTACTCGCTCCAAGTGGCCAGTAACTGGACTGGCTCAGGTGTCATCGCTTGCTGCGCCATTCCACTCCACGGACTGGATGCGTGCGCTATTTCACTCAGGTGAGTTTCTCAGTAAGCCCTGAGTTCCTCCAGCACTGTTTACGCCGACACCAGAGTGCATGCCTGCTTGGTCAACCCTCGTGTTAGGCTAGGTGCCTCCATGTGCATGCTTCCCCCGTTGGGCAACCCCCACATGTGTATTTCCACGGTAAGTCTCTCCGAGCACGTGTCTTCCCTTGGCAAGACACCTTGCCACTCCTGGGGTTGAAACATTCCACCTGCGGCTGGATACCCCAGAGTGCTCCATATGCAGCCCATACGTGGGTCATATGTGTATTCCTAAATCCTCCCTGCGGGCAGGCATTGTGTTGCATTTCTCCACGTGGGATATGCTTCCCAGTGTACCTTGGTAGTTGAGCCTAGCCCCTCGTTCTAAACTCACGGCAGGGAGCTCTGGTCAGCGCAGGACGCTGGAAGACAGCCGTTGTGGCGAGATTAGATTGGAAACCCCCATTCCATCAGTAACTGACGTAACTCGTAGTGTACTGACTGAAAGTGAACGTCTCGGTTACGTATGTAACCCTCGTTCCCTGAAGGAAGGGAACGGAGACGTTACGTCCCCATGCCACAACCGCTGTGCCGCTGGTATGGCCAGGGCGCTCAGCCTCGGCTCCTCAGCAGGTAAACCTAACGCGAGATTGACAGCTCCTTTTATACCCACGAGGTGGGGCGGAATTGCGCTATGCAAATTTCGCAGACCCATGGCATTCTCATGCCATTGGCTCGTTTTGTATATCTCGAAGGCCATTGGCTTCTAAGCGAAACCTCCATTCCGTCAGTAACTGATGTAACGTCTCCTTTCCCTTCCTTCAGGGAACGAGGGTTACATACGTAACAGAGACGTTCTCTCTATAGTACATTTTGAAAATTAGACATTCTATAACTACTGTCAGAAAATTTGGTTAACAAAGAAAGGGGGCTAAAGGCTCCACTGGGTAAAAGGCTCCTTTGATTTTATTTTCGTCTAAACCACTAGATGGCACAAAAACTTGTCTCAGCACTTTCCAAAACATCTGCTTTTCAAGATGTACGCGGGCAGCAGTGCAATGTTGATTCACTAATTTTATCTAATATTTGATCTTTTTAAAAATGTTGTAGATTTAAGTAGCAAATAAGAATCGCTAAAATTGTTGAATATATTTTGAGACAAAGGTCTGCTTAATGATTTTCAGTTTTTTTCAAGGTAATTAAAAGCAACAGTTTTTCAACAATGGAAAAATATGTAAAAGTATGGTATTTGGGGCTGCTGCTAGGGCTAAAGGCACCAGATTTAATATGATAATAAATAGTTAGCTGACTTTTCCATTTGTTGACATGACATGGTTAGATTCAGATTGTAAATATCATATATTAAGGTAGGTGTCCACCTTAGAGATAATCACCAAATTTATAATGAAACCATATTTAAAAATATGATATTAATCATTTCATATAATAAAATATAATTTATTGTACTGTAAATCTATATTAAATTATTATGGGATATCCTTCAGTGCTTTCAGAATTTTTACTTTTTTTAAAAATTATTTTGTGAATGAAAAGCACATTTTTCTTAAGGTGCCTTTAGCCCCGTTGTACCCTATCAATCAGTCACGTTCAACGTTACGTTTGACTGAATTGACGTATTGGGATCTTGCCTGAAAGCCCAATCACATTTTGAGTGGTACAAAACAAGCCAATGCACTTTGGCGAGTGACTTCCCTTTCAGTCGGTCACGTTCGAAATACGTCGGACGTCACAGACGAATTGGGATCACTTCTGGGAGCCCTATCAGCTTCGAGTGTCTACAGAACGAGCCAATGCACATTGGTGTGCAAGATTTGCATCTCGCTCTCCGCCCCGCAAGCGGGTATAAATAAGGAAGCAGATGCAGTACACATTGTTCTTCACTTCGGAGGCGAGCAGTTCTGTGCTCTCTCTGAAAAGTGTGTATACAGTGACTACGAGTCAAAAGCAAGCTTTCTGGACGGTGTTGGTGTGACGGCATGTACAGCGGTGATCGCGAGCATTGCTCAACAACTGCTGTTTTCACAGCATTTGAGGGGGAGTCTTCAATGAGTCTGCTGTTTATTCAGCTGTGAGAAGGTTCGGTGGAGGGATTCCTTCTTGAGTGTGCACAGCGGGATTGCACTATTTCCCTGTCTGTGCACCGCGGTCATTCCTGGGTGCTTCAGCACTAAAAAAAGAGCTTTTTCCCCTAAAAGAATAACACGAGTGTGACGCTGCGTCTTTTTAAAGACGACATTCCACTCGTGTGTTTCTGGATGCGATCGTTCCCTATCCTCATTATGACAGCCACGATCACTGTCTCGCATGTCTGGGCATAAGCATGCTTCGTGGGTGGCTCATGTTGTCTCAGGAGAACATGACCACGTCGGCGCACTGTTCGTTTCACCCTTCTCGACGTGCTCACTCGGCACTCTAGATGCGCGGTCAAGAGTCCAACGGGGTGGAGTCCCTTCGCCTATTCCACAATCTAGTTTCTTTTCTGGTGCACCAGAATAGGGCTACTTCAGCTAATAAGCCTTGGTGACCTGAGGATTACAGTGGGGCTTTCCCCGCCAAGTACGTCCCCGTGGGCCCCCCACTCCTCTATCGCATCGCAAGCATGCTGAGACTGTGTTCATGGGTGGTTCATGTTCTCTCATGAGAACATGACCATGTCGGCGCGTTGTTCGTCTTGTCTTTTTCATAAGGGTTTGAGCGTTCAGCGTGCCGTGTGCCATCAGGTTTGACGACCACATTCACCGTCTCGCATGCCTGGCAGCTACTGGGTGGGATTGCTGGTCCTTCTCATGGGGGACCTAGCATTTCATTCGGGGCTCCAGCGGAGTATCAAATGTCGATTGCTGCATCGGAGAGAGGGCTGTTATGCTCTGGAAATGAAAATGAGGCCCACTGTAATGGTGGGTGCTCATGCTGAATCAGATTCAGAGTTGACAGCCATGCTTTCCCGGGCTGCTGCGCGCTCGGTCTAAAAGCTGAGCTTCGTGGCTGGTGTATGGGGACGCAGCGCGACGCATAATCGCTTTGCCCCGCCCCCGTGCTTTTTTTCCCGGATGTACATGGAAAACTTGGCAGTATGGTGTTGCCGCCAATATGGAACGCCAAAAGGGCGAAAAGCTGCATAAAAAGTTTTTTCTCTCTCCCTTGATGGTGGGGCGGCAGTGCTACTGGCAGGCCGTCTCTACACAAGGTGGTCTACGCTCCGTCGCATGTCACAACTCGCCCGCCATCTCCTCCTTTGGAGTCAGAAGCATCTGAGGTCGCTTCGAGCCACTCACATTCCGGGATGCTCAATCGTGCAGCTGACGAGCTCTCACGATAGCAAGTGCTTCCGGGAAAGTGGAGACTTCATCCCCAGGTGGCCAGCTGATTTGGAGGCGCTTCAGGAATGCACTGGTAGACCTGTTTGCTGCCCCGGACACGTCGCATTGCCAGCTGTTTTATTCCCTGACAGAGGGGACCCTCGGCATGGATGCACTGGCACACAGCTATGGACCTATGCAAATATGCGTTTTCCCCAGTGAGCCTTCTCGCACAGACACTGTGCAAAGTCAGGGAGGACGAGGAGCAGGTCTAGCTATTTGCTTAATGAACTGTGTTTGTTCATTTGCCAGAGGAGACCTGGCCCCCAACTGAGCCTGGGTTTTCCCAAGGTTTTTTCCTCCAATGGAGTTTTTATTCCTTGCCACTGTCACCTATGGCTTGCTTAGTGGGGACATTTAAATTGCAACTCATGCTCCTCACGACAGCCCCTCCCTGGCCCATTCCTCTGAGGAAAGTCCTGCTTTCTCAGAGACAGGGCACCCTCTGGCACCCGCGTCCAGACCTCTGGAAACTCCATGTCTGGCCCCTGGACGGGACGCAGAGGTTCTAGGTGATCTAACCCAATCGGTGTTAGACACATCACTTCGGCTAGAGCCCCCTCTATGAGGCGCCTCTATGCTTTCAAGTGGAACCTGTTCATTGAGTGGTGCTCTTCCCGCCGGGAAGACCTCCGAAGTGTTCGATCAGTTCTGTGCACTCCTTCCTGCAGGATGGGTTGGAGCGAAGGCTGTCTCCCTCCACCTGCAAGTGTATGTTGCCGCTATCGCCGCACATCACGATGCAGTTGATGCACGATTTGATCGTCAGGTTTCTGAAGGGCACGAGGAGATTAAATCCGCCTTGCTCTCACTCTGTACCCTCTTGGGACTTATCTCTGGTGCTCACGGCACTGCAGAGAGCGCCCTTTGAGCCTTTACGGTCAGCAGAGTTAAAAATTCTGTCGTGGAAGACAGTACCCCTGACTGCATTGGCCTTTATCAAGAGGGTAGGGGACCTGCACGCATTTTCGGTCAACAAATCGTGCCTAGAATTCGGGCCGGCTAACTCTCACGTGATCCTGAGCCCCCGACCTGGATATGTGCCCAAGGTTCCCACCACTCCCTCCCAGGACCAGGTGGTGAACCTGCAAGCGCTGCCCTCGGAGGAGGCAGACCCAGCCCTGGCTTTTCTCTGTCCCGTCCGCGCTCTGCGGTTATATATGGACAGAATGCAAAGCTTCAGGACCTCAGAACAGCTCTTCATCTGTTACGGAGGCCAGCAGAAGGGAAAGGCTGTCTCCAAGCAGAGGATGGCCCACTGGATAGTGGATGCCATCGCCTTGGCGTACCAAACCCAAGGCATGCCTTGCCCGCTCGGGTTAAGAGCCCACTCCACTAGGATTGTTGCCTCTTCCTGGGCGCTGGCGCATGGCGCCTCACTGGCAGATATATGTAGAGCTGCGGGCTGGGCGACACCTAACACATTCGCTAGATTCTATAGCCTCTGTGTAGAGCCGGTTTCTTCCCGTGTGCTCGACTCAACCAGCCAGTAACACCGAAGTACCCATTCTTGTGTCGGCTTGCTGCGCCATTCCCCTCCTCATGGACTAGATAAGTGCACTTATATTCTCCAGTAGAGTTCCCCAGGTTGGCGAACCCTGTCGAGCTCCTCCGCAACCCGCGGCAGTCAGACGTGGTGGAGCGTCTGACACCAGGCCTAACACTCGTATGCATTGGTGGAACCTGTGTTAGGCTGGATGTCCATATGTTGTGACTCCTATGGCGGTCCAATATGTGTATTCTTCCATGTGGCTCAGTTATGTTAAAACATATCTGGCCCACATTTGCTGCATTATATGTGGGCCAGTTTAGGTTCACACCCTGGTTAGCCAGTGCAGACTTTGCCATACATTTGCCAAATGTGGCCCAAATTTGGTGTAATGTATTCGGGCCATATTCGCTATGCCATGTGTGGGCTACTTTAGGTTCACATTCAGATTCGCCAGTGATTACTGTCCCTCACCTTTGCCAAAACTGGCCCAGATATGTTTTAACATAACTGGGCCACATTTGCTGCATTATATGTGGGCCAGTTTAGGCTCACACCCTGGTTAGCCAGTGCTGACTTTGCCGTATATTTGCCAAATGTGGCCCAAATTTGGTGTAATGTATTTGGGCCATATTTGCTTTGCCAAGTGTGGGCCACTTTAGGTTCACATTCAGATTCGCCAATGATTACTGTCCCTCATCTGTGCCAAAACTGGCCCAGATATTTTTTAACATAATTGGGCCACATTTGCTGCATTATATGTGGGCCAGTTTAGGCTCACACCCTGGTCAGCCAGTGCTGACTGTGCCGTATATTTGCCAAATGTGGCCCAAATTTAGTGTAATGTATTCGGGCCATATTTACTATGCCATGTGTGGGCCACTCTAGGTTCACATTCAGATTCGCCAGTGATTACGGTCCCTCACCTTTGCCAAAACTGGCCCGGGCCACATTTGCTGCATTATATGTGGGCCAGTTTAGGCTCACACCCTGGTCAGCCAGTGCTGACTGTGCCGTACATTTGCCAAATGTGGCCCAAATTTAGTGTAATGTATTTGGGCCATATTTGCTATGCTGTGTGTGGGCCACTTTAGGTTCACATTCAGATTCGCCAGTGATTGCTGTCCCACAAGTTTGCCAAAACTGGCCCAGGTATATTTTAAGATAACTGGTCCACATTTGCTGCAACATATGTAGGCCATATTTGGTTTACACCCAGATTAGTCATTGTCGATTGTGCCACATGTTTGCCATAGGGGGCCCATATTTGGTTTGTGATATTTGGGCCATATTCATTATTTATCATATGGGCCACTTTAGGCTCACACTCAGATTACACATTGCCATGAGCGCCGCTTCCTTGCCTAAAAAGGCCCACTTCAGGCTCATACATTTTGTCCGGGCCATAAGAAGGCCTGCAGTGCCGCATCATTGCCTGAAGTGGCCCACATCCATTTGCTATCTGGGGCAGTTCACTTGTCATAGTCGTCCTGGCATGCGCCATTTTGCACAACTTCTAATTTCCTTAAATATCTGCAACAGAGGTGAAGAGTGCATGTTATCATGACCACAATAGACACATTCATGGGAAATATAGGTTAAAATAAACCACAATAAAGTGGTGCAGGTATGACGTCACTTTTTAGGCCAACCGGCAGTTAGCATCGCACTGGTTCCCTCGAGAAAAACCCAATAGGATTTTCCCATAGGCTTTTGGATTATCAAAAAAACAACAAAAAAAAAAACAACAACAACAACAACACAAGCTCTGTGATCAACATAAGTTTATGATACTTACACGTTTTAAACTCTTTTTAAACTGTTCTGTTTCTTTGTTTGGTTCAGCCTTTTGCAGGCTTGTTTGTAAAGAAAAAATGCATTCACTTCTGCAGTGTTAATTTCGTTGACGAATAATTTGTCAACAACCTTTTTTCAGTGACGAAAACGAGACGATAACTAAATAAAAAACAGTTTTGGATGAACGAATAAAAACGAGACAAATGTTAGGGAGGGACGATTAGGGAAGAGATCCAGTCAGAACTGATGTCCTGTGTAATAGACGCACACATTTGAATTGTAATGTGCTGATCTAATGCTGAGGAATAAGGACAATGTTTACTTTACAATGTTTAAATAGTAATATGTTTTAGACGGTTGTAACAATGCATATTTTATCTCCCTCATCTGAACTTGAATGAGCAGCCTGCAACTGGTTATAATAGTTAACTAAAACCATTAAAAAAAAAAAATATTCATTACTTGAAATTAAATAAATGTTAACTGGACAAAAAAAATCCAGTTAACTGGATTTAAAAATAGATGTTTAAAAAAAAAAAAAAAAAAAAAAAGTGAATTGAGCTCTCTTTTATATATTTTTGCGCTTGAACAGTCAAATGTGAGTTTTGACTTTTTTTTTTTTTTTACATTAACAGTCGGTTATGTAATGCTTAAATGCTCAATTAATGCATTACAATTTAACTAAACGTCTCGGTTATGTATGTAACCCTCGTTCCCTGAAGGAGGGAATGGAGACGTACGTCGGAACTGACCGACGAATTGGGGATCGCTTTTAGAGACCAATCTACTTCGAGTGTAACTAAACGAGCCAATGAACATTGGCATGCGGTTCACACATTCCACACTCCTCCCGGCAGCACGGGTATAAACAGGAAGTGGAAGCGCTGCATCTTTGCTTTTCCGCTGAGGAGCCGAACTAGTTACTCGGCCGTTCAGCGGAGGTACAGCACCTGTGGCGACGGGACATACGTCTCCGTTCCCTCCTTCAGGGAACGAGGGTTACATACGTAACCGAGACGTTCCCTTTCAGTCGGTCACGTTCGACGTACGTCGGAATTGACCGACGAATTGGGGATCTACCAACACGCCACAGACGCTGGCCCTTCCAGGGCTCTGCTTGAGCTCCCTGGAGCGCCCCCTCTGTTGGAGCGGGAAGTCAGGGCTAAGCAGAGAAGGTCAGTCAATGCGAGCTCTAGCGTAGTTCTACCTGGAAGACTCAAATGTCACGTCATTCATTAAATTATCTATCTAGCCAATCATTATTCGTCATCTGTAGTATATAAGTTCTGTTCCCACCCATTACTACGTTCGTAGATACTGACGCCAACGTTCACCCCCATCCTCCCCACCACCACCAGGTCAGTCCCTGTCCATACATCAGGGGGTAGGCTCCGCCCCTGCCTTTATCTTCAGGCAGGAACTTGCAAGCATCCACTACCCGCCAGATTCAGACTATGGACGGGGTCTACGCAACGGGAACTCAACAGGGTTAACCATTTCTGGGGAACACTACTGGAGTCAAGAAACGCACGTATCCGGCCTAGCGGGCGGGAGTGGCGTTGCAAGCCAACACTAGAACGGGTCCTTCGTGCTACTGGCCACTGGGGGCGAGTACACGGGAAGATACCAGGGCTCTACACGGAGGCTATAGAATCTAGCAAATGTGTTAGGTGTCGCCCAGCCCGCAGCTCTACAGATATCTGTCAGCGAGGTGCCTTGAGCCAGAGCCCAGGAGGAAGCGACACTTCTAGTTGAGTGTGCTCGCAACCCGAATGGGCAAGGCACGTCTTGGGACTGATAAGCCAAGACGATAGCATCCACTATCCAGTGGGCTAACCTCTGCTTGGAGACAGCTTTTCCTTTCTGCTGGCCTCCGTAAACAGACAAAGAGCTGCTCTGAGGTCCTGAAGCTTTGGGTTCTATCCACGTAAGCCTCCTCCAAAGGCAGCGCTTGCAGGTTCACTACCTGATCCCTGAGGGGAGTGGTAGGAAACTTGTGCACATATCCAGGCCGGGGTCTCAGGACAACGTGAGAGTTGTCCAGCCCAAATTCTAGGCACGATTTGTTGACCGAAAATGCGTGCAGGTCCCCTACCCTCTTGATGGAGGCCAATGCAGTCAAGAGCACTGTCTTCATGGACAGGATTTTTAACTCTATGGACTGCAAGGGCTCAAAGGGAGGTCTCTGAAGTGCCCTGAGCACCAGAGCTAGGTCCCAATAGGGTAAGGAGTTAGAACGAGGAGGATTTAGCCTCCTTGCACCTCTGAGGAACCTGACGATTAGGTCGTGCTTTCCCAATGACTCACCTTCGACTGCGTCGTGGTACGCCGCGATTGCAGCAGCGTACACTTTAAGGGTGGAGGGAGACAGCCTTCGCTCCAACCCATCTTGCAGGAAGGAAAGCACAACTCTAGTCGAACACTTTCGGGGGTCTTCCCGGCGGGAAGAGCACCATTCAACGAACAGGTTCCACTTCAACGCATAGAGGCGCCTCGTAGAGGCATATTATTCCTGAGTTCCAGTCACTATATGAACCTGACAAACTGAAGATCTTACTTGGTGAAGGACTTGCTTCCTCTTATATAGCACATCATATTTATAAATGCCACAAACTAAGATGTACTGAGTGAACACATCCAGGTTAATAATACTATTAATATGTGTATATATATATATAAATATATATGTGAATGTGTTTTATGTATGTTTTTGTTTTGCTTTGTGCAATGCTTTGGTAATATGTTATTACATGACTTCTGAGATTTTCTCTTTTACCTTGACATATGTAGCGCATGGGTGTGGCTGCACACTCTACGTGCAGCACTGCCCCACAGGTACATGCACCCTGATAAAACAAAATACGGAGAAATTACATATACAATAGGGGCGTGAACCACATATATACATGTCAGTACGGTATCGGTAAGTGAGATTATTTTAGGCCAACAATCTGTTGATAAGTTTAAAAAAGTTCTCATGGACATGCCTGTGAGTGTATGGTCTGTATATGCATTTTGTGTGTGTATTCACATGTAGAATATGATGATTATGCATGAATAAGACACATACAGAATATCACTATCGTATGTGAAAACCACACTTACTTTCTTTATCCCTGAAACATTTTTGGCACAAATTCCACACGTCGATCTGTAAATATATACAGTATATTATAATATATATACACTTTTTTTTTTTTTGCTTATTAAAGGGAAAGTTTCAGATTTTTGACCACTTGCCCCATTTCCAGTTTCATTGACTGACAAAAAGAAAAGTTTTTCTCTGAACAATTCCTGCTGTTGTACATCCACAGTTCTGGCTACCTAACCACAAAACAAACATAATTTGACCACTTTTCAAGCATGTATAAAAAGTTCTGAAACCTACTTGCACTTTGGCTTATGGAATTTTATTTTTTTACAGTGGCCTGTTACTTTTCATTTTTGACTAACAAAGGAGACACTGATTATCTCCAGTATCATTCAACAACATTGTTGATAAGTAAGAAATATGGCAAGGGTCCAAAATTCTGACTTTGACCCATTGATAACATTTCCATCAATAAGGCACATACCTAAAGACTGAAACAAAAGTGAGGCCAGGCGCATTCTCTCTTGTTGTATTGCAGGGCACTGGAAGGAGGTAATGCAGCCACCAGACTTCATAAACTCAGTGGCAAACTTGAAGGAAGACAAAAGTATTTAAAAAAGAAAAAGCAAGACAGAGAAAAAAAAAGGATATTTGTCACTAAATACAGAATCTGACATGTATTGGCACTTTAATATAACAATGTACAAGGAAAAATTATGTATGATAATAGGTTTAAATTAAATTGGTTAAAAACACATGCCTGCAGTGATCTACGCTTGGTAACAGAAATTAACTTACTGCAAGTGTGTGGACACCACATGACACTGAATCGGTCTGCAAATTGTGTTTTGTGGTTTTAAGGTCCCACTCTCCTTTCACTCCCCTTGAAGCTGCAAATGCACTGTAATCAACAAAATCACAATCACCACTAACATCCAACTCCAACATTTCATTTTAAAATAAATATTTTGTCATCATCTACTTATACCCATGTCAGTCAAAACTCTATTTCAGTTTTGCCGTCCTCGTAACAAAGCGTCATCTTAATCTACAGTGAGGAGTACATGTGCTAGTCATGTGAGCATGACTGAGCAACAGTGGGACTGTATACTGTATATAGTGGGAGTTGTGAGGCAGTTGGTTAGAAATCGGTCAGCTGGAAAAGGACCTAATGAGGCAACATAGTGTTAAATAGCAGGTACTGCCATTTTACATCATTTGGGCCTTAAAGTAGACCTTTAGCCCATTAGACGACTGACATCGCTATAGTAAACAAAACAATGAATACCAACCACCAGTGTTGAGCAATTGCTTGGCACTGCCACTCCGTTTCTCCAAGGGAGTTGAAGTAGGTGATGCACCTTCTGTCAACATTGCAATGCTAAAACAGAAATATTTGACGTTATAATAACCATAAGACACTTATTGCAATATTTTCTGCCAATTTGCAGCTGTCATTGTCCTCTAGTGTATGAGAACATGTCTTAAACAAAACTTTGAAGAAATTCAACAGTTTAATACAATGCCAGCCTTAACATACTTAAGATGTTAGCATGACATTTTAGTCAGATTTGTTAACTTTCATGGGTTTTGTGGTGTTTAAGACACATTTTTACATAAAATAGAAGCATTTGGAAGTGGTGATTTGGCAGATTTTTATGTAAAGGCAAGAATAAAATGGAATCTAAATGTGAAAAAAAAAATGTTATCCTTAAAAAGGTCTGACTCACAAAAAAGCTCCAGTTATTCTTAATTTTTTCCAGAGCTGTATATTTGTGTATACACATGTATATATTGTATAATATAATTCAAATTATTGCTGATAAAATTACACTTACCTTGCTAAGGACATTACATATGGAATCCATGACCTGAAAATTTCAAGAAAAAATGTGAGGTAAAAGAATTGAACTGCTCTATATTTTGAGTCACATAGAAATGTTGTGAGTCATTTATCACCAGTCCTGTGCTAGACTGGACCTTTCAGCAAATGAAAACATAAAATAAATAATTAAGTAAGTGATCATGCTTGGATAGCAAGAGGGGAAATTATTTAACCCTGAAACAGACTGTAAATTAGTATAAAATGGACAGTTGTTGGAGGCATATTTTGGTGCTAGACCAGAGACAACACACAAAGCATGTTATGTATTTGTATGTTAATTTCCCAGTTTGTTTATATGCATTTCAGTGTGAACAACATGCAGAACTTACAAATTTGAAGGCTAAATGCTAGTCAGAGGCCATGGTTGTTTGTTTTGGTGGTATGGTAGGTGGATAGGAAATAAGTGTAACAATTTACATAGCTTATTATAAGGATATTAAGTTACCTCATCAGAAACCTTGCTGTCCTCCATTAAACTGTCTAAACTTTTCACTTGGACGCTATATGGCCGCACACTTCCAATTGTGAATGTTGACCTCTTGTTTTGGAGACACTTTAATGCCTTAACATCTACAAAGATGAAGAATAATTCATAGAGGACACATTTTGCAAGCACATTAGGTTTTCATTAACAATAAAAATTAAATTGACCATCTGATAACATTGCAAAGGTATGTTTATAACAACATGTAGCTTACGGAGAAGCAACCCATCCCCCCAACAGCAAGGTATACATTGTGTTAAGAGTTGAACACATATTAAAAATTAAACAGTTAAATTACATTAAATAAAGTGAAAATCATACCTTCCATTGTGTGATCTTATTGCCACTTGGTGACCTTCAAATACAGAAGCAACGATTAAGACACTGAAAGGTCTTCTCTGAGGTCATTATATAACCATCAGGGAAGCAATTTTTGGAGCACATTTTATTCTATTTTATCCATCTGGATTCTCTGTTAAAAAAAACTGGGCAGGGGTTGGGAAACACTTAAGTGTTCCAGATTATTGACATTTATGTTATAACATTGACAGCTGTAAACAATTGTAATTATAAGTACATGATTTACATGACTGAATATATTTTGGATGCAGTACTTTTATTTGTTTCTTCATTCATTAGTTACATAACTATTTTGTTGATATGAAAACATTTATTAGAACAGATCCCTTATTCGTGTATTTCAAAATAAATACAACAACAATGTTTAAAAATGTGATTCTGAATCAGGTACAGTATGACACTTGAGATCACAGCAGAAAAAAATTCATCATGGTAATACATGTCTGAAGACAACATCATGAAACATCAGTAATGATCTGAAGTCATATTCATATGATGGTCTGAAGACAACATCATGAAACAGGAAAAAATCAGTGATGACTTGACGTCAACATATTCATATGATGGTCTGAAGACAACATGTGCCAGAATAAATCAGTGATGACTTGAGGTCAATATATTCATATGATGGTCTGAAGACAACATCATGAAACATTAGTAATGATCTGAAGTCATATTCATATGATGGTCTGAAGACAACATCATGAAACAGAATAAATCAGTGATGACTTGAGGTCAACATATTCATATGATGGTCTGAAGACAACATCATGAAACATCAGTCATGATCTGAAGTCATATTCATATGATGGTCTGAAGACAACATGTAACAGAATAAATCAGTGATGACTTGAGGTCAACATATGCATATGATATGATGATCTGAAGACAAGGTTATGTATTAGAATAAATAAGCTAATTCAAACACTTCACTTCGCGAATCGCGCTGTACTGTCTGTTGGACCGAGCTGAATGGTCCGTGCTGCGCGCAAAGTAGCGCTGTTAAGATGCAACTAAACGCAACAGAATTTGGCGCCGTATATGCTAATTAAAGAGATTTTAAGAATCTTTGTTGATCATTGGTCTTACCTTGTAACTTGTGTGCTTATTGGCAGATGGGATGTACTGTAGTAGTCTGTAGAGTTTACTGCAGAAGCGTTTTTTTTTTTTTGGCAGACTCTGCAGAGCGCACAAACTACATCAAATATTTTAAAAATTCCTTTGGATATGTTTTACTTAAGTCCAGATGAAATAAACATGAAATGATTTTTTGCTGATCATTTTCCAGTCGTGCCTGTTTAAGGGTTAAGTATATTTTAAGAAAATATACTAAAATACAATTATTTTAAAGTGCGTTAAAAGTTGTATTGTGAAAATATGATGCTAATATACTTTTTATATATTTATAGATGGTACAATTTTTTGTTAGTGTATTTGCAATATACTATTTAAAAGGGAATATATTTGAAGTACAATAAAGTATACTTTTTTCACCAGGGTGTATTAAGCAAAATGTGTGTAAATTAAAAATAGAGTGAAGAAAATGGAATAAAGCAGCCAGCATTTACACATGCACAGAAAGCAAGAATATTTGAAGGTTCTTGGAGCTTAGTTTGAGCCAACCCTAGATTGTTAGTATCACAAAATTCTCAATTCCCCAACTGTTTCTCCAATTGTAACAAGGGTATTTCACCTTCACCCTTTCCATTGTGATTTGTAGCGAATTAAATCAGAGGGGAAATATTAATAATTATGCATAACTCATTATGATTATTCATGATTAATTATGAATATTTGAATCAGTTAAATTGATTAACTTGATGTAGCTACATTAACATTACAATCAATCAATCAGTTAATCCTATGAACGTTCAGTATTGATTATTAATTAATTCTAAGAAAAGGATATTTTTCATGGCCACAAAAAAATAATTCGCTTAGAGCGCATAACAAGATCGATCATTTAAGTGACAATTTGTTTGCAGGCAGGGAGTCAGAACCAACATATATTGTGCACAAACTTTAATAACTAAATCACAGACAAGATTAAACGGACATAAAACATACAGACACAAAACATACATGGCAAGAAGCAAAGTTTAAGTGGTTAGAAGAACCGGGTCAAAGACTCTAAAACCTGGGAGAACCATCCCTGATAAGCTCCTTTGTCTGAGCAAAGGAGTTTACAGTTTTACTAACTACACAGCGACTTGTATTTCTTAGTACATTACTTGTATTTGCCCGGGAAGGCGTCCAGATATACGGTCGCAGGAGAACGTCTTGATGGTTCCATCCAATGGCTTGTGGCGATGAAGTGGCGATCGTTTCCTTCCGTGTTGAGCGAAGGAACGACGGTGAGCTTGCATGGTTGCTTTGACTCCATCGAGGTTGAGGAAGTTGCACACGCCGTGAGGAGTTGGGCCTGCTGGCCCAACTGGCCGTATGGTGGCATCTGGTTTCCTGCCCCACACACACACGTGAGGCTGTGTGTGTAGGCCTTATCTGGCCTGGCCTGTTGGCCTTGGCTGCTGATAGACAGCCAAGATGACGCGTCGTTTTGGTCCAGAGGGAGAAGAGAGGGAAAATCTGTGTGCCTCTCCTTAAGAGTCTGCAAGAAGTCCCACCCTTTATGATCGAGTTAACCAATGGGATTGTTGGGATTTCCCAGCGGGAAATTCCTCTGTGGGAGATTTATGGCTCTTTATTTCAAGCAGGATTCAATGGGTCTGTGCCCATTTATACTCCAATTAATGCAACAAACACATACTGCCTCTTACAAGGAAGTGACATACATGAAAGTGTAATTCGTGAAGTGAGCATTAATTTGATAGGAGACGCGACATACAGTGGGGAGAACAAGTATTTGATACACTGCCGATTTTGCAGGTTTGCCCACTTACAAAGCATGTAGAAGTCTGTAATTTTTATCATAGGTACTCTTCAACTGTGAGTGACGGAATCTAAAACAAAAATCCAGAAAATCACATTGTATGATTTTTAAATAATTAATTTGCATTTTATTGCATGACATAAGTATTTGATACATCAGAAAAGCAGAACTTAATATTTGGTACAGAAACCTTTTTTTGCAATTACAGAGATAATACGTTTCCTGTAGTTCTTGACCAGGTTTGCGCACACTGCAGCAGGGATTTTGGCCCACTCCTCCATACAGACCTTCTCCAGATCCTTCAGGTTTCGGGGCTGTCGCTGGGCAATACGGACTTTCAGCTCCCTCCAAAGATTTTCTATTGGGTTCAGGTCTGGAGACTGGCTAGGCCACTCCAGGACCTTGAGATGCTTCTTACGGAGCCACTCCTTAGTTGCCCTGGCTGTGTGTTTCGGGTCGTTGTCATGCTGGAAGACCCAGCCACGACCCATCTTCAATGCTCTTACTGAGGGAAGGAGGTTGTTGGCCAAGATCTCGCGATACATGGCCCCATCCATCCTCCCCTCAATACGGTGCAGTCGTCCTGTCCCCTTTGCAGAAAAGCATCCCCAAAGAATGATGTTTCCACCTCCATGCTTCACGGTTGGGATGGTGTTCTTGGGGTTGTACTCATCCTTCTTCTTCCTCCAAACACGGCGAGTGGAGTTTAGACCAAAAAGCTCTATTTTTGTCTCATCAGACCACCTGACCTTCTCCCATTCCTCCTCTGGATCATCCAGATGGTCATTGGCAAACTTCAGACGGGCCTGGACATGCGCTGGCTTGAGTAGGGGGACCTTGCGTGAGCTGCAGGATTTTAATCCATGACGGCGTAGTGTGTTACTAATGGTTCCCTTTCAGTCGGTCACGTTCAACGTACGTCGGACGTCACCGACGAATTGGGATCACTTCTGGGAGCCCCTATCAGCTTCGAGTGTATAGAGAACGGGCCAATGGCCATTGGCGTGCGAGATTTGCATCTCGCGCTCCGCCCCGCATCGCGGGTATAAAGCGGAAGCGGATGCAGCGCACATTTGTCATTCACTTCGGAGCCAAACAAGCTCATGAAAGACTGTTCCTGCTCAGCAGAGAGAAAGAGAGAGAGCGAGAGAAGAGGCTTTTGTGCTGGGGAGAAGGCACGTGCAGTGGCAACCGCGAGCTCACCGAAATCGGTGAAACAAACTGCTGTTTTTACAGCATCCCGGTTGGTTCGGTGGGGGCGTTCCACGGTGAGTGCAAACACAGGCTGCACTATCCCCTGTGTTTGCCGCGGTTGTTCCTGGGTGCTTCAGCACGTTAAAGAGCTTCTTCTAAAAGAGCAACACGGGTGTGAAATTGCGTCTTTTTCAAGATGTCATTCCACCCGTGCGTTTCTGGATGCGGTCGTTCCCTGTCACCAGCTGACGGTCACAATCGCTGCCTGACATGTCTGGGTATTCAACATGCCGAGGCAGCGTTTGTGGATAGCTCGTGTTCCCATTGCGGGAACATGACTATCTCGGCGCTATAGTCGAGACTCGCCTACCTTCGGGGGGGCGGAGTCCCCTTACCTATGCCCCGATCTAGTGCTATCCCTGCCCAGCAGGATAGACCTACTTCGGCGAATAGCCAGGGTGACCTGAGGATCACGTTTAGGGCACACCCGCCGAGCCAGCCTCCGTGGGCCCCTAAACCCTCTGTAGTGCCGCAGCCGGTTGAGCTTCCGGAGGAAGTCGCTGGCCCCTCTCGAGGTGGTCCAACGGTGACCTTTGGAGCTCCAGCAGAGGATAGGATGTCGATCGCTGCATCGGAGGGGGAGTTTCAGTCCTCGGGGGATGAAGACCCGGCTGCGTTGCCTCCCTCTGGGAGAGTGGCGTTGTCCGAGACGGACCCCGAGCTGACGGCTATGCTTTCCCGGGCCGCCGAAAAGGTCGGGCTCGTGTGGAACCCTCCACCGTGTCCCGAGCCTTCTAGGCTGGATGATTGGTTTCTCGGGGCGGCTCGCGCTGGTTCTCAGCGTCCCGCCCCGGTGCCCTTCTTCCTGGAAGTGCATGAGGAACTCACGAGGTCGTGGACGGCACCTTTTTCTGCCAGAAACCGGTCGAGTGGCTCCTCCCTCCTCACTACTCTCGACGGCGGGCCAGCCAAGGGGTACGTGGGGATCCCGCCGGTGGAACGGGCGGTTGCGATGCAACTGTGTCCGGCGTCCGCTTCCACCTGGCGCGGAGACCCACGCCACCCATCCAAGGCCTGTAAGTTCTCCTCCAGTCTAACTGGGAAGGCTTACAAGGCTTGTGGACAGGCTGCGTCCGCCTTGCATGCCATGGCGTTGCTCCAGGTGCACCAGGCCCAGGCACTCATGGACATGCACGAGGGTAGACCTGACCCAGAGCTCCTCCGGGAGCTCCGGACGGCGACGGACCTCACCCTCCGGGCGACGAAAGTCACCGCCCATTCCATTGGTCAGGCGATGTCCACTCTTGTGGTCCAGGAGCGACATCTCTGGCTCAACCTGGCCGATATGAGGGAGACTGATAAGTATCGGTTCCTGGACTCCCCCATTTCCCAGGTTGGGCTGTTCGGCGACGCGGTCGAGAGCTTTGCCCAGCAGTTCTCGACTGTCCAGAAGCAGACGGAGGCCATCAAACACATCCTGCCCCGGCGGTCAGCTGCTGCCCAGCCGCCGGCCGCAGCTCCTCCGCCTGCTCGTCGCCGAGGGCGGCCGCCCGCAGCCGCCCCCGCTCCCGCCCCAGCCCAGCAGCAGCCTCCACCAGGGCAACGGCGTGGAGCCGGCCGCGGGAAGGCCGTCCAGCCTGCTCAGGCCGCTGCCAAGCCAGGTGGCAAGCGCCGTCGTAAGAGACCCTGAGACGGGCCACCCAGAGATGGAGGAGACAGCTCTTCAGGAGGTGGTGACAGCACCGCTCCTTCTCCCGCTGGAGGGCCGGGAGAGAATTCTATGTTCTTGTTTTGTTTCTGTTCCCAAAACTTCAAAGAAAGAGCTGTTTCTAAAATCTCTGGGTGCCAAGAGAGCGCGCTTGGCGGTGTACGACGCTCCCATGCCTTGTCACCCTCCGGTGCCTCTCTTATCGCCAGCAGGGGGTGCTGGCTGTGTCCAGGACGCACACAAGAGGCCTCCGCACACCCGTGCACCCCCTCAGCGGAAGCAGGTAAGTGTTGCATTGCGCACTCAGACCCCACTTCGGGCCGTCCGAGTCGGGTCCCTGCACTCCGCTGCGCTGCCCCGCTGCGGGTACGTCTGTGGTGCCGTTTGTCCCGCTGGTTCGGTCGCTGGGAGCCTGGCTAGCGCTCCCCAGCCCGTCCCGCTGGCTCATCCGTACTATCAGACTCAGCTATGCGATTCAGTTCGCTCGGCGGCCCCCCAAGTTCAGGGGCGTTCACTTCACCTCCGTGTCGAAGGAGAGCGCCCCCGTGCTACGGGCGGAGATCGCAGTCCTACTGGCGAAGGACGCGATAGAGCCGGTCCCTCCAGCCGATATGAAGACAGGCTTCTACAGCCCGTACTTCATTGTACCCAAGAAAGGCGGCGGGTTACGGCCAATCTTGGACCTGCGATTCTTGAATCGGTCCCTTCACAGGCTGCCGTTCAGAATGCTAACGCAGAAACGCATCTTCAGGTGCATCTGTCCCCAAGATTGGTTTGCAGCGATCGACCTGAAGGACGCGTACTTTCATGTCTCGATTCTCCCTCGACACAGACCGTTCCTACGCTTTGCGTTCGAGGGACGGGCATATCAGTACAGAGTCCTACCCTTCGGGCTGTCCCTGTCGCCCCGCGTCTTCACGAAGGTCGCGGAGGCGGCCATTGCTCCCATGAGAGAGCGTGGTGTTCGCATTCTCAACTACCTCGACGACTGGCTGATTCTGGCTCAGTCGAAGGCGCAGTTGTGCGAACACAGGGACATGGTGCTCAGTCACCTCAGCCTGTTGGGACTTCAGGTCAACTGGGAAAAGAACAAACTCTGCCCCGTGCAGAGGATCTCTTTTCTCGGTATGGAGTTGGACTCGGTCAATCTGACAGCGCGACTCACAGAGCAGCGCGTCCAGTCGGTGTTGAACTGCTTGAATTCGTTCAAATGCAGGACAGCGGTACCACTGAAACATTTTCAGAGGCTCCTGGGGCATATGGCATCCGCAGCCGCAGTGACGCCGCTCGGATTGCTTCATATGAGGCCGCTTCAACACTGGCTACACGACCGAGTCCCGAGATGGGCGTGGCAGAGCGGCTCATTCCGTGTCTCAGTAACACCGAAGTGTCGCCAAACCTTCAGTCCGTGGTTGGACCCTTCGTTCCTACGGGCAGGAGTTCCCCTAGAACAAGTGTCCAGGCATGCTGTGGTCTCCACGGATGCCTCATCCACCGGCTGGGGGGCCACGTACAACGGGCTTGCAGTTTCGGGTCTGTGGACGGGGCCTCAACTGCAATGGCATATCAATTGCCTCGAGTTGTTAGCAGTTCGTCTTGCGCTGGGCCGCCTCAAAGGGCCGCTACGAGGCAAGCACGTTCTGGTCCGTACGGACAACACTGCGGCCGTTGCGTACATCAACAAACAGGGTGGTCTACGCTCCCGCCGCATGTCACAACTCGCCCGCCATCTCCTCCTCTGGAGTCAGAAGCATCTGAGGTCGCTTCGTGCCATTCATATCCCGGGCCTGCTCAATCGTGCAGCCGACGAGCTCTCACGACAGCAAGTGCTCCCAGGAGAGTGGAGACTCCATCCCCAGGTGGTCCAGCTGATCTGGAGTCGCTTCGGGACCGCACAGGTAGACCTGTTTGCCGCCCCGGACATGTCTCACTGCCAGTTGTTCTATTCCCTGACCGGGGGGACCCTCGGCTCGGATGCGCTGGCACACAGCTGGCCCCGGGGCCTACGCAAATATGCGTTTCCCCCAGTGAGCCTTCTTGCGCAGAGGTCAGGGAGGACGAGGAGCAGGTCTTGCTAGTTGCGCCATAATGGCCCAACCGGACCTGGTTCCCGGAACTAGTGCTCCTCGCGACAGCATCTCCTTGGCCCATTCCTCTGAGGAAGGACCTCCTGACTCAGAGACGGGGCACCCTGTGGCACCCGCGTCCGGACCTCTGGAAACTCCATGTCTGGTCCCTGGACGGGACGCGGAGGTTCTAGGTGGCCTACCACAGACTGTTTCTTCCCGTGTGCTCGCTTCAAATAGCCAGTAACACCGAAGGGCCCGTTCTAGTGTCGGCTTGCTGCGCCATTCCCCTCCTCATGGACCGGATACGTGCGCTGATATGCTCCAGTCGAGTTCCCCAGCACGGCGAACCCTGTTGAGTCCTCCGCAACCCGTGGCAGTCAGACGTGGCGGAGTGTCCGACGCCAGGTCTAACACTCGTATGCATTGGTGGAACTTGTGTTAGGCTGGGTATCCATATGTTGTGACCCCTACGGCGGTCCCATATGTGTATTCTTCCACGGTACGGCTCCCTACGGCGAGCCCGTGTCTTTCCCTTGGCAGAGCTCGCTCTGCCGTCTCTGTGCGGTGTAGTCTCCCGCCTGCATTGGCCGGGGCCACCCCTGGGACTTCCGTATGTTGTACTGCCCACGGCCAGTCCATACATGTATATTCCACATGATACCTCCCTACGGGTAGGATGTGGCTTCCGCAGCGGCCCCCCGGGGCACGCTTTCCCAGTGTTATCCAATACTCTGCTGAGTGGGTCTTGCGGAACAGCAGCAGTGACTCTCCCTGCGTAAGTTCCCCGCCCCGAACAGACGGGGGTCTGAGGGGCTTTCGCTGGGCGCTGGAAGTGGTAGTAACTGTGGCGTTTTCCATAGGGATCCCAATTCGTCGGTGACGTCCGACGTACGTCGAACGTGACCGACTGAAAGGGAACGTCTCGGTTACGTATGTAACCCTCGTTCCCTGAAGGAGGGAACGGAGACGTACGTCCCGTCGCCACAGTTGCTGTACCATCACTGCAGCGGCCGAGTCACTAGTTCGGCTCCTCAGTGAAAAACAAATGTGCGCTGCATCCGCTTTCGCTTTATACCCGCGATGCGGGGCGGAGCGCGAGATGCAAATCTCGCATGCCAATGGCCATTGGCCCGTTCTCTATACACTCGAAGCTGATAGGGGCTCCCAGAAGTGATCCCAATTCGTCGGTGACGTCCAACGTACGTCTCCGTTCCCTCCTTCAGGGAACGAGGGTTACATACGTAACCGAGACGTTTTCTTTGAGACTGTGGTCCCAGCTCTCTTCAGGTCATTGACCAGGTCCTGCCGTGTAGTAGTTCTGGGCTGATCCCTCACCTTCCTCATGATCATTGATGCCCCACGAGGTAAGATCTTGCATGGTGCCCCAGACCGAGGGAGATTGACCGTCATCTTGAACTTCTTCTAAATTCTAATAATTGCTCCAACAGTTGTTGCCTTCTCACCAAGCTGCTTGCCTATTGTCCTGTAGCCCATCCCAGCCTTGTGCAGGTCTACAATTTTATCCCTTATGTCCTTACACAGCTCTCTGGTCTTGGCCATTGTGGAGAGGTTAGAGTCTGTTTGATTGAGTGTGTGGACAGGTGTCTTTTATACAGGTAACGAGTTCAAACAGGTGGAGTTAATACAGATAATGAGTGGAGAACAGGAGGGCTTCTTAAAGAAAAACTAACAGGTCTGTGAGAGCCGGAATTCTTACTGGTTGGTAGGTGATCAAATACTTATGTCATGCAGTAAAATGCAAATTAATTATTTAAAAATCATACAATGTGATTTTCTGGATTTTTGTTTTAGATTCCGTCTCTCACAGTTGAAGTGTACCTATGATAAAAATTACAGACTTCTACATGCTTTTTAAGTGGGCAAACCTGGAAAAACGGCAGTGTATCAAATACTTGTTCTCCCCACTGTATATGAGGTTACATGAACTAGCAAGTTGCTCATAAGACTTGCATAAACAAAATAACATACAAGGGACACTTTACAAGACAGTTATATGCCTACATACAATGTCCTGGAGTGCATTTTCATTTATAGACGGTTTGTCTATAACTTGAGGCAAAAGTGTGTATTTTACAGGCTTTGTGTCTTAACTATGGCCTTTTCCACGTGGCCACATTTTTTAGGGCCATAAAACGTCTTATCAGTTGGTATCCAGGGTAACTGAGGACCTTTCTCTGTTGTGTTGGAGGAAGGTCTGTTACTAAGCACAAAGCATTTAAAACATATTTGTTAAATGTAACAGCCGATTATGTGTCTGATTTGCCTCAGTCGCTACAGATTATACAATATCAGTAGAGGGTATTGCTATCTTGCTATAATTAAGTAGTTACATTCAAAATAAGCTACCCAAATCCTTTGGATACTTTCAGTTGTATGACGTACTATACATAGACAATTCTCCATCAGATACTGAGGTTCATTGATCTGGAATGTGTCCTTTATTATTGGTTAATATGTGTATTGCTTTAATGTGTATCCTCATTCTTTACAATTTAATTCATATCTAGTTCATTCATGAAACTCTAGATAGCACAGACTGATATGCCCTTTAATATTACATCTACTAGCAATCACATAATTTTCTACACAACACAAGCTGATTCTGTGGCCAATGAGATAGACCTTAGTCAGTGTAGCGCTGTATGCAGTTTTTGATAGGAATGAAAACGAGACTGTGAGGGATAGAAGTACGGTGTTTTCAATGGAGTGAACTGTTGTTTAACAACATACCGATTGTTCAACTGATGAAACGTCTTTCAGAAAAAAAATTCAGTAGACAGCTTTAAAAGTTGTGCTAGTTATGTGATCTAGGAACTTTCTACAGTGTGTCTATTGCTTGTTCACCTGTCATACTAGCTACAAACCAAGCTTCTAACGACAGGTTGAGAGCTGCAGTTCCAACAACAATTTTGCAATGCTGTTTGCAAATATTTAATAAAATTATGGTTTTGGGAAACACCAAATCGTTGATTTGAAACACATCCCTGGTGAGCAGTGCACCAATCACAGAAAAGAGAGCTAAAAGTGTATTTTCACCCATGGGGTATGATGACAATACTTAAGTTGTGGTGACATAAATAAAATGGTCAAGCCAGCTTAAATCTACTCAGACAAGCAGGCTGTGCTTTTCATAACTAATGATAACTCAATAACATTGACTAATAGATTAGATGTCTCTGTATGAAGTGGCGTGAAAACTGTATATCTATCGGTCATCTTCCTTGGTAAGTAAAGAATATTTTAGATGTAGTCATATTATATCAACTCATATTACATAATTGTAGGATTCCCTTGGTAAAATTAAGGAGTAACCTTTCTACATGAAGAAAAAGATAATAAAGCGTGACATAACTAGAATAATCCTAGTTAAATATTTTGAACATTAATATATAATATGACTACTCTGGAAGCATATACAATCCACCTGTAGTAATTCTTTGAGATAATATGCTGTTAATGTAAGTGTTTGTCACTTAATCTGTATGTTTTCTTTAGGTCACAAATGGACAACCTGACATCCAGATACAGTGTACTCTTACTGGAGGGACTGCAAGTTACACCTCAGTCCAGCCAGCTCACATTCATTTTTCTGTTGATGGCTTATGTCTTTGTAATGGTGTCTAACATTGGAATTTTGATTCAGATCTCAGCAGAAAAAAGTTTACACCAGCCTATGCACATTTTTTTCTGTCACTTGCCAGTGAGTGATATTATGGGAACAACTGTCCTCATACCACGTTTACTGAAGGACTTATTAACAGACCCCTCTGAGCGCTACATCACATATGTGGAGTGTGTTTTCCAAGCTTTTTTCACACATTTATATGGAACTACATCCCATACTATTCTAATGATCATGGCCTTTGATAGATATGTGGCCATATGCAATCCACTGCGATACCCAACTATAATGAGCAATAAAATGATGGTTAAACTGTCAGCAGGAGCCTGGGTTGCTGCAGTAGTTCCGGTTTCAATTTTGATCGGCCTCAGTGTGCGTCTGTCTCACTGCAGATCATTAATTCCAAACCACTCTTGTGACAACGCTTCACTATTTAAACTGTCCTGTGAAAATATAGTGATTAATAATGTATATGGATTAACTTTTACTGTGGTTTTACTCACCTCCTCACTGGGGTGGGTGTTATTGACATATCTCAGAATAGCAATGGTATGTATAAAAAGCAAAAACAAAGCAACCAACAGCAAAGCCATTAAAACCTGCAGCTCTCATTTGGCTGTTTATGTAATCTTGATAGTCTTTGGTTTTGTCCCAATTTTTCTCCATCGCTTTTCTGCGTATGCTGAGAGTAGGAAGTTTGGGAGTGTAATGTTTCATGTTATACCACCAGGATTAAATCCCATAATATATGGTTTACAAGTCAAGGAAATAAGACAAAGAATGTTAAAACTTTGCATAAAAAAATAATTTTCCTGTGTGTATAAGCATAGCAGACAAAGCAGGCAACATGTATAGACATGTATAACATAAATATGTGATAACAGACAGCATAATTAATGAAGGCATAATTTTCAGATGGTGTACATAAATAAATATTAACAATTACTGTTAATTTGTTCTTTTCATAATTTCAAGTGTATGATATAATTAATTTATATGATAACGAGAATGTATTAAGCAATATGTGTGTAAATAAAAAATAGAGTGAAGAGCAAGCATTTGCGCATCAGCATTTGCACATGCACAGAGAGCAAGAATATTTGAAGCTTCTTTGAGCTTAGTTTGAGCCAACCCTGTTGGTATCACATAATTCTCAACTCCCCAACTGTTTCTCCAATTGCAAGAAGGGTACTTCACCCTCTCCATAGTGATTATACAATATCAGTAGAGGGTATTGCTATCTTGTTATCTATAAGTAATTACATTCAAAATAAGCTACCCAAATCCTTTGGATGCTTTCAGTTGGATGACATACATAGACAATACTCTATCAGATACTGAGGTTCATTAATCTGGAATGTATCCTTTAACATTGGTTAATATATATTGCTTTAATATGTAACCCTCATTCTTTGTAATTTATTTCTTATCTAGTTCAGTCATGAAACTGGCACAGAATGATATGCCCTTTAACATTAAATCTACTAGCAATCACAAAATATACTACACAGCACAAGCTATGAGATAGACCTTAGTCAGGGTAGTGCCATATGCAATTTTTGATAGGAATGGAAACGAGGCTGTGAGGGATGGAGGTACAGTGTGTTCAATGGATTGTTTAACAAAAAAATTCCTGAAAAAAAAAATCAGTAAACAAAAACTCCATAAAAGTTTTGATAGTTACAGTGCATCCAGAAAGTATTCACAGCACTTCACTTTTTCCACATGTTGTTATGTAACAGCCTTATTCCAAAATGGATTAAATTCATTATTTTCCTCAAAATTCTACAAACATTACCCTATAATTACAACGTGAAAAAGTGTGTTTGAAATTTTGCAAATTTATTAAAAATAACAAATCACATGTACATAAGTATTCACAGCCTTTGCCATGACACTCAAAATTGAGCTCAGGTGCATCCTGTTTCCACTGATCATCCTTGAGATGTTTCTACAACTTGATTGGAGTCCACTGGACATGATTTGGAAAGGCACACACATGTCTATATAAGGTCCCACAGTTAACAATGTATGTCAGAGCACAAACCAAGCTAGAGAGAAGCAATCTAACAACAGGGAAGACAGCAACTGTAAGTGTTTTGTATCTTTTTCTCATTTGATTTTTTAGCTCAGTTGTTACTAAGAAAGTTTGTCTGTTTAGTGTATTCACATGATGTAGTTGTGATGTTGAAGTCTCGCGTTGTCTGGTGAGTTAGCGTTTGTTCACGTGTGTCCACGTGTGTAAAAGCAGCCACTCAACTGAGACTGCCCTGCTCTCGGTTACTGAAGCACTGAGACTGGCAAGAGCAGCTTCCAAATCCACAGTACTCATCTTGCTGGATTTGTCTGCTGCTTTTGACAATTAACCACCAGATCCTCCTGTCAACTCTCATGAATATGGGCATCTCAGGAACTTCACTCCAGTGGTTTAACACCATTCAATACCATTCTACAGTTGCTGTCTTACCTCTCAGGTAGGTCCTTCAGGGTGTCGTGGAGGGGTGAGGTGTCTAAGTCACAAAACCTAGCTACTGGAGTTCCACAGGGCTCCACAGTGCTTGGACCACTTCTCTTCTCCATCTACATGTCATCATTAGGATCTGTCATTCAGAAACATGGCTTTTCCTATCACTGCTATGCTGATGACACTCAACTCTTCTCATTTCAACCAGATCCTACAGTTGTTGTTCGTATTGCAGCCTGCCTGACAGACATTTCTGGCTGGATGAAGGATCATCACCTTCAACTCAACCTTACAAAGTCAGAACTGCTTGTGGTCTCAACCAACCCAGCACTTCATCACAATTTCTCCATTCAGCTAGGTTCATCAACCATAACTCCTTCCAGGACAGCCAGGAACCTCGGAGTTGTGATTGATGATCAGTTAAACTTCACTGACCACATTACTGCAACAGCCCGGTCCTGCAGATTTGCGTTATACAACATTAGGAAGATTAGACCCTTCCTATCAGAGCAGGCCACACAACTCCTGGTCCAAGCTCTTGTTTTCTCCAGACTGGACTACTGTAATGCTCTTCTAGCAGGCCTTCCGGCATGCACTATCAAACCCTTGCAACTGATCCAGAACGCAGCGGCGAGGGTGGTCTTCAACGAGCAGAAGAAAGCACACGTCACACCTCTCTTCATCAGTTTGCACTGGCTGCCAATAGCCGCTCGCATCAAATTCAAGTCACTGGTGCTTGCCTACAAAGGAACCACAGGCTCTGCACCAATATACCTAAACTCGCTTGTTCAGACTTACGCACCTTCCAGAAGCTTGCATTCTGCAAGTAAACGACGCCTCGTAGTGCCATCCCAAAGAGGCACGAAATCACTTTCACAGACCTTTTTCTTGGACCGTTCCCACCTGGTGGAACGACCTGCCTATCTCAATTCGAGCCGCTGTGTCTGTAGCCATTTTCAAAAAACATCTAAAGACACATCTTTTCAAGCAGCACCTGACCAAGTAAGACTAGCACTTAACTATTCTATTCGTTTTTCTGTCTTTGTTTAAAAAAAAAAAAAAACTGTATGTGTACTGCGCTAGACTAACTGAGACTTGTTACAGCACTTGCATGCTGTTCCCCCTTGTTTGTCTGATTGCTTCTATTGCTCTCCTCATTTGTAAGTCGCTTTGGATAAAAGCGTCTGCTAAATGATTAAATGTAAATTTAAATGTCCAAGGAATTGTTTGTAGACTTCCGAAACAGAATTGTATCTAGGCACAGATCTGGGGAAGGGTACAGAAAAATTTCTGCAGCATTGAAGGTCCCAATGAGCACAGTGGCCTCCATCATCCGTAAATGGAAGAAGTTTGGAACCACCAGGACTCTTGACCAAGAATCCAATGGTCACTCTGACAGAGCTCCAGCGTTTTTCTGTGGAGAAAGGAGAACCTTCAAGAAGAACAACCATGTCTGGAGCAAAGGCTGTGAATCCATTTTGAAATAAGGTTGTAACATAACAAAATGTGGAAAAAGTGCAGTGCTAATATACACACAGAGATAATTAACTTAAAAATCACCAAGAGGTAATCACAACATATGGGGCATCTAGCCTAGTACAGGGGCAGACCAACCTGGTCCCTGAAGGGAGCAGTGGGAACTTTGGGCACATATCCGGGCAGGGCCGGGCCGGGGTCTCAGGACAGTCAGCCAGTCCGAATTCCAGGCACATTTCGCTGACCGTTTTCGCCCACCCTCTTGGTAGAAGTGAGTGCAGTCAGGAGCACTGCCTTAAGCAACAGGATTTAAGCTTGACTGACTGCAATGGCTCAAAGGGCGCTCTCTATAGGGCTGTTAACACCACAGAGAGGTCCCAAGAGGGGATGAGGCATGGTCGAGGAGGGTTCAGTCTCCTCGCGTCTCTCAGGAAGCTGATGACCAGGTCGTGCTTTCCCACGGACTTACCGTCTACTACATTGTGATGCACGGCAATAGAAAGCAGGTCCTTCTTCAGGGGAATTCACCAGGAGGGTGGAGGGTGGCTGTCGTGAGGAGCATCAGGTCCAAGAACCAGGTCCGGGTGGGCCAGTAAGGCGCAACCATCAAGACCTTCTCCTTGTCCTCCCTGACCTTGCACAGTGTCTGTGCAAGCAGTATCACTGGGGAAAATGTATATTTGGGCATTGATTAATTGATATGCCGCTGCAGTCAAGGTCCAGTGCTGAAGCGGCCCTAGGAGCCTTATATGAAGCAATCCCAGGAGCCTCTGAAACTATTTCAGTGGAACCGCTGTCCTGTCCTTGAAAAAATTCAAGCAGTTCAGCACCGACTGGGCACACTCGTTCATGATGGCTGAGGTGACAGAGCACCAGGTCCCTGTGTCCGCCTAACTGATCTCGCAAGTGGGCCAGAATGAAAATACCCATTTCCCTTAGTGGGGCGGCCTCTGCGACTTTCGTGAAGACACAGGGCAACCGGGACAGCCAGAAGGGAAGGACCTTGTACTGATATGCCCGCCCCTTAAACGCAAAGCGTATCCAAGATTAGTCGTACCCCACCGCCTTTCTTGGGCATGATGAAGTACGGGCTGTAAAACCCTGACCTCATCTCACGGCTCTATTGCGTCCTTCGCCAGCAGGACCGCAATCTCCGCACACAGGACAGGAGCATCGTTATCTGCCACTGAGGTAAACCGGACTCTGCTGAACCTGGGGGGGACGCCGGGCAAACTGAATTGCATAGCAGAGTCTGATCATCCGAATGAGCCAGCAAGACGGTAAGGGCTAGCCAGGCTTCCGATACCGTGCAAGCGGGACCAATGGAACTACAGATGTAACAGCAGTGGGGCAGCATGTTGGAGCACAGAGACTCAAGCCCGCCCTACGATGCAGCAATCGACATCCGGTCCTCCGCGGAAGCACTGAATGAGATGCTAGGTCTCTCATGGGAAGGACCAGCAGCCTCATCCAGAAGCTCCACAGTCTGCGACGCGAAAGAGGAGTGGGAGGGCCGTGGGGACTGACCCGGTGGAAGAGCTCCCACTATAACCCTCAAATCAACCTCACTGTAAAAAAAATTCTCTGTAAAATAACCGTAAAATACTGTACGATATAAAAGTAGTATGAGTGTTTATGCTGTAAGATGATGAATATTAGAATGTTTAGACCAGTGTTTACTGTGAAATACTGTGTTTGTGGATATCTGCTCAAATGTAGATATTTATAATGTGAAGTATAATAAACAATAAAGTTTCATAGTAAGTGTGTTTACATGCAACCTCATGATTCGATTATAATGGAATTTTGGCAATATTGCGATTAAACTTTACCTCATGTAAATGCAATACTTGAGGAGCTACGGAGCCCCTAAAGGGACATGGTAATGGAAAAAATTTGGGATGGGAGAAAAAAATATTTCTCAAATCTTTTGTGTTCTCTCGCAAAACTTTTGCATTGCCCGAGAAATTTTGCGTTCCCTCGCAAAGATATTTGCGTTCTCTCGCAAAATCTGCTGTGAGTTTGGAGTGTAAACACTTCCTGTTAATGTCCCACTGGCATTGTTTCAAACAGCTCAGTAGGCTACGTTAACAATGGAGTGGTTCATAGAGTTTTATTTTGAACTTGGACTTAAGTATAAAGAAACACGGTCAGTGCTTAGTTCAAGGAGTTCAGTAAAGTTGGCAATATATTCATAGATTCAAACTTCCCGGATCAATAACTTGTGAGCTAAATGTTGTTAAAACACAAATGACACCTCTTTAACATAGACAACGAGCTACAACCTAATTTTCCTTAAAACAAGCCTTATAATATAAATAGATATCTATGAGCAGGTGGCTGAGAGACAAGTCCGAAGGGACCATCTGCAAAGTGCAAAACCCAAAAAGCATTACTACAAAAATAATCATTAACTTCAATTTTACACACTGTAGTGTCACCAAATTTAGTTCACACATCAATAGTCTCCTACTGGTCATACTATAACACTTAGTTTGATAAAATGTGCTTTTGCATAATTTTTATGATTTTTTTCTTATGAACAATTTTCAATAACTTCACCCCAGCAGGTGGTGGAGGCATCTGTCGTGACAACAACATGCCTGGACACTTGTTCTAGGGGCACTCCGGAAAGGCAAGGTCCAGCCACGGGCTGAATGTTTGGCGACAGCTCGGTGTGATGGCCACATGGAGCGAGCCATGGCGCCATGCCCATCTCTGGACTTAGCTGTGTAGTCAGTGCTGAAGTGGTCTCATATGCATCAATCCGAGTGGCGTGACCGCGGCTGCAGCTGCCATATGCCCCAGGTGCCTCTGAAATTGCTTCAGTGGAACTGCTGTCTTCCGCTTGAACGTATTCAGGCAGTTCATCACCGACTGAGCACGTCCGTTGGTGAGACGCGCTGTCGTGTTGACCGAATCCCACTTGAGATGCTCTGCACAGGGGAGAGCTTGCTCTTTTCCTAGCTGACCCGAAGCCCCAGAAGGCTGATGTGCCTGAGCACCAGGTCCCTGTGTTCACATAGCTGATCTCAGGACTGGGCCAGAATCAGCCAGTCGTCGAGATAGTTGAGGATGCGAATGTCCACCTCCCTGAGCGGGGCAAAGGCAGCTTCCACGACTTTGGTAAAAACACAGGGAGACAGGGACAGCCCAAAGGGGAGGACCTTGTACTGGTATGCTCGACCTTCGAACACAACCCGGTCTGTGTCGGTAAAATCGAGACATGGAAGTACCGCTGCAAACCAATCCTGGGGGCCAACACACGTGAAGATGCGTTTCTGCATGAGCATCTTGAACGGGAGCTTGTGAAGGGCACAATTCAAGACACGCAGATCCAACATTGGCCAAAACCCCCCACTTTTCTTGGGTACTATGAAGTACGAGCTGTAAAACCCTGACTTTATCTCGGCCGTAGGGACACTCTATTGCATCCTTCGCCAGGAGGACAGCAATCTCGGCCCGCAGGACAGGACTGGAGGGACGCCTGGCAAACTGAATTGCATAGCCGTGTCTGATTGTCCGAATTAACTAAAGGGATGGGCGGAGAAGTGTTAGCCAGGTTCCCAAGCTCCGTACGAGTGGCACCAAAGGGACGACAGACGTACCCACGGGGGGCAGCGAGGAGCGCTGAGGCCCAACCAGGGAAGCAGTGCGTCCCAGAGTAGAGTAGAGGCGGTGAGTGTGGTGCACGTACCTGGCTGCGTGGGTCCCCTGAGGGACTGGGTAGGGAGGCACAAGGAGGCAGTGTGTCCTCGAAACGCCAACTCCCCGTGGCAAATGAGAGTGTGGCCAAGAGTGAGGAAGCAGAGCGTTGCTCACTGTCAGCACAGACCCAGTATGGTCCAGAGGTTTTGGAAACTGCTCTTTTTTTGAAAATGTGGTTACCAAAAAGAAAAAGAAACACAGGATTCTCCACTTGGCCCTACTCTGGGGGAAGGAGCAGAGCAGCTCCCTCCATTTCTGGGCCACCCATCTCAGGGCTGCTTAGATGTCCGCTTGGAGGGTTTAGTGGTCTGGATGGGCTGCGTCGCCTTACTGCTGGTGGCTAGGGGCTGACAGGATGCCTCCGGTCTTCCCGGCGCCATTGCAGCCGCAGGGGTACGCCCTCAGCGACGAGCAGACTGGGCTGCTTGATGGCAGTGTCATGCCGGGGGGCTGGGTAGCATCAGAGGAAACTCGTACCTCCGTATTGAAGATGGAGAGTCGTGACTGCAGCGCCAACATGGAAGTGCCCTCGCAGTAAGGGCATGCACAATCCACCAACGCTTTTTTAGCATGCTGTTTGCCCAGGCATGTGAGACAGCGATCATGGCTGTCAGATGCATCCAGAAACACACGGACGAAAAGACATCTTAAAAAAAAAGACGTTGATCGCCTGGGCTGCTCTTTTAGGGAACTGCTCTTTCAGCCGAAACGCCCAGGGATGAATGCAGCACTGAATGTGCACAGCACTGGACGCACACACCGCTGGAATGCGGTGAAACGTTGAATGTGACTGACTAAATGGGAACTGAAGAATTTGCTGGACCTGAAGGATTTTTCTGAAGAACATTTGGCAGTTTAACTTCTCAGGACAAACAAGGGACTCATGAACAACTATCACAAACCAACAACAACAACAACAAAAAAACAACAGCCGTGGATCATCCAGGTAACGACACACAGTATTAAGAATCAAGGGTACATAAACTTTTGAACGGGGTCATTTTTATAAATTCAGCTATTTTTTTTTTTTTGTCTTGTGGACTATATGTAAACATCTTTTATGTAAAATATCTTATTCGGGACAGTACTAAATAAAAAATAACATGCATTTTGCATATGATCCCTTTTATTTTGTTAAAGTTATTCACATGTTCACAGATTCTGCAAGGGGTGTGTAAACTCTTTTGAGCAAGACTAGCTGAGTTAGCCACCAGATTTAAACATTGTTGCAAACATTTGGGATAATGTGAGTACACAGGTCAACAAAATATATATAACATTGTTCTAGTGGTTTTTGGATATTTTAATTATAAAATCGTACATATTGTGCCTTTAATATAATGCGTTTTTTTTTTTCTAATAATAACATTATAATTTTTTTTTAATGATGTGAGTAAAAAATTTAATAAATATGTAATATAGTGCATATATTTAGAAAAATACTCCTCTCTATAGTTAATTTTTCTAGCTAACTAACATGCTATATGGTCATTAAATTGCTTTTCTGAGGTAAATGTAACATTACGTGACATTGTTCTCCAGCTGTTTTATTGACCTCTTTCCACGGTTTAAACACTGATTGATCGATTACATGAGACATGGTACATTTCGGTAAGTTGTTCTATATGTTTCAACATTCTTTCTAATGTTCATTTGTGTTTATTTGGTGCTGTAACTAGTAGTAAAGAGGAAGAGATGAACGGTTCACGTGCCACTTGGACTGAGGTGCTACAGCGATCTGCCACGTCACATTTCCAAAACGGTATATATTGTTTGAAAAATTAATATAATTTGAAAGTAGACTTTGTTTCTTATCAAAAGTAATCTGCTCTGTCTTGTCTGTTGGTGTCAGTATCCTCTTTGCTTCACGATTTTTCCCTGCGTGAGAAAATGTGGCATTGGGCATCAATCACGCTGCCAAGAACACTTACTCTGTACTGGCCCGAATCTGGGTAGTAAAACTGAGTCAACACTGCAGACACTGGGCCACAATCACGACAACAATAACTGTAAACTTGGCCAATACTTGCCTGAGTCTGGGTGCTAAAACTGAGCCGACACTGCTGGCATTGGGCCAGAATCACGGCAATAAAAATGACACACTTAGCCAGTACTGGCTCAAGTCTGGGTACTAAAATTGAGCTGACACTGCCAGCACTGGTTCACAATCACGGCAATAAAAATTTTACACTTAGCTGGTACTGGTCTGAGACTGGTTACTGAAATAGAGCCGACACTGCCGGCATTGGGCCACAGTCGCAGCAGCAAAAATTGTACTCTTAAGCTTGGTTTATACTCAATGTGTCCACACAAGCGCGAAGGTGTGCGCGGCAAAAATGACGTCGTCGCGGAGGGGACGGTCATGCGCGTTGAGAGAGCAAAACCCCATTTTGCTTGGCGGTGTGCATTGCAAATTTTGTAACTTTCCGCACGGCTCCGCATCCGAAGATGCACGAATTCGAGGCGAATCTAGCTGAGCAGTACAGCTCACCACACTGGCACCCAGTTTGCGAGTCTAAATTAGTTGCTTATATTTACAAAATGAGCCTACAAAAGCAGAAATAAGACCTTTTAATGAAAATAAAGATCCATGTTTAATAAAAATGTTCACGAAACTAAATGAAAATGTTTAGTGAAATTAGAAAATATTTAAGAGATTGTTAATTTAGTTGTATACATGTTCTCCTATCCATATATTTTGTTCTAATGTCACAAGTAATAATCTCACGGTTTACTTGGTTTTCACACAATTCTTTTGCAGTGTTTTTGGCGACGTGTACTAAAATAAACATTGTCACGTGTGTACCTTACTTCCTCTCACCGCCTCTTCCTGATGGTTTATAGAATTACTCAGAGTCGCCTGTCGTTTCTAACAATAGTACAACGGCAAGCGCGTAAAGTGTAAACGAGGCATCCGTTTCGGGAGGAGTGCGCACAGTCAGTGGAGGCTCGTGCTCGGAGCCAGGCGAAAGTATTTCCCTGGAGAAAAAAAAAAGTATACTTAGTATAGTATGCAATTCTGAACACATCAAGCCATGTGCGTGTGTGGGACAGGAAACCCGATGCCACCACATGGCCGGTGGGCCAGCAGGCCCAACACCTCAAGCCATGTGCAACTTCCTCAACCTCGACGGAGTCGAAACAACCATGCAAGTTCATCATATCTTCTTCAGTCAACGCAGAAGAAATCAACACCATCGGACCGAACTATCAAGGCTTTCTCCTGTGATTGTACATCAGACGCTCGTCAACAGCTCAGGCTAAATGCAAGTAACGTACGATATACAAATCGCTGTGTAGTTAGTAAAACTGTAAACCCCTTTGTTTAGACAAAGGAGCTTATAATCACTGATGGCTCTCCCATGTTTTTTTCATAACTTGATCCATCTGTTCTGACCTGGTTCTTCAACTACTTTAACTTTGTCTCTTACCATGTATGTGTGATGTGTATGTATGTTTTATGTTTTATGTATATGTTTGGTTCTGACTCCCTGCCTGCAAACAAATTGTCACTTAAATGATCGATCTTGTTATGCGCTCTAAGCGCTTATGTAAATACAAAGGAAAAATTATTTTCCTGTGGCCATGAAAATTATCCTTTTCTTAGAATTAATTAATAATCAATACTGAGCGTTCACAGGATGAACTGATTGATTGATTGTAATGTTAATGTAGCTACATCAAGTTAATCTCATTAACTGATTCAAATATTCATAATTAATCATTATGAGTTATGAATAATTATTAATATTTCCCCTCTGAGCTAATTCGCTACAAATACAACGCAAGAAAATATGAGTTGAGTGGTTGAGTCTTATCGGAATTCAAATGTCTCTTCAACTTGGTCTGTGACCAATCAGATTTTGTTGCTCACTGCCTGCAGCCAATCAGAGGCAGAGTTGCTGACGGTGGTCTGACTCACGGGAGGTTTGCAGGCGAAGTACAGTGTCAACATACATTATTTATTTAATAAAACATCGAAAGCGGAAAGTACATTGCTCATTTGTGGGAATTCGGACCAGTTCAATCAAGTGACATGTCGCAGCCTGACCTTGGTGACGATAAACTGGATTGGAAAAAATGGCCTACGTGATCCAGAAAAGAACTGGAGAAAAAGTAGTGCTATTTGGAGGTAAGAAATAAGTAAGACTAATGAAAACTTAAATACAAAGTTGTATGAACATGCTGTCTGACCCTATCTCTTGTATATTCTTTTAACAGATGCTGTTCTTCACGAGTTTCAGCAGTCAACTGTCTCTGATGTGTAATCCATCAGATGCAAGTGTAATGCAGCTCATCAGAAAATGGAATATAATGTGTCATTTGTATGTAGAGGGTCAGTATGGCATTGGTCCAATAATATATATTTTTTTCAATCTTCCAGTGTTCTTTTAATGAAAAACATGGTAAGTTCATTTTGTTCAGTTTTGCTGAAACCATGTGAAGTTAAAATAAAAACCGTTGGGCTTGTTAATGAAATATGTCTCTTCATTAGTTACGTTGTTAAATTTAATTTATTTTAATGGCCTTGAAAACAAATGCATTCAACATTGGGAAAATAAGATAGTAAGAAATTCATTAAAGGGGTCATGAATTGAGAAATCAACTTCCCCTTGAGCTTTTGATATATAAAAGGTCGTGGCAGTTACACACATGGACTGGCCAATTAGGGCAGTGCAACGTACGGAATGTCCCTGGGGTGGCTCCGTCCAATCCAGGGGGGAGACAACACCTGGCAGGGACGGCAGTGCAGACTCTGCCAAGGGAAAGACACAAGCTTGCCATAGAGAGCTGTATTGTGGAAGAATACACATATGGGACCGCCGTAGGAGTCACAACATATGGAACCCAGCCTAGTACAGGTTCCACCAATGCATACGAGTGTTAGGCCTGGCGTCAGACACTCCGCCATGTCTGACTGCCGTGGGTTGCGGAGGAGCTCAACAGGGTTCGCCAATCTGGGGAACTCTACTGGAGAATATAACCACACGTATCCAGTCCATTAGGAGGGGAATGGCGCAGCAAGCCGACACTTAGAACGGGCACTTCGGTGTTACTGGCAGGTTGAAGCGAGCACACGGGAAGAAACCGGCTCTACACGGAGGCTATAGAATCTAGCGAACGTGATAGGTGTCGCCCAGCCCGCAGCTCTACATATATCTGCCAGCGAGGCACCATGCGCCAGCGCCCAGGAAGAGGCAACACTCCTAGTGGAGTGGGCTCTCAACCCGAGCGGGCAAGGCGATGGCATCCACTATCCAGTGGGCCATCCTCTGCTTGGAGACAGTATTTCCCTTCTGCTGGCCTCCGTAACAGATGAAGAGCTGTTCTGAGGTCCTGAAGCTTTGCGTTCTGTCCAAGTATAACCGCAGAGCGCGGACGGGACAGAGAAAAGCCAGGGCTGGGTCTGCCTCCTCCGAGGGCAGCGCTTGCAGGTTCACCACCTGGTCCCGGAAGGGAGTGGTGGGAACCTTGGGCACATATCTGGGCCGGGGTCTCAGGATTACGTGAGAGTTAGCCGGCCCGAATTCTAAGCACGATTCGTTGACCGAAAATGCGTGCAGGTCCCCTACCCTCTTGATAGAGGCCAATGCAATCAGGAGTACTGTCTTCCATGACAGAATTTTTAACTCTGCTGACTGCAAAGGCTCAAATGGGGCTCTCTGCAGTGCCGTAAGCACCAGAGATCAATCCCAAGACGGTATAGAGTGAGAGTGATGCGCATTTAGTCTCCTCGCTTCCGCTAGGGCTCTGTCCACGAGACAAGCCTATGCGTTGAAGTGGAACCTCTTCGTCACCTGGTGCTCTTCTCGCCGAGAAGACTCCAGAAAATGCCCGACTGGATCTGTGCTCTCCTTCCTTCAAAAAGGGTTGGAACGAAGGCTGTCTCCTTCTGCCCTTAAGGTTTACGTGGCCGCAATCTCTGTGCACCATGACCTTGTGGAGTCAAAAACGGTAGGACAGCATGACCTGGTCAGCAGGTTCCTTAGAGGAGCGAGGAGGATAAACCCACCTCGCCCTCTTGGGACCTTGCAGTGGTTTTATCTGCCCTGCAGAGAGCTCCCTTTGAGCCACTGCAGTCCGTTGAGCTTAAGTTCCTTTCTATGAAGGCGGCGCTCTTGATTGCTTTGGCTTTCATCAAGAAGGTAGGGAACCTGCAGGCATTTTCGGTTGACGAAGCGTGCCTGGAATTCGGGCCGGCTAACTCTCACGTGATCCTGAGACCCCGGCCTGGATACGTGCCCAAGGTTCCCACCACTCCTTTTAGGGATCAGGTGGTGAACCTGTAAGCGCTGCCCCTGGAGGAGGCAGACCCAGCTTTGGCACTGCTCTGTCCTATACGCGCCCTTCGCGCTTACGTAGACTCTTTGTCTGTTACACAGGGCAGCAGAAAGGGAAGGCTCTCTCCAAGCAGAGGTTGTCTCACTGGATAGTGGATGCCATTGTCCTGGCATATCAGGTTCAGGGCCTGCCATGCCCCCTAGGGGTGAAGGCACACTCCACCAGGCTCGTGTTAGGCTAGGTGCCTCCATGTGCATGGTTCCCCCTTTGGACCACCCCCACATGTGTATTTCCACGGTCTCTCCGAGCATGTGTCTTCCCTTGGCAAGATACCTTGCCACCCCTGGGGTGGAAACATTCCACCCTGCAGGCTGGATACCTTAAGTCGGGTCATATGTGTATTCTTGTGTTGCATATTTCCACATGGGATATGCTTCCCAGTGTACCTTGGTATTTGGCATTGAGCCTAGCCCTTCGTTCATGCTAATCTCACGGCAGGGAGCTCAGGTCAGCACAGGATGCTGGAAGACAGCCGTTGTGGCGAGATTAGATTGGGACCCCCATTCCGTCAGTCACTGACGTAACTCGGTGTGACTGACTGAAAGGGAACGTCTCGGTTACGTATGTAACCCTCGTTCCCCTTCGAGGGAACTCGCACCGCGTTGTGATGACGACACTTTGGGAACGCCCTCAGCGTAGCGCGTCTGAAGCATGAATGAAATCTATTCCAATCCTGATTGGTGCTGCGTCATGACGTAGTAGATGACGGTGTACCCGGAAGGTAAAAAAAGGGACGCCGGCTTGCACAACACATTAGCTTTTGCTCTTCAGCTAAGTGCTCTGTGTTTTGTGAGTCCTATTTGGTGTTGTTTGTCCTACGTTTCACAAGCATTATGGCGAGCGAGCAATTCAGACGATGTGTGCCTCCGTGTCCCCGCTTTATTTTTGGCACGGACACACATCAGCTGTGTGTGCATTGCCCGGGCGTGCAGCACGCTCGAGCAGCCCTCAAGGGGGCTGCTTGTGGCGAGTGCGAGAGGCTGCCGCTCCGGGTATTGTGCTCACGGCTGGCCGTGTTTGATGAGGCCGGCCAAGCTCGCAAGCCACGGCTTATCAGGTGCGCAATTTGCCTTCACCTATAGCCGTGAGGGCTCATTCCACCAGGGGCATGGCCTCCTCAGTGGCCCTCCTTTCTGGAGTCTCGCTTCAGGAGATTTGCGAGGCGGCCGGGTGGGCCACCCCACACACCTTCATAAGATTCTACAGTCTGCAACTCCCTGTGACGCCTGGCGCCAGAGAGCTCGCGCCCTAAGTGTGCCTGGGTTCCAGCTTCACACTAGGGCGGGTGTGATTGCGGTGTGGCATAGTGGGTATATCATTCCCAAAGTGTCGTCATCACGACGCAGTGCGAGTTCCCTCGAAGGGGAACGTCTCGGGTTACGACTGTAACCCTTGTTCCCCGATAAGGGAACAATCTTGATCTTGTCTCACTGTTTTTACTCACTTTTACTCACCTTCTCACTGTCTCACTGCAGATCATTCATTGCAAACCACTTTTATGACAACGCTTCACTATTTAAACTGTCCTGTGAAAATACAGTGATTAATAATGTATATGGATTAACTTTTACTGTTGTTTTTACTCACCTTCTCACTGGGGTGGGTGTTATTGACATATCTCAGAATAGCGATGGTATGTATAAAAAGCAAAAACAAACCAACCAACAGCAAAGCCATTAAAACCTGCAGCTCTCATTTGGCTGTTTATGTAATCATGATAATCTCTGGTTTTGTCACAATTTTTCTCCATCGTTTTTCTGAGTATGCTGAGAGTAGGAAGTTCGGGAGTGTAATTTCTGTCAGGACCACTATCGTCAAAGATGATTGATTGACAATTAGCATACAGTTTGGATTGGCGGTATGGTTCTGTTCTGGGCAAGAACTCCCTGCGCATCCATGCAGCCTAGCATGGATAAGAGCAGGGAGAGCAGCAATAACCCCCTGTAAATGGTAAACAGAACAGAACCAACATAATGTATTTGCAGATATCATTAATATCGATATTAAATGTACAAAATAATTCAGGAATTTAGTCTGATTCAAGGGGAATCAGAATACCAAATCCTGACTGGACGAGAGGAGGAGCTGGGGATGGAGGAGGGTAAATGAGCTCTGGAGAAACGCGATAGCTGCTGATAGTACTGAAAGAGCTTATATATGTATGCTGTGGTAGACGTCATATTCCTATAGGTAGACGTGATCAGCTGACAGTCAGCTGATGCGAGCTTGACTAACGTGACCTGCCAGAACTGATGCTATATGCTTGATGTTTCATGTTATACCACCAGGATTGAATCCCATAATATATGGTTTACAACTCAAGGAAATAAGACAAAGAATTTCGAAACTTTGCATGAAAAAAGATAATTCTAACTGATTTAATTCATTTACAGATTTATTTATACAATAAAGCAAACAATGTAATCATGTGAACATTTTCTTTGAGTGCAAATTTTAAATTTTAAATACTTTAATATGTATTTTAATTTCTTTCTAAGAATTCACGTGTGTATAGACATGGCAGACAAATCAGGCAACATGTAGACATGTATAACATAAATATGTGATAATAGACAGCATAATTAACGAAGGCATAATTTGCAGCTTGTGTACAGTAAATAAATATTAATAATTACTGTTAATTTGTTCTTTTCATCATTTCAAGTGTATGATATAATTACTTTATATAACGAGAATGTATTAGGCAATATGTGTGTAAATAAAAAATAAAGAAAATGGAATAAAGCAGGCAACATTTGAGCATCAGTATTTGCACATGCACAGAAAGCAAGAATCTTTGCGCTTAGTTTGAGCCAACCCTAGATTGTTAGTATCACAAAATTCTCAATTCCCTAACTGTTTCTCCAATTATAAGAAGGGTATTTCACCCTTCACCCTTTCCATTGTAATTGGAAAGTAGAGGGTATTGCTATTTTGCTATCTATAAGTAATTACATTCCAAATAAGCTACCCAAATCCGTTGGATACTTTTAGTTGAATGACATACATAGACACTTCTCCATCAGATACTGAGGTTAATTAATCTGGAATGTGTCCTTTAATATTGTTTAATATGCATATTGCTTTAATATGTATCCTCATTCTTTGTAATTTAATTCATATCTAGTTCAGTCATGAAACTCAAGATGGCACAGACTGATATGCCCTTTAACATTAAATCTACTGGCAATCACATTATTTTCTACACAGCACAAGATGATTCTGTGGCCAATGAGATAGACCTTAATCAGGGTAGTGCCATATGCAATTTTTGATAGAAATGGAAACCAGGCTGTGAGTGATGGAAGTACAGTGTGTTCAATGGATTGTTTAACAAAAAAAAAAATCCTGAAAAAAAACATTCAGTAAACAAAAACTCCGTAAAACAGTTTTAAATTTGTGATAGTTACCCTCCTGGAAAGGTGCCGTAATGCCCCCTTGTGTCATGACTGTCCAACTGAGCAGGGTGGGTGGGAGCTCTGCTTGAATTTGTTCAAGGGCAGGACAGCGGTTCCACTGAAATTGTTTCAGAGGCTCATGGGATTGCTGAGACGCGCCGTCATGTTGCCCGAGTCCAACTTCATACTGAGAAAAGAGATTCTCTGCACGGCGGAGAGTTTGCTCTTTTCCCAATTGACCCAAAGCCCCAGATGGCTGAGGTCCCGGAGCACCAGGTCCTTGTGTTTGTACAACTGATCTCACGAGTGGGCCAGAATAAGCCAGTCGTCAAGGTAGTTGAGGATGCGATAACCCACTGCAGGGGAACGGAGACGCTAAGTCCTGTCGCCACAATCTCTGTACCACAGCTGAACGGCCGGGACACCGTCTCGGCTCCTCAGCGCAAAACTTAAATGAGTGAGTGCTGCACGCTTCCCTACATGCAAATCTCACTCATCAAGATCCCAATTTGTCAGCTTGTTCTGACATAACTTCTCTGTTCCCTAAAAAAAAAAAGGCATTGAAATGTGCGTACGCAATTTTCCACGCACATATCGGGATTTATAAAAAATAAACTTAGCGTAAATATGTGCGCATCTTATGGACACTCTAGACTGTGCGTACGCACTCTTTTAATAAAGTGAGCGAAGAATGAGAATAATTCTTCTCTGAAAACTTTCTCTGAACAGTATTTTATACAGTTTTGATTTATTTATTCTAAGGATTTATAGCCATATTTTCTTAATGTCTTGTACAGTTAAACATGGTATCACGTAGATGGGACTATTCATATGGAAATTATTTGCAGATGACGTTATGCGTGGTAAAACTAGGCGTTGTAAGCATCATATATGGTTATTTCTGGGAGGAGATGGGGTGGAGATGCACGTAACGCACAATCTTCTGCTGACTGGGTTTTATAAAGGGGTTTTATAAATCAGAAAACTTTTGTGCATACGCAAAATCTAATTTTTGTGCGTACACACACTTTTAGGATGAAATCTACGGAAAGTTTTATACATGAGGCCCCTGGTGGAGTTGGGTATATTTGTACATTTAATTCTGTTTATTGAAAGAAAAAAAGCCAGCATAGCGCACACTGCATTAGATAAACTCAGTCACATTGTATAGGTACATTATTTCTGCATCTGATCTCTGGCCAGTATCATTCAAGTTTAGGTCACTAGGTCAGATGCACATTTATAGGGAAGTCCAATAGCGTTAAGCCACTCAGCAAAGCAGGCCCAGGCACACATAGATAGTCATACACATGCTCACAGCTCTATGGAGCAGCGGCAGTACACATATTTTGGCGTTCAGATCTGCTGGGAGGGGATATAAGGCCATAGTCTAACTCGGCCACTTGCTTACCATTGGCTTAGCACGGACTGCTTGCGGTCCACTGCTCTTGGATGCCAAGTGTTCTAATAATTTTGGCCACCAGTGTATATGAAACTAAATCTATAGAATGCACTGTTTATATAGCTTGCTTATGTTTTTTTAAGAGCATGATCTAATTAAGTTCACCTGTCATACTAGTTATAAACTAAGCTTTAACAACAGGTCAAGAGCTGCAGTTCCAACCGCAATTTTGCAATGCTGTTTGCAAATATATACTAGAATTATGGTTTTGGGAAACACCAAATCCTTGAAATTTGATTGTAACAACAAAACATGTAATCATAGTTGGCTAAAAATGCTTTTGGGAAACACACCCCTGGTGAGCAGTGCACCAATCACAGAAAAGAGCTAAAATTTACTCTTTGGGTATGATGACAATACTTAGGTTGTGGTAACCCAATAACACTGACTAATAGATTATCTCTGTATATGAAGTGACGTGACAACTGTGTATCGATCTGTCATTTTGCTTGGTAAGAAAAAGAATATTTCAGATGTAGTCATATTATATCAAACTCATATTACATAATTGTACCGTGATCAACAATATTTCTTGAGTTCTGTAAGTGAGTGTGAATAAAAAAATAAAATGTCAAATTCCCTTGGTGAAATTAAGGAGTGACCTTTCTAGAAATAGATGATAAAGATTGACATAACTACGAAAACCCTATTTAGTATCTTTTGAACAATAGTGTATAATATGACTACTCTTTGGAAGCATATACTGTATGATCTACCTGTATCAATGCTTTGAGATAATATGCTGTTTATACAAATGTTTGTCACTTAATCTGTATGTTTACTTTAGGTCACAAATGGACAACCTGACATTCAGATACAGTGTACTCTTAGTGGAGGGATTGAAAGTTACACCTCAGTCCAGCCAGCTCACATTCATTTTTCTATTGATGGCTTATGTCTTTACAATGGTGTTTAACATTGGGATTTTGATTCAGATCTCAGCAGAAAAAAGTTTATACCAGCCTATGCACATTCTTTTCTGTCACTTGCCAGTGAGTGATATTATGGGAGCAACTGTCCTCATACCACGTTTACTGAAGGACTTATTAACAGACCCCTCTGAGCGCTACATCACATATGTGGAGTGTGTTATTCAAGCTTTTTTTACACATTTATATGGAACAACATCCCATACTATTCTAATGATCATGGCCTTTGACAGATATGTGGCCATATGCAATCCACTGCGATACCCAACTATAATGAGCAATAAAATGATGGTTAAACTGTCAGCAGGAGCCTGGGGTGCTGCAGTAGTTCTGGTGTCAATTTTGATCGGCCTCAGTGTGCTTCTGTCTCACTGCAGATCTGTGATTCAAAACCACTTTTGTGACAACGCTTCACTATTTAAACTGTCCTGTGAAAATACAGTGATTAATAATGTATATGGATTAACTTTTACTGTGGTTTTACTCACCTCCTCACTGGGGTGGGTGTTATTAACATATCTCAGAATAGTGATGGTATGTATAAATAGCAAAAACAAAGCAACCAATAGCAAAGCCATAAAAACATGCAGCACTCACTTGGCTGTTTATGTAATCTTGATAGCCTGTGGATTCTTAATTATTGTACTGCATCGTTTCCCTGAATACTCTGACAATAGGAAGTTTGCTAGTGTAATGTTTCATGTTATACCACCAGGATTGAATCCCATAATATATGGTTTGCAAGCCAAGGAAATAAGACAAAGAATGTTAAAACTCTGCAGAAGAAAAGTTTATTCTAAATAATATTTCATGTATTTACATATTCATATAAGAAAGCACCCACTGTAATGATGTGTAAACATTTTCTTTGAATGCAAATTTTAAATGCAAAATATAAAATGTATTTTACAGGAATTTCTTTCTAAACATTTCTTGTGCGAATAAGTTAATAACAAGTAAAATATATGTATCAGATAGATATGTGATAACAGTCAATATAATTCATGGATATAGACTAAAGTGCATAATATACAACTAGTAAACACTGAATAAATACTAATAAATCACAGTTACTAATAATTACAGTTGTTCTTTTCATCATTTAAAGTGCATGATCTAATTACTTTGAATTATACATTATGTTACAGAGGATGTATTGTAGCAAAAAAATATGTATATATTAGGTTTATAGAATAAGATATATTAGGTTTATGTGATTTACAAAGGCTGAAAAGGATCAGCAGATCATCTGTTCCATCTTCTCTTAATACTCATGCCATGAATGAAATTTTTGTCCTTGGGGGAGTTTGGGATGGGGGGATTGGCTGTCTCCCTCGGTTGCAAAGGCATAGTTTGGGTTTGAACATTGGGGGGTTGAAGTGTGAACCGTTTAACAGGGTCCCAGGGCATGCTCCCTCGTGAGGTTTATTTATTTGTTTGTTGCTTTATTTTTTCAAAGTGGTCCACACATGCAAAGTTAGTTGATAACATAACTGCAATAAAGTAATAGCCTATAATTAACAATCACTTGTTTAAAAGTGCCATGGGAAGTCAAATTATCTTTACTTAAAATGTTCTTATACTGAACATGTCGAACATTCCTGTCATCTCCTGGAATATCTGAAAGCTAGGTTTTCTCTAATATCTGTCATTATTAGCAGAACACATTTCACACATAATAATAATAATAATAATAATAATTAAAGCTGCTAGCAGCATTTTATCGGGGTTCAAGCTTTTAAGGCCTTTATGACACGGGTGCTGATGGGGTCTAAGCTGACTCAAAATGTAGGGAATGCACCTGAACACATTCACAATGGAGAATACGCTTAACAGAGCTAAATTCTGCAGACAGTGGCCCTCCATGAACTGAGTTTGACACCCCTGTTGTGGATACAGATATTTTAAATAAATTAGAGGTATTAAAATCCTTATTGCAAGTGTCCTCTTTATAACAACATTTTCAGTTTTCACATTAATTATAATGTGGCACAGTTGTCCAAACTGATGCTTCAATAGAAATTAAGTGATGAATTTTGACAAAATGTGATTGTAAATGTTATAACTGATTTTATAATGTCTTTGAATTATAGAACAAGATTAGTTAGTATAACCAAATTACTATTATAAACACTAGATGGCAGTAGACCCTGTAAACCCTGGCAGTAAACCCTGACAAGGTGTGATTTGTAGTGTTATTATGATTTATACATTTTAAATATGATTTCAAATGAAAAATAATTTAGTGAGCAGAATGAGCCAATGAGTGATCTCCTGCTGCCACCTGGTGGCCATTATGGCCATTGCAGGGAATATCCCATTATTATTATTATCAACTTTGTCATTCTTGACCTTTTTAATGGGGTCTAGGTTGACTCAAAATGTAGGGAATGCACCTGAACACATTCACAATAGAGAATACGCTTAACACACATACAGAAATGAAAGGGTTAAATAATATTACTTAACTCACTCTAAGCATGTTTACCTCCACATGCACACACATTTTGTTGTAGATCACGTGTGTCTACTCAGTTCCTGGAGGGCCACTGTCCGGCAGAGTGTAGCTCCAATCGGCTCTTAAACACCTGCCTGAAATGTTCTAGTAATTCTGAAGACCTTAATTAGCTGGTTCAGGTGTGTTTAATTAGTAAACTCTTGAACATTAAATGGCAGCAGATGACCATTGACTCATTGGCAGCAGACGACCATGACTCATAGGCTCACTTTCATTTTGAAATGGTCTGTTTTTAGTTTTCCACCTGTAATCTCCACTAAAGCAAGGGATATTTTCCATTTAACCCATTAAACATTCTTACACACACACACACACACACACACATTTGTTTTATATAGATATTTTAAATAAATTATTAGTAACAAAATGCTTACTCATAATATCCTAGTTATTTTCACATAAATTTTGTTGTAGATATAGATATTTGAAATAAATCATAGGTTTCACTTTTAAAACATAATTTTGAACTAATTGTAATTATGTGATATTATTGCAAAAACATGCCTCAAATTAATAAATTAAGTGGTAAACCCTGACAAAACATGATTTGTAATGTTATAATGATTTATACATTTTAAATATGATTACAAATGAAAAACCCCTTGAACAATTTTAGTGATCAAAATGAGCCAATAAGTGGTCTCCTGCTGCCAGTGTCATTCTTTTAAATGTTAAAGAGGCATCTATTGCCCGATCTGCATGAAATTTTGCATGCTTGTTCAGAGTCATATGGCACACACGCATACTATTTTTAAGAAGATCTGAGCATTTCTTGAGGAGTTATAGGTTTTTGGGGACACCTGGTCAAGGCCACATATAGGTAAAGACCCTATTATAGGTAAAGTTAAACTTTTTTTTTTTGATAATTATTCATCTAGAGAGTCCAGAGAATTGTACTGCATTAGTTTTTTCCAGATTGAGCGAAAAACCTAGGACTACTTTGCAAAAGTGGGTTTTTTACAATTACGAATATTTGTGATGCGATCTGGGAAAACCCGTCGGATGTCGCGCTGGGACGTTTTCAGGCAGATCAAAAAATAGATTTATGTAAATTTTTTTGGTCAAAATTGGGTTTCCATTCAATTATTATTCTATAACATCTCTAACAATATCTTGGCTAAATTCACTTGTTTAGTGCAGAAAAATTGCGATTTATAGTGGCACGCTGAAAAGACGTGTCATTCTCTAATGTCTAAGAACACACCCGATGGAGGTGCAAAAAAATTCGCTCATAGCTTTTCCTCTTAACACAGACAGTTCACTTGACTTAGACAGTTCACCCATTAAAATAAACCACATAACATGTAGAATAATGGTGTATCAATGCATATTTCCCGACAGTCCTGTGTAAACTACGGCACGCAAAGTTTTTTTTACGCAACGTTATCCTATAGTGAGATGGCAGAGCACAAGAGAACAACGCAGTCTGAAGTAGCTCTGTTTAAACCTGGTGATGTCAGTGCCCTAAACGATGTTATAATGGACGATTTCACATCCAGACATGAAGGATCGGATGATAGAGAAGTTACTGAAGAGGAGGAGTCAACTTAGCTCAGGGGCGGAGCTAGGGGATGTCTGTATCTTTTTTTTTGTTTTTTGTTTTTGACAAGAATTAATTACAAGAATTATTTAAACGCAGAACCGTCTCTTTAAGAACACAAAAACGGGAGACTTTTAATACGCGCAATCAAACTTCACCTCAGCTCCAGGCGCAAGTCAAACGAGTGCGGAAAATGTACAAGCGCCGAATGAGCTTCAGCAGAACAAGAGTGAACGGCGAACAGTAGATATATAGCCTACGTCAATGTTTCTCAACTGGTGGGTTACAAGACCGTTTTGAGTGAGTCGCATTGTGCGCAGTCAAAGAAACAACAACAAATGTTTGTTCGATGCCACTTTTATTTTGAAAGACGTGTGTGAAAACTGGTGACATTTCTGTCAGATGCTGAGAAACGCGTTGTCCATATTCAGTATCTGCGGTCAGATGAGATGTTGTCAGGCTATATGTCAGTAAAACTTAGGAAAACTAACTTTTCTGTCTTCAGTGTCCGCCGTTATGCTGTGCTCATGGCACGCACTCTTTAATATCACGCGCAAATGTGGTGTGCTGTATATCACTTCAAATAAAGCGCTAAAAGAAACTATGAGCATGCATGTATGTATTTGTTAATTATGCGTCATGTGTCTCTGGAATAAAATATTCTGCCATGTGAGATCACAATATAGCTAAGGCACAGGCTGATATGTAATTTTTTAATGCACAAATAAATGTGAGCACTGTGCATTTGTACAAGAAGATAGGCGCTAATTTTGCTTTAATTTGTAAAGTATACAAACAACAGTGGATCATATTTAAATGCATAAAATAAAATGTTGACTTCTGCCCTTATTCACATTCTTGCATATAGGGATTCAACAGAGAACACACTTTTTTCCTTTACTGAGTTTAATGTATGGTAGAACTGTTGCAATTATTTATTTTGACAACAAGGGCCTAATATAAAAAGTAAACATACTTTTTCGGTTGCGAGGTTTAGACACAGTCCTAACAGTCTAACTCAGAATTGTTGAAGAGTTCATTGATTATATAAAATGTTCCATGATCTAATTCACTACTATATCTCAATTACAATTAAGTACAAATTAACTGTATTCAGTTGTGTTGTAGGCACTAAAACAGTCCACTATGTTATAGTCAAACTCATTTTTATGTTGAAATAATGAAGATTTCTGTGCCACCCCAGACTGGTTGCTGGCCCCTGCCCGCCACTGACTTAGCTATGCTGCAAGGTGCGCTGAGCTTGCTATTATAAATGTCGGCTAATCTACGAGGTACACTAGTTGTGCTATCTAAACATACAAGGGGTGATCACAAGTTCAGAGACTATGCCCATGATAAACAATGGAAAACTTGGTAACACTTTAGAATAATGGTCCGTCATTAATAGGTAACTATGTAGGAAGTAATGCAGGACTAATGAGTAGTACTACATTAACACTTCACCTACTACTATTAACTAATATAGAAACAAGCTTAACTAATCAGTAAATAATATCAAATTTAGGAGATAGTTCCTTGTTAAGTAATCAATAATTACTGAATGAGATTAGCCTCATTAATAGCTATTAACTAACTGACAAATTATATAGAACATTATTGTGTGTCTGAGATGTAATAAATCTTTTTTACTTTGAATAAAGTCATAAAATGCATTACTAATTACTCAAGTGTTACCTAGTCACTATGCAGGAACTACTAGTGATTTGGACCATTATTTTAAAGTGAAAAACATCTTTTTCACTTTAAAATAATGGTCCAGGTTACTAGTAGTTCCTGCATAGTGACTAGGTAACACTTGAGTAATTAGTGATGCATTTTATGACCACGTTGAGAGTAAAAAAAGACAATTGCTCACATCTCAGACATGTTAATGTTGTGATTAGTAATCAATTAGTAATTCTTTACAATTTGTCATAATTACCTATTCGTTCTTAGTGATGCCAATCTCCTTCAGTAATTATTGATTACCTAATAAGGAATTATCTTAGTCCTAATTTTGATATTACTTACTGATTAGTTAAGCTTGTTTATATATTAGTTAATAGTAGTTGCTGAAGTGGTAATGTAGTACTACTAATTTTTCCTGCATTACTTCCTGCATAGTTACCTATTAATAACGGACCATTATTCTAAAGTGTTACCGAAAACTTACTACTAAGTTGCTGTTCTCTTCAGGGTAATGTTAGCTAGTCCCCTTGTGTAGTGATGCTGCTTATAAATTCTAGTTTTCATATTTTCATATTAAGTTCAGACCTTTATTTTGAAATAGTGTTGAACACAAAAAATCATGAATGATTGGTAGAAAACCGATTTGTTTTCATGCCAAGAGTTCAAAAGATAACATCAAATAATTTTTTTGAGGAAAAAAAGGTCTGAAAATGTTTTAAATATAAAGAAATGTTATACCATTTTCATTTACCATTTGTGATGCAGCAGTGAGCTATAATGCACATTCTTTTTATGTGCTTATTAGAGGTTGAATTCAAATCAAATTCTGCCAAACTGTCCATACTACTTCTGAATAGGATGTCTACTTCATAAAATGTATGAAAATGATGGAAATGTATATGGTTCAGATCATTCAAACCATATGGAAATGGAGGGGCCCATATATGGTCAGTAATGGAGCTCGGATGTCATCTAGTGGAAAAGTTTGGTACTCCGCCCAAAAAAAAATCTTACTGAAAGCTAATTTTTTGAGATATCAACCTAACATTTGGAACAGAACTTGTTAATATCTTTGGGTTTGATTTTCTTGCAGTTTTAGAGTAAAACACATTTTGTAAAATACATATTATTATAAAATATTTAACAGTTATATTTTTACATTTTACATTTTCATAAACTTAAACTTTTATAACTTTTTTTTTTTTTACTTTCATAATTTCACTTCTACAATAATCTGCCAAGTGTCTTCTTTAAATCAAGACCAACCTTAGGTCTATATTCCAAAGTATCCATGAAATACAACCATTTAAGTTTGGATAGTGCATTTTCATGTCTATGCGAATAAAAGGGGGGTGACAGTTATTTAAACCTGTTTTTCTCAAAATTCCGTTTCTCAAAATCATAGCGATCAGCCGACTTCAGATAACCATAACCTTTGTTACGGACAAGCTATGAAAGAAATGAAAACAGATTTGGAAAGGGCTTAAAACCAGCTCCCATATGGTATCAAAACCTGTAAAAGGTCAAATTTCACCATGTGATGGGTTTTCGTAGATCACATCACATTTAATAAATGATTTGATTGACAGCAGTGGTTCTTGAGGCAAAGTTGTTCAGTATGAGGAGATCTATCAAATGATATGATATTGTGTGGATATGTGAAACACCACGTGATTACAATGGCTTAAAACTCGTTAGTGCCACCTAGCGGCCGATTTCTTTCAAAATTCTCACAGACCTCTAGGGCCATGAGTCGAACGTTCCCACCGAGTTTCGTTCCAATAGGCATCCGTTAACCTTGTCTAATTGGTGCTCAAACTTCATTGGCCGATGGCGGCCACCTGGAGGGCAAAACAAGGCTCTCTTCCATTGCTGCCAGTCATTTTTACCAGGTTTGTAGTAAGTTCTAATGTAGTAAGACAGTGATGTAAAAAGACCAAATTCAATATACACCTTATTGATTATGCATACTTTGTACAGGCAAGCAAATGAACACAGAATATTAATGCAACACAAGGTTTCTCGTTAAGTGTTTTTTCCATCAAAAACTCAAAAATTCAGGGCTCCGCGACAGTCACGTGACTGAAAACTATGAATTGACCAGGTAGAGGAAATAAGACTTCTTGGAGTTATATTAGGCAGTAGGCTGAAGTGGTCAAAATTAGAAAATATAGATAGATCTATAGATAGATAGAAGAGGTTTGTCAGTTATTAAGTGATGTGCAAACTTTTTACCACAATACTGTATTTGTCAAATTGTGCAAACAATGGTTCTTATTTAGATCACTGCCCAGTGGTGTGGTCGAGTGCATCAAGTAAAGACTTGGAGAAATTACAATTAGTCCAGAACAGAGCCGACTCAATTTAAACTGTAATAGAAGGGCTAATATAATAAGAATGCACAAAACTTTAGGTTGGTCACTGGAGAAGGATTGTCTGTCTGCTTTGTTTTATAAGAAATATTTCTGTGTCTAGAGTTACTAATGTCCTGTACTGTCAACTTTTGTATAGTAGTACTAGTCATAATTTTAACACCAGGCATGCATTAAAGGGATGTTTTTTACTTTCTGTTTTGAAAATCACTGCAAAACAACGGACTGTAATGTACAGAGGAATGAAAAGATGGAATGATTTACCAACTAATATCATATGTTTTTAAGTAAAATGAGTTTTAATTTTTTTAAAGGAACATTTAACGGCACAATATATAGTAAATTGTTGATTTATTTATTTATTTAATAATATATTTGGAATGAATTTTGGGTTTGTATGTTTCATTGACTCGACTTTTTATTGTTTTTGATTTAATGTAGTTTTGTATTTTTTACTTGTTGGGACCCCAGGAACAGTAGCCACTGCCTAGGTAGTCAAATAAAAATAGACAAATAAACTTAGATCATAGATGGAAAAGACCATAAAAGAGTTTTTTAAAGTTTCTTTGACAGTTTGAGCACCATGTCTTGTCCAATCTCCACCACTTTTTTTAGGTGTCCTCAGAGTTGTTACATGTTTGTCTGGCTTCAGTTGTGTTTTTGCATGTCACATGTTCCTTTGTTAGTTTTCCTGCCAGTCCTTTGTTACCATAGTTACCCTCGTTAGTTATGTTCGTTTCAGCTGTGTTAAGTTCATTATCTCATTTCAGTTTGCTACTTAAGTCCCTCCCTGTTCCTCACTCTTTGTCTGGTCACTGTTATGCTATGTGGTATTGTTGCCTGTCTGCCTGCCTTGTGTTTATTTCTATTAAAACACATTTGGATTGCATCTCCTGAGTCTTCTGCCTGTTCCTGTACACACAACCGTAGCAAGAGTGTGCCCATACATATGTGTGTCAAATATGTTGTAAATATCTAATTACATTTTGAAATTATAGACACTTATATTTATGAGAGCATAAAAATTACCCATGATTAGATTGACATTGATTAGATTTTTTTTGCCACTTCCTCTCAATTTTTACATTTGGGTATTATTGTTTAGCCATCGACCTATGTTTTCGAATTTCCTGTGGTGGTTTCGTCTCGATTGGATTAATGGTTTCGAAGATATTCGCAAACGTTTTTTAAGTGTTAAATCACACTGTTGCACAAACCATAAGGCGAAACCTGGCATGTTTGGTATCGTTGGACTCGGCAAAGATTTAGAAGTGTAAGGAGGTTACTCTCGTGACTATTGAACTAATTGTTGGGTACGGTTATAGACATTTTTTTATGTTTTTTTTTCCTGTTATAGCAGCACCAAGTGGCCAATCGAAGCAATTTTTTTCACGTGACCCGAAATTTCCACTTTTTTTTTTTTTGATAACTATTGACAATCAGACTCCAGAGAATCTTGCTGCACTGGTTTGGTTCCGGTCGGGCCAAAAACCTAGGACTAGTTCGCAAAAGTAGGTTTTTGGAAAAACCCAAAATACCCAAAAACTTTCCCAGGGTGACGAGCAAATATAAGACACTTGAGCCTACGCCTAATGGTTTAGGAGTTATGAGCCATTTCGTACTTTTGACCACTGTAACGCCCCCGTCAGGCCGATCGGGGCGCGCCTCGGTGACGTTGTAAAACGTACGGTTTTAGATGGAGAATGCTGCATCATGGGAAAATTAACAATAACAATAGGGTTTCAGCGCTACGCGCTTGAACCCCTAATAAACTTTATTTTATATAATGCCTTTAAAAGTTGCATCTCAAAGTGCTTTTCCTAATTCAATGGATAAAGAGACATAATTCATGGCTATAGACACAATGGGGAAAACCAATTGTTTAGTCAATAACTCATGAAGGTCCATACTTTAAAGCTCTTGATTCTAACTTGTACTTGGCCTTATGAAAAAGTAACATGGTTCTTGTAATTGTTTAACTATAGCATTTGTTACGATAAGGATATAATTACAGGTAAGACCATTGATGGCTCCTCATTACCATGCTTAGGCCAATGTTAACTTTTTCTTTTTTATCTATAGCATTTGTTATGAAAAATAGCAACATACACATTCAGAAACTATAGCTACAACATGCCATATTTCACTTGTACGGTGACCGGGAGGGGACATGTTCAGTTCACTTAGTTTTGTCGTGGCCACGACATGTTAACTCGTATTAACTTACTTTTCTTACATTGCGTGTACGTGTATATAAGTCATTTACAACACTTTCTGCATCCCCTAATCCAAAGTGTAAACTATTCATAACTTGTACAGTGAGGAGAACAAGTATTTGATACACTGCCGATTTTGCAGGTTTTCCTACTTACAAAGCAAAGGTCTGTAATTTTTATCATAGGTACACTTCAACTGTGAGAGACGGAATCTAAAACAAAAATCCAGAAAATCACATTGTATGATTTTTAAATAATTAATTTGCATTTTATTGCATGACATAAGTATTTGATCACCTACCAACCAGTAAGAATTCCGGCTCTCACAGACCTGTTAGTTTTTCTTTAAGAAGCCCTCCTGTTCTCCACTCATTACCTGTATTAACTGCAACTGTTTGAACTTGTTACCTGTATAAAAGACACCTATCCACACACTCAATCAAACAGACTCCAACCTCTCCACAATGGCCAAGACCAGAGAGCTGTGTAAGGACATCAGGGATAAAATTGTAGACCTGCACAAGGCTGGGATGGGCTACAGGACAATAGGCAAGCAGCTTGGTGAGCTGGCAACAACTGTTGGCGCAATTATTAGAAAATGGAAGAAGTTCAGGATGACGGTCAATCTCCCTCGGTCTGGGGCACCATGCAAGATCTCACCTCGTGGGGCATCAATGATCATGAGGAAGGTGAGGGATCAGCCCAGAACTACTACACGGCAGGACCTGATCAATGACCTGAAGAGAGCTGGGACCACAGTCTCAAAGAAAACCATTAGTAACACACTACGCCGTCATGGATTAAAATCCTGCAGCGCACGCAAGGTCCCCCTGCTCAAGCCAGCGCATGTCCAGGCCCGTCTGAAGTTTGCCAATGACCATCTGGATGATCCAGAGGAGGAATGGGAGAAGGTCATGTGGTCTGATTAGACAAAAACAGAGCTTTTTCGTCTAAACTCCACTCGCCGTGTTTGGAGGAAGAAGAAGGATGAGTACAACCCCAAGAACACCATCCCAAACGTGAAGCATGGAGGTGGAAACATCATTCTTTGGGGATGCTTTATGATCTCTGTAATTGCAAACAAAGGATTCTGTACCAAATATTAAGTTCTGCTTTTCTGATGTATCAAATACTTATGTCATGCAATAAAATGCAAATTAATTACTTAAAAATCATACAATGTGATTTTCTGGATTTTTGTTTTAGATTCCGTCACTCACAGTTGAAGAGTACCTATGATAAAAATGACAGACTTCTACATGCTTTGTAAGTGGGCAAACCTGCAAAATCGGCAGTGTATCAAATACTTGTTCTCCCCACTGTATATATACCTCAGTGTTTCTCATGTTCTTTGTCTGGTGTTGTCCTATGTGGATGTTATGTGTGCTCTGTTTAGTTCTGGTTATCTGTTGTTTGGAATCTTCTGCTTGTTGCCTGGATTTACCTTTGTTGTTTTGTTTTAATAAAATGGTCACTGCATTTGGATCCTCTTCTGTCATTTGAACTGCCCTGTAACAATATTACTTTATGTTCTTACATATTCTTTTATCATTTATTGATAATAACAAACTTCAATTGAATGCTGTCTATAGGCAACATTTCACGCAATATAATAGGCTATAATATATTAATATAATCATTTCTTAATTCCACACTTTTTCTTAATCACAAATAAATTTTATTATTTTATATATATTATCGCAGGTTGTTTACGCATTTAACTTGTGGCCATGAGATAGATGTCGTTCCCTCAACATAAATATCCAAACATCCCCAAACATAAGGATGTCGTTACCTCAAAAAAAATTATCTCGTGGGCACGACTTATCACGTTTCCACAAGTTAATATGACGTTCCCACAAATTAATATCTCGTGGCCACGACATATCACGTTCCCACGAGTTAATATGTCGTGGCCACGACAAAGCTACATATTACAGTTGTAATATAAATCTCAAGTGAAAAATCTATTTCACTTAACAGATTATCTATTGTAAACTCTAGTTAGTCAGAATTTACCAAAATAAATACAATAGAACATGATAAATTCTAGTAAAGCTGGTCATACTATACTAATAGTAGCCAATGAACAATAAACTGGGTTAAGAGATTTTAACATAAAAGAATCTTCTATGCTTCACTTTGAAGTCTTGTTTGCCTTGGTGACAATTCTGAGTGGTTATCCTTGTGTTTTGTCTGTTTTTTAGATGATTTAAGTTACGGCCTTGGACTGATTGCCTGTATTTGACCTTGCCTGTTTTCACATTGCCTGGATCTACTGTACCATCTTGGACTGTTTGCCTCTCCACCACAAGCAATCTGTTTCCACTCTGTATTATTCTTAAAGGGAACATAACACACACAGTTTCTGCCAATCTCATTTTAATCTGGAGTACCTATAGAGTAGTATTGCATCCTTCATATCTCCGAAGAGTCTTTGGTTTTATCAGATTTATAAAAGACAGATACAGCTTTACCGATTCTTTCCGAAAACAGTCGAGCTCCTGGAGGCATGCCGTGGCTGGAGCTAAAGATTCACGAGCACACACACACACTACATCATCGCATTATCCCTGGATAATTTTTGATTCACTTTACGTTTGTGTTTTTTACATTATATGCACTTATGTGCCGATTGCCAACAAAACACAGACATTTGATGCAGTTTTACTTACCGCCTGGGGTTCCAATGCATGACTGGGATCTTTTATCGCTGATTTTATTGCTGCCCCGGAAAAAAAAAAATTGTATGCACTGTTACCTTAACGCTGGGCTCTTTGGGAAGCTGAACAAGGCTATCTTTCCCTTACAACCAAAAGCACACTTCTTTGGTGACATTGTTGATTTTGTGGTCTAAAAACAGAACGCTCGCGAACACGTAAAAAAAACTATATATACTTTGGTATACAAACTAAGTATACTTTGGACGTAAGCCTAATGAAGCACATTGATGGGAGTGCTCTTGCTCTCGCTCTGGTTGATGTGTGCGTGTGCCCTTCTGGGAGTACAATGAATTCCACCCTTTATGATGACATACAGGGCCATAATCGAAAAAAGAAACTTTCAGAAACTTATACAAACCTGGAAGGAGTGTATTTGGCAAAGAAATACTCTGTCATGTCCAACTTGTTTTTTGAAACTTTGTCCATGTTTAGCATAACTCTTTAACATTGTAAATAAGTCAGAATGCATGAAATAGCATTAGACATCCCCTTTAATAAATATGCTCTGTACATGGAGCAAAACGTGAACCTACCTGGTGCCTCATTTCAAACATATTTCAAATTACACACAGAATTCTGTCAAGACCTCAAGTTAAAGATGCTATCATAAATGCATTCAGTTTTTAGTTTTCATTTGAACTATAGATATAGATACTTATGGGAAACACCTCCCATTATAAAAATCAGAACTAATCCAAAACCCTCCTTCTCCCTATATCGAAAAGGCATTCTGACTCTCTTCAGTGCTATTTTGCATCTATTAATAGCTCATAGGTGTACTGTCAAAAGCCAATGTTGCCCAGATTTAAAATATTTTGACTTCAAGCCGATCAATAGATTTTTGATTCAGGTAGGTAAAAAGACTGTTACAGTAGTCCAAACTACTGTTTGGAAATGTTTCTAAATTATAAAAACATGATTGCACAAGATTTGGGGTGTGCTGCTCAAAACATAAATCACTGTCAAACCATACAGATTCTTTGCCACTAGCTTAATGAGATCTGACAGGCCAAAGGAACCTGTAAAGGGCAGAATCTGTTTTGTCAAATGCTGGGGGCCAATTGAATTGTCAGAGTTCAATTGAAGAAAATTGTTAGACATCCAGTTTTTTAAGTCACCAAGACAAACAATGTTGACTTCGATGAAGGACTGTCTTTGAGTTTGAAGATCAACCGTAAATTGTACTTAATTTGTCTTCCGGGAAACAGGTAAGTTATCTTCTGTTGCTTCCGAAGGGCAGTACTAAATTTAAAAAAATTGATACTTAAACAAAATAAGAAAAATTTGGACATCATCCGGTTCAAAGGTTTTCACCCACCGGCTCTTAATGCTTTCACGGTCATGGTCTGTTTAGTTTCATTATCATGGACTTTTAGTTTTGTTATCAATTGCATCATGTGTTCCTTTGTTCTGTTTTCCTGCTCCTCATCATTAGTTCATTTAGGTCAGCTGTGTTTAATTAATTACCCTCATCCTTGTTTGCTATTTAAGTTCCTCCCGTGCACTCAGTCCTTGTCCGATCACGTTACGTTATGGTGTGTTTTCCCTGCCTGTCTTCCCGTCTGGAGATTTATTATTAAACTTGGAGTATTTTGAGATATTTTTCTGTCTTCGTCTTCCTACCTGAACACCCAAATGACAGATGATCGGACCGCCCGAAATGGACGATAGGGCCAGAATATTCGTCATGGCTCAGGAGAGCCATAACCTTTTTTTCTTTTGTTAAAAACTTTATTTGTTTGGCCGTCACCAGCTTCTTGGACGACGAGACCTTAAAGACCCTGTTCCAGATCCAGAGCCCGAGGAGAAGAGGACAGGGCTGACCCTCGCCCTGGAAGTGCAGCTTCATCGCAAGTCTGACCAGGGGTGTGAGCCAGCGACATCAGCAGACGAGGGAGTCACGACGACGGAGAAGGAGGGCTGGCTGATAAACTTAAGTGAGGATTTACTAACTCCCACCCTGTCCCACCCGATATCTTCATCCTCATCAATGTTTCTGAACTGTACTAATGACTGTATGGACTATGTCACACTCACCAGAATCGTCGTCCTACCACCACCCTCACATCACCATCTCCTCCAAAGCTTCCTCCGGTCCTCCTTCAGCTGCCCTATCTCTGTCCTGTTACGGCGCGAGGTCGTGCCTTGCCGGAGGGGGCGTTATGTCACAGTCATGTTCTGTTTAGTTTCATTATAATGGACTTTTAGTTTTATCAATTGCATCATGTGTTCCTCTGTTCTGTTTTCCCGCCCCTCATCCTTGTTTGCTATTTAAGTTCCTCCTGTGCACTCAGTCCTTGTCCGATCACATTACGTTATGGTGTGTTTTCTCTGCCTGTCTTCCTCTCTGGAGATTTATTATTAAACTTAGAGTATTTTGAGAGATTCTTCTGTCTTCGTCTTCCTACCTGAACACCCGAGTGACAAATGCATTGTGTTTCCTTCTGGAGCATCCGTGAATGTTTTCACCTTTTCTAATATTTGTGTTTGAGTCCCTCAATTGTCCTCAGTGTGAAAGATGGATCTCAAAATCATACAGTCACTGCTGGAAAGGGTTCAAATATGGAAAACGTCTCAGGTTACATCTGTAACCCTTGTTCCCTGAGAAGGGAACGAGACACTGCGTCGGTAACAACACTTTGGGGACGCTCCCTTAGCGTAGCGCGTCTGAAGCATGAATGAAACTATTCCAATCCTGATTGGCACTGCGTAATGACGTAGCATGTGACGGCATACACGGAAGCTACAAAGGGACGCCGGCACACAACACAGTTAGTTTTCGCGATGAAGCAAGTCGGTACGAGGCATGAAGAGGCGTGGCAACACGGCGCAGTGTCTTGTTCCCTTCTACAGACGTAACCCGAGACGTTCCCTTTTGAGGGAACTCGCACTGCGTCGGTAATGACACTTTGGAAAAACGAATGCCCACTATGCCACAACGAAACATGCCTGTCCTAGTGTGAAGCTGTTCCAGGCACAACTTAGGACGAGAACACTTGTGCACCCGGCGTGGTAGGAAGATGCAGACTGTAAAAGCTTATGAAAGTGTGCGGAGTGGCCCAGCCAGCCACATCACAAATGAGAGGAGGGCTCTAGAAAATGCCATGCTTCTAGTAGAATTAGCCCTCAAGGCCAGAGGTAAATGCAATAGGCCAAGGCCATCACCTGAACGATCCAGTTACTGATCGTCTGCTTAGATGCAGGCAGCCCCTTTTTGGGTGACCCAAAGCACACCAATAATTAGTCTGACTTCCTCCACTGAGAAGACTTCTGGGTATACAAACTCAATGCCCTGACAGGGCAGAGCAGATGAAGCCTCTCTGCTTCCGCTGCCACATGTGGCGGAGGATGGAAGGTCTGAAGAACCACTGACTGCGCCAGGTCTAGGATGTAAGATGGCTTCTACTCCCCCAGGGGCAAACTCCAGGCAAGCTGGCGTTATTGCCAAGGCCTGGAGGTCCCCCACTCTTTTAAGAGAGGTAATTGCCAAGAGAAAGACCATTTTAAATGCCAGGGTCTTCGCTGTCGCAGACTCAAGAGGTTTGAAGGGATCCAGAGACAGCCCTTCGAGAACCACCGCTAGATCCTAGGTCGCATACCTACTCCTCCATGCCCCACGGATGAAACGTATGCCCAGCTGGTGCCTCCCCAGAGGCCCATTACTTACAGGAGCGTGGAATGGAAAGCCGCAATGGCAGCCACGTACATCTTAAGTGTGGCCGGGGTAAGACCAGCAGAGAAGCGATCTTGGAGGAACTCCAGCACTGAAGCCACCGGGCAGTTAACTGTGTCCAACTCACGCTCTCTACACCAAGTGGAAAACACATTCCACTTTAAGCCGTACAATCTCCTCGTGGAAGGAGCTCTGGAACTGAGTATGGTCTCCACCACTCCAGCCGACAGGCCAGCCTTTAGGTACTGAGCCCCCTCAGGGGCCAGACCCACAGCTTCCATAACTCTGGCCGGGGGGGAAATATTGTGCCCCCCGTCTAAGACAGCAGGTCCCTCCTCAAAGGGATCTGCCATGGAGGGCCTGCAAGGAGTGCTATGATGTCTGAAAACCATACTCAGGCCAGCCAGTACAGGGCTACCAGAAGTAGACTGACTCTGTCTTGCTGGACCCTCTCCAGGACTCCCGGGAGCAGAGCGATCGGGGGAAACCAAGGCATCCAACGTCTGCACCAAGGCATCCAACCCCAGTGGGGCTGAATGCGTGAGAGAAAACCACAGTGGACAGTGGGTCGTCTCTCGCGACACGAATAGATCCACTTCCACTGGGCCGAACCTCTCGCATATGGACTTCACCACCTCGGGGTGAAGTCTCCATTCCCCGGGCCTCAGCCCCTGCCTCGACAGGACGTCTGCTCCCTGATTCTGGTCCCCGGAGACATACATCGCTCTGAGAAACGATAGTTTCCCCTGGGACCACAGGAGGATCTGATGCACCAATCTGCTTAGAGGGCGTGAACTCAGACCCCCTGATGATTCAGATAAGCGACCACCGACGTATCGTCTGAACGTATCAGAACGTGGTTGCCCTTGATGTCTGGGAGGAAGCTCCTCAGAGCCCTGAACACAGCCAACATCTCTAGGCCATTTATATGCCAAGAATGATGATGGTCCCGCCCCAGCCAGTGAGGGATGCATCTATCAAAGTGGTTTTCCAGCGACATGACGCTCCCAACACTGGGCCTTGGGAGAGAAACCAAAGTTAGGGTTAGGGTTAGGGTTAGGGTTAGGCATCTGCGCGTAACCCTGATCATATGGAACAGCTTTCCCCTCGGGGAAAACCCCTTGGCTTTCAGCCACCACTGTAGGGGCCTCATGTGCAGCAGGCCAAAAGGTATTATGCTGGATGAAGCTGCCATGGGCCCCAGCAGTCTTTGAAGCTGCTTTACAGTGATGTTGTGGCCTAGCTTCATCCTGGAGACCATCGCCTGTATGGACTCGATACGTGCAGGAAACATTTGTGCCCGCATCGTAGTTGAGTCCCATACTACTCCCAGGAACGTGGTTCTCTGGGAAGGTGTCAACATGCTCTTTTTCATGTTGAGTCTCAACCCCAAGCTCTGAATGTGGCCAAGGACGACATCTCGATGCCGAACTGCCATTTCTCGCGACTGGGCCAATATGAGCCAGTCGTCGATATAGTTCAGTACACAAATGCCCTGGAGTCTTAGTGGAGCCAGAGCTGCATCCATGCACTTGGTGAACGTGCGAGGGGAGAGAGCTAGGCCGAACAGAAGAACCCGATATTGGAACGCTTCGCCCCCGAAAGCGAACCTCAGGAACTTCCTGTGGGAAGGACTGATGGACATGTGGAATTATGCGTCCTTTCGATCTATCTTGACAAACCAGTCCTCGGACCTGATTTGATTCACGATTGGAATAGTGAGCATTTTGAACCTGAACCCGAACCTTCTCAGAGACCGGTTCAAATGTCTCAGATCTAAAATTGGACGCAACCCCCCATCCTTCTTGGGAACTATGAAGTACTGGCTGTAGAACCCGGACTCCCTGTCTGGAGGAGGAACAAGTTCTATGGCCTCCTTTACCAACAGGGAATGAACTTCCTGTTCCATTACCCGAGCCTGCTCTGGGACCACTGCAGTCCAGACCACCCCGTTGAACTTTGGGGGATGGCAACCGAACTGCAGTCTGTACCCTTTTTCTACAGTACGCAGGACCCATAGAGATATATTCGACTGACATTGCCATGTCTGGAAAAAATCTACTAAGGGAACCAGCCTCTCGATTCTCCAAACCAGAATCAAGCAATAGGCTCTCCGTCAGCTTTCATTTGAGTAATTTTTTCTTTAATTTCAGTGGTCAGTGCAGAATGACATCTACCAATAAATGTGCTCAGTGTCTCTGTTTTGTCGTTCCACTGGCCCAGGGACTTCAAAAAATCAGGTGCAGCAAGGTGCAGCTCTGCAATAATTGCAGTTCTTGCAATCGTGTTTCTGTCCACTCCAACAGCATCAAATGCAGCTTTCATGGATTTCCCCTTCTTGAAGGCTTCTAGAGTGTGAAGGTATCTGCGAATGATGCCTCTAGTGTTCCTCACTGAATAAAGAGAAATATTGTTATTAGTGGTGCTTGCCATAGGCAAAGCATCACTATTGTTCTCTTGCATACTTATTATTCTGCTTCTTCTTATTTTTCTTCCACACAAAACTTTGGCGCGCTACTCCTCCCGCACCATTTGTCATAGACCCATGAATGAGGTGTCAAATCGTGCGGATTATTGAGGAATGGTGTGCTATATCTTTTCTAAGCGATCGGGTGTACGATGTTCGCCCACCGGGCGAAAAATTGGCAGAAAAAGTCCCATAGACTTTGCATTGAGACGAACTTTGACGACTCATAGCTCAGAGTGAGGATTTCGTAGAAACGTGGGTTACCACATTTGAAGATGAATTATAATGCTGTACAGTTTTTTACGTTCATTTGGTTTCAGTTGTTCCTATATTTTGTCGTAAATTTAGAATACATTTTGGTACAAAATTTTTGATGAATCGTGATTTATACTTAAAATCGTTTGTATGAACATGTCACGCACAAATTTGTACATATGCATGCTTAGTGAAACCGGTTTGAGAGATGCGCTGGCGAGCTAAAGAGTGTGGAAATCAGTTGTTTTTACCTCCTCTGCAGCAGCTAACAGTCCAGCCAAGGTACTGAGGACACTTTCAACCGAATGGTTAAATTACACATCACATATGTTTGACAAATAGTTGGCCTTTGTATCTGCCATAACTTCCCCTTCCGTTAGGTCTCTGACAACAAACCAACAAACTGGGGCTGCGGTCCCCCAGTCTCGCGATACTTACTGCTGCAGTGCTTCAACTAGCCGCATGGGACAGTAAAATACACAAATTTCACCCAAACATAAAAATTAGTTATCATTACTCACCTTCATGTCATAGCAAACCTGTACTGTTATTTTTCGGCATTACATGACTTTTTCCTCATGTAACACATCTTATTTAATACAATCCCTCCTACAGTAAGCCAATGAAGAGAACTGAAAGTCCTCAATGGACAACCAGCTGTCTTAAGAACTGTCGAATAAGTATGAATTCCACTTGAATGAATACCTGTAGTTCTTATTTCATCAACGTTATTGCATTTCTACAATCTTTCTGGTATTGTATTATCATATGCATTGTAATTTTTCTGCTCTTTTCTTTTTCTTTCCTCTTCTTTTTCCCTTTTTTTTTTAATGAATAAGAAGATTGTTACTGTATGGGCATACACACACACCAACATCAAAATTCACTAATGGCATCAAACTACACAAACTGTGTGTGATTCTTTAGTGATTAGAAGCTTTTGTTTCCATTGGCCCCTCTGGAATTACAGGGCCTTTATGTAGGCCTACTCACATAAGGACACCCAGGAACCACGTGAAGCCACAAGTGCCAGGACTGTGGTGGGTGATGCACGGGACCCTGTATAGCGCCTTGAATTGAGGGTGTTGTGTAGTGTTATGGTGTTTGGAGGGGGGTGTGACACAGTGATTAACCCAATGTTTTGTGTTCATGTATTTATTAAGCAGAGAGTCTTGTAATAAATTGAAGCAGATAGAGCAGTTAATAGTTAATATGGATTAATCACTATTAAAAATAATTAGTATACCTGCTTTCTTTTTTTCATTTTTCTTTATCAGTTCTCTGATAAAGCTGTCTTTCTTTACCAACTCTTCTTGGAGGAACTGTTTATCAGTTTTTAGAATTGCAATAGTTTCTTCTCTCAGGTTCCCTTTTTCTCTTTCAACTTGAAGCTGTATTTTAAAGGGGTCATGAACTGAGAAATCAAATTTTCCTTGAGCTTTTGACATATAAGAGGTCACCATACTATAAGAATATCGTGTAAGTTTCAGAACTGAAAACTTCCTTGTTAGTCCAATAAAAGCTTTTATTGACACCAGGCCCAGCAAACGACAGGTTTTTCAAAGTGGGAATCTATGACGTCAAAGGGAAGCAAGCACCGCCTCTGCAGAAGAAGATCAACGCCTACTTCATTACTGCCCCGCCCACCAATTCACGCATGACATGCAATAGAATAGGTAGCCTAAAAGTAACATAGGCCTACGTGGTGTTAAACCAGATCGAGCTACCAAGCAATAAACATGCCGTTGAGGATTACAAAATATTGTGCAGTGCCTGGGCTCGACAGTAATGCAACATGTAAGTAACTGTGTTAATTCTAATGCCTGATCTGAAATGTAGTGATTCATGTACAGTCATATGTTCTTTGTCTGTGTGTCAGTAAATCAAACCAGTGACTAAACGTCAACTTGCGTTGTTTCTCTTAGTAGGATGAAAATAATCTTTTATTTAACGGTGATTAAATTCTATAAAGAAAGCGATCAAAGAAAGCTCCCTTTGCAATCGTTGGAGCAGCGCGCGCTGGAGCTGTCAATAAATGGCGAGAGTTTATCAGTGACGTGTTTATCAGTGACTACCGTTTTATTCAACGAATCTCTTAACTATATCACGTTTGCACTGTTAGTGAAGATGAAAGCATTCGTTAGTGTACAGAAACTGAGTTGCAATGACGAGATCACTGCTTTCATGCGCTCAGCTTGTCTGTGATCGGCTACAATGTTCATCTCTGCAACCTTTCATGCCACGACCTGAATATAATGCCATAGATCTAAATGTAATGCAACACTTTTCATGATTAGTTAACTATGAGAGCTGTAATAGTAAAAACGCGTCAAAAGAGAGAGTAATACTTAGCTATTTCAAATAGAAAGACGTTAGCCAATCACAGCAGTGGGCGTTTACACTGAAGTCTCACAGAAGACACGCCCCTTAAAACAGAGCGTTCAAACCAGAGGGCTAAAATCAGGGTAGGAAAAGTGCCTTTTATTTATAAATTATGACAATTTTTGATGTAAAAAGCATTCTAACATTATAAGTGCACCCCAGGAAACATCATAAAACAATAAAACAACGCAGTTCATGACCCCTTTAAGTGTTGCAAGCTCATGGGTGAAAGTTGGAGCAGGTGGATCTGAAAATTGACAAAAAATGTTACACATCATACAGCTGTTAGTTCTGTCCCTTTAATCCTTTAATTTGATTGGCCAAACATCAATACCTGGCCCCACGCCAAATAACCGATTTCAATATTTCAGCTCCAGATTTTGAGAGAGATCATGCTTTTCGGCTACTTGGCATCAAAAATCCGCTTGTTATTTAGAAACTAGAAAGCCTGATTTAAGCCTCTTTTTTCAGTTTAAGCATTCAAACGATTTCAAACCATTTCGCGAAAATACACGTAAGAGAATTTGTGCGCTTTGGTGTTTTCTGGTGTTTTCTCTGCGCATACACACAAATCGCGCACAGAGAGCCACGTCTAGACAGTCCTCTTTTGCGTCTCATGTTCACACGTCAGTTCTTTACAGAGAATTATCATTTCTGTTATTTTTCCACTAAACTATGCAATCTGAAGGGTTTTGAGCGCTCCCGTGTCAGTCTCATAGCGGGGCAGAAATGTCATCAAAATTAGTGAAAAAAATCCATTTAAAGGGGTCATGAATTGAGAAATCAACTTTCCCTTGAGCTTTTGATATATAGAAGGTCATGGTAATATAAGAATATCCTGTAAGTTTCAGAGCTGAAAACTTCCTTGTTAGTCAAAGAAAAGCTTTTATTGACAGCTGGCTCAGCAAACGCTTGATCTGGGAATGTGCCTCCCTGTGACGTCAGAGTGTGGTGAATCACCGCCTTAACCAAAGAAGACGCCTGATTCTGTAGCCCCGCCCACCAATTTGTGCATGGCATGTTATAGATAAATAACATAGGCCTACGTGGAGCTAAACTGGATCGAACTTCCAAGCAATAAACAGGCTGCATAAGCTTCATTCGGATTACAGTATTATGAATGCATGGATGAACTTTATTTTTAATGAATATCCAGCTCACGTGGGTAAGACATTGCACGTTTGTTCCTTCATTTCACCACGGATTCGTTTGTAAACGAGACTGGATTTGCAGACAGGATGAGATTACATGAATGAATGAAGCAGCACACTTATGTGAGTAATTTTTTTTTTTTATATATGTGATAGTATTGCATTGTTACAGATCGTTTGATATCTATTGATTATGTGTATGTGTCTAACTGAACATAACATAGCACGCTGTCACAGGCTGGAGAATCCTTTATTTGAGGTGTTGTTGGTTCATTGTGCTGCGATTCGTGATCAGACTCGGACATGTATGGGCCAGGGCTTGCAAAGCCCAACGTCCCGGGGCTATGTGTTTTCCAGACAGGCTTCGTTCGACGTACGTCGGAACTGACCAACGAATTGGGATCCCTACCAACACGCCAGGGATGCTGGCCCTTCCACGCCCTGCCTGAGCTCGCTGGACCACACCTATGTTGGAGTGGGAGTCAGGGCTCCCGGCAGGGAAGGTCAGTCACTGCTGTTCCTGCAAGACCCACTCAGTATGACTATTGGATAACGCTGGGAAAGCGTACCCATCTCGTGGAGATGGTACGCTGCGGAGCCACGTCCTTCAATGGAAGGAGAGGTGGCGGAATACACATAAGGACTAACCTATCAGGGTAGTACTACATATGGCAGTCTCTGGGGTGGATCCAACCTGATCCCAGGGGGGAAAGAACACCACCAGAGACGACAGAGCGGGCTCTGTCAAGGGAAAGACATGGGGCTAGCCGAGTAGGGTAGCTGGTACCGTGGAGAATACACATATGGGGTTGCCGTTAGGGAACCGCTACATATGGACCCCAGCCTCTACACACGTTCCACAAGCATACGGGTGCAGGCCTGGCATCAGACGGCCGCAACGTCTGACACCGAAGGGGTAACGGAGGAGCTCGACAGGGTTAGCCGTTTCCGGGGAACACAACAGGAGATAACAGATGCACGTATCCGGCCCAGGGGGCGGGAGTGGCGTTGCAAGCCGACACTAGAACGGGCACTTAGCGCTACTGGCCACTGGGGACGAGGATGCGGGAAGATACCGGCTCTACACGGAGGCTATAAAATCTAGCGAACGTGTTAGGTGTCGCCCAGCCCGCAGCTCTACATATATCTGTCAGCGAGGCGCCTTGAGCCAGCGCCCAGGAGGAAGCTACATTCCTTGTGGAGTGCGCTCGCACCCCGAACGGGCAAGGCACGTCTTGGGACTGGTAAGCCAAGACGATAGCATCCACTATCCAGTGGGCTAACCTCTGCTTGGAGACAGCCTTTCCCTTCTGCTGGCCTCCGTAACAGACGAAGAGCTGCTCTGAGGTTCTAAAGCTTTGGGTCCGGTCAACGTAAGCGCGAAGAGCGTGGACGGGACACAACAAAGCTAGGGCTGGGTCTGCCTCCTCTGAAGGCAGCGCTCGCAGGTTCACCACCTGGTCCCGGAAGGGAGTGGTGGGAACCTTGGGCACGTATCCAGGCCGGGGTCTCAGGACAACGTGAGAGTTGGCCGGCCCGAATTCTAGGCACGATTTGTTGACCGAAAGTGCATGCAGGTCCCCTACCCTCTTGATTGAGGCCAATGCAGTCAGGAGCACTGTCTTCATGGACAGGATGTTTAACTCTGCAGACTGTAAAGGCTCAAAGGGAGGACCCTGAAGTGCTCTGAGCACCAGGGCTTGGTCCCAAGAGGGTACCGAGGTTGAACGAGGAGGATTCAGTCTCCTCGCACCTCTGAGGAACCTGACGATTAAGTCGTGCTTCCCTAAGGACTTACCTTCCACTGCATCGTGATACGCCGCTATTGCGGCGACGTACACTTTGAGGGTGGAGAGAGACAGCCTTCGCTCCAGCCCATCTTGCAGGAAAGAAAGCACGACATTAATCGAACACCTTCGGGGGTCTTCCCGGCAGGAAGAACACCACTCAACGAACAGGTTCCACTTCAGGGCGTAGAGGTGCCTCGTAGAGGGGGCTCTAGCAGAAGTGATGGTGTCTACCACTGCTTGTGGCAGGTCACCTAGAACCTCCGCGTCCCGTCCAGGGACGATCTTCATTGGCTCGTTTATAAACACTCGAAGTAGATTGGTCTCTGAAAATAGATCCCAATTCGTCGGTCAGTTCCGATGTACGTCGAACGTGACCGACTGAAAGGGAACTTACATATTCACGCCTAAATTTATATGGATAAAAAAACTTGAAAGCTATTTTACTAGCTGGATTATCCTATGTGGAACAGGCCAAAACAATTTCTACAAATACATTATTGCTAACATTTAATATTTACTTCTGTCATTAGGGTGCTTATCTACGATACTATTGTGTTTAAAGAAACTCACTTTATCAGTTAAGATGTTTGATGATTGCCCAGGTTCCTCACGTAGAGTACGATGGTTACCAAGTGGAAATGCAATGCTGCTGCACGCGTAGATTGTGACACGCATGCGTCATTCTTCCTGGGTTTAGGAGTGTTCGATTTTTAAATCGACTCCGATTCCATGATGTTTTCAAAGAGTTGATTCAGGTTTTTAATTTTCTTGATTCGTAAGAAACAATGAGACTAGGGCTGCACAATTAATTGAATTTCTAATCACGATTACGATTACGGATGCCACGATTACGTAATCGTTCAAAGCCGCGATTACAAAAAAAAAATATTCTGCGTGCGTAAGAGGTGTGTTTAGAGCATGTTACGTTGTGAGAGGTGAATCACAACTACTTCAGATTAAGGACTAACCCAGCACAATAGGAACTACCAGGGACGTAACATTAAGTGTAACTTTACGTGGACTGGTCGAACGCATGCGAAACACCAGCACCCGCCATTTTTAAAAAGTCGTGTACACAACCTATATATTAACTATACGAACTAACTCTACAAACATGGAAAACAGTGATAGATGGACCTCTCAAACTTTATGCTGAGGAGAAAATATAACGCAACTTTGAGGGGACCAAGCGAAACATGATTATGTATTTCTGCTCAGCTATTTACATTGGACATCAACCACACGGCAAACGCTAACGTTAATACTTTTTCATATACTGTCTTTGTATAATAGTTCTACCTAATAACATATTAGACAGGACTGTTAAACAGATCGTGAGCTGATCAAGAGGGAGAATGTGAGCGCTGTGTGCTCAGGCTCTGGCGTTCTCAGTGGCGTCAAAGTAAATGTCCGCCGCGCCGTCAAAATAAAAGTCAAAACAACAAGCGCGACTTACGTCACTTAAGAGTTCCTACTGTTGGTGCAATTGCAACCAGGAAAATGTTCCTATAGGAACCTTTAGTTCTCTAAGTTCCTAGAACTACCCGGTGCAAAAGCCCCTATTATTGTACCATGCATATTTTTTTTTTAAAAGAAGAAACCAAACCAATGTATAGTTGACATTTGAGGCTTAATGCTGTAGAAAAGCAATAAAAGTTATTTTAGTAAGAGTGTTTTTAGCTTGTTTTTTTTTTTTTATTTTATATAAAAAATATGATGCAGTTGCTTCAAACAATGGTATAAAGCTATTCAAAACATCATTCAATGTAAATTGTGATAATCGAAATTAATAATCGCAATTACAATTTCAAGGGAATAATCGACAATTATGATTTTTGTCATAATCGTGCAGCCCTAAATGAGACGCAAAGTTAATAGTGTAATAGCTTACTTCCCATTATTAATTATTTATAGTATGAATGAAAAAACGTCATGTCATGCATGCCAATGGAATTAATTTACATCGTCTTTTGGAGTGGATTTATGAATCCGAAACAGAGAGTCGATTCATTTTGAATGGATTTGGAGTGAGTTTACGGCCATAGTTTCTGGATTAATTAAAATGTCCAGATTAGTGGAGGACGTTTTGTGTTTAATTTGAAAACGTAATACCCTTTTGCACAGACGAAAGATTTGTTGTGGATGCAGAAGAAGGGTCTTTTGCACAGGAGAATGTGGTGCAAATGCAAAGGAAAAATGAAACTTGAAAAACAGCCTCGTCGAAATGGATATCATTGGTAAGTGTTTAAGTGTTCAAATTGCTAATATACGCATGCAGACTACTACTTTTTGGGATATATGGGGAAAAAGCTTTGTTAATATGATTTTGTGTACACCAGGATTTGCAGATGTTGCTGCCACCGGGGAGTTACAAAGACAGTTCGTAAGAATTGGTTTTCTACCAATCATGTAGATCATTGCAGAATCATGTAGAATTCATCTACAGGTATGTAACTTTCTTCAGATGGCACAACTTTAAAATCAAATTATCATTAATTTGGATTAGTACATAACCTACTTAGTGTGGACTTGGAGAGCAACAAAACAGGCAATATGGGTAACATGGGGGAGACCCCCCTTAAGAACAGTGTGAATTTGCTTTTAATTTGTAACATATTTCGATATTAGTTCAGCATGTGTATCAGCAAACATGTTAATATTGGAAATAAATAGAAATATTTGCTAATTTAGTTGTTATAGCACAAAATGTCAAATATTAAAAGAGGGGTATGATGGCCCCTACTGGGGTTAGTTAGCCCCCTACCTGTGGCAAAAAGCCCCCTGGATAAACTTTTACAGAATGTATAAATGACTTTTGATTTAATTCTTATTAATATTTATATATTTTTAAAGTGTCATTACTGTAAAATAATCAATCGACTGTTCTATTCTATTATTTATTTATTTATTATTATTTTGACATTTTAGTTGAATAATTTAATAACAAATGACAGACAAAGCAGAATCACAGTAAAAGAGGCTCATCTGTAAAATCAAGTAACATTATTATATGACTTATATACATGCATTTGAATATTTACGTATTTAATTGCCCATATTTTAAATGAAGATATGTCATAATAGCAGCACTTTGAATGCAATTTGAATGATTTAACACTCAAATAACCTGTAGGTTTTCTAAAATGTACATCTAATTCATGGAAATATCAAATTAATGACCTCATTAACTACAATAAGTTTTAAATGTAAAAAATCTCAAAAGGTAAATGAAATCCCACACACTATCGATACTTGCAAAATATATCAAAACTTTTTATTGGCAACGTTTCGGTCTCATGACCTTCATCAGGCATATACAAATCTTTGGATATTTGGATCTTTTTGGATTTGTATATGCCTGATAAAGGTCATGAGATCGAAACGTTGCCAATAAAACGTTTTGATATCTTTTGCAAGTATCGATAGTGTGCGGGATTTCCTTTAACTTTTGAGATTTTTGGATTTTTTGGATCCTCTTTCCTATGCACCTATCTATTACCTACAGGTGTGCGATGGTAATTGTCAATAAATGTAAAAATACTAACATAGTAACTGTCAGGGATATGTTTGTTCTGCCTTTTGTTTTTGGATTTGTCTTCTGTGTTTTCAGTTTGACCCAGTTTTTCTCATGCCTTCTCATGTTTGCTCGTTAGTTGCCTGTGTATATAAGCCTTCAGATTCAGAGTCTTGTCTTTGTCCTGTATTGATGTTGATTTTTAAGGTTAGAGTGTGCTATTGTTTGCCTGTATGTTCCTGTCATGCTTTTTGGCATAAATATTATTGGATTTGAATTCTTCTTCGCCTTGCACTCTTCTTCAGCCACTAAACCGTGCCAGTAACAACATGCTACTTGGGGTCCTCATTAAAAAAAAAAACAGACACAAAAACTTTGATATTCAGCATAATACAATGTCATAGATCACTATTTTCCAAAGACACAAAATTAGAAAATTAGACTTTTTAGGCTGACTAAATCTCGCAAATGTTGATATGAAATGACAAAATTAAAAATAGTGTAGCCATTCACCAAAATAGCTGAGATGACATTTTGTGTCATTTATGGTCAGAAGGAAAAAAAATAAAGTGGGGGGTCTCATTCATTATTACAGTTTATTCACTATAGTTTAGAAAATGGTAATAAAATATGACAAGATCTCAGAGTTAAACTGTGTCAGAAGTCAAAGTGTCTGAATAATTTTTGGCCCCAAATTTTTATACATTTTACTGGTAGTCCACTGTATGAAGAATTTTGGGGTAAAAAAATCGCGAAGATTGAACGCTTGGTGGCGCTATAACATGAAAAAAACATGAAAAGGGCTATGACCACCTGACCATTTGTCTGATTGACTTGAAAATTGGTATGCAGTGTTTTGGTCCAAGGTACCAAGTATGTCTATGAGGACATTGGCGTCTCTCAAAAAACATGGCCGCCATTGGCCAATGAAGTTTGAGCACCTATTAGACAAGGTTAATGGAGGCCGATCGGAACGAAACTCGGTGGGCATGTTTGACTCATGGACCCAGAGGTCTGTAAGAATTTTGAAAGAAATCGGCCACTAGTTGGTGCTATCGAGTTTTACGGCTCTGTAATCACGTGGTGTTTGACATATCCACAAAATACGCATATAATTTGATAGATCTCCTAATGTTGAACAAATTTGCCTCAAGAACCACTGCTGTCAATCAAATCGTTCATTAAATATTCACGATTATATTAAAAACCTACTTTTGCGAACTAGTCCTAGGTTTTTTGCCCGATTGGAACCAAACCACTGCAGTATGATTCTCTGGACTCTCCTAAACAATAGTTATCAAAAAAAATATGTTGAACTTTACCCTTTGGGTAGCTATAACAGGGTCATTTAAAGAATGGGTCTGGCAAAACATGCTCAAAAGCCTATTAATCCTGAACGAAAACTCAAAACTTCACGAAAATAGGTGGGCACGTGCAGCATGTGACTCTAAACAAGCATGCTAAATTTCATGGAGATCGGGCAATAGATGCCTCTATAACAGTTAAAAAGGTGAAAACTGACCAACATGCGCCAATGCTTATAATGGCGTATTACCTAAAATTGCCATAAAGCCACCAGAGGGCAGCAGAAGACCACTCATTGGTTCATTTTGCTCACTAAGCATATATAAACTTTATAAAATTATTAAAATAACATTGCAAATGACATTTTGTCAAGGTTTACCAATTCATTTGTTAATTTGATGTATGTTTTTGCAATAATATTGCATTACACTTACAACAAGACCTGAAAATGTTTTAAAGGGGAAAACCTGGAATAAGCAATTTGTTACCTATAATTTATTTCAAATATCTATATCTGCAACAAAATGTGTATGTGAGTTAGCACATTTGAAGGCATTCACTTGTAAAATGTGCCATTAAACAAAAACAGACATTTCAAATGAAAATGAGCCCATGAGTGGTTCTCTGCTGCCACCTGCTGGTTAAAACAGTCATTTTGTCATACTACTCACTAGTATTGCTCTATAATTCATATTTAGACATTATAAAATTACTATTATAACATTTACGATCACATTTTGTCAAATTTGATCAATTCATTTCTACTTAAGCATTGGTATTGACAACTGTGCCAAAAAATGATGGTATGATTAATGTGTGAAAATGACCACGAGACTAGGAGTAATAAGCATTTTGTTTCTAATAATTTATTTCAGATATCTATATGTAAAACAGAAGTGCGTGTGTGGCCAATATCTACTCAAGAAATGCTCAGACTTTATTCAAATAAGCACATGTGACATATGACATGACATTTGGCAATAGTTTTGCTTTTAAATTAATATTTAGGCATTGTAAAATCATCTTAATAACATTTAATATCACATTTTGTCAATGTTTATCAATGCCACTTGTGTTGGCTGTAATACTAATGTTGTCCTATAGAGGGGGCTGCAGGATTAGAAATGTACTCTCTTGCGGTTCCAGCTGTTAAGATTATATGTGTATATACAAGTTAGGATTGTTTATACCATCTAAATACTCAAAATTTTTTCGGGGGAATGCACATTAAACAGTTCATCATACAGGTAAGTTCAACTCTGTTATCAGAAAGTCTGTCATAGGAACCAAAGTTGTTTTCCATGTACGTTGTTGCACACAGGAAGACAGGATGGCAAACGTTCTTCTGTGCATCTTCATGAATGCTTTGTGTACTGTATTTAAGCATCGACGTAGGTCCACACGTGTCTTTATTCATCTGGTATATTTTGTTGATGCTTATTGTTTACATTGGCTAGTTCTGAAGGTTTAATCGCGGCTGTAATTTTCCATTAGAAATGCGCTAATTAGCATTAGCCACGGGAGTTTATCTTACGTTCATTTCATTGTATTACTGTATTATTGAAGTTTGAATTGAGTATAATGATATTTCTGTTAAGATACAGACATGCTTGTCTAATCTGTGTGTATTGTGCATATGTTATTGATATTATTCTTATTGCAAGTCATGTTATTGCAACTCATATCTTAATAGAATGTTGTTTGTATTTTTTTTCTTTATTTCGTCTTTTATATGATTGCTACTACAGATGTTATCACCACAGATAACTATGCAAATGGTAACAGAGTATATTATATTATAGATCATATGAAATTAAATCACAATATAAGTACAGTGAGACCTAAAAATGATATTTTGGTTTTGTTAGCAATTGGTAAATCATGGTAAATCATACTAGAAACATGGTAAATCATATTAGATTGTGGTAACTCATGGTAAATCATGCTAGAATCATGGTAAACCATACTACAATGTGGTAAATCATGGTAAATCATATTAAAATGTGGTAACTCATGCTAGAATCATGGTAAATCATACTAGAACGTGGTAAATCGTGGTAAATCATGGGAAACTATGGTAAATCATGGCAAATCGTACTAGAACGTGGTAAATTGTGGTAAACTATGGTAAATCATGGTAACCTATGGTAAATCATAATAGAATCATGGTAAATCATACTAGAACGTGGTAAATTGGTAAATCATGGTAAACTATGGTAAATCCTGGTAAGCTATGGTAAATCATAACAGAATCATGGTAAATCATGGTAAACCATGCTAGAACATGGTAGATCATGGTAAACTATGGTAGATCATGCTAGAATCATGGTAAATCATGGTAAACTATGGTAAATAATGCTAGAATCATGATAAATCATACTAGATTGTGGTAAACTATGGTAAATCATACTAGAACATGGTAAATCATGGTAAACCATGCTAGCAACGTGGTAAATCGTGTTAACATGTTAGCAAAATGTTACTCATACTAACAACATGCTAATCGTGTTAGCATCGTACTAGCAACATGTTACGTGTGTTAGCATGATGATATCAAACATGCTAATTGTATTAACATCATGCTAATTGTGTTAGCATCTTACCTACCTATCTATCAATCTATCTTCTGAGAGACTGTGTTGACTTCAAAGCCATCAAACTTCAAGCTTTTAATACTTTTTCAAACTTTCTGGTCCGGCTTTTCTCAAGCCAACTTAAAGTTTGTCTCAAGCTTTTTTTATCTAGTCTATCATATAACTGCACACAAAAGCCTATAGCAGTCTTTAAAATGGTATTGTCCTTCTATGATATAATTTGTTACATGCTTGCTAAATAAACCTTAATATCTTGTTATGCATGTGTGCCTTAAATGACCTTAAATGCTTGAACCCCGATAAATGCTGCTTGCAGCTTTAATTTTATTTTGTTTTTCCCTCAGGTTTTCACAAGGTCTAAGAATGAGACAGATAGACCTAATGGAGGATGGTGTGGCTTCAAGCAGCAGAACTCTAACTCGAATGACTGCAGTATTAAGAAAGGTATAAAGTAATAATCCAATTATGATTATCATACAATTCTACTATATACATTTTGCTTGTCTTTGCAGAAAGTAGACTTCTTTGCAATTTGTCTTGAATTATGATGATAACATTTCAAATTAACTGCCAGTTTACCACAAATGCCTAGTTTTGTGAAGGCTTATATTGTGGTCTATCCCAAAACCTTGCTTTTATGATTTTCTTTTTCTTTTATGAACTTAAGAGAAAACATGGATGAATTTTGTGATATTGGGTATTATTTTCCGATTCCACATCAGATCAAAAATCAAAGAACAGCTACACAGTTGAGACATCTGAGGTTATTCGCTGAGGTTAAACAGACTGAATAAAATTGAAAACATCTGAAAAAAAGTAAGAAAACTTTGAATAAACTAATAGTTTATCATTACATATTACAGAAAGATTGTTATTAAAGGTCCACACTTTTTTTGTATTCATTAAATCAAGTTTAAATCATAAAGGAACAGCACTTAAGAAAAAAAAAATATAGTATACACTTTCATGACATCAAGACCTTGTTTATCAGATATTAAAGGGCACCTATTATGCCCCTTTTTACAAGATGTAATATAAGTCTCAGATGTCCCCAGAGTGTGTCTGTGAAGTTTCAGATCAAAATTCCAAACAGATCATTTAATATACCATTTTGAAAATGCCAATTTTTGGGTTTGAGAAAAATGATCTGTTTTGTGTGTGTCTCCTTTAAATGCAAATGAGCTGCTGCTCCCCACCCCAGAGGGGAAGGCTTCACAGCTTGTGAACACGCGAATGAATGAGGGACTGGGGCGGTCGATCTCTGTTGCCATCTGATGGGCACAATCACTGCGTAACTTGTTTGGGCTTCAGCACGTTCAAGCAGCGTTTGTTGGTGAGTCATGTTCTCACTGCGGGAACATGACCATCGCGATGTTGCGGTCGAGACTCAATGACCTCCGCAAGGAAAGAGAGTCCCCTCTGCCACACCCCAATCTACCGTCTCCAAGAGAGATGGGACTTTGGCTGGTGGCCAGGGTGACCCGAGGGTTACGGTGTGGCATAACCCTGACGATCATTCCTCGGGCCACACCCCCCTCTCGCACATCACTACCCGCGAGTGATCGGACTGAAGCAGCGGGACCGTCTGCGGACGCCCCGTGTGTTTTGTTCGGCGCTCCAGTTGGCGATGAGATGTCGATCGCCGCATCTCAAGGTGGGCTGGAGTCCTCTGGGGATGAAGATTCGGCTATGCTGCTGCCTTCGGGCGTGCCAGCATTGCCCGAGTCTGACCCGGAGTTGACAGCCATGTCATCTCGGAAGATGTTTGGTCTTTGGGTGCGACGCGTCCTGACAGCTGTTGGACCCCGCCCCCAATTACTTTCTTTCCCGGGATACATGAGGAGGTCACATGGTCCTGGAAGTCCCTGTTGTCTTCCCGCGACCGTTCGGCGGCCTCCTCCGCCTTCTCTGCCCTCGATGGGGCCGCGGCCAAGGGTACACTGGGGTCCCCTCTGTTGACACTCAGTTGCAATCACGGTCGAGACTCAATGACCCCCGTATGGAGGGAGAGTCCCCTCTGCCACACCCCAGTTATCCTCTCCACGTGACGGGATATTTGGCTGGTGGCCAGGGTGACCTGAGGGCTGCGGTGTGGCATAAACCCCGACGAGTATTCCTCGGGCCACACCCCCCCTCTTGCACAGAGTGCTTCAATGTGGCGCGGTGATCCTAAGCACCCTTCCAAGGCCTGTAGTTCTCGTCTACTCTGGTGGCGAGGGACTACAGAGCTGCGGGGCAGGCCGCCGCCTGTCAGCACGCCATGGCCATCCTTCAGGTCTACCAGGCCAGGATGCTCGTGGCATGCACGAGGGTAGAGCTGTCCCAGGGCTCTTAATGAGCCGCGTGCCGCCACCGACCTCGCCCTCCGGGTGACGAAGGTGACCGTGCGCTCCCTGGGTCAGGTGATGTCCACAGCTGTGGTCCAGGAGAGACGATGCTCAGCCTGGTCGATATGAGAGAGGCTGAGCGAACCTGGTTCCTCAACACTCACATATCCCAGGCTGGCCTCTTCGGCGGCACGGCCAAGAACTGCGCCCAACAGTTCTCGGCCGTCCAGTAGCAGACTAAGGCCATTAAACGTACTGCCCCGGCGGCTGTTACTCAGCCACTGGCTCAGTCGCCTCAATCTGCTTGCCGCCGAGGGCGCCCTCCTGCGGCTTCGACCCTCCCGCTGCCCTTTCCAGGCCGCGCTGTAGGGGTGGTCGCAGGAAGGCGCCCCCGTCCGCTCCCAGCCCCGCAGCCCGCCTAACGCCAGGCTAGAGGCGGTCCTGACGCGGACAGCTCAGGGATGGGCAGTTCTTCCAAGGAGTTAGTAGCAGGGCCACTCCTTCCCCCGGTGGAGGGCCGGGGGAGAATCTTCTGTTCAGCTGCTGGCCCCCAGGTCAGCAGCACCCTATGTGGAAGAACTAACTCACCCATCCCTGAGCACCCAGAGACCGATGGCAGTGTGCGCCGCCCCCGGGCCACGCCACTCTCGTCCCTCTCTGACGCCAGTCTCCTCTCAGAGCAGACTCCAGTGGAACGCGCGTCCTTCCCTGGTCTCCTCTGTCAAGACGTGCCCCCACACCGGGACGCTACGCCTCCTACGTCCGGGCCGGTCACGCCGCCTCGCTGCCCCACCCGGGGTACGTCTGTGGTCCGCACGACCCCGCTGGTGCAGTTTTTGGGAGCCTGGCTAGAGCTTCCCGGACTGTTCCGCTGGGTCGAGAAGACCATCAGGCTCGGCTATGCGATTCAGTTCGCTCAGGCTCCTCCCCGCTTCCGGGGAGTCCGCCACACCATGGGGGGCCCAACGCCCCTGTCATGCGTGCGGAGGTTGCTACCTTGCTGGCGAAGGGTGCAATTGAGCCTGTCCCTCCAGCCGAGATGAAGTCCGGCTTCTACAGCCCTTACTTCATTGTACCCAAGAAAACCGGTGGGTTACGACCGATCCTGGACCTGCGCGTCCTGAACCGATCCCTTCACAGGCTTCCGTTCAGGATGTTGACAGCGAAGCGCCTTTTTGAAAGAGTTCGTCCAGTAGATTGGTTTGCAGCGATCGACCTGAAGGACGCCTACTTCCATATCAATACGCAGTCCTCCCATTTGGGCTAGCTCTGTCCCCTCGCGTCTTTACGAAGATTGTCGAGGCAGCCCTTGTGCCACTCAGGCAACACGGGGTTCGCATCCTGAACTACCTCGACGATTGGCTGTTCCTGAGTCACTCTCGAGAGCAGGTGTGCGAACACCGAGACCTGGTGCTCCAGCACTTAGCCCGTCTGGGCCTTCGGGTCAACTGGGAAAAGAGCAAACTCTGCTAGTGCTCAGTATCGACTCGGTCGCCAGGTGCGCGCAGTCACTGCTGACTTGCCTCCATCAAATCAAGAGCAAGAGTGCGGTTCCACTGAAGTTATTTCAGAGGCTCCTGGGGCATATGGCATCTGCAGCCGCGGTAACGCCGCTCAGATTGCTTCATATGAGACCGCTTCAGCACTGGCTTCGTGATCGAGTCCCGAGATGGGCATGGCAGTCGGGCACGCTCCGGGTCCCAGTGACTCGGGCCTGCCTGCAGACCCTCACCCCGTGGTCGAACCTCAGCTTTTTACGGGCGGTGTGCCCTTAGAATGAGTTTCCAGGCATATTGTTGTGTCAACAGATGCCTTCACCACGGGCTGGGGTGCCATGTGCAATGGACATGCTGCCGCGGGTTCCTGGACAGGACCCCAGCGCCTACTGCATGTCAATTGCCTCGAGTTGCTGGCAGTACGGTTCACCCTGCACCTCTCCCGAGCGCTGCTCAAGGGTCAACACGTGCTAGTCCGGTCAGACAACACTGCCACAGTAGCGTACATCAACCACCAGGGTGGTCTACGTTCCCGCCGCATGTCTCAACTCGCCCGCCATCTCGTCTTATGGAGTCAGAAGCACCTGAGGTCCCTTCGTGCCATCCATGTCCCGGGAGTCCTGAACCGTGCAGCCTACGAGCTCTCACGGCTTCAGCCACTTCCTGGAGAATGGAGACTCCATCCCCAGACGGTTCAGCTGATTTGGGAACAGTTCAGCGACGCACAGGTAGATCTGTTTGCCCCAGTGAGCCTTCTCGCACAGGTTCTGTGCAAGATCAGGGAGGACAAGGAGCAGGTCCTTTTGGTCGCCCCGTATTGGCCCGGCCAGACCTGGTTCTCTGAACTCGTACTCCTTGCGACAGCCCCTCCCTGGTCGATTCCTCTGAGGAAGGACCTCCTTTCTCAGAGACGGGGCACCCTTTGGCACCCGCATCCCGATCTTTGGATCCTCCATGTGTGGCTCCTGGATGGGACGCGGCAGGTTTGAGTACCCTACCAGCTCAGGTGGTGGCTACCATCACTTCCGCTAGGGCCCTGTCTACTCGACACACCTATGCGTTGAAGTGGAACCTCTTCGTCACCTGGTGTTCTTCTCGCCAAGAAGACCCCTGGAAATGCCCGATCGGGTCCGTGCTCGCATTCCTCCAGGAAGGGTTGGAACGAAGGCTGTCTCCTTCCACCCTCAAGGTTTATGTGGCCGCTATATCAGCCTACCACGACCTTGTGGCGACGAAAAAGGTAAGTCAGCACGACCTGGTCATCAGGTTCCTGAGGAGAGCGAGGAGACTGAATCCTCCTCGCGCTCCCCTCGTACCCTCTTGGGACCTCTCAGTAGTCTTAAGTGCTCTGCAGAGGGCTCCCTTCGAGCCATTGCGGTCAGTCGAGCTTAAGTTCCTGTTTATGAAGACACCGCTCCTGATCGCCTTGGCCTCCATCAAGAGGGTAGGGGACCTGCAGGCATTTTCGGTTGACGAAGCGTGCCTGGAATTCGGGCCGGCCAACTCTCACGTGATCCTGAGACCCCGGCCTGGATACAGTGGGGAGAACAAGTATTTGATACACTGCCGATTTTGCAGGTTTGCCCACTTACAAAGCATGTAGAAGTCTGTAATTTTTATCATAGGTACTCTTCAACTGTGAGTGACGGAATCTAAAACAAAAATCCAGAAAATCACATTGTATGATTTTTAAGTAATTAATTTGCATTTTATTGCATGACATAAGTATTTGATACATCAGAAAAGCAGAACTTAACATTTGGTACAGAAACCTTTGTTTGCAATTACAGAGATCATACGTTTCCTGTAGTTCTTGACCAGGTTTGCACACACTGCAGCAGGGATTTTGGCCCACTCCTCCATACAGACCTTCTCCAGATCCTTTAGGTTTCGGGGCTGTCGCTGGGCAATACGGACTTTCAGCTCCCTCCAAAGATTTTCTATTGGGTCCAGGTCTGGAGACTGGCTAGGCCACTCTAGGACCTTGAGATGCTTCTTACGGAGCCACTCCTTAGTTGTCCTGGCTGTGTGTTTCAGGTCGTTGTCATGCTGGAAGACCCAGCCACGACCCATTATCAATGCTCTTACTGAGGGAAGGAGGTTGTTGGCCAAGATCTCGCGATACATGGCCCCATCCATCCTCCCCTCAATACGGTGCAGTCGTCCTGTCCCCTTTGCAGAAAAGCATCCCCAAAGAATGATGTTTCCACCTCCATGCTTCACGGTTGGGATGGTGTTCTTGGGGTTGTACTCATCCTTCTTCTTCCTCCAAACACGGCAAGTGGAGTTTAGACCAAAAAGCTCTATTTTTGTCTCATCAGACCACATGACCTTCTCCCATTCCTCCTCTGGATCATCCAGATGGTCATTGGCAAACTTCAGACGGGCCTGGACATGCGCTGGCTTGAGCAGGGGGACCTTGCGTGCGCTGCAGGATTTTAATCCATGACGGCGTAGTGTGTTACTAATGGTTTTCTTTGAGACTGTGGTCCCAGCTCTCTTCAGGTCATTGACCAGGTCCTGCCGTGTAGTTCTGGGCTGATCCCTCACCTTCCTCATGATCATTGATGCCCCATAAGGTGAGATCTTGCATGGAGCCCCAGACCGAGGGAGATTGACCGTCATCTTGAACTTCTTCCATTTTCTAATAATTGCGCCAACAGTTGTTGCCTTCTCACCAAGCTGCTTGCCTATTGTCCTGTAGCCCATCCCAGCCTTGTGCAGGTCTACAATTTTATCCCTGATGTCCTTACACAGCTCTCTGGTCTTGGCCATTGTGGAGAGGTTGGAGTCTGTTTGATTGAATGTGTGGACAGGTGTCTTTTATACAGGTAACGAGTTCAAACAGGTGCAGTTAATACCGGTAATGAGTGGAGAACAGGAGGGCTTCTTAAAGAAAAACTAACAGGTCTGTGAGAGCAGGAATTCTTACTGGTTGGTAGGTGATCAAATACTTATGTCATGCAATAAAATGCAAATTAATTATTTAAAAATCATACAATGTGATTTTCTGGATTTTTGTTTTAGAGTCCGTCTCTCACAGTTGAGGTGTACCTATGATAAAAATTACAGACCTCTACATGCTTTGTAAGTAGGAAAACCTGCAAAATCGGCAGTGTATCAAATACTTGTTCTCCCCACTGTATGTGCCCAAGGTTCCCACCACTCCCTTCAGGGACCAGGTGGTGAACCTGCAAGCGCTGCCTTTGGAGGAGGCAGACCCAGCCTTGGCACTGCTCTATCCAGTACGCGCCCTCCGTGCTTACGTAGACAGAACGCAGTGTTTCAGGACATCAGACCAGCTCTTTTTCTGTTATGGTGGGAAGCTGAAGGGAAAGGCTCTCTCCAAGCAAAGGTTGTCTCACTGGATAGTGGACGCCATTGTTTTGGCTTACCAGACGCAGGGGCGTCCATGCCCCCTAGGGGTCAGGGCTCACTCCACCCGGAGTGTGGCCTGCTCTTGGGCTCTAGCGCATGGTTGAGCTGCAGGCTGGGCGACACCCAACACATTCGCCAGATTCTATAATCTCCGAGTGGAGCCAGTGTCCTCTCATGTACTCGCCTCTACTAGTGGCCGGTAATGGACTAGGCTCAGGTGTCTTTGCTTGCTCGCCATTCCACTCCACGGACTGGATACGTGCGATATTTCCTCAGGTAGTTTCCCTGAAGCCCAGAGTTCCTCCAGCACTGTTGATGCCGACACCAGTATGTCTGCCCACTCGGTCAGGCCCTCGTGTTAGGCTAGGTGCCACCGTGTGCATGGTTCCCCCGTTGGGCGACCCCCACATGTGTATTTCCACTGTAAGCCTCCCTGAGCATGTGTCTTTCCCTTGGCAAGCCCCTTGCCACCCCTGGGGGTAAAAATTCTTCCACCTTCGGCTGGTTACCCCAGAGTTCTCCATATGTAGCCCTGAGCGGGTCATATGTGTATCCTTAAGTCCTCCCTACGGGTAGGCGCTTGGCGCATACTTCCACCTGGAATATGCTTCCCAGTGTACCTTGGTATTCCTGTGTTAAGTGGGAGTCCTTCGTCCATACTAGCTTACGACAGGGAGCTCACGCTTGTGCAGGGCACTGGATGACAGCCGAGTGGCGTGATTACATTGGGACCCCCATTCATCAGTCACTGACGTTACTCGGAGTGACTGAACGAAAGGGAACGTCTCGGTTACGTATGTAACCCTCGTTCCCTGAGGAGGGAACGGAGACGTAACGTCCCTCTGCCACTTCCGCTGTACCGCTGGAACGGCCGGGAGTTCAGTCTTGGCTCCTCAGCAGGTAAACATAATGCGATGTTGCCAGCGTACTTCCTTATATACCCACACTGTGGGGCGGAGTTACGCTATGCAAATTCCGCATGCCCATGGCATTGGCACTGCCATTGGGCGTTTTCTAGATCTCGAAGATGATAGGGTTCTAGGCGAAACCCCCATTCGTCAGTCACTGACGTTACGTCTCCGTTCCCTCCTCAGGGAACGAGGGTTACATACGTAACCGAGACGTTCTTTTTGCGTATGTGTGGTTTCAGTTGTTCCTATCTTTTTTTAGTAAATTTAGAAGAAAAAAAAATTATGAAATCTTTGGGGAATTTAGATTTGTTTTTAAAATTGTTCACGCTCAAATTTGTGCGTACGCATGCTTAGTTAATGAGACCCAATGCACGCAGCCCCCTCAGAAACTGCCCATGCATGCACTGCTCCCATCTTAGATGATTCTTTAGACAAGTGAAACACGGTTTGGATGAAGGGCTGATTTAAAATATCTAACTTCTCAAAGTCAGACACTATTCCATTTTAATTCCTCAGAATTAAATGCCGCCATAATCACCAAACAAGTGAAACATGGTCTGAATGATAGGCTGAATTAAAATATCTAACTTCTCAAAGTAAGATATTTAATTTTAATTCCTCAGAATTAAAAATGCAGCCAGACGATACTGTTTTAATATTTATTTATACGGTCTCGTAATCTACACGTTCACAATATATTTGACTTTTATCCCTCGAGAAGAAAGTCAACAGGTGCAAGGCTGAAACACCCGAAAGCGCACGGCTGTACGTGTCAAGATATTTTTCAATGAACACAGCCAGCACCCTCAGGAGCTGGCTGTGCATGCCTCGCACCCAAACAGTATCACATGCACACCAATCGCATGTGTCAATTTTATTGCAGACTCGTAATCTACGCGCTACCTCAGCAAACGTGAGATCGAGCCTTGCATTAGACTTTTATTTCCTCGAGAATAAAGTCAACAGGAGCGGAGCTTAAAAACTCCTGATAGTGCATGCTTTTCTTTACATATCGGGACATTTTAAGAATGAACACTGTGAACATAATACCCAGGTGAATGAAGTGGCGAGCTCTCATTTACTACTTCAACTGCCTCGATGCTGAGCACATCTAATTCCTCAGAATCAGATTGCGTAGCCAGAATCAGAAAGTGCCGCAGCAGTCTCAAGCCCTGAGCCGACGCGCCGCCTCGGCGGACGCGGGACCTGAACCGCGGGGAGCGCGAGCCTGGCCTGGCCGGCCGGGGCCTCATCGGGGGATCGCGGGAGCGCAGCACTCTGATCGGTAGTGCTTCACAGTGGTCGCAGGCAGCCCCCCCTCGAGAGCTGCCCAGGCGTGCTGCGCTCCCAAGCAGTGTACACACAGCAATTTAGGGCAGGGGTACACACACCACTTAAACTGCTCGCTCGCCATTGTAACAAAACACTTCACAGAATACACTTTTCTTGACTAAATATACAGAGTGTTTTCTAACTGTGTTTGTTTTAGGATCAGACAGAACACAGCGCTTGCCGAAGAGAAAAAAGCTAACTCTGTTGTGTGCCAGCATCCCTTTGTAGCTTCCGTGTAGCCGTCAGATTCTACGTCATGACGTAGCGCCAATCAGGAATGGAATAGTTTCATTCACGCTTCAGACGCGCTACGTTAAGGGAGCATCCCCAAAGTGTCGTTACCGACGTAGTGCGAGTTCCCTCGAAAGGAAACTGAAGGATTTGCAGGACCTGAAGGATTTTTCTGAAGAACATTGGGCAGTTTAACTGCTCAGGACAAACACACAAATCCCAGAAACGACACAATCCAGGTAACAACACACAGTATTAAGAATCAAGGGTACGTAAACTTTTGAACAGGGTCATTTTTATAAATTCAGATTGTTTTTGTCTTGTGGACTATATGTTAACATCTTTCATGTAAAATATCTTATTCAGGACAGTATTAAATAAAGAATAACATGCATTTTGCATGATCCATCTTATATCGTTAAAATAATTAACATTTTGCAGATTCTGCAAGGGCTATGTAAACTTTTGAGCGAGACTATATATATATATATATATATATATTATATATACGTTTTATATATATATATATATATACAGCTCTGGAAAAAATTAAGAGACCACTTAACATTGAGAAATCAATGTTAAGTGGCCTCTTAATTTTTTCCAGAGCTGTATATATACACTCACCTAAAGGATTATTAGGAACACCTGTTCAATTTCTCATTAATGCAATTATCTAATCAACCAATCACATGGCAGTTGCTTCAATGCATTTAGGGGTGTGGTCCTGGTCAAGACAATCTCCTGAACTCCAAACTGAATGTCAGAATGGGAAAGAAAGGTGATTTAAGCAATTTTGAGCGTGGCATGGTTGTTGGTGCCAGACGGGCCGGTCTGAGTATTTCACAATCTGCTCAGTTACTGGGATTTTCACGCACAACCATTTCTAGAGTTTACAAAGAATGGTGTGAAAAGGGAAAAACATCCAGTATGCGGCAGTCCTGTGGCGAAAATGCCTTGTTGATGCTAGAGGTCAGAGGAGAATGGGCCGACTGATTCAAGCTGATAGAAGAGCAACTTTGACTGAAATAACCACTCGTTACAACCGAGGTATGCAGCAAAGCATTTGTGAAGCCACAACACGCACAACCTTGAGGCGGATGGGCTACAACAGCAGAAGACCACTCATCTCCACTACAAATAGGAAAAAGAGGCTACAATTTGCACGAGCTCACCAAAATTGGACAGTTGAAGACTGGAAAAATGTTGCCTGGTCTGATGAGTCTCGATTTCTGTTGAGACATTCAGATGGTAGAGTCAGAATTTGGCGTAAACAGAATGAGAACATGGATCCATCATGCCTTGTTACCACTTTGCAGGCTGGTGGTGGTGGTGTAATGGTGTGGGGGATGTTTTCTTGGCACACTTTAGGCCCCTTAGTGCCAATTGGGCATCGTTTAAATGCCACGGCCTACCTGAGCATTGTTTCTGACCATGTCCATCCCTTTATGACCACCATGTACCCATCCTCTGATGGCTACTTCCAGCAGGATAATGCACCATGTCACAAAGCTCGAATCATTTCAAATTGGTTTCTTGAACATGACAATGAGTTCACTGTACTAAAATGGCCCCCACAGTCACCAGATCTCAACCCAATAGAGCATCTTTGGGATGTGGTGGAACGGGAGCTTCGTGCCCTGGATGTGCATCCCACAAATCTCCATCAACTGCAAGATGCTATCCTATCAATATGGGCCAACATTTCTAAAGAATGCTTTCAGCACCTTGTTGAATCAATGCCACGTAGAATTAAGGCAGTTCTGAAGGCGAAAGGGGGTCAAACACAGTATTAGTATGGTGTTCCTAATAATCCTTTAGGTGAGTGTATATATATATATATATATATATATATATATATATACATAAAAGGCCTATTTCTCTCAAATATTGTTCACAAATCTGTCTAAATCTGTTAGTGAGCACTTCTCCTTTGCCGAGATAATACATCCACCTCACAGGTGTGGCATATCAAGATGCTGATTAGACAACATGATTATTGCGCAGGTGTGCCTTAGGCTGGCCACAATAAAAGGCCACTCTAAAATGTGCAGTTTTATCACACAGCACAATGCCACAGATGTTGCAAGTTTTGAGGGAGCATGCTGACTGCAGGAATGTCCACCAGAGCTGTTGCCCGTGAATTGATTGCTCATTTCTCTACCATAAGCCGTCTCCAAAGGCGTTTCAGAGAATTTGGCAGTACATCCAACCGGCCTCACAACCGCAGACCACGTGTAACCACACCAGCCCAGGACCTCCACATCCAGCATCTTCACCTCCAAGATCGTCTGAAACCAGCCACCCGGACAGCTGCTGCAACAATCGGTTTGCATAACCAAAGAATTTCTGCACAAACTGTCAGAAACCGTCTCAGGGAAGCTCATCTGCATGCTCGTCATCCTCATCGGGGTCTCGACCTGACTGCAGTTCGTTGTCGTAACCGACTTGAGTGGGCAAATGCTCACATTTGATGGCGTCTGGCACTTTGGAGAGGTGTTCTCTTCACGGATGAATCCCGGTTTTCACTGTACAGGGCAGATGGCAGACAGCGTGTATGGCGTCGTGTGGGTGAGCGGTTTGCTGATGTCAACGTTGTGGATCGAGTGGCCCATGGTGGAGGTGGGGTTATGGTATGGGCAGGCGTATGTTATGGACAGTGAACACAGGTGCATTTTATTGATGGCATTTTGAATGCACAGAGATACCGTGACGAGATCCTGAGGCCCATTGTTGTGCCATTCATCCACGACCATCACCTCATGTTGCAGCATGGATCTGTACACAATTCCTGGAAGCTGAAAACATCCCAGTTCTTGCATGGCCAGCATACTCACGCAAAGCATGCAGTTCACAGTTAAGTGGTATATTTACACAGATTTTTAACCTTTCCCTTAATATGCAAATTGTCCCACAAATTTGGAAACACTCCACAGTTGTTCCTGTGGCAAAATGTAGGGTTTTAAACGATTTCAGACCAGTAGGCCTCACCTCTCTGGTGATGAAAACATTTGAGAAGATCGTGAGAGGGGAAATATTGAAGCATGTAGAAGATAAATTAGATCCCTTTCAGTTGTGTATAGGGCAGGGAGGGGTGTTGAAGATGCCGTTACGACCCTAGTGCATTTAGTAGCTCAACATCTGGAGACTCCAAAAGCAAGGGCACGGCTGGCTTTCATTGATTTTTCATGTGCATTCAACACAATTAGGCCACATGTGTTAGCTGAGAAGCTTGTGGAATTATTTAACCTGGATCTTAATCTGGTAGGATGGATAGTCAATTTTTTAACGAATAGGACACAGTGTGTGCGTGTCAATGGTCAGCTGTCCTCCATGTTATGTTCCTTCACAGGTTCTCCTCAAGGGTGCGTACTTTCGCCCCTGCTTTTTATTTTATATACCAATGATTGTAGTACTACATTGGACAAGAGATATATATTGAAGTTTGCGGATGACACTGTTATTGTGAGCCTTTTAGCAAATGAGGAGACATCGCATGGTTCTGTGGTGGAGGACATTGTTTCTTGGTGTACAAACTGCGGCCTAAATTTAAATATACCTAAGACCAAGGACATGATTATAGACTTTGGAAAGTCTGTCATTTCTGTCTCTCCTACTGTAATCAATGGTAGGGATCTTGAGCTGGTGGATGAGTATAGATATTTGGGTACAATGATTGATAATAAATAAAATTTTGACGCCAACACTGATGCCATTTGTAAAAAGGTCCAACAACGTTTGTTTTTTCTTTTAAGGTATGTAAAGTGCTAATGACACTGTTTTATCAGAGTTTTACTGAATCTGTTATTTCTTACTGTGTCATTGTATGGTTTGATTGTATTACCTTGTCTAGTAGAAACAGAGTGACCAAGTTAATTAAGACTGCATCCAGGATTATCGGAGTTCAACAGATATCACTTCAAGACATTTTTAAAGAGCGCATTGTTAAAAAAGGCTATGTGATAATTAATTCCCCTTCCCATCCATTACATAGAGAGTTTGTGGTACTTCCATCAGGTCGCAGATATAGAGCAATGGGGGGGAGAACGAAAAGGTTTAAACACTCATTCATACCGACTGCTATTTCTGTGTTAAATCAGTTGTAATCATGGATAATATGCTGTCAATTTTAAATGAATGTCTATGTGTGTGACTGTATAAATGTTATGTGTGTGGCACCTGTGCAAACTAAATTTCCTAAACGGATGAAATAAACTGAACTGAACTGATCTGATCTGATGTGTTCCCCAGGTAAGAACACATCAGTGTTCTTACGCACACGCACCCGGCCATCCACGTGATGTAAAAGAAAACGTGATTCATCAGACCAGGCCACCTTCTTCCATTGCTCCGTGGTCCAGTTCTGATGCTCACGTGCCCACTGTTGGCACTTTCGGCGATGGACGGGGTCAGCATGGGCACCCTGACTGGTCTGCGGCTATGTAGCCCCATACGCAAAAAACTGAGATGCACTGTGAGTTCTGACACCTTTCTATCAGAACCAGCATTAACTTATTGAGCAATTTGAGCTACAGTAGCTTGTCTGTTTGATCGGACCACACGGGCCAGCCTTCGCTCCCCACATGCATCAATGCGCCCATGACCCTGTCGCTGGCTCACCACTGTTTCTTCCTGGGACCACTTTTGATAGATACTGACCACTGCAGACCGGGAACACCCCACAAGAGCTGCAGTTTTGGAGATGCTCTGACCCAGTCGTCTAGCCATCACAATTTGGCCCTTGTCAAACTCGCTCAAATCCTTACACTTGCCCATTTATCCTGCTTCTAACACATCAACTTGAGGACAAAATGTTCACTTGCTGCCTAATATATCCCACCCACTAACAGGTGCCGTGATGAAGAGATAATCAGTGTTATTCACTTCACCTGTCAGTGGTCATAATGTAATTCCTGATCGGTGTATGTAAACTGGTTTATTAATTTATAGTGTTAACAAAAATTCAATATTGATGTCATGTACTGTAGTAACAGCAAGCAAAGTATGTTGTAAAACAATGACAGAGCCAGAGAACAAAGGCAGAGCATTAGTTTATAATGTGCAGTATATCCAATTAAATAATTCATATTATTAATCAAAGTGACATCTGTTTGTTACTCTGTTTGCAGGTTTTGTGTACAGCAGCCAATTGACAACCTGACATTTAGAAACAGCATTCTTCTCGTGGAAGAACTCAGTTACACATCAGTCCTCTTACCAGTGGTAAGAGGACCACTGGTATCAACATTATACTTATATTTCTGATTTCAACAGAGAAGAATCTGCATGATCCTATGCATTTTCTGTTCTGAAACTTGCCAGTTAATGATATAATAGGGACCACTGTCGTTTTGCCACACTCATCACTTCACTGCCATTCACAAATCCTCTCCCGTGGCCTCATGGGATAGTAAAGTGTCACACACTTCAGAATCTCACCCGAATTAGGTCATCCGGGTACTTTTTGCCTACTCTTTTATAAGTGCTGTGAATTCGGACATACTTCTTTTGCCACATACTGTTTTTCGCCTACTATATAGTAGGGAAGTATGTGAAATTGGTTGCAGTCATTGTGTCGTACAGTCTAAACGGGGAAAGAGTTTAGACTCTATAAGCTCCGCCCCTCACTTCTGCCATTGTTGCTGCTGGTCTGAAACTGCTGGCGCTGCAGTTCTGCAGCTGGATACTTTTGATGTCTGGCTCAGTCTGCTTACAGTAGCCACGCCTCAAACTCTTGGTTGAGCTGGAAAGAGATTGACGGATCTGAATGGACCGCTCTCATTTTTATATTGTTTATATGGTGCCTGGTGTGGCTCAGTGTTTGCACGTTTGGGGGAGATAAACCCATGAATGGCATACTGTACCATCTTGTACTGTTTGCCTTGTGGTTTCTCCAGTATAAACAATCTGTTTCCATTCTGCATTATTCTTAATAAATATGCTCTGTACATGGAGCCAAACGTGAACCTACCTGGTGCCTCATTTCAAACATATTTCAAATTACACACAGAATTCTGTGAAGACCTCTATTTAAAGATGCTATCATAAATGCATTCAGTTTTTAGTTTTTATTTGAATTATAAATATATATACTTGTGGGAAACACCTCCCATTATGAAAATCAGATCTAATCCAAAACCCATCTTCTCCCTATATCGAAAGGCATTCTGACTCTCTTCAGTGCTATTTTGCATCTATTAATAGCTCATAGGTGTACTGTCAAAAGCCAATGGTGCCCAGATTTGAAATATTTTAATAGACTTCAAATTTGGCTTTATATATTCTGTCCTGCATTCGCCACTTTAAAATGGTGAAAAAAAGCAATAAAAAAACATTACATCCTCAAAAGGTGTTACATATACGTATCGTTCAAGAAATGTATCATGGGGTAATATTTAATTTTGCAGCATTAGTAGGTTGTAACTTCACTTATTGCCACAAACACTCACAATCACCAGCCTCGATGCTCATGGCAACAAATTATATGCATAGTGTTCCCCCCCCCCCCCCCCCCCAATGGAGTAATGACACTGTCACAGTAAACAATATAAGCTACACATTAAAAGGCAAAAACAAGTCGTACTGTTTGGCCTAATCATTATTGGGAGGATCGTAGACAGAGTGCTGCGGTTACATTTATAAAGTAAAACTCAATATTGATAAAGCTGGTTGTTACTTCACATTAGGCAAATTTACCTTTTTTTAATCTACATTTTTATAAAACTTTTTTATGTTTGTGTGTTGTACTGTATCTCATAAAAAAACATACAACAGTAAATATGCCTATGCAGATTTACACATGAGCATGCACAGGGAAATGCTATTCATTTGTAATGTGTATTTTGCAAGTGGTAAGGTGATATGTTTAAGACTATATGTAATTACTAATGTCTATTTGTTATTATGTTTGCAGATTTTGTGTACAGCAACCAATGGACAACCTGACATTCACAAACAGCATTCTCCTCGTGGAGGGACTGAAAGTTACACTTCAGTCATCTCAGCCTGTTTTCATCCTGCTTCTCTTGGCTTATGTTTTTACAATGGTATCAAACATTGGACTTATATTTCTGATCTCAACAGAGAAGAATCTGCATGACCCAATGCATTTTTTGTTCTGTAACTTGCCGCTGAATGATATAATAGGGACAACTGTCATTTTGCCCCGCTTGCTGCAGGACATTTTAAGGGAACCATCAGAGCGCTATATATCATATGCTGAGTGTGTTATTCAAGCTTATTTTGTGCATGTATTTACAGCAGCATGCCACTATGTGCTGATGATCATGGCCTTTGACAGATATGTGGCTATATGTAATCCATTGCGATACACAACTATAATGACCAATAAAATGGTTATTAAACTATCAGCATTTGCTTGGGGCCTGGCCATTCTTTTAGTGACTATTATGATTGGACTCACTCTGCGTCTGTCTCACTGTAGGTATAAAATTGAAAACCCTTTCTGTGACAATGCCTCACTGTTTAAACTGTCCTGTGAAAATGTGGTCATAAATAATGTGTATGGACTTGTTTATACTATCATTGTACTCAGTCTGTCAGCGCTGTGTATATTCTTAACATATGTCAAGATTGCTTCTGTATGCGTAACCAGCAAAAACAAAGCACTCAACAGCAAAGCCATAAAAACCTGCAGCACTCATTTAGCTGTTTATTTAATCATGTTTATTTCTGGAGCCACTTTTATTTTTCTTCATCGTTTTCCTGAATACTCTGACAGCAGGAAACTAGCTAGTATAATGTTTCACATTGTACCACCAGGATTAAATCCTTTAGTATATGGTTTACAAACCAAAGAGATAAGACAAAAGATTGTAAAAAACTGGTGGAGAAAAAAATGAATTCTTCAATGGATTATGTATCTTCATAACATAGTCAATATTATTTTAAAAGATTTTGTGTATGTGAAAATATTTAAATAATATTTAGAATAAATATAGTAATAAGAATAACTGTAGTACTGTAAGACTGCAAACTAACTTTGTTCTGTACTCAAATCCTTTTCAGTATTTATCAGTGTTTGTATGAGAATTGTTCAATAACTAATTTAAATTAAGTTGTAAGCACATATTACCTGGAAAAAGAAAAGAAAATAAACAACAAGAAAAGAGCACATGTTCATTTTGGCTCATTATAAGCGCAAAAATCAACTTTAAAAAAGAGACTCTTTAAAATTCTTTGAAAAGAGAACAAAAAAGGGCACATATATGCATAGGATACAACAACGCTGGGTTAGCAACAAAACCTGGGAAAGGGTAAAACAAAAAAAAGTGCAGATGTTAACAGCTTAGCTAACCCACTCCACATCCATTAAAAACAAAACAAACAAGCACTAGAGAAATGTTTATGAGCCTTTGGCTATGGAATTACACAGCTTCAGTTTTGCTAAGGATGACTCTATGCTCAAACATTTGAGGAAACCTGAGGGTTAGCAAAGGTCTTTTCCTGCTTCCTTGTGAAAACATCACTATACACAGTTTAGACCGAACTGGTTTGTTGAGATCAGTGTTGTATTAAAGACCCCCTGTGGTGTTAATGTTGTTTAGATGTCTATGTGGTGTTTTTAATATGCTTTAAGACAAACCATGTGCAAATTCATGTCAACACCATTGCTGAGTATTTTCTCCTTAAAACTGCAGTGTACCAAAGAGAGTCTCAAAAATGTGGTTTGAAATCGCTGGTGTTTCTTACATCGCAAATTACCTTGTAACCAATCGCGTCAGCGCGCTGGTGGGCTTTAGCATATCATCATTACTATGCTGCAAAGCAGTTGAGTCTCAAGAGAAGCCAGGTTATCCCGGTATATTTTTCTGTTGATATGAAAATCGTGTACATTTAGCAATATAGCAGGTGAATTATGTATATAATGTATATTACGATGTTATGATGAGCTATATGCCTTTCTCCACTGACGTTCTATGATGTTAAAAGCATTTCTAAAGATGCTGATTTTTAAAAGGTAGACTGGTGAATGGGAACATTGTTTGTGTAACATTAGCAACACATTATTAGCTGTTTGATAACGTAGTCAAGCAAAAGGCTAATCATATTAATTACCGTTATGTGTCCAACGTTGTAAAGAGCGATAACATTGTGCAGCGTTTACAGTAAAGTTGAGTGAGTGGATCTTTGAGCTGGTGAGAGTGAGTGGATGCAGGGCTCATTTGCATATTCATGGCTCCACGTGTAGTAAATGAAGCAAGGGTGTAGAGTAGAGACCTGCGCCCTGACGGATTTTTCAGTCCCGCTCCCACAGGATTCTGTCTCGCTCCCACCCGCTCCCGCAAAAATATACATTAGCTTCTCCCGCAACATTCATGTTTTGTCCCGCGCCCGCTCACAAAAGCCTGCATAAAAGTATAGATTTTTTCTGTACGTCCATGAAACAGTTTCAAGTAATTTAACATAAAAGCAAGCGCGTGCATGGTTTGGCGTGGCAGAATGCGCGCAAAGTGCACTCTCTTAATAACTCCTAAAAAGCTGACATCTCAGTTCATCGCAATCTCACAAAGCTCCGTTATGAAGTTGACTGCACAATGAATCTTTCATAATGTCTACACTTTCTTTGTTATAATCAGAGGATTTGCCAGCATGCAGAATTTAGCACTGAACAAAAACTCACTTTGAGCGGAGAGTGGATTCTTAAATCTTAAATGCATCTGATTGGCCATTGCGTTTTAGAAATCAACACATATGTCTGTGATTGGCTACATTGCACAACGCAGCAAAAACATGTTATAAACAGAAACTCTGCCTATGCTTGTGCCTGTAAATCATTTTTTTTGTTTTAGTTGTTCTTATTGCTTTTGTGCAATAGATGAATAACAATTTATTTGTTTTTAGATGTTTTATTTTTAGATATTTCTATTTTGCGGGAGTCCCACGAATAGTTTTATTCTCCCGCAACCCCCACACACACGAGTACCTTACCGCCTGCACCCGCACTTGACCATCAAATCTAGTCCCGCGCCGCACTTTATTGCGTTGGGTCCCCCGAGTTCCGCGGTAGTCCCGCGGGAGTGCAGGTCTCTAGTGTAGAGTTACATTCAAGCTATTTTAAGGCATGAATACTTTTTTTTCAAAAGGAGATTTTGGTGATCAAAGATGAGTTTTAAGGGATGCAATTATTGACTACGGGGGACTTTAAATATACATTAGTCATATATATTTAAAAAATACCTTTGTGGAAAAAAGTGAAACTTAAATTTTAAAAGTACCTTTATTCACATTTACATTGAATCATTTAGCAGACGCTTTTATCCAAAGCGACTTACAACTGAGGAATACAGGAAGCGATCCGTCATGGACACTGCTTAGAGTAGCATAAACTAGAATAGAGAGGGAATAGAGAATTTTATTTTATTTATTTATTTTTTTTAAGATGAGGTTAAGTGCTCACGGAAGAGATGAGTTTTCAGCTGTCTTTTGAATGTTGTCAGTGATTCAGCATTCCAGATGGAGGTGGGGAGATCGTTCCACCAGCAAGGAACGGTGGATGAAAATGTTCTGGAGAGTGATTTTGTGCCTCTTTATAATTGCAGTCTACAACCAAAAAAAAAAAAAAAAAAAAAAGGGAAAAAAAGAATTTACACGTTACATATAGGTACTATAATAATTACTATAAATTGTGCTTAATTACATGCAGCTAACCCTAAACCACACTCTAATCCTAATACTAACCCTATAGTAAGTACATGTAGTTAATTATTATTACTCAGTACTTAAATGTATAATTACACTGTAACACGGACACCTTCAAATAAAGTGTAATCAGAAGTTATTTTGGTAATAAGATTTGGCCTTAACTTCATTTTACACTTTAAACTTCTACCCTTTTTATTCCATCATGTATCAGCCATTCTATAAATATTTAAAAATAATATTAATACTTTTAAACATCCTCAAAGTACAAACCCGATTCCAAAAAAGTTGGGACACTGTACAAATTGTGAATAAAAACAGAATTCAATGATGTGGAAGTTTCAAATTTCAATATTTTATTCAGAATACAACACAGATGACATATCAAATGTTTAAACTGAGAAAATGTATCATTTTAAGGGAAAAATAAGTTGATTTTAAATTTCATGGCATCAACACATCTCAAAAAAGTTGGGACAAGGCCATGTTTACCACTGTGTGGCATCCCCTCTTCTTTTTATAACAGTCTGCAAACGTCTGGGGACTGAGGAGACAAGTTGCTCAAGTTTAGGAATAGGAATGTTGTCCCATTCTTGTCTAATACAGGCTTCTAGTTGCTCAACTGTCAACTGCATCTTCCTCTTTATGATGCGCCAAATGTTTTCTATGGGTGAAAGATCTGGACTGCAGGCTGGCCATTTCAGTACCCGGATCCTTCTTCTATGCAGCCATGATGTTGTAATTGATGCAGTATGTGGTCTGGCATTGTCATGTTGGAAAATGCAAGGTCTTCCCTGAAAGAGGCGACGTCTGGATGGGAGCATATGTTGTTCTAGAACTTGGATATACCTTTCAGCATTGATGGTGCCCTTCCAGATGTGTAAGCTGCCCATGCCACACGCACTCATGCAACCCAATACCATCAGAGATGCAGGCTTCTGAACTGAGCGCTGATAACAACTTGGGTTGTCCTTGTCCTCTTTAGTCCGGATGACATGGTGTCCCAGTTTTCCAAAAAGAACTTCAAATTTTGATTCGTCTGACCACAGAACAGTTTTCCACTTTGCCACAGTCCATTTTAAATGAGCCTTGGCCCAGAGAAAACACCTGCGCTTCTGGATCATGTTTAGATATGGCTTCTTTTTTGACCTATAGAGTTTTAGCTGGCAACGGCGAATGGCACGGTGGATTGTGTTCACCGACAATGTTTTCTGGAAGTATTCCTGAGCCCATGTTGTGATTTCCATTACAGTAGCATTCCTGTATGTGATGCAGTGCCGTCTAAGGGCCCGAAGATCACGTGCATTCAGTATGGTTTTCCGGCCTTGACCCTTACGCACAGAGATTGTTCCAGATTCTCTGAATCTTTGGATGATATTATGCACTGTAGATGATGATAACTTCAAACTCTTTGCAATTTTTCTCTGAGAAACTCCTTTCTGATATTGCTCCACTATTTTTCGCCGCAGCATTGGGGGAATTGGTGATCCTCTGCCCATCTTGACTTCTGAGAGACACTGCCACTCTGAGAGGCTCTTTTTATACCCAATCATGTTGCCAATTGACCTAATAAGTTGCAAATTGGTCCTCCAGCTGTTCCTTATATGTAGATTTAACTTTTCCGGCCTCTTATTGCTACCTGTCCCAACTTTTTTGGAATGTGTAGCTCTCATGAAATCCAAAATGAGCCAATATTTGGCATGACATTTCAAAATGTCTCACTTTCAACATTTGATATGTTATCTATATTCTATTGTGAATAAAATATAAGTTTATGAGATTTGTAAATTATTGCATTCCTTTTTTATTCACAATTTGTACAGTGTCCCAACTTTTTTGGAATCGGGTTTGTATGTGTGTGTGTGTGTGTGTGTATGTGTGTGTGTGTGTGTGTGATAACTCAAATTCTAGAATTAGTAGTCTGTAACTTCACTTGTTGCCACTAGCAAAAAAACAACGGCCTTGCCTGCTCATTATATGACACAGTTTCCCTGTTGGGTTGATGAAAGAGAAAACTCATATAAACCCCACATTAAAAGAACAGTGAACCAGTGAGCAAGTCATACTGTTTGACTAAATCATTACAGTGAGGATATTAATGAGACTAAGGCAAGATGCAGCATTTACATTTATTACATAACATTAATGTATACAGACTGCCATCAAATGAAATTTATTTACATAGGCAACCTTTTGTTTGTGCATTTATAAATCAGGTACATTGTCAACATATATAATGTAAACTAGTTAATTGTTTTTTGTGTAGTGTTAACAAAAATTCAATATTGATGTCATGTACTGTAGGAACAGCAAGCAAAGTATGTTGTAAAACAATGACAGAGCCAGAGAAGCATTAGTTTATAATCCAGTTAAATAATTCAAGGTAATTTATATTATTAATCAAAGTGACATCTTTCTGTTACTCTGTTTGCAGGTTTTGTGTACAGCAGCCAATGGACAACCTGACATTTAGAAACAGCATTCTTCTCGTGGAGGGACTCAAAGTTACACATCAGTCCTCTTACCCTGTTTTCATTGTGCTTTTCTTGGCTTATATTTTTGCAATGGTATCAAACATTACACTTATATTTCTGATTTCAACAGAAAAGAATCTGCATAATCCTATGCATTTTCTGCTCTGTAACTTGCCAGTTAATGATATAATAGGGACAACTGTCATTTTGCCACGCTTAATGCAAGATATTTTCAGGGAAACCTCAGAGCGCTATATATCATATGTGGAGTGTGTTATTCAAGCTTATTTTGTGCATGTATTTACAGGAGCATGCCACTATGTTCTGATGATCATGGCCTATGACAGATATGTGGCTATATGTAATCCATTGCGATACACAGCGATAATGACCAATAAAATGGTTATAAAACTATCAGCATCAGCCTGGGGGCTGTCAGTACTTATGGTATCAATTCTGATAGGACTCACTGTGCGTCTGTCTCACTGCAGATCTAAAATTGAAAATCCTTTCTGTGACAATGCCTCACTATTTAAACTGTCCTGTGAAAATGTAAGTATTAATAACATGTTTGGACTTGTTTATACCATAATTGTAGCCTGCCTGTCATCAGTATCTATATTTATAACATATGTAAAGATTGCTACTCTATGTATAAGGAGCAAAAACAAAGCACTCAATAGCAAAGCCATAAAAACCTGCAGTACTCATTTAACGGTTTATTTAATCATGTTTGTTTCTGGAGCCATTTTTATTTTTCTTCATCGTTTTCCTGAATACTCTGAAAGCAGAAAACTAGGTAGTATAATGTTTCATATTGTACCACCAGGATTAAATCCTTTAGTATATGGTTTACAAACCAAAGAGATAAGACAAAAGATTGTTAAAGTTTGGTGTAGAAAAATAGGGAATTATTATGCATAATATGTTTTTTTTTTTAAACAAGAAAATGTATTGTCAATAAAAAAATATATTTTTTGTTATTGTTGATTTCAAGTGAAAACATATGTAGCTTAAATCTTTATATATATATATATATAAGATGCACTTTATGTTAGTTACATTTTCTCAGTAATTATCAATTTTCTACAAGGAAAAATTACACATGTGAACCACATTAAGTTTTTTGTTTCTTTTTCCTCCTTTAAGACAAATATGAGCATATAGACACTGCACTGTAAAAACAAACCTATAGAATCTACTCAATAAAAGTGAGGTAACAGTTTGCACTCAATTTGTTTGGGTAGACTTCATCCTATATTTTTGGCTAAAGAGTACCTGAATTTAACAGATATGATATACTAAACGAAATTAGGTAAAGTCTACCTAATATTTCTCAATACATTACACAGCTAATTACTTATAAAAATTTAGTAATAATAACTCTATTATTAGCAGAAAAACAGTTAATCTACTTAATTATTATTAATAATAATAAGTCAATAGAAATAATTAAACATTACTTATTCAGAGATGGTTAAATTTACTTAAAAATGGTCAGACACAGGACACAGTAATTTATTGGCCAAAAAAATCCTCTTTATTGACCAAATACTATGAATAAAAACATTTCTTTTTTTTTTCTTTTTTTTAACATTAATTAAAGGGACAGTTTAATTACCAGACAGTTGATGGACCCCATTGACTTCCATAGTATAGGAAAAAAAATACTTGGAAGTCAATGGCTACCATCAACTGTCTGGTTACCAAAATTCTTTAAAATATCTTCTTTTGTGTTCAACAGAACAAAGAAACTCATACAGGTTTGGAACGACATACGGGTGAGTAAATGATTGCATTATTTTAATTTTTGCGTGAACTGTCCCTTTAATGCATAAAGGTGCAAAAAGAGCTCTTGTACATTTAATTTCAAGTGACAACAAATCACAAACAACTTCTTAAAAAATTGAAAAATAAACAGGTCTCCATGGGATAAAACAGTCTGTGACAGTACAACAACTCATTCCATTAATTTGCACTTGAGGCTTTGAACCTTTTTGAGAGGTTTTGCTGCATCAAGTTCCAAAAAAAGTTTTTGGAAGACGTCAAATGTGTATTTAAGTGTTTTGGGGTACTCCAGGTTGAGGGCATACATCAACCCCATCAACAGAATGCATGCTGTGGTTTTGTTTCCACATCCAGTCAGTACTTTGTTACCCTCTATAACAACCCACACATCTGATGGATCCTCCTCGGCTGTGGGATTGTGCATCACCAAAACTTTCATTACTTGGTTTGTGTGGCCCCCAAGTTCGTCTTCCTGTTAAAAAGAAAAACTTATGTTAGTTTAAGCATATTGAAGGGTTAGTTCACCCAAAAATGAAAATTAGCCCATGATTTACTCACTCTCAAGTCATCCTAGGTGTATATGACATTCTTCTTTCAGACGAACACAATCAGAGTTATATTAAAAATGTCCTGGCTAATCCAAGCTTTATAATGGCAGTGACTTGTTGGGTCATTTCTGAAGTCCATAAAAGTGCATCTATCCATCTGCTCCACACGGCTCCGGGGGGTTAATAAAGGCCTTCTGAAGCGAACCGATGTGTTTGTGTAAGAAAAATATCTCGCAGTTCAAAATGCTTACGCTACGTAACTGGTGTGCAATGTCGTCAGACGTGGCGCAAGCATTTTGAACTGCGAGAGGCGCGGACGCTACACTTTTTCCGTAAGTTGAATACGGAAGGCGATTCACCGGAAGCTAGATAATTTACTTTATAGAGAGGTATTAATTTAACTACATGTTTATTTTTGAGGTTGTAGTTTGCAGTGGTGTAGAACTGGACTGCATTATATTAAGAGGTGTTTCTAATATCTTGATGACTCCATTTATTTACATGAATCCCATATTTATGGATATTAGAAACACCTTTCAATATAATGAATAACTATTCCAGTATAACAATACATTTCTATATGGTCTATTGAATAATGTACTATAACCTGATTTTAACATTGTACATAATTTATATTCATAGCCTATATGTTGCATTTACATTAATGCAAATGATAGAAGTTTATAATTTCCTTAAAGTTTAATGCACATATTCTGGAAAATAATTACACTAACTACACTTGTGCAATCTGCAAACCCAAGTTCACTAAACACATAGGCCTAACACATAAGTCAATTAAAGTGAATTGGCATAAAATAGACTAAAATCATAGAACCGATATATTAATGATCACAAAAGGAACATAAAAAGCATTACATGTGTTAATATATTTAGCTTTTTGTCGGTGTCATCACAGCACATGCTAATCGCTGTAAACTCATACATACTCATGTGCTCAGACAGATACTTAACTTTATGGTGCAAGTTTCTAGACGTATTTACTGCATGCACCGAAAAACAAAATTAGTATAGCGAACTTGAACTTACAAAAATATTTGTAAAGGAGGACATTTATAACGAATGAAGCACATCGCGCCAACACAGGCATACGAAAACACACGCACAAACGGACAAGTATATTAATATAACTTTTAATTGTAAATTAATGCCTATTATAAACCCCAAACCATTTTTAACATACATTAAATGAAACAACCCCACAGAAAGGCATACATTAATTGTCATATAAATCCGTAAATAATAACAATTATACAACTACTTTATGATTTGATCCCTTCTAACACAGAACACTTAAGATTATCATATAAATGCAAGAAAACTTTAACATTAATTATCCAGCATACCACATTAACAGTTTTACTGCTATTTTTATTATTTTCTCTGCCTTGATTGCCTACCCTGTCCTCAGGACATCAACCGTCTTTCTCTCTCTCTCTCTCTCTCTCTCTATCTCTCTCTCTCTCTCTCTCTCTCTCTCTCTCTCGTTAATAAAAACGCGGTCTCAAGGAAGGCAAAAACGGAGAGAAAAAGATGTGGTGTGGACAAGGCCTTAGTCACACATTCGCAATAAGCTGCAGATCATTTCAGCCATGTACATAACACTAATGGCAGCTAATATTTTAGTTATCAATGTAAATTTTTACTCGCATTCGCAGGTGCCAGTATATGACCCTGTACGTCACTCCACTCGACCAAACTCAAATTCGACAAGATAACAGAAAGCGAGCAAATTACAAATCTTTTGGTAAATCTTACCACTAAATAAGTTAACATTTGCATTAAAAAAATATATCAACATGATAAACAACAAAAATAAACTTACCTGCACCTCAACATTTCGGAGTCCTGCTGGAAGACGTTGAATTTAAATTCCGTGATTCCCGCCTGGAGGTTGACGTTGAGGCATGCGCAATTTGCGATGACATAACTAATATTGTGGGGTATGTTTTACTTATTTTTTTAATGTTGCGGATATTACTGTTAACAAATAGGTAGTGTAGTTAGAATGTACCCATTTTATATAGATTCTACTTGCTAACTAATATACTTAAGTAAAATATAACTGATTTTCAAGGGTTGTATTTAACACCCTCCTGCATAATTTTTTTACAATATGGGACGTTATTTAAACAATATTGAGGTGAAAGTGATTTAATAGAGTGAATGTAACAAATTTCTGTTTAAACTTGAATTTCAAATATTTTATTCAAGATTATTCAATAAAAATCGATAAGATCATTGAATAAAATAATATTTTACTACATTTTTGAATAAAATACAAAAATACATAATCTGCATCACTCTAATAGACAGAAATTTATTGAGACTACATTGGTGACAGTTTATGTAGATGATCAATTCAAAATACTGCATGTTGTTCAATTGTATAGTGAAATTTTATTTCCTTCATATACTTGGAAGAGTCATGTAAATACTCGTGCAATGCAGCATTTATATTGCTCTTTGACAATACTAGTAAGTTCCAAATACTAAAGTGTCACACTTTACTATAAACTCGTCACATACTAAAAGCAAATATATAATGGGGTCATGAGGTCAGTTTACCCTGTTGGGATGATGGCAATGTCACAGAAACAAATATAAACCACACATTAAAAGGTAAGGGTCATTGAAAATGTATTCAGAGTGCTACAAGTCAAACTGTTTGACCGAATCATTATAATAAAGATCTAAGACTGAGGCAAAATGCTCAGTTTTTTTTTTATAAAGTAATACTGTATTGATGAATACAGATGCACCGTTTCTTCACATTAAGAAATGTTGTCTGTGTATCCGAAATTTACCTACATTGCTGTGAACAAATACTTCTTTTTTTTTTTTTCATTTGTTAATCTATATGCAGTGTTAAAAATAATATTGTTGCCATGTAGTGACAGCAAGTAATATGTTTTTTTCAAAATATGCTCAATATTTCCATGTAACACCTTTTATTTTGTAATATGCATTATACACAATCATCCACAATCGATCATTTACCTATACTGTTAATGAAAATGACACTTTTGTTTGTTACTTTGTTACTTTTGGTTTTGTTAGGGCAGCTGTAGGAGCTATACTTACTATCTTATTTAATTTTTATAAATTTGTTAATTTAAATCTTTTGGTTATAATATTGTTAATGTTTATTTCTGTGAGTTTGTGCCCTCTATAGGTGTAATTGTAAAGGACATTTAAAAGGATATGCCACCCCTGACAGTCCCACTGGTGCAAGAGCATGCAGTCTTTTGACCATGCACATGGACCCAAGATGGCATGGTGTAACAAACTTGCTAGCTGCGTTTAGGGATGCAGAGTAGAGATCCACGATTTTGGATTTTTTGCCGATATCCGATATGCCGATATACCGATTGTTTGGCTGATAGTCAATAGACAATACAAGCCAATATATGCATGCTGCTGGGTGAAGAAAACAAGCTGCTGCATCAGCAGACATGCATACATCTGCACAATGGCTAAACATAGACAGGACGGGATAGGACAAACAATTCTTAACTCTAGTGGCCTATGACTATGTGTGCCTGGGCTGCCACGCCGAACGGCTTGTGGCTTATGACTATGTGTGCCTGGGCTGCCATGCCGAATGGCTTAACTCTAGTGATCTATGACTTTGTTTGCCTGGGCTACCACGCCGAATGGCTTAACTCTAGTGGCCTGTCAATATATGTGTGCCTGGGCTACCACACCGAATGGCTTAACTCTAGTGGCCTATGACTATGTTTGCCTGGGCTACCATGCCAAATGGCTTAACTCTAGTGGCCTGTGACTATGTGTGCCTGGGCTACCACACCGAATGGCTTAACTCTAGTGATCTATGACTTTGTTTGCCTGGGCTACCACGCCAAATGGCTTAACTCTAGTGACCTATGACTATATGTGCCTAGGCTACCATGCTGAATGGCTTAACTCTAGTGGCCTGTGACTGTGTGTGCCTGGGCTGCCATGCCAAATGGCTTAACTCTAGTTACCTATTTCAGTGGTTCCCAACCTTTTTTACTCGAAGGCCCCTCTCCGAATCAATACTGCAAGGACCAACCCCTGCCTTTTTTATTTACAAAAACATTTGTGAACATGTATTCTAGTGTTATTACTTTTCAACTGCATGTTATTATTTTTTTAAATAATTACAAATAATTTAATAATTTAATTTAAAATATAATTTTTTTATTCAAGATAGATTTAAACCTTCAGTGTTCTTTTTTGCAAACATTCTTTGCAGACATTCTTTACAACTTAAAAGTACTTACTCTGCTCTGTACAGTACAATAAGTACAAATAAGCAGAAGTCAACCTGCCATACCAAAACAAGAACACAGGGAGATGCCAAAGGACTGCATATAACTACTATACGGATCCATTCATAGTTAATGAACACGCTAAAATACAAATGAAAAATAAAATAATTCTGAATGTGTGGAAACATCAATAATAACGTGCCTGTGCGTGGCTAATGTACGACTCCTGTATGTCACTGTAATCGTCTTTACCTTCATTACAATCGTTATTCAAACAAAACTTTATTCAGTGAGCCAAGAGCGCACATACATCAATAATAACGAACACGCACGTGCCTAATGTATGTCACTGTAATCGCCTTTACTCATCCATCAAAACTTTTTTAGCGACACTGGTTTTCTTTATCCAGCTGAAATGTGTAGTTTGTGTATCCTGTGTTCATGAAGCGGTTAGGTGTATTGAGCCGCCGTTCAGTCTGTATTTCACACAGCGCGATTAGAAATGCCTTAGGCTGCTCCAAATCCAAAACAATCACAGAATACGTACAGAGGCAGTTCTTTGTTTTAATTAATTTTTTTAATTGATATAATTTATCTTTTATTATTTAACATATTAATAATAAAATTAATGAATTATATTAATATATTTAAATTAATTTTACAGGTTGGGAACCACTGACCTACACTCACCTAAAGGATTATTAGGAACACCTGTTCAATTTCTTATTAATGCAATTATCTAATCAACCAATCACATGGCAGTTGCTTCAATGCATTTAGGGGTGTGGTCCTGGTCAAGACAATCTCCTGAACTCCAAACTGAATGTCAGAATGGGAAAGAAAGGTGATTTAAGCAATTTTGAGCGTGGCATGGTTGTTGGTGCCAGACGGGCCGGTCTGAGTATTTCACAATCTGCTCAGTTACTGGGATTTTCACGCACAACCATTTCTAGAGTTTACAAAGAATGGTGTGAAAAGGGAAAAACATCCAGTATGCGGCAGTCCTGTGGGCGAAAATGCCTTGTTGATGCTAGAGGTCAGAGGAGAATGGGCCGACTGATTCAAGCTGATAGAAGAGCAACTTTGACTGAAATAACCACTCGTTACAACCGAGGTATGCAGCAAAGCATTTGTGAAGCCACAACACACACAACCTTGAGGCGGATGGGCTACAACAGCAGAAGACCCCACCGGGTACCACTCATCTCCACTACAAATAGGAAAAAGAGGCTACAATTTGCACGAGCTCACCAAAATTGGACAGTTGAAGACTGGAAAAATGTTGCCTGGTCTGATGAGTCTTGATTTCTGTTGAGACATTCAGATGGTAGAGTCAGAATTTGGCGTAAACAGAATGAGAACATGGATCCATCATGCCTTGTTACCACTGTGCAGGCTGGTGGTGGTGGTGTAATGGTGTGGGGGATGTTTTCTTGGCACACTTTAGGCCCCTTAGTGCCAATTGGGCATTGTTTAAATGCCACGGCCTACCTGAGCATTGTTTCTGACCATGTCCATCTTTTTATGACCACCATGTACCCATCCTCTGATGGCTACTTCCAGCAGGATAATGCACCATGTCACAAAGCTCGAATCATTTCAAATTGGTTTCTTGAACATGACAATGAGTTCACTGTACTAAAATGGCCCCCACAGTCACCAGATCTCAACCCAATAGAGCATCTTTGGGATGTGGTGGAACGGGAGCTTCGTGCCCTGGATGTGCATCCCACAAATCTCCATCAACTGCAAGATGCTATCCTATCAATATGGGCCAACATTTCTAAAGAATGCTTTCAGCACCTTGTTGAATCAATGCCACGTAGAATTAAGGCAGTTCTGAAGGCGAAAGGGGGTCAAACACAGTATTAGTATGGTGTTCCTAATAATCCTTTAGGTGAGTGTATATGACTATGTGTGCCTGGGCTATCACACCGAATGGCTTAACTCTAGTGGCCTATGGCTATGTGTGCCTGGGCTACCACGCCGAATGGCTTAGCTCTAGTGGCCTGTGACTATGTGTGCCTGGGCTGCCATGCCAAATGGCTTAACTTTAGTGGCCTATGACTATGTTTGCCTGGGCTACCACACCGAATGGCTTAACTCTAGTGGCCTATGGCTATGTGTGCCTGGGCTACCACACCGAATGGCTTAACTCTAGTGACCTATATGATTTGCGTGGTTTTAAGACATATCTTAAAATATGTCAGAGCCATTGTTTTGTCTCAAGATGCACACCAGTAATGTTTTTTTCTAAGACATGTTTATAAAATCTACTTAAATGTCCTAATTGAACTAAGGCCTACTCGTAGCTTAATCTAAGCCGTCTGTGAAACCAGGCCTAAGTGTGCCTGGGCTGCCATGCCGAATGGCTTAGCTCTAGAAAAGTGCACTGTGTGTCCTCATTAACAATAGATATCACATTGCAAGCTGATAGAGATAAGAAACCCCAGCAACCACCTGAACAAGTATCATAATTTAAGTAATTTGATAATATCATTGACATTGGGAGTTATAATGAATGACAGGAGCGTGACTCTGACATCTGAATCAGCTGCACACATTAGCATAGCTAATGAAAACATTGCCCGTGTCATTATGTCACGGTCATGTTCTGTTTCTGTTGATTATTTTTCCTGTTTGCCTGCCTGTTAGTTCTCATTAATCTCCTTGGTTACTGATTGAGTAGTTATTCTGTTCAGCTGTGAACCTGATTAATCTCCTTTGTTTGCCTCATGAATTTGTAATATGAATTTAGTATCATTTGATATAGTCATGTCAAACCCTCTATTCTCCTATTTGTATTTGTGGAAGTCATTTGGAACAATAGATAAAAAAAACGGAGCATGCCTTGAACACACGTGATGCTGAATCAGCCCAAACGCACGCATGTAAAAACTAATAAAAATTAAAATTAAATGTCATTGCTGTTGAAAATATTCCCTAACATTGCAATCTGAATTTGTTATACATGCTGCTATATAAAAGTACTAGAATTGCTATAGCTCTGTTTGAAATGCGATACAATCCCTTTAAAAGAGTTCACATGCCAGCAATGCTTTGTCTCTGTATCCTTACAGCAATTACATTGTGTGCTTGCTAACACAATATGCATGTTCACTACCTTCTGGGAAAATAGGTTGCTGCTGGAAGTGGTGTTAGTGAGACCTGCAGGGGTGCTCATCCTTTGGTCTGTGTGGGTCCTAACACCCCAGTATAGTGATGGGGACACTATACTGTCAAAAAGCACCGTCCTTCGTATGAGACGTTAAACTGAGGTCCTGACTCTCTGTGGTCATTAAAAATCCCAGGATGTCCTTCGAAAAATGAGTAGGGGTTTAACCATGGCATCCTGGCCAAATTTGCCCATTGGCCTCTGTCCATCATGGCCTCCTAATAATCTCCATATAAGATTGGCTTCATCACTCTGTCTCCTCCCCACCAATAAACTGATGTGTGGTGGGCATTTAGGTGAATATAATTCACCCGCTATATTGCTAAATGTACAAGATTTTTCATATCAACAGAAAAATATACCGGGATAACCTGGCTTCTCTTGAGATTTCCCTGCTTTGCAGCATAGTAATGATATGCTAAAGCCCACTTGCATGTTGACGTGATTGGTTAGAAGGTAGTTTGTGACGTAAGAAGGTAAAAGGCTCAAAAATATAGGTCAAAAAATAATTCACACAGTATAGCCATAATGACACAAAATGACAGTACACTTTATTGGATATCAGTAATAAACAGAAGACAAATAGAATACTTTATACAATAACTAGACCATACACACTACACTCAAAATAAATAAAACTATATAATAAATATACAATATAGTTAGCTTCTGAAAGGTCAAAGCAAGTCGCTCCCAGGCATGTCTGTACCATGGCATCCAGCCCCAGAGGAGCTGGATGTATGAGGGAGATCCATGTCCACGCCTCACCCTGTGAGGGATGCATCTGACGAGGCGATTTTCCGGGTACAAGACGCTCCCAACACCGGGCCTTATGACAGAAGCCAAGGCTTCTTCTATATCGCCAGGGAACGAAGGCAGCTGCGCGTAACCCTGATTATACGGAACAGATATCCCCTCAGGGAAAACCCCTTGGTTTTCAACCACCACTGCAGGGATCTCTTGTGCAGGAGGCCAAAAGGTATAACATTGGACGCAGCTGCCATGAGCCCCAGTATCCTCTGAAAATTCTTTACATTGATGGCATTGCCTAGCTTTATCCTGGACACCATACTCGATACATGCAGGAGACAATTGTGCCCACATCGTAGTTGAGTCCCATACCACACCCAGGAACGTAGTTCTCTGAAGTGTCAACACGCTCTTTTTCGTGTTGAGTCTCAACCCCAAGTGCTTTATATGCTCTATATATACGCTTTATACAAGGATGCGCTGGAGCCTTAGTGGGGCCAGCACTGCATCCATGCACTTGGTAAAGGTGCGAGGGGAGAGAACTAGGCCAAACGGAAGAACCCGATATTGGAGCGCTTCGCCCCCGAAAGTGAACCTTTGGAACTTCCTGTGAGAGGGAAGGATGGATATTTGGATGTATGCATCCTTCAGATCTATATTGACAACCCAGTCCTTGGATCTGATTTGGCTCACGATAATAGGAATAGTAAACATTCTGAACCTGAATCTCCTCAGAGAATGGTTCAAAAGCCGCAGATCTAAAATGGGACACTCATACTTCTTTGGAACTAAGAATTATCGGCTGTAGAACCCGGACTCCCCCTTGGGAGGAGGAATATGCTCTTTGGCCTCATTTACCAAGAGGGAGTGCACTTCCTGTTCCAACACCCAATACTGTCTATGGCAGTCCAGACCACCCCATTGAACTTTGGGGTGCGAGAATCGAATTGTATCTAGTAACCACCCTCTACAGGACCCACTGAGATATATTGGGGAGGCCTTTCCATGCCTCCAAAAAATATACTAGGAGGATCAGCCTCTCAAGGCTGACCTCAGGTGCTTTTTTGGGCTCGTTTTCAATACCCTGAAGCAGAGGACTGGCAGGAATTAACCACTGCCTGGCCACAAGCCTTAGGGGCAGACACTGCAGTGTGCTTTCGCTGGAAACCGATGTGTCCCAAAGCACACTTGACGGAAGGATACAAACATCGATTTCCCGTGGGCACCGCGGAGGAGCGATTCTCGCTTGCCCCTCCCCAGGTGGGACTGCGCTCAGAGGCCTGATGCTGGCGTCAGGGTATCAAGGAGAAATGCCCTGTCTTTTTCTTTAATGCCTGAGAGGTTCAGCCACAAATGCCTCACTGTCGCTACTAATGCTGCCATGGAGCGGCTGATGGTGTGGGCAGTCTCCTTAGTAACATGGAGAGACAGGTCTGCAGCCAGCGAAGCTCTGGTATTTTGTCAGGCCTGACCCCCTTGCCCTCATGAAGGTCTCTTAAAAGGTTGGCCTGGTACGATGGCCATAGTGGCCACACCAGCTTGACTCACCACCATATATGCTCTACCCACCAAAGCAGATGTTGTACTGCAGGGTTTGGTGGGCAGTGTCGGAGCTTTAAGAGATGATGCAGCATCGGGTGAGAGGTTGCTGGCCAAAGCCTCTTCAACCCGTGGCATCATCCCATAACCTTTACCTTCTCCTTTGCCACCAATATAGTTCCATAATTTAAAACTGAGGGGGTAGACAGGCAAAAGGAGACCTTTTCCACGACCTACACAAGGTCTGAAATGAATGGTAAGCCTCTACGTAGATTGACCGGCCTCATCAAACACGGCCAGGCGGGAGTGGAGCACTCTGAGCCACAGCAACTCACAGCGATGCTCCGCACCCAAGCAATGAACACACAGCTCATGTGTGTCCCCACCTGTGATGTATCTGGGACAGGGGTGCACACAGCGCTTAAACTGCTTATCGCTCCCCATTTTCACAATATAATATTGATAGTGCTTTGCAACAAGACAAACAACACCAAATAAGACAGACAGTTTCTTACATAGAGCGCTTGCTGAAGAGCAGAAGCTAACTCTATTGTGTGCCGGCGTCCTTTTATAACGTCACATGCTACGCCACATGCTACGTCATGAGGCAGCACCAATCAAGATTTGACTAGTTTCACATGTGCTTCAGACACTTGCTCGCCAAGAGTGTTCCCCAAAGTGTCGTCATACGAGGGAACAACATTAAAATAACAGTCTGAGGAAAAACGAATGGGACTTGACCTCTTAGTCAAGTGTCAGCATCCATCTGGATAACTGTCATAAAATGTACATCTAGTATAAACTGCATATCAGATTCTAGTAGCATCTATACATTGCATATCAGATTTAAGCTATACTCTACTATACTCTACTAGAATTCAAGTATAAAAAATTCAATACAAAACATTCCGATACAAAACATTGAAAGGCCTAAACAACTGGCTTAAACAAGCAAATAAAACATCACTCTATTTTACTTGTGCAAAGGGAGGATGTTAGATGTTGTCACTTTCATTCATTATTATTATCACTTTATTTTCCATTTGCTTTTCTGTTTTACCCCGGAATGCCCATCTATTAACTACATCAGCTCCAGTTTGTTTCCAGCCTCTTACGAAGACTTCAGAAGCCCCAACACCTGTGAAGAGATGACTCCAACTCCTGATAGGACTTCAGATGATGCAAACTCTGAATCAGCATGCACCAATGCAAATTCTCTATATATCCTAATCATTTGTTAACAACATGTATTCATTACTTCAATGAGCTCACCGTTGAGCTCACTGCCTTAACTTAATACATTGTGTCAAAGCAGACAGTGAAAGTATTGCCCACTTCATTTAGTGTGTCATAAAATTGACGCAAGCAATATGTACACAATGTGCATATAAATACATTCCACATAAATATCTTAGAAATGTGTTACTCAAAGTAATTGTACCAACTGAAATCTGATTACAAGAACCACATTTTTTACTCCTCACCAAATTACTTTTTGCAAAATAAAATCAGATTACAGTTAATAATTTGGCTTCTTTGTAATCCATTACACCTACGCTTAGGAAAATAGTGTAGGATTTACTTAAAAAGATAGTTCACCCAAAAATGAAAATTTGATGTTTATCTGCTTACCCCCAGGGCATCCAAGATATAGGTGACTTTGTTTCTTCAGTAGAACACAAATGAAGACCTCACTCACTGGAAGTGATCGCACGCTGAAGGCTGTTGGACATAGTGGTGTATTAGAGGTAAAAAATTATATAAAAAAATGAAACCTGTGTGTTTTGGGTCATTGTCATGCTGGAAGACCCAGCCACGACCAATCTTCAATGCTCTTACTGAGGGAAGGAGGTTGTTGGTCAAGATCTCGCGATACATGGCCCCATCCATCCTCTTCTCAATACGGTGCAGTCGTCCTGTCCCCTTTGCAGAAAAGCATCCCCAAAGAATGTTTCCACCTCCATGCTTCACGGTTGGGATGGTGTTCTTGGGGTTGTACTCATCCTTCTTCTTCCTCCAAACACGGCGAGTGGAGTTTAGACCAAAAAGCTCTATTTTTGTCTCATCAGACCACATGACCTTCTCCCATTCCTCCTCTGGATCATCCAGATGGTCATTGGCAAACTTCAGATGGGCCTGAACATGCGCTGGCTTGAGCAGGGGGACCTTGCGTGCGCTGCAGGATTTTAATCCATGACGGCGTAGTGTTACTAATGGTTTTCTTTGAGACTGTGGTCCCAGCTCTCTTCAGGTCATTGACCAGGTCCTGCCGTGTAGTTCTGGGCTGATCCCTCACCTTCCTCATGATCATTGATGCCCCACGAGGTGAGATCTTGCATGGTGCCCCAGACCGAGGGAGATTGACCGTCATCTTGAACTTCTTCCATTTTCTAATAATTGTGCCAACAGTTGTTGCCTTCTCACCAAGCTGCTTGCCTATTGTCCTGTAGCCCATCCCAGCCTTGTGCAGGTCTACAGTTTTATCCCTGATGTCCTTACACAGCTCTCTGGTCTTGGCCATTGTGGAGAGGTTGGAGTCTGGTTGATTGAGTGTGTGGACAGGTGTCTTTTATACAGGTAACGAGTTCAAACAGGTGCAGTTAATACAGGTAATGAGTGGAGAACAGGAGGGCTTCTTTAAGAAAAACTAACAGGTCTGTGAGAGCCAGAATTCTTACAGGTTGTTAGGTGATCAAATACTTATGTCATGCAATAAAATGCAAATTAATTATTTAAAAATCATACAATGTGATTTTCTGGATTTTTGTTTTAGATTCCGTCACTCACAGTTGAAGAGTACCTATGATAAAAATTACAGACCTCTACATGCTTTGTAAGTAGGAAAACCTGCAAAATCGGCAGTGTATCAAATACTTGTTCTCCCCACTGTACGACTGACAGACTGCAACGGTTGGAGTTAAAAATCTTCATTTGTGTTCTACTGAAGAAACAAAGTCACCTATATCTTGGATGCCCTGGGGGTAAGCAGATAAACATCAAATTTTCATTTTTGGGTGAACTATCCCTTTAAGCAATTTCAAACTCAGAAATTGCTAGTAAATTTCACAAATTATTACAAAGAAACAGCAAGTAACTTTGAAGTAGAAAGACTGAAGACTGTTTTCTTGTAAAACATACTCCAATATTATTTGTTTAAAAAAAGTAACAGCATAACACTGAATGTAGGTTAACAGACTGGCATAAAAAATGCATAAAATGTGTCAATAAATCATTGTATTTTGGTTAACCAAGATTTTTAATACAATAAATAAAAACAAATTGTATCATATTTTTGATTGGTATTGCAAATACTTATACAGTAGTTATACAGTACATTCCATGTGCAGCTATTGATTAGTATTAGCCATTGAGGACTTACATTCTGAAATTAAAAATATATTAAATAATATAAGGTTAGGAATATATGCATAAAATTTTATCAGTGGCTGTGATCATGGCAACAAGTGATATGAAGTTTTCCCCTCTGGGGTGATAGTATCATGAAAACACCTTTGAGCCACATATTAAAAGGTAAGGGCCGGTAAACATTTCTTCAGAGAAGTGCAAGTTTGTATTTAGGTAAGACTGAAAACTGAATTGACTGTGACTTTATCAAGCAACATATGAATCAGATCTTTAAAGCTGTAAATCAACTTAGTAATAACAGAATCCATCTGCAGTAAGTATGTGTATTTATTTATTAGATATTCAACTAATACTATTTCAGTATAAGTATTTCAAAACCTTACAACATGTTTCTAAGTTCCTTGAAATCTCTATTTATAATACATTAAAGTGTTTCCATGTTTTGCTAAAATTCTGATTGATTGTGCTTATTAGCACATGTAAAATAGTGTGGACCGTGAAACTTGTCCAGACAACAAGCACTGTATGTAAAATGTCATATACCTGTACAAGTTTACATGAGCACAAAAAAAGTAATAGATTGCAAAGCATCTGGGTAATGCATTTTACTGCCTAAAGCTCATAAACAATATTTCCATTAGATGTCTGGCTGTTACTCTGTTTGCAGGTTTTGTGTAGAACAAGCAATGGACAACCTAACATTTAGACACAGCATTCTTCTAGTGGAGGGACTTCAAGTTACACCTCAGTCTACCTATGTTGTTTTCATCTTGCTTCTTTTGGTTTATGTCTTTATAATGGTTTCCAATATTGCACTTGTAATTCTGATCTCAACAGAGAAGAATCTTCATCATCCTATGCATTTCCTGTTCTGTAACCTGCCACTGAACGATATATTAGGGACCACTGTCATTTTGCCACGCTTATTGCAGGACATTTTAAAAGAAACTTCAGAGCGCTATATCACATATGTGGAGTGTGTTACTCAAGCATATTTTGTGCATATTTTTGTAGCAGCATGCCACTATGTTCTTATAATAATGGCCTTTGACAGATATGTGGCTATATGCAATCCACTGCGATACACGGCGATAATGACCAATAAAATGGTTATTAAACTATCAGCATCAGCCTGGGGGCTGTCAGTACTTATGGTATCAATTCTGATTGGACTCACTGTACGCCTTTCTCACTGCAGATCTAAAATTGAAAACCCTTTCTGTGACAATGCCTCACTGTTTAAACTGTCCTGTGAGGACGGTGTTGTTGTTAATAATGTGTATGGAATCATTTATACTGTGGTTTTATTTAGCTTCTCCATTTTGTCTGTATTTATTACATATGGTAAGATTGCTACTGTATGCATAACCAGCAAAAACAAAGCACTCAACAGCAAAGCCATAAAAACCTGCAGCACTCATTTAGCTGTTTATTTAATCATGCTTATTTCTGGCTCCACTTTTATTTTTCTTCATCGTTTCCCTCTCTACTCTGAGAGCAGGAAACTAGCTAGTATAATGTTTCACATTGTACCACCAGGATTAAATCCCTTAGTATATGGTTTACAAACCAAAGAAATTAGACAGAAGTTTGTAAAATTTTGGTGCAGAGAAAAGGGAACGTCTTAATTTATAATGCCATTAAATTATTATACGGTACATTGGTATCAGCACTTAATGTGTCAAGTCAGTTACTCCCCTTAAGGAATGCATACAAAGCAGTGGTATCAGTATAGGTCTTCAGTAACTTCTTTGTAACTTGAGAACTTATTATTTTAGTACTTAGTATAGGCTACTTTATATCAGTGTCCTTACATGGTAAGGTGTTAGAATATATTTATTACAGTAAAGGATCTATGTTTATACCCCAAATTGTACTGAACAGAATTTCTTGTACATTTTTTCATTTAGAAAATCTACTTAATAAATAGTTAAAAGGAAGTTTCTTAATAGAGTATGTATCATTATTGCACCTTACAAAAATGCTAAAGGAATAGTCCCTCTTTGAGTTTAGCAAAACTCAGCTGTCTCAGTTTCCTCAGGCCCGACTGCTCTGAGTGGGATTACATAATAATAGGAATAGTAATAACAGCAACATTAATATTATTAGAAATAATAATAAGAATATTTCTAAGACAAAAAATGTGTTACTATTGTAATACAAATAAAATATATATTAATTTACGTTAGTAAAATTACAATACTTTTGACTTAATAAACCTTCAAGCTTTTATTTTGATGGAAAACTGCAGGAAGAGTTTTAAGCATGCAATATGAGTAAAGAGCAACGTGAAGCTTCAAGATTTCATGAAGCTTGTTGTTTTTCATCTGAAACGAGAACTGGTGTCTGTCTTCCTGCCTTGTTTGTTTCTCATTGCTATTATCACATATTATGTTATTGTTTGTTTACTGTTGTGAGCATTAATTAAAAAATAAAATAAAAACTGACGGCATCCGACATCCGCGTGACCAGAGTTTCTCGGCGTGCTCACGTCACGCTTCAAGTTACGTCAAGCTTGAACTTAACCCTCTCATGCACGCGCAGGTGAGTGTGGGTCAGAAGTGATAGTCTACAGTTTAAAAAAAATGTTAAATATTGGTATTTTTCTTACAAACCCTTATCATTTCACTTCAGAAGACTTTGATTCATCCATTGGGGTCGTATGGATTACTGTAGTTATTGCTGTATGTGCTGTTTGATGCTTCAACTTCCAGGAGCCCAAATGAGTTTTCATTAGCAGAGATAATTTATTTTTCTGTGTTCATTTGAAGAAAGAAAGTCATATACATCTCGGATGGCATGAGGGTAAAAGACGAGTAAATGGTAAGGACATTTCTGGGTGTACTGTATTTTCTTTTAATAATAGCTAGAGACATGGGATTCCTGCTTAAGATTCATCTGTGGCAAAAACGAAAAAGAAGAGGAATAAGAGGAGGATGAAGCCAAGCAAGAGAAATGAATAAGAAGTGTTGTAAATCTGTTTTGAAAGTTGTTTTTCAAATAAAGATTTCCGAGTGATATCAGATTGTCTATGTGTTTTTATTGTACTTACCCTGTAACTACATGAAACAAGAGGAGAACAAGCACCACTTTAATTTACAGCCCGCAGATTCATACTTACCCTGTAACAACACGGATAACTACCCCTTAATTAAAAAATACTTAAGGTATAAATAATTTGTTAATTTTCCTGGTAGTTCCCCCTTTATTCCCCAAATATTACATATTGTTCCCTTATACCTACATGTATGTACTTTATAGTTACACTATAATTACCGAAAGTTACGCTGTAAATTCGTTTTACTTACGCAGTACTTACCGTGTTGTAATCTCTAAAGCGTTACCAAATATTGAAAACTATGCTAAAGTGAAAATGCGAAATTAACGCGTGTTGTTTTCCCGAATGCATATTAAACTCGCAGTACTTGCATAAAGTTCACTGCATTTACTGTGAACTGAGCCGCTTTGAGACTCTGCAAACACTGGGTCATGAGCAACTCGCATGTAAAAAAAAGAACATTTAAGATGTCTTGACATAATACATAAGCATGGAACTGAACATACTATTTACGGAGTACTGAGCAATATACACTTTACACTCCCTACTAAAGGGATAACGTGAGAAGTCTAGGGTAATAGCAAAAATCTGGTTGGCATTCTGTAGATTATAATAATATATAATATCATAAAGTATTAAAATTGTTATTCACTTTAGCAGGAAGTCAGATCTCCAAGAGTAGGATTAGGTACTCTTTCCCTGAGGCATACCAACAACCGTAACAAAGGGTCACATGATCCCTACAGGCGAGTCAAGCAAAGATAACCACCACAATTATCAGTGGCTGTAAGCATACTAGTTCCCTCTTGGGTGATGACAGCATCAAAGAAACATGTTCAAGCCACATACAGTATTAAAAGGCAAGGGCAACTCAAGGTTTATATATTTGATACTGAATATGACTACTACTTGATATGAGTTAACTTGACAACTTGTCATCTGTGAAGCAATAATTCAATTTTGTTAAATAGTGGGAAACATCTAGTGCAAGTATTTTTGTTTTGTTAGACATAAAAATACAAGGTATTACGTACTGTAACTTTAAAGTGACATATACCAAGATCTTTGATTTTTCAAATTACTTGTGGTGTTAAATACAGTTCAGAATGATTGTGTGGTTTCAAAAACATGACAATTAGTGCAGACTGTAAAAAACTGATCAGACAGCAAACAATGTTTATTATCTATAAAATATGCATCATAACAGTGAGGAAACAGTGATAGGTCTGATACTGTCTGTTACTTATTATTCTTTTGCAGGTTTTGAGTAGAGAAGCCAATGGACAACCTGACATTCACAAACAGCATTCTCCTTGTGGAGGGATTGAAAGTTACACCTCAGTCTTCCTATGCTGTTTTCATCCTGCTTCTCTTGGTTTACGTCTTTATAATGGGATGTAACATTGGACTTATAATCCTGATCTCAACTGAAAAGAATCTGAATCACCCAATGCATTTTCTGTTCTGTAACTTGCCAGTCAATGATATAATTGGGACCTCTGTCATTTTGCCACGCTTACTGCAGGACATTTTAAGGGAACCCTCAGAGCGCTACATGACATATGTGGATTGTGTTTTTCAAGCATATGTTGTACACATATTTGCAACTGTAAGCCACACTGCTCTAATGATCATGGCCTATGACAGATATGTGGCTATATGTAATCCACTGCGATACACAGCGATAATGACCAATAAAATGGTGGTTAAACTATCAGCATCAGCCTGGGGACTGTCAGTACTTGGAGTGTCAGTTCTGATAGGACTCACTGTACGCCTATCTCGCTGCAGATCTAAAATTCAAAACCCTTTCTGTGACAATGCCTCACTGTTTAAACTGTCCTGTGAAGAAAGTGTGGTTATTAATAATTTGTATGGAATATTTTCTACTGTGGTTATCTTTATTTTCTCACTTGGGTCTGTATTCATAACATATGGAAAGATTGTGGCAGTATGCAGAAGTAGGAAAAACAAATCAAACAACAGTAAAGCCATAAAAACATGTGGCACACACATAGCTGCATATATAATCATGTTTGTTTCTTGTGCCAACATGGTTTTTCTCCATCGTTTTCCTGAATACTCTGACAGCAGGAAACTAGCTAGTATAATGTTCCATATTGTTCCACCAGGACTAAATCCTTTAGTATATGGTTTACAAACCAAAGAGATAAGACAAAAGACTGTTAAACTTTGCTGTAGAAACCAAGTTAATGTAAAGTGATTCATTTTTTTATGGGAAAAAAAAATGCTTTCATAAGTAACTTGCTGAGGTCTATTTTGATCTATTTTGATCTAGTGATAATATATATATATATTTTTTTTCTTTTTTTTTCTAACTGATTAACATAACAAAAAAAAAAAAACTAAATTTAAATAAATAATAATTAATCTAGGACATCTGGTTAATTTAACTTAACGTTTTTCCATTTATTTTCACTCTGTCTCTAATGAATATATTCTGAAACTGTAAAAAGTTGTTTTACACATTTACAGATATTTAGCATTTTTAATTTCAAATGATGTCTCAGAACATTATATTTGCAAAAACAAGAAGGTTCTATCTATTCTGGTCATCTTTGTCAGTCTTTAGTTTTTACAAATGCTAAACATGCAGATTTTCCTAAGAGATCAATAAAATGTTTATATGTAGTTGTGACATGCATTTACCAAACTATGTTTAAACTTGTTCAAACTTATGTCTAAAAGTAAAGTCTCACTAGAATCTTTGTTAAATCACTAATCGCACACATAGATTCTCAGATCATTCAGGGTCTTTAGTAACAAATTCACAAATAACATTCATAATTTTTCTATGATTGTACTTAAAATGTCTCTTCACATGAATCACACATGGGTAGCACTTTATTTTACTATCCTGTTTCGCATGAACATTATAGTAATGACACTACCTGGGTAATAACTAGGTACTAACCCTGAACCTACCCCTAAACCTTAACTTAACCCATGCATTTCCCTTAAACTACACTGTAAGTACATTGAAAGTGCATGTACTGTAAAATAAAGTGACACCCACACATGTATAAAACACAACTAATGATATTTAAGGTCTGGGCTCATTCTTGTTTAAATCTTTGACAAGAACATAAAATATAGTTCAACATCTTTAGCCACTCACAACCTCAGATAAGACCTATTGTGTGGGGTGTAATTTTAAACACTTTGATAACACCACAGCTCGAGGGAACTTGCACTGTGTCGGTAACGACACTTTGTGGACGCTCCCTTAGCGTAGCACGTCTGAAGCATGAATGAAACTATTCCATTCCTGATTGGCACTGCATTATGATGTAGCTACAAAGGGACGCCGGCACACAACAGAGTTAGCTTTTTGTTCTTCAGCAAGCGCTCTGTGTGTGTTCTGTCTGATCCTGAAACAAACCCAGTTAGAAAACACTCTGTATATTTAGTCAAGAAAAGTGTATACTGTGAAGTGTTTTGTTACAATGGCAAGCAAGCAGTTTAAGCGGTGTGTGTACCCCTGCTCTAAATTGAAATTTTGTTACCCAAGAGTCATAATAACTCAAAGTAGTATAGGAACAGAGTAAAACAAGGTAAAAAAAATTCCACTCATCACGGGCCCAGCCCCAGGCCTGATGTAAGAAGCGCCTGGGGAAACGATGAAGAAGAAAGATGAGGGTCAGGTTTTTAGTTCACTCTCGGGGAGGAGACCCATCACCAATGCTGACTGCGTCCCTCCCTCATCACCTCCCTCAAATCCTTCTTTTTCCGGGAGTCCCGCCTCTTTTGTGACCTACTCCTCTTCTGAGGGGTGCACGAGAGGCGACGCTGGCTCTCTGGCCCTGTTTGCAGCCCTTGGACCGTGACGGGCCAGAATCTCCCGCCTGCCTGGGCGTAGACCCGGATCTCAGCGGTATGCAGGTTTTAAATGCTGCCGAATGCGCCTTCGCCTCCCCAAACTTTCCCACCACCGCCCCAACGGAGGTGGCGAAAAAGTTCGGAGGGCAAAACTGGTGATTTGAGGAGAAACCCCTTTTCTTTCTCCCCGAAATCAGCCAAATTCAACCACAGATGTCTCTCCGTGGCCACCACTGCCGCCATCGTTCGACCGATCGTGGCAGCCGCTTTGTTTGGTGGCACGAACACAAGTTCCACCAATGCATACGAGTGTGAGACCTGGTGTCGGACCCTCCGCCACGTCTGACTGCCGCGGGTTGCGGAGGACTCAACAGGGTTCGCCGTTCTGGGGAACTCGACTGGAGCATATCAGCGCACGTATCCGGTCCATGAGGAGGGGAATGGCGCAGCAAGCCGACACTAGGATGGGCACTTCGGTGTTACTGGCTATTTGAAGCGAGCACACGGGAAGAAACCGGCTCTACACGGAGGCTATAAAATCTGGCGAACGTGTTAGGTGTCGCCCAGCCCGCAGCTCTACATATATCTGTCAGCGAGGCACCATGCGCCAGTGGAGTGGGCCCTCAACCCGAGCGGGCAAGGCACGCCTTGGGTTTCATACGCCAAGGCGATGGCATCCACTATCCAGTGAGCCATCCTCTGCTTGGAGACAGCCTTTCCCTTCTGCTGGCCTCCGTAACAGAGGAAGAGCTGTTCTGAGGTCCTGAAGCTTTGCGTTCTGTCCACGTAAGTCCGCAGAGCGCGAACGGGACAGAGAAAAGCCAGGGCTGGGTCTGCCTCCTCCGAAGGCAGCGCTTGCAGGTTCACCACCTGGTCCCGAACGGGAGTGGTGGGAACCTTGGGCACATATCCGGGCTGGGGTCTCAGGATTACATGAGAGTTAGCCGGCCCGAATTCCAGGCACGATTCGTCGACCGAAAATGCCTGCAGGTCCCCTACCCTCTCGATGGAACCAATGCAGTCAGGAGTACTGTCTTCCAAGACAGAATTTTTAACTCCGCTGACTGCAAAGGTTCAAAGGGTGCTCTCTGCAGTGCGGTTAGCACCAGAGATAAGTCCCAAGAGAGTATAGAGTGAGAGCGAAGCGGATTTAATCTCCTCGCTCCCCTCAGGAACCTGACGATCAGATCGTGCTCTCCTACGGACTTACCTTCAACTACATCGTGATGTGCAGCAATGGCGGCAACATACACTTTGAGGGTGGAGGGAGACAGCCTTCACTCCAACCCTTCTTGCAGGAAGGAAAGTACAGAACTGATCGAACATCTTCGGGGGTCTTCTCGTCGAGAAGAACACCATTCGACGAACAGGTTCCACTTCAACGCATAGAGGCGCCTCGTAGAGGGTGTAACGACTCGGCTACAGATGTTATTAAATTAAAATTAGCTCAATAGGGAATTATGGGTATTAATATTTAATTATTTATAATAAATCATAACAGGTTATGATTAAATTATAAATCTCCAAATCACCCAAAAGGGAAATACCTAACCTAGGTATTTATGCAATATATATATGGTTAACAACAATGGATTGCAGTTAACTACGAATATATATATTAAATCATTACAGAATAACCTTTAAAGAATTCATTCAAAATTCATCCGTTCGTTTAATGAACGAACAGTACAGTCTTTTATCAACTTTCATGAAGTTTTATCCTTCATCAAATCTTCGGGAAGGTTATCCTTCTGGCCACGAAGAACAAACTTTCCGAACTATTAGGATATTAATTAAAGTATTCAAAGATACTTATGAGAGCTCGTAGCTAGATCTGAACATTAAAGTGACTATGTTCTTTGAGCGGCAACAATGACAATCAAACGTGGATACAATGGTTTTAATAATTGATACTACGAATACATACGACTAAATAAAGAATACATGTATATACAGAATAACGAAAAGTAATGAAAGAGAATGAAAAGAAGAGAAAGAGAGAAAGGAAAGGTTCAGGAATGGCAATTTCACAAACATAACCACAGAGAGCCAGCAAAGAATAATTTCACCTTAACAGGGGTACAAATCTTAAACGCATCTAAATTTCGATAGAATTTATACTTGCATGGATTATAAGTATAAGAGGATGCATGCGAGGCTTCTCAAAGCGTTCTTTGCTTCTCTCTCTTCCGGAGGTCGTGTTTCCGATCCGCGGGAAGTTTGAAGGTAGCCTGAGAGCGAATGTTGCCGAAACAGGGAGGAAAAGAAGATCGTCACGTCGGAGTTCTGAAGATGATGCATGTTGCCTGTCCGCCTGGCCGCCTGTGGCCAGGGACTGAGTCGCGGAGCGCGGCAACTTCAAAGGAACCAACCCATGTGACTGAGCCGCCAAGCCAGGGCCGAAGCCGCCTGGCCAGGGGACGAGCCGAGATGATGAGGAAGAGGGTTGTGTATCGAATGCACCGACTGAGCACAGATGCGCTTGTGTCATTTTCCTTTAAAGAAACATTAACATACGCCCATCTTTTCTGAAATGACCAATCAAATGTGGGAGTTTTAGGCGGGAGAGAGTTCCTTTGTCTCAGTTTTACTACTTAAATGGTATGTCCTTGTGATGTGTCAGAATTAGTAAAGTTTTACTCAAAAGGGGCTAAACATATTAATAATGTATTTCACAATCACATACTGCGCATCGTTGGTTAGCAAAAAGAGAAGTGAATATTTAGGTACCACACAAGCTTTGGTAGGAAAGTATAAAAGAAGAAATACACGCTTTACTCATTAATACAAGCAGTTAAAATTACTTTAACATTACACACACATCATGACTTGTGTGTAATGACTTGTGACATGCATACACAAAGGAATCATCATATACGTTCTGGAATAGTTTAATTAAAGTTACATAAAGAAAACGTTTGTGTCTGTGTTTTGGAATGAGTCTGTGTGTCCAGGCCACTCTCTGTCTGAGTAGAGGGGGGGGGGGGGACATGTGTTGATAAGGGGAGAGATTGTCTCCTGATTGAAGTTCTCACAGGATTATAACGGTGTTGTCTGTTCTACCTCGGCCAATCCACAAAACTGTCCAAGATGCCATCTCCCTCAGAATCCTTGGCACCAGAACCTAATTTATATGTGGCTAAAAGCTTTCTGACGTTTATAGTGGAATCGACTCATCTTTGATCCTGTCCAGAGAGACTCCAGATGCTACAAGGGAGCTCTAGCCGAAGTGATGGTGTCTACCACAGCCTGTGGTAGGTCACCTAGAACCTCCACATCCCGTCCAGGGACCAGACATGGAGTTTCCAGAGGTCTGGACGCGGGTGCCATAGGGTGCACCGTCTCTGAGTCAGAAAGTCCTTCCTCAGAGGAATGGGCCAAGGAGGTGCTGTCGTAAGTGTGGCACGAAGCGACCTTAGATGCTTCTGACTCCAGAGGAAGAGATGGCGGGCGAGTTGTGACATTCGGCGGGAGCGTAGACCACCCTGTTTGTTGATGTACGCAACGGCCGCAGTGTTGTCTGTACGGACCAGAACGTGCTTGCCTCGCAGCGGCCCTTTGAGGCGGCCCAGCGCAAGATGAACTGCTAACAACTCGAGGCAATTGATATGCCATTGCAGTTGAGGCCCCGTCCACAGACCCGAAACTGCAAGCCCGTTGTACGTGGCCCCCCAGCCGGTGGATGAGGCATCCGTGGAGACAACAGCATGCCTGGACACTTGTTCTAGGGGAACTCCTGCCCGTAGAACGAAGGGTCCGACCACGGACTGAAGGTTTGGCGGCACTTCGGTGTTACTGAGACACGGAACGAGTCGCTCTGCCACACCCATCTCGGGACTCGGTTGTGTAGCCAGTGTTGAAGCGGCCTCATATGAAGCAATCCGAGCGGCGTCACTGCGGCTGCGGATGCCATATGCCCCAGGAGCCTCTGAAAATGTTTCAGCGGTACCGCTGTCCTGCGTTTTCAAGCAGTTTAACACCGACTGGACGCGCTCCTCTGTGAGTCGCGCTGTCAGATTGACCGAGTCCAGCTCCATACCGAGAAAAGAGATCCTCTGCACGGGGCAGAGTTTGCTCTTTTCCCAGTTGACCCGATGTCCCAACAGGCTGAGGTGACTGAGCACCATGTCCCTGTGTTCGCACAACTGCGCCCACGCCTGAGCCAGGATCAGCCAGGATCAGCCAGTCGCCGAGGTAGTTGAGGATGTGAACACCACACTCTCTCATGGGAGCAATGGCTGCCTCCGCGACTTTCGTGAAGACACGGGGCGACAGGGACAGCCCGAAGGGTAGGACTCTGTACTGATATGGCCGTCCCTCGAACGCAAAGCGTAGGAAGCGTAGCTGTGTCGAGGGATAATCGAGAAATGAAAGTACGCGTCCTTCAGGTCGATTGCTGCAAAACAATCATTAGCATTCTGAACGGCAGCCTGTGAAGGGACCAATTCAAGAACCGCAGGTCCAAGATTGGCCGTAACCCACCGCCTTTCTTGGGTACAATGAAGTACGGGCTGTAGAATCCTGTCTTTATATCGGCTGGAGGGACCGGCTCTATCTCTGCGATCTCTGCCCGTAGCACGGGGCCATCCTCCTTCCTCCTTCGCATAGCCGAGTCTGATAGTATGGATGAGCCAGCGGGACGGGCTGGGAAGCGCTAGCCAGGCTCCCAGCGACCGAACCAGCGGCACCAACGGCACCACAGACGTACCCGCAACGGGGAAGCACAGCGGAGTGCAGGGACCCGACTCGGACGGCATAGCGGCCCTAAGTGGGGTCTGAGTGTGCAATGCAACACTTACCTGCTTCCGCTGAGGGGGCGAACGGGTGTGAGGAGGCTTCTTGTGTGCGTCCTGTACACAGCCAGCACCCCCTGCTGGCGATAAGAGAGGCACCGGAGGGTGACAAGGCATGGGAGCGTCGTACACTGCCAAGCGTGCTCTCTTGGCACCCAGAGATTTTGGAAACAGTACTTTTAGTGAAGTTTTGGGTATCACTGGCACGAAGGCCAGTGGCGGAACAGAAATCAAATTTGAACAAAGGATTCTCTCCCGGCCCTCCTCCGGGAGAAGGAGCGGTGCTGTCACCACCTCCTGAAGAGCTGTCCTCTCCATCTCTGGGTGCCAAGGGTGTTTCTGGACCAGGGTGGACATCGTCTGGCCGAGGGCCAGCACTGTGACTTTAAATATGATCAGTCACTGTGCGCAGCTCAACCTCGGCTCAGAACTACCCTCGTCTCTTTTTAAGAGTGCAGGGCAGAGGTGGCCTGCCAGTGGCACTGCCACCCCACCGATGAGGCTAGTGAGAGAGGGGAAAACTTTATACAGAATTATGGCCCCTTTGGTGTTCCATATTTTAGCACCAAATAGTTCCACACTGCCAAAGCTTTCCGATGCACATCCGGGGAAAAGGCAAGGGGGGCGGGCAAGGCGATTTACACGTTGCACTACGCCTCAGCCATTCGGGAAAGCATGGCTGTCAAGTCTGAATCTGATTCAGCATGAGCACACATTATTATAGTGGGAATCTCAGCCTCATCTTCATTTCCAGCACATAACAGCCCTCTCTCCGATGTAGCGATTGACATCTGTCCTCTGCTAGAGCCCCAAATGAAACGCTAGGTCCCTTTTTTAAAGACCAGCAATTCCATCTGAAAGCTACCAGCAGGCATGTGAGACAGTGAGCGTGGCCGTTAGACAGCACACAGCGCGCTGGACACTCAAGCCCCTATGCTGACATGGCCATGCTCTTATGAGAGAACATGACCACCCACGAACACAGTCTCAACATGCTCGCGATGCGATAGAGGAGTGGGGGCCCACGGAGATGTACTCGGCAGGGAAACCCCACTGTAATCCTCAGGTCACCCAGGCTTATTAGCCGAAGTAGCCCTTTTCTGGTGCACCAGAAGAGAAACTAGATCGGGGAAAAGGCGAAGGGACTCAGCCCCGTTTGAGGTTTCGAGTCTCGACCGCGTATCTAAAGCGCCGAGTGACGCGCTGGGTTGCCGTGACAGCCCGCGCTGTCAGCTAGACGGCACACGGTGCGCTGAACGCTCAAACCTTACGAGGAAGGAGAGACGAACAGCACGCCGTGATCACATTCTCCTTTTCTAAGAGAACATGGATCGCCCACGAACACAATCTCAACATGCTTATGTGAGAGAGGTCGTGGCCGTCAATAAGGACAGGAAACAACCTCATCCAGAAACGCACGGGTGGAATGACGTCTTGAAAAAGACGCAGTGTCACACCCGTGTACTCTTTTAGGGAAAAAGCTCTTTTAACGTGCTGAAGCACCCAGGGAGATAGCCGCGGCAAAAACACAGGGAATAGTGCAGCCTGTGTTTTGCACTCAGAGTAATGTGAACGCCCACCGAACTGACAGAGTTTCTGTAATAACAGCAGTTTTTGCTCTCAGTGAGCTTGCGGTCCTCGCTGCTGTGCTTTCACACCAACACTCAGAGCTTCTCCTCTCTCGTTCTGATTATCTCTGTATAATACAGGAACACTCTTCAGCAGCACACAATCGGCTCCGAAGTGAATGACAAAGGTGCGCTGCATCTCCTTCCGCTTTATACCCGCGGTGCGGGGCGGAGCGCGAGATGCAAATCTTGCACGCCAATGGCCATTGGCCTGTTCTATATACACTCGAAGCTGATAGGGGCTCCCAGAAGTGATCCCAATTCATCAGTGAAGTCCGACGTACGTCGAACATTCTTCAGAAAAATCCTTCAGGTCCTGCAAATCCTTCAGTTCCCTTTCGAGGGAACCTCGACACAGCCACCGGAGCTGATCACGCATCCACTCTAGTCAATGCTTCTGTTTATACCGGCCGCGCCGCGGCACAAGGACGGAACAAAACTTCATCGGAGCCGTGATACGCTGCAGACGTGTGCAGTATAAATAGGGGGTAAGCGTCCCAACCCACATAGATGTAAAAGATTAAAAATTGTGGCTACATTTCACCAGGCTCGATGCCAATAGCGTGCAATGCAGTATTCACGACAAGATAATTGCTACTAAGATCGACAACACAACAAATCTGAGGCACTTGATAGTGCACGGAATAAACTAAAGAGCAGAAATTTTCTCCGTATTCGACTGCAAGAAAAACTGTGTCACATAAATGAACCAAAACTCAGCATATACTTTCCTCACAGACATGAGAAATAGGCCTATAGAAAGCTTAAAATATATACGTTTAAACAAACCCATTCAAATCGAAAACAAATACTTTGATTATGTAATCCAAATGAAAGGTGCATTTCCCTCTATAGGCGCTCACTACTGCGGAGATGACGAGTCAGCATCGTCAACTTAATCTTTGCAGCCCAACACGGACTCAGAAAACACTAGTTTATTAATTAACAATTAAAATGTGTGCGCTTGAGCGCGAGGCATAAATTGCACCCCCCAGCACCCTATATATGAGTCTTTGAGTCTGTAAAAAAAAGTCAACAAACTGAAAAAAATAAAACCAAAGTTTTTTTGAGGTAATGTAATCTTGTTCAAATAAATTTGGTATCAAAAAAAGTATCGTTCAGGAACCGGTATCGAAGTCAAGGTATCGGTATCGGTATCGATATCGAACATTTTTGAACGATACCCAGCCCTACTGGTCAGGTAGCCACTGCTGTGGAGTAGCCCAGTACCTGTGTGACTTGTCATAGACATAAACACAGAGAAGTAGCTCCAATGTTCTAATGGCTACAATGTTCTTCCGCAAGACGCATGCAGTTCTATTTATTAACCGCTAGAGCACCAAAAGTTACATACTGCAGCTTTAAACAAATACTCTAGCTAAAATAATATGTTGAATAATGTCTAAGTTAATACTTGTTCAGAACAATCACTTTAACAAAGTTTGTACTATTTTCTGTTTATTTTGATAAATAAAATAATTCATTTTTGTTCAATAAATATAATGTTATTAAAATATTTTCATTTTAAAAATACAGAAACAAAATCATTTAAAGGGGTCATATAATCAAATCTATTTTCAAAGATTATTATTTTGTATATTGGGTGTAATAGAATATGTTAACATGCTTTAATGTTTTTCACATACTGTACATTATTGTACCTCCTCTATGCCCAGTCTTTCTGAAACATCGATTTCTACAAAGCCCCTCCTTCCAAAAAGTGTAGTATGCACTGATTAGCCAGTTGATCCTGTGCGTTGTGATTGGCCGAACACCTTGTGCATATGTCGGAAATGTAACGCCCCTTGCCATAATCAAAAGCTTCAGCTTCCAAAGCAGTTATAAAGAACATTAATAATGTCATCAGTTTTACCATGTTAGTTCAAACCCGAGTCGTATTCTGAAAATGCAGATGACCAAGCCGATCGATCGGAACCTAATACTCGTATGTATTACTATTTACAGTACAGTAGGCAGTTCAGCCTCACGTGACAAATGCCGCCAGTTTGAAAGCACAATGTCCACGTGCTGCTTCAGCTCTGCTTGAGCGGCCAGTGTGAAACAGAACACTGCATCTATTTATCTTTTCACCACAAGTTATAAGCAGAGAACAGAGGATACTATGTTTGTAAACATAAATCCATCTCTGAACTTTTGATCGTACAACGACAAACAATATGCATTACTCTACTGCACAAAACTCTGCATTTGAACAGTTAGTAACAAATACTTTAACAAAAAATAAAACATACTTACGGGCTCTGATTCAGAAGCACCAGATTGCCCTAGCAAAGTCGAAATTGCCCCATTTTTTTAGAAACAGCCTTTGTGCACAGCCAGTCTTGTACTCTCCCAGGTTCAGGAAACTGTCTTCCGTAAAATGTGCTGCACACACACAAATATTTGGGTTGTACTGCTCTGGAACAGTGTTGCAAATAAACCTTAAACACTGATTCCCAATTGCGTCCACTTTCGGAAGGCCAAATAAAGTGTTGCTTTTGCTTTCGCATAGAAACACACCGCGTCTCACGACATGGCGGCGACAACACTACTGCAACAACTGAAGCCACGACTTCTTTCTTTGTGTATGCATTTGGGCTGCGTTATGCAAATATTTCCACCTAGTGATGTAGGTCGGTGAGGGAGAATTCGAGCAAGGTGTTTTAGCTAGGTCTGGATCTGCCTTCTCTTTTAGATAGAATAAATCCTTTTGTGGGAGACTTTTGAGTTTTGTAACTCTGCAGACCTTATACATGCACGAACAGCTACATAACACACTAAAGAAAAAGGAAAACATAAAAACGCATCATATGACTCTTTAAAAAAGTAAAGAGATCCCATAACTCAATATAGCTTTACAGTAGTAACAATAAATATGATATTTTATTATATGATATAATTAATATCATGTTTTTAAATATGATGGTTTCATTATAAATATGGTGATTATCTATAAGCTGGACACCCAACTTAATATATGATATTTACCATCTGAATCTAACCATGTCATGTCAGCAAATGGAAAAGTCAGCCAGCTGTTTATTATCATGTTAATTATTGTGCCTTTAGCCCCAACAGCAGGGACGCCTTTTACCCCAAATACCATACTTTTACACATTTTTCCATTATTGAAAAACTGTTGCTTTAATTACCTTGATCAAAACTGAAAAACATTAACAAGACCTTTGTCTCAAAATATATTCAGTAATTTTATCGATTCTCATTTGCTACATAAACCTACAACATTTAAAAAAACATTAAATATTAGATCAAATTAGCACAGAAAAATGTCCGCGATCACATCAAGGATCAGCCAAATTTCCACAAGCATTCAGTGGTAAGAAAAGCTGAATTTTTTTTTTTTCATCTAGTGGTTTATTTTGCCATCTAGTGGTTTACTGACCATAACTTCTAAACTTTGTGGTTTAATTTAATAATCAAAATTGTGGAGTTTAAAATAATGTTATAATAATTGTTTAAATAACAATGTTTGTAATAATGTACAGCAGTGCTTTGTTGCATATGACCACATCTCCGCATTAGAAAGATGAAGGTAATTCTAACAGCAAGTAAATATTATACAATATATAAACTGTAGGTGAATTTACAGTTAAGACCCGAGGACCAGATATGATGAATCAAGACCAGAATTCAGAGATGTAATTAATTGAAGAAAATTTACTGAGGAACAGTTTGCAGCAGAAGTCAGCTTCAACACTCATCAAGGAGTCTGGTCACTTACACAGGTCACTAAACTACATCCTTACTTCAGGATGAATAATTCTAATTGGTTAAGACATAGATAAACATGAAGTGACCCTCCAACAAGGTCACGTATCAGCCTTTCTAGACACATGGGCTGGACCCGACACTGGACTGCGCTCAGGGGCTAGAGTGAATGTGTGTGTGGCCCAGACACATAGAAGCAGCAACATATAGTGCAAGAATCACCTCCCCCCGAGCTACCAGAGCCGACAGGAATAGTGAATCTGGAACTTAGCGCTAAGGCTTAAGTAGACTCTGGACTGGACTCACAAACTGAACCGGATTCTGGAGCTGACTCTGGAGCGGACTCTGGATGAGGGGACCAGAGAGGGGAAAATTTTTTTAGAGCCACCTGGATGGAGATAAAAGCAGGATCTGCCACTTTCACTACCAGGTCAGCACTGTTAGAAACCATCTTCTGGGCTCGATGGAAAACTGGAGGAATGAATGACTTCATGTCTCAAAACACATCATATTACAATAATAATGAACATAAACAACTTAGAGCTCTGACATGTACCACCTGACTGCTGCAGATTCATTTTGGCATTGATAGTGTTGCCATAGAAACACATGAGTGTAACATGTTGGTGGCTGCAATGAAGCGCACAACGATAGAGAATCCAAAGACCAATCTTTCAACTGAGGAGGGAGGGTGGGGGCTCTGGAGGTGGACAAGGGGGTGGCAAAGGGCAGGAAACAGGAGGAGATGACAGCGGGAGAAACCAGGGTGGCAATGATGGTGGAGGAAGAGCCATGGTGGAAACTTGGCAGACAAAACCAGGGGGCTGACCAGAGGCGGACAGTAGTGAAGTATTTTTACTCTGCTTAAGTACATTTTTCAAGTGTTTGTACTTTATCAGTGTTTTTCTTTGAAGAACTTTGGTAACACTTTATAATAACTGCACGCTATAAATCATTATTTAAGTATTAGTAAATAGTCAATTCAACATTTATAAAGCATTAATAGACATTAATAAGAAGTTTATAAATACAGCTGTAAATGCTTTATTCTTGATTTATAAGTATAACTATAATGTGTTTAATATTTTTTTTGTATGCTTTATTAATGATCAATTTATCATTTCTAAATTAAGTATTACATTATTTACAAACCAGTTGTCAGTGGTTCATAAGATCATTTAGAAAGAGTAAGTAAATGATTAATAAACTATTTAAATGTACATTTATACATATTATTATTGAGACATATAGTTACTCAGTGTGTTAATACATGCTTTATTAACATGTATTCCTACTGTAATTCATGATTAATTCAGGTAGTTATAAAACATTTAGTAGTTGTCAATTAGCTATTTTTGTGAGCTCATCTAAAGTGAGGACTATTTATGCCTCGTGAAGCTTTTACAAAGGAGATTTAAAGGCTCAGTTATCAGGAAACAAACACAACACAGAGTCATATAGAACCGAAGCTCGTCCACCTTCTGTATTGCTGTTCTCTAATATTTTAAAGTTAGTACTGAGGTAGTTTTGACACTGTGAAATATTTTATTATATCATTATTGTTTTATACAAATTTTATTTGTTGTATTTTGGCACTCCTATAATCAGTGTTGGCACTGGTCCATTTTTATTCAGCAATGTTTAAACTCTACAGAAATTAATTTTTATATTAGATTGCAAAGGCTTAGTTTCATTTTACTGCGCAGTTATGTTTTCTGGAGGTGTACAGGAATTTTTTATATTCTATGACAGTGAAGAGGTTTATTTTTATATCATCAAGTTACTAGTTGTACAGTTTCATTTTATGCATCTTGAAATAAATATTTATATGTTCTGTTTGACTCTGTGTTGTGTTTGTTTCCTGATATCGGAGCCTTTAAATCTCCTTTGTAAAAGCTTTATGGGGCATAAATAATCCTCACTTTAGATGAGCTCACAAAAATAGTTAACTGACAACTACTAAATGTTTTATAACTACCTGAATTAATCATGAATTACAGTAGGAATACGTGTTAATAAAGCATTTATTAACACACTGAGCAACTATTACTGTATAATAGTATACTGTATAATAATATGTATAAACGTACATTTAAATAGTTTATTAATCAAATCAAAATCAAATCACTTTTATTTATATAGCGCTTTTCACAATGGCAATTGTTTCAAAGCAGCTTCACAGTGGTAACAGGAAAATGATGCAACGGAATTTGATTCGGCTGTACAGCCGCTCTGGAGAAAACGGTGATGTCATCCAGCTCATTTCAATTATCATATAGTGTCAATGCGGGCGGATCAGTAATATAGTTGAAATTTAGGTGTCCCCAACTGAGCATGCCAAAGCCAAAGGCGACGGTGGCAAGGAACCAAAACTCCTTCAGGGCCAGAATGGAGAAAAAAACCTTAATAAAGAATGATTAAAAACCTTAATCATTTACTTACACTTTCTAAATGATCTTATGAACCACTGATGACTCCTAAATAACTGGTTTGTAAATAATGTAATACTTAATTTAGAAATTATAAATTGATCATTAATAAAGTATAAAAATTCAATTATTAAACACATTATAGATATGTTCAGATATATTCATTATATTACACATTATAGATATATTCAAGTTTTACTTGAGTACAAGTATTACATTTTTAATGTAATTAAGTATTAAAGGTAATTTATGAAATGTAGTGCAGTAAAAAGTACAACATTATGCTTAAAGTACATATACTTGAAAAATGTACTTGAGTAGAAAGTTAAAAAAAAAAAATACTTCACTACTGTCCACCTCTGGGGGTGACAGACTGAGCTGATGAAGGTGGAGACCCATGTGGAGCCGCAGCAATGAGTGTCTGAGGTGGAGCCCGGGTGCCAGAAGACTGAGGCCAAGCCCTTGGGACTGAGGACCAAAGCGAAGTCGGAGGGAAGGCAGAGCCCAGTGAAGCCATAAGGATGATGGTCCCAGGTGAAGCCAAGGGAGGGAGGAGCCAAGGTGGAGCCGACTGGTCGATGGGTCAAGGTGGAGTGACGGGCTCTGCGGCTGGAGGCAAAGCCAGGGGATCCCCCTTCCAAGGCGGAGCTGGAGACTGGAAGACCATAGGCAGATACATGTAGCAGTGTGGAGTCAACAAATGGGAAGCAGAGGGACAGAAGGGAGCCAGTGGAGGCAGGGCTGAAGGACTGGCAGTCTTTGGTAGAGGAGATGGGAGAGTGAGGCTGGGTGGGATCACTGGAGACACAGGAGACTTGGAGCTCTTATCTATAGTCTTTCTAGAAAACAAACGAACTAAAAGCATATCCTTGGAACCTTATGTGAATTATTGTAACAAAATAGATCATGAAATAGATATAGCTCCTGGCACAACAGGTGCATTGGAGCTACAGTTAGCATCAAGTTACATAACACAATTAAAAAGATTAAAATTACACTTTCACTCAAAACTCACCTTTAACGAAAATCGAGTGTTTGAATTACCTTCCTGTCGCGATCTAATGGGGATTTCATTCATATGATGATGTTAAAACATGTTATATTTAGCATTTTATATGGAGCTAATCGCTACACCTGCATAGCATTTATAATGTAAACATCCATTATTGATATAAAAATAGCCGAAATCACATAAAAATCACACAAAAACCTTATGCCATAGTTATCGTGTGTTTATTAGCTTCATATTTCACGTGTAGAAATGTAGAATTGGTTCGTTCTTCACAGAGCACAGGATGAGGAAGTGTACACAGAACAGCGTCATGCAGGAGGGCAGTATTTTGATTCACGTAAGATGATTGACAGCTCCAGACATCGAATGAACATGTGATGACTCATATCTGAAGCAAATCAGGAAGAGGAGAGAGCTCGCTCACTGTGAATGCTGTTTCAGCTCTTCAGAATGGATAATTCAGTGGGAAATGAATAGAAATGGTATTTTGTATGACGAAATATTTTGCAAACGTGATAATAAATCAATATTTCTCCAAATATGCGCACTTTTGAACTAAGAGCCATAGCAAACGCTGTTCATTGCAGCTGTGTGGACACAACTGAACCGCTGCAGACGAGAGAGAATTCATATCCGTGTGATATTCGATTCAAAATATCTTACATTACAGATAGATTATTTTGCACTCCTGACATAAATTAAGAAATTAATGTCACTGCAACCCAGTTTTATCATAAACAGTGGTCAAATATCGAAGATGGAGGCTTTAATCTTTATAATGATACCCAGTTTGTCCAGATCAAGCAAGAATGTGATGTTTTAACATGCAGTGAATGCTGAACAACAGTAATCTGGGGCCGTCGGTGATCCTTGACTGCAAAGGGGTTAAGTCGCAAAAAAAGTGACTTACGACTTGACTTGGACTCGCAAACAACTGACCTGAGACTTGACTCAAGACTTGACTTGGACTTGACATGGACTTGACATGGACTTGAAGACTGAGACTTGTGGAAAAAATGCAAGTCTTTTGGCACGGCATTCCCGATTACATTCTCTATTTACTACCCCACATGACAGCATGAAACACCACCTTTTACTATTCATTCATTCACAAATATGTGCTGCAGCAGCGAATATCACAAAACATTTCTAAACACACCAAGCTAGCGAGCACGTGACACATCTGAAGGCACGCAAATTCATCACCCATTAGAAAACTGCTGTTAAATAAATTAGCAACAAATAGTAACAATTTAGTCAAGCCTTACCTTACAAAACTTTATCATTTAATTTGAAAAGCAATCAATTAATCCGAAGGGAAGCTGCAGTGTTGCACAGCAGCAGAGGCTTGCTTGCGGTCCATTTTCAAGAAGTACTCATTTCCATGTCCTTTTCATGTTTTTCCCCAAAGTAGGCTATTTGCTAACATATGCATATAATCCAGATTTACCAAGTTAATTTGCATCTGGATTGCACAAACACTTTCATACGCAATTTATGACCCTGTCCGACTCATTTCCACAAACGAGACACACAGATGGAAATGTTCTTCTTTGTGTCGTTTACTGTAACTTTTGTCCATACACAGGTTTTGTTGCCGCCGGCGCTCACTGGAAGACTACATTATCCAGCATTGCTTGAGATCTACAGCAAACTACGGCAACTCAAATAGCTCAAAATACACAGCACTTTTTCCCCCTTGTGGTGGTTCTAAATGGTTTAATTTTGTACAAAGTTGGAAAGTAATAGTAATGATTTAAGTAGTATTTTGTGTGCTTTATTATGCAGTTTTAAAGTAAAAGTAATCTGTCAAACTCTTGATTTGACTTGGACCGCAGGGACTTGTGAACATGTCTGACTTTGGTACAGAAATAAAGTTAATTTAAAGTAAATTAATTATTAAGAAAAAAATCATTATAAAATGTAATTTTATAATGTAATGAAAATAAGAATATCAATAATATTCTATAATATTAATAATAATTAATTAATAATTATTAATATTAATATTAATAATAATAATAATAATAATATTCAATAAAAAGTGCTACTGTGAAAATGATTTAGCCCATACTTTTCTCCACAAAATAATCATGATCAATAATCATAAACACCCCCAAAATGCTTTTGATAACTTTTAATCAGCTGGTCTAAAGATGATCTGAGCCAAATTTAGTGAAGCTATGACGAATGTTGCAGAAAAACACGATATGTTAACAATTTTTGTCGTTGATAAAACATGTTCCATTAAAATTAGTTATCTTCCGCTTCATATGTGTAAAATCAGCTTGAGTAGTTTGAACTGATGATTGTTTATGATTATGCATGATGTGAATTTTAGTGCCAACTCTACAAAAACATATATTTTTTTGTTTGTTATGGAATAGTTTTCGTCATCACTCACTGCTCTTGACCGAATAGCTTTTGTAGCATATTCAGTTCCCTTTCGAGAGTACTCTCGTATTGCGTAAGTTTAGCTTATGCTATGGGAAAAACTCCTTTTCTCGAGAATATTGAAGCCAAAATTATCCTTATAATTTTATATATGTAAAACGCAGCGCAGCTGCACAGCAGACCCCAGAAGAGCATACTAGCGCGCTGATTGGCTGTGCTGCGGCAACTGCACGAACCTATGGCGAGGCGGCTGGGACGTGCGAACCAATCAGGTCGCTTCGCGCCCTAGCGCGTCAGTGCCCGCCAAAATGGGCGTGGCCTATGGCTATAAAAGCCCCCCTTATGCTATAGGATTCAGATTTAATCTCATTCAGCTCACTTACCTTCGCTGACCTCCAGATTGACAAGTCGCCGCCGTCGAAAAGGCCTTCAGCAGAACGAGCCACCTGCCTTGCAGTCCCTCTTCTCTCACTCGGGCCACGCAGAAAGAAGCGCCACGGACAGAGAATGCCAGAGCAGACGAGCGAGCCCACGCTGGAGCACTCCCCGCATGTCTCGCTCTCAGAATCCCCTTCGCCGGTCTTGTTCACCCAGGATGACCAACACCCCTCTCAATTAGCGGCCGGTCCTATTTCCTTCGGCGGACCAGAAACGGAGGAGGACGAGGATGACAGCCTTTCGCTCGGCTCGACTGGTCTCATCCTGAGGAACCCACACGAAGCAGGCTGGACGAGTGGTTTCTGCAAGGCCGCCGTCAGGCCCCTCTGCAGAGGCCCGCCCCCTTCTTCCCTGAGGTTCACGACGAGCTGACGAAATCGTGGAAGGCGCCATTTTCAGCTTGTCTCAAATCCTCGGCTTCTTCAGCACTCTCGACACTCAACGGCGCGAAGGAGAAAGGTTATGAGAGTCTTCCCCCTCTTGAGGAAGCGGTCGCCGCACATCTTTGCCCACCCTCCGCTAGAGGATGGCAGCCAAAAGCGACGCACCCATCCAAGCCCCGCTGCACCACGCCAGCTCTCGCTGGTCGAGCATACGCTTCTGCCTGCCAGGCTGCTTCGGCTCTTCACAAGATGGCTGTCCTTCAAGTGTTTCAGGCCAAACTTCTCCGTTCTCTGGATGAGTCTGGCCCTGATCCTGAGGCATTCAAAGACCTGCGCAGCGGTTTTTCTCAGTGGATCTGAAAGATGCTTACTTTCACATTCAGATAGCACCCCGCCACAGGCCATTCTTGAGATTCGCCTTCGAGGGGCAGGCTTATCAATACAAAGTCCTACCATTCGGTCTATCCCTAGCACCCCGTATATTTACAAAGTGCATGGATGCGGCCCTCGCTCCCCTGAGACTACGGGGAGTGCGAGTACTGAACTACCTCGACGATTGGCTGTTTATAGCCCAACAGAGGCGCAGTTAATAACTCACAGGTCCTCCATCTAGAGTGTCTGGGTCTCAGGATCAACACTGCCAAGAGCGCGTCTCCCAGCCAGAATATTTATTTTCTGGGAACAGTCATGGACTCGATACAGATAAGAGCGCGGCTTACGTCACAGCGCGCGCTCGCCATCCAGCGCCTAGCGGCGTCGTTCAAAGCTGGCACTTACACTCCTCTCAAACATTTTCAGAGGATTTTAGGCCTTATGGCCTCAGCATCAGCAGTACTCAAACTGGGCCTACTATATATGCGTCTCCTCCAGCGCTGGTTAAAACCCTGAGCCCCGGCTCGCATGTGGCGGTCAGGCCACTTACACATCAAAGTGAACCACGGCTGTATCAAAGCTCTGGCTCCTTGGAAAGCAGCCGACTGGTACCAGTCTGGCGTGAGTATGGGCACGGTCTCGAAGTGGAAAATTATCTCGACAGATGCATCCAACCTAGGTTGGGGTGCCCTGCACGAAGGCAGGCCCATCTCCGGCCTTTGGTCAAGCTTGGAGAGGCGGCTGCACATAAACTGTCTAGCAATGAGAGCGGTCGATCTTTCTTCACCCACAAACGGTTCAGTTAATTTGAAGCGTCTTCAGCAAGGCAGAGGTCGATCTCTTCGCCTCAGAAGACAATGCTCATTGCCCAACATTTTTCTCCAAGAGCAGGGATGAGCTGGCCCACGCTGTATGCATTCCCTCTGGTCACAATGTTACCTCAGGTCATCAAACGGATCAGGGAGAGCAAGTGTGCAGTGCTTTTAATAGCCCCTCTCTGGAGGAACCAACTATGGTTCTCCGAGTTGACTCAGCTGCTAGAAACAGCCCCATGGCCGATACCGCTGAGGAGAGACCTCCTCACGCAGGCGAAGGGGATAAACTGGCATCCCCGTCCCGACTTGTGGGCCCTTCATGTGTGTCCCATCAACGGATACCCGGGAACCTCCCAAAAGGGGTGCTGAATACTATTTCTGAAGCAAGAGCGCCTTCAACCAGGCGGTTTTACGCTCTAAAATGGTCAGTGTTCTCAAGCTGGTGTGCAGCACGGAACCTGGACCCACACTCGTGTGGAGTGACAGAAGTGCTCTCCTTCCTTCAAGAGCTTTTGGACCCGGGTCGCTCTCCTTCCACGCTCAAAGTATATGTGGCGGTCATAGCAGCGTTTCACGCTCATGTGGCCGGACAGTCACTGGGGAGAAAGCGACCTAATCGTGCGCTTCCTCAGAGGAGCTAGGAGGCTGAACCCGCCTCGAACCCCATCGGTTCCTATATGGGATCTTTCCACGGTCCTAGAGGCCATGAAAGGTACCCTGTTTGAGCTGCTTTAGTCTCTGAGCCTGAAGCACCTTTCGCTCAAAACTGCTCTCTTGCTTGCACTAGCTTCAGTCAAGCGAGTTGGTGATTTACATGCGCTCTCGGTGAGTGCTTCCTTGCCTGGAGTTTGGGCCTAACGACTCCAGAGTTGTCCTCAAACCAAGACACGGGTATGTACCCAAAGTGCTCTCCACTCCGTTCAGAGCACAGGTCATTTCGCTGTCAGCTCTTCCCTCGTCTGAGGACGAAAGAGACGCGAATCTACTCTCTCCCGTCAGGGCTCTTAGAGTTTATTTACGGCGTTCCGCCGCATCTAGGCAGTCGGAATAGCTCTTCGTATGCTTTAGTGGTCGCACCAGAGGGTGCGCGAGCACGAAGCAGAGATTGTCGCGATGGATAGTAGATGCTATCTCGCTGGCTTACGACTCAAGAGGTCTCTGCTGCCCCATAGGCGTCAGAGCTCATTCCACTAGAGGCATGGCCTCGTCATGGGCTTGGTCCAGTGGAATACCACTTGAAGATGTCTGTGCGGCGGCAGGCTGGGCCTCTCCGTCCACATTTATTAAATTTTATAACTTGGAAGTTCCCGCTTGGCAAGCTAGGGTCCTTTCCATATAGACAAATGTATAACACATTTACAACAACTATAAGCATGGCGAACATGACTGTACTAGAGCGCCATCTCTGGCTGACCCTTCCGGACATGAAGGACGCAGATAAAGCCTCCTTCCTGGATTCTCCACCACCGGCCTGTAAACTTATGCAATACTCGTTCTCTTCTCTCAGGGAACCGAGGTTACGTTTAGTAACCGAGACGGTTATACAGTGACTTTATTTGGTTTATTATTTCTTACTTGAATAGGCTAAACATAGACAATAAAGGACTATTTAATGTATGCATTCCCTCTGGTCACAATGTTACCTCAGGTCATCAAACGGATCAGGGAGAGCAAGTGTGCAGTGCTTTTAATAGCCCCTCTCTGGAGGAACCAACTATGGTTCTCCGAGTTGACTCAGCTGCTAGAAACAGCCCCATGGCCGATACCGCTTATTTCTCCTATTGCTCGTAATTTGCATCTCTCTTATTTTTTTACTTGTGTGTGTAATTGTGTATTTTTTACTTATATTATACTAGGTTTGCTGTGGTATTGGAAAGGGGGGTGGGGGTGGCATGCTGTGTCAGAAGGGAGGCTATCTTTGACTTTGAAAACTAGAGTTGTTGCGTTATTACGTAATATGTTAGAATTCTTGTTTCCATTCTTCTAGTGATCCTTTATGTTGTTGTTTTATTTGGCCATGGTCCCTTTAAGAATCTTAGGTTTCAGTAAGGAGTCATGCCATGTGACCATCAATCAGGACGTAATCAAGCATGGCACAGAGAGATCTACTAATGGAGCTTCAGTCTGCTAAGGCCGAAGGAGACCTGCCTTGCTTTCTTAGACACGGCAAGAGGCGTCAGTCCAACAGTACAGAAGCTACCGTTTCATCTGCAAGAAAAGTGGGCGTCAGTTCGTGCAGCCTACAAGCAACAAAACCATGTCCCCTAACCTCCCTTTGTCTACTTCGTAGACTTTGTTAGTCATGAGGCTAGAATTGGGAATGATCCAAGCTTTAACTTTATCTCTCACATAGACATGGCTCCTAAGATTGAGAAGACAGCTTGAAAGCCCAGTAAACAATGAGAAATCTCTGTAAACAAGACAGCGGTATTTTCCAGAGTTCCCATTGATACTGGCGAGCCCCCTCAAAAATCTGACGGCTGCGATAAACTGTGTCCCATTCATAGAAAACCCCATCTTCTGCGTAAATGCCTTGTATTCAGGGAAAGGCCCATTGAAGTTCGCAAGGCAATTTTAAAAGAGAATAATGTGTGCTTTAAATGCTGCTCTTCTGCATCGCATATCGCAAAGAACTGTAAGATTAAAGTCCAATGTTCTGAATGTAAAAGTGAAAGCCACCACACAGCACTCCACCCTGGACCTGCACCCTGGATAGAGGAGGTAGACGCTGCTCCTGAGTACGGCGGTAAAAGGGGAGGAAATCTCACCCCAATCTCGAGTTACCAGCAAATGCGCAGAAGTCTGTGGGAAAGATCAGACAGACCGATCTTGCTCTAAAATATGCCTTGTAAAAGTGTATCCAGCTGGCCACAGAGACAAGGCAGTGAAAGTCTATGCCATTCTGGACAAACAGAGCAACAGGTCTCTGGTTCGCTGACAGTTCTCTGAAGTGTTCAGTGACCGAAGTCTAAGTGCTCCTTACACATTGAGAACATGCGCAGGAGTAAAGGAGTCAGCTGGAAGAAGGGCCAGTGGCTATGAAGTAGAATCTCTGGAGGGAACTGTCCGCATCCCATTACCAAGCCTTATAGAATGTAACGACATTCCCAATAACAGAGATGAGATTCCAACCCCTGATGTGGCTCACCGTCATGCACACCTAAAATCTGTGGCACACCTCATTCCAGAACAGGACCCACAAGCCCCAATTATGCTTCTTTTAGGTCGGGACATCATAAGAGTTCATAAGGTCCGTAAACAGGTGAATGGCTCACACAACCTACCCTATGCACAGAAGTTGGATCTGGGATGGGTCATTGTCGGCAATGTATGTCTGGGAAATGTCCACAAACCGCTGACAATCAGGAACTTCCACACAAACATCACAGAGCCGAAACGCCCGACTCTCTTTCATCCATGTCCTAACGTCTTCCATGTTAAAGAAAAATACAGTGACATCCAACTAACTAACTACTCCCCAACAAATTCCGTGGATGAGGATATCTGTGATGCTGACCACCTGGGATGCACTGTGTTTAAGTGCACCAAGGATGACAACCAAGTGGCTTCTTCAATTCAGGATACCTCTTTCATGAAAATCATCGAGGAAAGTCTACAAAAAGATTCAAACAACAGTTGGGTAGCACTATTACCCTTTAAGAGTCCACGTTCACGCCTCCCAACAACAGGCCTCAAGCATTGAAACGTCTTATGTCTCTCAAACACAACTTTGAAAGGAAGCCTGAAATGAGAGACCACTTCTTCAGCTTCATGGACAAGATGTTTAAAAACAGCCATGCTGAGTTAGCCCCTCCTTTGAGTGAGAAAGGAAAACAATGGTACCTGCCAACATTCGGAGTGTACCAATCCGAAGAAACAGAAGCAGATCAGAGTAGTGTTCGACTCCAGTGCCAAACACAATGGTGTATCATTCAGTTATGTGCTTTTAGCTGGGCCTGACCTTAACAACACTCTGCTGGGAGTATTGATCCGCTTCAGGAAAGAAGCCATTGCCTTCACAGTGGACATAGATCAGATGTTTTATTGTTTTTTGGTAAGGGAAGAACACAGGAACTTTCTATGTTTTCTTTGGTTCCAAGACATTGACCTTTCCAAAGACATTGTGGAGTACCGCATGAGGGTCCACGTCTTCGGTGACAGCCCCTCACCTGCAGTGGCTATTCATTGCCTGCACCAGTCTGTTCAGATCAGCGAGTTCCATGTCGACCCTGATGTCAAGCATTTTGTGATGCCTTGAGGCGGACGCACTGCCAATGCAACGTAGTCTTGGACTCAGTTGGAACCTCCATACTGACTGTTTCCTCTTCAGTGTCTGTGATGAGATACCTTACACCCGGCGAGGTGTTTTATCAACTATCAACAGCCTCTATGATCCTCTTGGGTTTGTAGCATCGGTCACAATCCAAGGCAAGGCTATTCTGAGAGAACTCACTACTGAGAGCGGTGACTGGGATGATCAATTGCCACAAGAAATGGAGGAAGCATGGACGTCATGGAGAGCTTCTTTGACAGAGCTATCCAGTCTTTCCATCTCTAGGCCTTATGCTGAGACTTCACCATCAATAGCTGCCAGAAGGGAACTTTGTGTCTTTTCTGATGCGTCAACCAAAGCTATCGCTGCAGTGGCATATTTAGAAGTCACAGATGCTGCAGGGAATAATCACATTGGGTTTGTGATGGGGAAAGCCAAACTTGCCCCCCGTCCTGAGCATACAGTGCCAAGACTTGAACTTTGCACAGTAGTGCTCGCTGTTGAGTTAGCAGACTTAATCTCAGCAGAACTGGACCTTCAGCTTGATGCTATAGCATACTTCTCAGACAGTAAGGTGGTTCTGGGCTACGTTTGTAATGAGACCTGGCACTTTTATGTTAGGAACCGGGTACAATGTATCTGAAGGTCCTCCAGTTCTGACCAATGCCGCTATGTGCCAACAGACCAAAACCCAGCAGATCATGCAACACGATCTGTTCCTGCAGCCCACTTACAAAACACCAATTGGCTAAGTGGACCCAAATTTCTGCTCATGCCAGAACCAGGTACCTCTGAGAGCACCTACAACCTTGTGGATCCAAGTTCAGACCCAGATGTGCGGCCTCTAGTGTCTACTTTAAGCACTACAACATCCTCCAAGCAGCTTGGTACCCAACGATTTGCCAAGTTCTCTTCTTGGAAGTCACTAATAGGTGCTATTACTCGCCTTATTCATGTAGGCAGTCTTTTCAACAAAGCTGTGAAGGAAAACAGTTCTTGCAAGGGCTGGCATTACTGCAAGGCAGAATTCACAGTGGAGGAGTCCAATAAAGCTTCAGCCATCATCATCAAAGCAGTGCAAGAAGAGGTTTACAGTCAAGAGATCAAATGTATTCAAAAGAAAGAGAGAATTCCAAAAAGTAGTCCTCTTCACACTCTGGATCCATTCATTGATGCACAAGGTCTTCTGAGAGTCGGAGGCCGTCTTCACCATTCAAGACTTAATCAGAGTGAGAAGTCTCCTTTGATAATTCCTGGCAAGCATCACACTGAAACTTTGCTCATTAGACACCACCATGAGCATATCCACCATCAAGGCCGTCATTTTACGGAAGGAGCTGTCCATTCAGCTGGCTTTTGGATAGTTGGTGGGAAACGAAGGGTGAGCAGCATCATTCATCAGTATGTAACTTGTAAACGGCTCAGAGCTCCACTCAGCATCCAGAAAATGGCCAGTCTTCTGGCAGATCGTCTCGCAACAGACCCTCCCTTTACCAGTGTTGGACTGGATGTATTTGGCCTGTGGAGTGTGAAGACGGACAAGAGAAGGTTTTTCACACAGTAAGAGGTGGGCTGTCATTTTTACATGTATGAGTGTAAGAGCCGTTCATATTGAAGTTATAGAGTCCTTCAACACGTCCAGCTTCATCAATGCTCTAAGATGTTTTCTTGCAGCGCGTGGACCTGTAAAACACATTCGTTTAGACAGTGGCACAAACTTTGTGGGAGCGTGCAAAGACTTGAAGATACCTTCAAACATTGACAGCAAAACTGTAAAGACATATCTGTCAGATCGAGGTTGCACATGGACTTTTAATCCTCCACATGCTTCCTATTGTGGTGGAACTTGGGAAAGAATGATTAGGATTGCAAGAAGAATTCTTGACTCCATGTTCCTCCAGCTGAGAGACAAACTTACCCACAAAGTGCTGGTGACCTTCACTGCAGAGGTAGAAGCCATTATCAATGCCAGGCCTCTTGTTCCCGTGACAACGGACCCCAATGAGTCATTTATACTCACTCCAGCGGTTCTTCTCACGCAAAAACTGAACTTTGTTGCTGCACCTGCAGGCGAGTTTGGAGTTGCAGACCTCTACAAGTGCCAGTGGTGGCAAGTTCAACACCTTTCCAACACATTCTGGGACAGATGGCGAAAGCAATTTTTGCCAACCCTACAGGCACGAAATAAATGGCAATCCGTTCATCCAAACATCAGACCAGGAAGTGTTGTCCTCCTCAAGAACAGCCAAGTACCACAGAATTAATGGCCTCTTGGACTGGTAAAACAGACCTTCCCTAGCCAAGACGGGAAGGTGCGACAGGTTGAGGTCAAGGTCATTAAACCAGGAGGTTCTACGCTTTATCTTAGGCCTATTACAGAGGTAGTACTTCTACTTTCCCCAGAGTCCAAAGTAGATAGATCGTCATAGAATTTGTTGAGTGATCACATAATATGTTAGAAGTCTTGTTTCCATTCTTCTAGTGATCCTTCATGTTATTGTTTTATTTGGCCATGGTCCCTTTAAGAATCTTAGGTTTCAGTAAGAAGTCATGCCATGTGACTATTAATCAGGAAGTAATCAAGCATGGCACAGAGAGCAATATGTTTATTGTATCTGAGTTAATCCTGTGACATCTGCATACATCTTATGCCTTTTGTAGCATCGTGGGTATGTATTGATTGTTTTGAACAATATCTATGATTGCAGATCATTATTTGGGGGACAGTTACATTTTATAAAGTTGACATTTAGAATTCTGTTATTTACTATCTTCATTACTGTTGCGCTAATGTAATATTATATGCTAATGGTTGTGCTATTCCTAGACCAGACCTTAAAAATTCATATTACATATAAATAGTGATTGACTTCAGGTTAAAATATTATTGCATATATAACATTCCGAAATTTCTACTTAATACATAATTTGTAGCAGTAAAAACACAGGGATTTAATTCATATAATTTGAGTTAGTATATCTGTACGTTAAAGGGCAAGCTAATTATTATGCTGATTATGCCTATGTATGTTTCAGTTTCACCTTTCCTTGCAACGTCAATAAACCTGTGGACAAGGAGCCAACTGTCTTCAGAGTCTTGATGTTAGGGAAGAGTTTACCTGGCTGTCAAGTTATATACAGAACATATACTGAGGACAGCATAAGAGTGCAAACCACTCTGTGGCAAGCAGTCGAGGCAGAGGGACCGTGAGAACGGGGCGAGTCGTCCATGAGGAGGCTGCCGTTTTTACTTTCAATTTGTGTTTATTAACTAAAGTGTTAAACGTACGCCGGTTCCCGCCTCCTTCTTCCCATAACAAAGAACATTTTTACATTAGTGCCGAAACCCGGGAGGAAGGAGGGACATTCTGTCGGAGAGCCCTCACTGCTGAGGGGGATCGCGGTGCTGAGGAGGTCGGGCAGCACTAAAGAGGGAAGATCGCGAGTGGCTGCCCGAGGCGGTGGTGCTGGAGCGATGGAAGACCCAGTGGGACAGAGATCTCGCTGCCGTGCTCCTGGGTCGAGGTGGGGTGGCTGCCGTCCGAGAGGGAGCAGAGGAGTCGCCGGCGTTTGCTGTGGGCCGGAGCCTGCTGCCGTCCGTCATGATGGGGAGGACCAGGGAACGCGGGACTCGCTACCGGCTGCCCTTAGCTGGAGGAGCCATCCGCGGCCGCCAGGGGGTGGAGGAGGATCGAGCCGTCCACCGAGCGTCCAGTACCATCGCATGGCACCGCGAGGAAGAGCCTCTCGGCTGGCTGAGGACCGAGCGGCAGTGTGTCCGAGAACCGGACCAACATTTTTTTTTTTTTTCTCCCTCCTCTCTCCCCTCTCTCATCTCTGTCGCTCCTCATGCTCCCGGCTCCTTTTCTCTCATCTCGTCTGTCCTTACCCCCAGGTGCCACGGCTGCCGTGATCAGTCCCCCCAGAGGAGAGGGGGGGAGTAGAGCGCAGTCTCTGGAGTACCCCCCGGCCTGCGAGGGGTGATGGGGGTATGTGGCAAGCAGTTGAGGTCGAGGGACCGTGAGAACGGGGTGAGGCCGGTGGCGTGAATGATAATGAGCACCAGCTGCACGCCGCACAGGTCTTGTACGTGTCTTACGGAGGAGCTTGGACGCATAAAAGGAGGAGCGACGACAGTGAAGGACGAGAGAGGACCAGGCCTGGATTTTGCATTGTGTTTTGTTTATGTTTTACTATGTGTGTGTGTGGCAGTCATCCATGAGGAGGCTGCTGTTTTTACTTTCAGTTTGTGTTTATTGATTAAAGTGTTAAACGTTCGCCGGTTCCCGCCTCCTTCCCATAACAAAGAACATTGTTACACACTCCAAGAACAAAAGGATGGAACAGACCGCTGCATCTTGAGACAGGTTCTTTTGAATTAATTATTTTTAACTTGACACGCCATATAGCTGAACTACATAATGAAAATAGTATGCATGTTTATTATGATAATTAAAGTTGGGCATTCTAATGTGTTTTTTAAGGGGTTATGTATTATGTTACTATGTAAAATTCACTGTTATATTGTTTTTGAACCACATTATCCACAGTAAGTGTACACAACCCTATTGTGGTAAAAATCCATCCACTCTGTTATTTTCCCCGTAAATCTAAAACAGTGATGTGATATAGAAGGATGGATATGTGGAAGTATGTGTCCTTGAGATCTATCATGACAAACCAGTCCTCGGATCTGATATTTTGAACTTTAGTTGCATGACTGACTTATTCAGAACCCGAAGATCCAAAATGAGACGCAACCCCCCATCCTTCTTTGGAACTATGAAATACCGGCTGTAAAACCCGGCTTCCCTGTTGGAGGGAGGTACATATTCTGTGGCCCCTTTCTCTAACAGAGTTTTTACTTCCTGTTCCATTACCAGAACCTGCTCGGGGCCCACCACTGTGGATAGGACCCCCATAAACCTGGGCGGGCGAGACCCGAACTATATTTGATACCCTTTTTTTATAGTCTGCAGGACCCAACGAGAAACATTTGGCAGTAGCTTCCACGCTGCCAAAAATTCTACTAGAGTTACCATCCTCTCGAGAATAGCTTCTGGTTTTTGTTGTGCTATCAGCCCGGCGCCCTGTAATGGCGAACCGGCAGGGAACAACCGAACTGACTGCTCTAGGACCCTCCTTGGAGGGGGCGGGCATCCCAAGGCCACTACGTTTCCGGGTGGACCCTGAGATATGTGCTCACCAGAGACCGCTGTGCCCTGAAACACCCGAGGTGGCAGGGTTGGCAGAACGGTCCCCTGAGGGCACCGAAGGGAGGTGGACACCATATAATGAGGTGTTGACCATTCCACTTCGGGGGGGACTGCCCTCATTGGCCTGACCCCTTGGGCATCAGGACCTTTTCCACGCAGCCTTCTTGGAAATAATGACAGTCCGCAGATCCGTCTTACCCCTCGAAGGCTGCTGTTGAGCGCACTTCTCCTGTCCCCAATCTTTTTGAGGGGACGTACGGGAAGCTACGCTTTGTTTTTATGTGTCACGGTGTGTAGAGCTGGCTTTGGATGTTTGGGGATGCTCCCGCTCAGCAGCCCCGGAGATATGAGAGCGGCAGGGGAGGAGTTTTTGGAATGCAACCGCCTGCTTGGCTGCTTCCTGGAACCTATCAACGACTGAATTAACAGCGTCGCCGAAGAGACCAGAAGGTGACAGGGGTGCATCCATGAGGATGTTTTTGTCTTTCTCCTTTATGTTACTTAAATTGAGCCAGAGATGCCTCTCAGTAGCCACCAAGGCTGTCATAGAGCAGCCGATAGATTTAGTCGTCTTTTTGGTGGCCCTGAGAGAGAGGTCTGTGGCCAGTACCCCAGCCCTCATCCATATCTCCTAACAACTCGGCAGCAACATGGTGTGAAGGCATGCTGCAGCCTGACCAGCAGCTGAGTAAGCTTTACCCACTAGCAATGATGTAGTACTGACTGGCTTAGTGGGTAATGCCGGGGCCTTCAGGAAATATGCTGATTCAGGGGAAAGATAGCTCGCTAACGTTTCTTCTACTTTTAGCATCTCCCCATAACCGTGCTCTTTGTAGTTTAATATAGAGGAATAGTTGGATGTTTGTGCACTAAAAACTCTATATGATACAGGTTTCTCCCACAATCTCGACACCTTGGTGTGGAGATCAGGGAAAAACAGTAGGCCCCGGCGCTGAGGTTGTGACCGTGATGGCAGGAAGCGTTCATCTAGTTTGCTTTTAGAGCAAACGTCCTGCCTATCTGCTGGCCAGTCAATGCTCAGCCTTTCAACTGCTCTGGTCACAACCTCAACCAGCTCCTCAAAAGCATGAGACTGAGGTGGCGAGTCCTCAGTATCTCTTATATCGACAATGACAACCTCCAATTCCTCAGAACTAGATAATTGCAGTGTCGGTGCCTCAATCGGGGTGGAAGAAACCGCAGTGCGTACTTCCAAACCCTGAGAGAAGGCACTGGATCTATCAGGTGAAGGCAGAGATAAGGCCGAATGACTGTATGCTCTTTTCGCATACAGCAATGTCAATTTTATGTCGCAAGCAGGTCTGTACAGAGCAGTCGCACGCATTTGTATGAGACAGCACTTGATTGTGTGACGTGATCGCTCGTTGGCCGTTGCTTGTTTGTATCGTAATCTAACCATAATGCCTCGTAAATTATTCGCTTGACACAGGTTACCATTAATGATCGTATTTTGTTTTAGAAAAGCTCAAAGCAGAACAGAAAAATTGGCACAGCAAATTAGCCTCTATCATTCTCCCCACAAATGCAAGGAAACCTCAGACATGGGTTTTAAAGCAACATGCACCCAGACCACTACATCATTAATCGAGGCTTCACGGTTAACTGAAGTTAAGATGGACTCGTTAATTGGTTCAGTGTTGAGATTGCTAAATTTGAATTAAATATGCTAATATGCACCGACATCAGTGCATTGATCTGTTTGCATTAAAGGCACAACATGTAAAATTTTGGATCAAAATATCCAAAACCACTAGAACAATGTTATATATTTTGGTGACTTGTGTACTTACATTATCCCAAATGTTTCCAAGAATGTTTAATTCCAGAGAAATAAGCAATTGTAAACAGGATGTCTGTGTCCGTGCGTCCCCATCAATGACATCATACCCGCATTAACCTCGATTTCCAGTTTTATTTTGTAGAAACCACTGAAAACACCAAAGACGCTTTAATATATTACGTGTTTTATTAGGTGAGCAGCTGTTTGGATTCGTTCATTGACAGAAAACTGATCATTGTTATATAGCTCAACACAGTTAGTTTTTTTGTTTTAAATCTCGTTTTCTTATTTTACCGCGAGTACCATGTTTTACCTCTCGTTGCATATTGCACTATAAATACGCTTTATTTCCATAAAAATACCGGTTACGTCTGGCTCAGCACAAACAGACCATATATAGTAGTAATTGTGTGCTTTCATCTTCGTGTCACTCTAGTGTCACTCTAGTAAATACACTCACCTAAAGGATTATTAGGAACACCTGTTCAATTTCTCATTAATGCAATTATCTAATCAACCAATCACATGGCAGTTGCTTCAATGCATTTAGGGGTGGGGTGTGGTCCTGGTCAAGACAATCTCCTGAACTCCAAACTGAATGTCAGAATGGGAAAGAAAGGTGATTTAAGCAATTTTGAGCGTGGCATGGTTGTTGGTGCCAGACGGGCCGGTCTGAGTATTTCACAATCTGCTCAGTTACTGGGATTTTCACGCACAACCATTTCTAGAGTTTACAAAGAATGGTGTGAAAAGGGAAAAACATCCAGTATGCGGCAGTCCTGTGGGCGAAAATGCCTTGTTGATGCTAGAGGTCAGAGGAGAATGGGCCGACTGATTCAAGCTGATAGAAGAGCAACTTTGACTGAAATAACCACTCGTTACAACCGAGGTATGCAGCAAAGCATTTGTGAAGCCACAACACGCACAACCTTGAGGCGGATGGGCTACAACAGCAGAAGACCCCACCGGGTACCACTCATCTCCACTACAAATAGGAAAAAGAGGCTACAATTTGCACGAGCTCACCAAAATTGGACAGTTGAAGACTGGAAAAATGTTGCCTGGTCTGATGAGTCTCGATTTCTGTTGAGACATTCAGATGGTAGAGTCAGAATTTGGCGTAAACAGAATGAGAACATGGATCCATCATGCCTTGTTACCACTGTGCAGGCTGGTGGTGGTGGTGTAATGGTGTGGGGGATGTTTTCTTGGCACACTTTAGGCCCCTTAGTGCCAATTGGGCATCGTTTAAATGCCACGGCCTACCTGAGCATTGTTTCTGACCATGTCCATCCCTTTATGACCACCATGTACCCATCCTCTGATGGCTACTTCCAGCAGGATAATGCACCATGTCACAAAGCTCGAATCATTTCAAATTGGTTTCTTGAACATGACAATGAGTTCACTGTACTAAAATGGCCCCCACAGTCACCAGATCTCAACCCAATAGAGCATCTTTGGGATGTGGTGGAACGGGAGCTTCGTGCCCTGGATGTGCATCCCACAAATCTCCATCAACTGCAAGATGCTATCCTATCAATATGGGCCAACATTTCTAAAGAATGCTTTCAGCACCTTGTTGAATCAATGCCACGTAGAATTAAGGCAGTTCTGAAGGCGAAAGGGGGTCAAACACAGTATTAGTATGGTGTTCCTAATAATCCTTTAGGTGAGTGTATGTCTCTATCTGCATTTTATCAGCTACTGTGATATCTGGATGCCTTTGTCTATTTTCGGCACTATAGAATATAGTGTTTCGTCTCACTTGGACTTTCTGCACTAGGGCGCCCCTGGTTACGATTATGAATAAAACAGAAATGTGTATTCTCGCTAAAGCTCACAACACCATATTTCGGGTATATCAAAGGTTTGTATACACAACAAGGTTCGACTTGTTATTCAACAGCAGCACTAATTTAATTCCGTACTCAATCCGACCCGTTTTACACAACGATTGCATCCCGTATAGTAACTGAAATCGCAGCATGGGAACATAATTTTTAAAATCTTTTATGAATACAGTAAGCGAGCAGAGTGCGCTCCCTTTATAAACGCATTGAAATTGTCAAATGCTTCAGTTCAGCTAAAATAAAACAATAATAATATAATAAAATATTTTGCAGTGTCAAAACTACCTCAGTACTAACTTTAAAACATTAGAGAACAGCAGTGCAGAAGAGAACTGAGCCGTTAAATCTCTTTTACGAGGCATAAATAGTCCTCACTTTAGCTCACAGAAATGGTTTACTGACAACTACTAAATGTTTTATAACTACCTGAATTAATCATGAATTACAGTAGGAATACATGTTAATAACGCATTTATTAATAAATGCAGTTAATAAATCCGCGTCTCCCATCCAAGGCCCATAAATTCTCGTCCGTTCTTACGGGCAAGGCTTGCAGAGCCTGTGGACGGGCTGCTTCCGCCTTGCATGCCCTGGCGCTTCTACAGGTGCATCAGGCCCAGTCGCTCATGGACATGCATGAGGGAAGACCTGACCCAGAGGTCTTGAGAGAGCTCCATGCAGCGACGGACCTCCCCCTCCGGGCAACGAAAATCACTGCACTTTCCATTGGTCAGGCGATGTCCACCATGGTGGTCCAGGAGCACCATCTCTGGCTCAACCTGGCGGATATGAGGGAGGGAAATATCGGTTCCTGGACTCCCCCATTTCCCATGCTGGGCAATTCGGCAGTTCTGGTTTTTGTTGTGCTATCAGCCTGGCGCCCTGTAATGGCGAACCGTTACAGCAGTTCTCAGCTGTCCAGAAGCAGACGGAGGCTATTCGCCACATCCTTCCCCGGTGGACCGCTGCTGCCTCCACCCGTCCGCTGGCCGCAGATCATCTGCCTGCTCGTCGCTGAGGGTGCCCCCCCTGCAGCCACCTCTGCTCTCGCTAAGCCTCAGCAGCAGCCTCCACCCGGGCAACAGTGTGGAGCCAGTCACAGGAAGCCCAGCCCATCCAGGCCGCTGCCAAGCCAGGTGGCAAGCGGAAAGCTAAGCGACCCTGAGACGGGCGACCTGGAGATGGAATGGGCAGCTCTACAGGAGGTGGTGTCAGCACCACTCCTTCCCCCGGACAGGCTTCTACAGCCCGTACTTCATTGTACCCAAGAAAGGGGGTAGGTTACGGACAATCTTGGACCTGCGAGTCTTGAATCGGTCTCTACACAGGCTGCCATTCAAGATGTTAATGCAGAAACGCATCTTTGGATGCATCCGTCCCCAAGATTGGTTTGCAGTGATTAACCTGAGGAACACTCTCCCTCGACACAGACCGTTCCTACGCTTTGCGTTCAAGGGACAGGCATATCAGTACAGGGTCCTACCCTTCAGGCTGTCCCTGTCGCCCCGTGTCTTCACGAAAGTCGCGGAGGCGGCCATTGCTCCCATGTCTGCGTGGTGTTCACATTCTATATAGCCTATATAGCCTCTGTGTAGAGCCTGTTTCTTCCCGTGTGCTCGCTTCAAATAGCCAGTAACACCGAAGTACCTATTCTAGTGTCGGCTTGCTGCGCCATTCCCCTCCCCATGGACCGGATACGTGCACTTATATTCTCCAGTAGAGTTCCCCAGTTGGCGAACCCTGTCGAGCTCCTCCGTCACCCGTGGCAGTCAGACGTGGCAAAGCGTCTGACGCCAGGCCTAACACTCGTATGCAATGGTGGAACCTGTGCTAGGCTGGATCCCATATATTCTGACTCCTACAGCGGTCCCAAATGTGTATTCTTCCATGATACAGCTCCCTATGGTGAGCCCGTGTCTTTCCCTTTGCAGAGTCCGCTCTGCCGTCCCTGCCAGGTGTTGTCTCCCCACTGGATTGGCCGGAGCCACCCCAGGGACATTCCGTATGTTGCACTGCCCTAACTGGCCTGTGTAACTCCCACATGATACCTCCCTTCGGGCAGGATGTGGGCTCCGCAGCGTTCCCTTCCCCTGGAAGGGGCACGCTTTCACAGTGTTATCCAATAGTTTTACTGATGGGTCAGTTTTCCATAGGGATCCCAATACGTCGGTGACGTCGACATAACGTTGAACGTGACCGACTGAAAGGTAACGTCTCGGTTACGCATATAACCCTCGTTCCCTGAACGGCCGAGTCACTGGCTCGGCTCCTCAGTGTAAAACAAAGTGCGCTGCATCCGCTTCCGTATTTATACCTGCGCTGCGGGGCAGGGCGCAAGATGCAAATCTCGCACGCCAATGTGCATTGGCTCGTTCTGTAGACACTCAAAGCTGATAGGGGCTCCCAGAAGTGATCCCAATACGTCGGTGACGTCGATGTATTATGTTACGTTAAGGTTACATACGTAACCGAGACGTTTCCCCTGTTGGGATGAGAAGTGAAACTTAAGTTGTTACCTTTAGGAACTATTTCTATCTGATGAGGACCTTTTACCCCAGGACATGTAGTAAATGTAGAGAAAGAAATATAGTAAATAAAACAACAACAAATTTTACTGTGATATTTTAATTTTACATTTTTCAGTCAGTCAGTCAGTCAGTTACTGAGAGCTACAGGATTGCAAACAGACAGAAGAAGGGGCCTATACCATGATGGTAGTTGAAAAAACTCAGGTTTATGGGATTAATTTGACAAAACCCAATCAATTCAATCAGGCTTTGTTTGAACCATGACGCTGATCATTAACTTTTTCTGTCAACTCAGGCTTTGATCCTGAGTTAATGGAGCGTGTGCACATGAAAGTGTGATATCAGTAGTGAACAGCCAATCGCATGCCTACAATTCACTTCTCGCAGAAACAGTGAGATTCATTACCAACAGTGAGATTCATTATCCATACCTTCTTTGTGCAAAATGTCATTATATTTGGAAGCAACGGCCTAGGAGGAGTTCGGAAAGGAGGTTTTTCAGAAAAAAAAAAAAATTGTAGACGGAAATGAATACATATATACATATTGACTTGACTCAAGGATTTAGGAGACTAAAGATTTTTGTTTCAAGCCATTACAGTGCCATTAAAGCACTGTGAGGCAAGGGAGGGGGGACTCGAAATGTTTCTAAACTTAAAATGCTCCGGTTTACGTTCTCTGATGCCCATCTCTTTTAGGATAGAGAAATAAAGAAGAAGAATTTAATCAGTACAAACAAAATAGGATTCCAGCTCCTTTGGTGCTTGGATCCCTAAACATTTTTACAGAACATTACAGTACAAGCAAACCTGATCAGTAGTCCACCAATCACAGCAAAAGAGAATTGTTTTACACTCTTGGGGAATGACGATAAAACAGTTTTTGTGTGACACACATATATACTGGTAAAGCCAACACTTCTGAAACACTTTTTGCTATTGAATCTCATGATTATCAAGCTAAAGGGAATGCAACAACTGTATTCCACTATATATTAAACTGAAGTGACAACTATTTATCTATTATTCATCTACCATATGTAAGTATACATATATGAGTGAGGTGGTTTTCAATCCTGGTCCTGGGGATCCACTACTCTGCACATTTTGTATGCCTCTCTTATTTAACACACCCGATTCATATTATCAGCTCATTAGGTGAGCACTTAATGAACTCAGCTGAGTGTGTCAGATAAGAGAGACATCCAAAATGTGCAGAGCGGTGGGTCAGGTTTGAAAACAACTGTGGTAAACAATTCAGGGGACAATTTATTTTTCATTATCAACTATAAAATATTTCATACCTGCTGCTGTGGATAAAAGTTTATGAGAATTAGTGGTATGGGCAAATATTGTTCTTTTTTGACTAAAATGTGAAGATTTTTTCCTCTGACAATGTTTTCTACTTCTGTGTATTAGGGACAACTGTTATTTTGCCACGCATGATGAGTCATATCTTAACAGACCCCTCTGAGCGCTGCATTACATATGTGGAGTGTGCTATGCAAGCTTTTTTTGCACATTTATATGGAGCAGCATCCCACACTATACTAATGATCATGGCCTTTGACAGATATGTGGCCATATGTAATCCATTGCGATATCCAACAATAATGAGCAATAAAATGATGGTTAAACTGTCGGCAGTAGCCTGGGGTTCTGCAGTAGTGCTGGTGGGAATTCTGATCGGCCTCAGTGTCCGTCTGTCTCACTGCAGATCTGTGATTCAAAACCTGTTTTGTGACAATGCTTCACTATTTAAACTGTCCTGTGAAAATACAGTTATTAATAATGTATATGGATTAACTTTTACTGTGGTTTTACTAACGTCCTCATTGGGGTGGGTGTTATTAACATATCTCAGAATAGCGAGGGTATGCTTTCAAAGCAAAAACAAAGCAACCAATAGCAAAGCAATAAAAACATGCAGCACTCATCTGGCTGTTTATATGATCATGATGGTTTCTGGATTCGCCACCATTTTAATTCATCGTTTCCCTGTATACTATGAAAGTAAAAATGCATCTACTATAATTCGCCATGTTATTCCACCAAGCTTGAATCCCATAATATATGGTTTACAAGCCAAGGAAATAAGACAGAGACTGTTTAAACTTATTTTTAAAAGTAAAGTTAACTCAATGTGATTGTTTTGTTACATTACAAAAATGTTGTTATATTACAATATTTCTTTGAATGCTAATCATAAAGTTTAAATGGCAAATATACATTGGTCTACATTTCTGTTTCATTCTAAACATTACTTGTGTCAATAGCCTGTATAACATTATATGCATTGGCGGTATCAGCTAACAACCTTGTGATAAATGTGGACAGTGGAACTATAAAATATGTACTAATAATAACATGCCTTTTATGTCCCAGGTAAACACTGTAAAACTTACAATACCTAAAACACCTACTGACCACAACTTCTAAACTTTGTGGTTTAATCTAATAATCAAAAATGTGGAATTTAAAATAATGTTATAACTTTTTTTAAAAAATGATAATGTTCGTAATAATGTACAAGAGTGCTTTGTTGTATATAACCATATCTCCACATTAGAAAGATGAAGGTAATTCTAACAGCAAATAAATATGATACAATATATACACGTAAATATATCATATAGCATATGACTATAATATACATGTAACAAATATAAAGTGAAAAAAAATCAGTCGGTATAATTAAAGAATATAGTGTCAAAAGATTCAATGTGTCACCTGTTAGCACTCATGCTATTATTAAATTACACCACTCTTTTTTCGTAAGTGAAAATAGCACACCCTTCTTCAGGTCAGATGTGAAGAAAGCATAAATAAAATATTAAGTTATTAGCAATTAAGGAACAAGATGCCAAATAAAAAAATAAAACATTCAGCAAATCACACAAAATCATAATGTACATACATTTCCCTACCTGACAAAAACGAATAATGCAAAAAATGCTCAGCTTTTAATTCTACTTTCCATAATCATGATTTTAATTAAATTTAGTACAAACTTATAAATGTCATGTAACCACACTGATCTAACAACATTGTGTACTTTGTAATATTAAGCTATATCTCAAGCAAGAGTGCAACACCTATAGAATGATTACCAGTGGCAGGCAGATCAGATGTGAGAGAGTGATAATGCTTTTATACAATCATTGTGTAATAAAGAGTTTCATATTGAGAGTGTACATTTAAAAAAAAAAGACAGTTAGCTTGTATATTTTTTCCCCTACCGATGCAAATATAGTTTCAAAAGAATTCAAAGACTTGTGTCACCAAGCAATGCACAGAATGCTATGGAATTAGTTTTCCCTGTAGGGATGAGAAATGAAACTGAAGTTGTTACCTTTATTAACTATTTCTATCTGATCAGAACCTTTTACCACAGGACATTTAGTACATGTAGAGAAAGAAATATAGTGAATAAAACAACAACATGAGCCTTTAACAAAATAGGTATTACAAATTTCACTGTGATACTTTAATTTTACATTTTTCAGTCAGTCAGTCAGTCGATACTGAGAGCTACAGGATAGCAAACAGACAGAAGAGGGGCCAATACCATGATGGTAGTTGAACAAACTCAGGGTTACGGGATTAAGTTGACAAAACCAGACCAATTCAATCAGGCTTTGTTTGTACCATGATGCTGATCATTAACTTGCTTTGATCCTGAGTTAATGGAGCGTGTGCACATGAAAGTGTGACATCAGTAGCAAACAGCCAATCGCATGCCTACAATTCACTTCTCGCGAGAGAATAAGCAAGATTAATTTTTCTCTTCTGCCGAAGTTTAAGAGATTAAAAGAATACGAAGTACATGAATGCATTTGCAGCAATAAGAAAATATCTTGCTATATCAGCAAGTGAAAGTTGTGAAGTTAGTTTATATAGTTTATAACACACACATGTAAGCTCACTTGTAGTCATTTTTAGAGCTTTATCTACTGATTCCAAATCTTATTTATATTACATTTATATTCATAACTGCTTAATAATAATTGTTAAACTAAAATTGCTCATGTGTAAAGGATTAGAGGTATAATAATGATATCATATAAAATAATTATAATCGTAAACTCCATCCACTGGCCCAACGGCGGAATCCAATGGTGTGGTTGAAGGTGTTCTGCATATGTCTTTTCTGGCGCTTCTGGAAAAATCACTTAAATTTATTAAAATGTTGGTATCTAATTTTAACTCTGACTCCATGAGTAATTTAATCTGACTCCAATTTTATGTGACTTTGTTAAATTTGTTGTGTTTTTGACTGATGATCATAAGATTAGTTGTGATTTAATCTAGATCACTGATTTTTTTCAGTATCTCATACTTTTCAAATATTCTTTCATCAAGGGACCCGGTATCACACAGAAACTACACGTCGCGAATCGTGAGCTCACGGACACAAACTAGCCAGTTCTGATATTAGACAGAGGATGCAAGGTGATCTATTTTACCTTTAAGTGACCACCTGCTTTGCTCATAACAAAAAAATATAATTTTTTAATAGTCACGAAAACTGCAACTTGCTAATACAGTGATAGTCAGAAATCGGATTGCCCTGAATAATGTGCTCCATGCTCCATTCATAGGGTCCTCGGTATGATCTATCCTGACAGAGATTTGCGGAAATACCAGACTCCACATTGATCAATACATCAAGAATAAATCAAGATTAACCTTTATTTTGGCCAGGCATCAAATAAAAAAGAATCCATGGTACAAAACTGATCAGCATAAAATATAAAACACAATTACAAAGTTAATATTAAAATAGTTTCAAAGAGTCATCATACCTGGCAATAGAGACACACTGCAACAGTGTGGAAAGTTCTGCTTACAGATGCTTCCTTGAGTGGTTTGCCAATTCCCTTTAAATACTCAAATAGGACAAAAGAACAATAAACATTTAGCACACAAATATTTATGTAGCTTTTGTTGGACCTTGTCTCGTGCCCAAATGGTCACGCCTGGTTTTGGGGGATGAAGGTAAATGGTTATCAAAGATCTTTATTGGGGCATCTCCCACATCAGAAGAACAAGCTTTATTTTCTTTATTCTGACTTGTTCTACTGATGCGTGAACGAAACCTCCCTAACAGTCGCACCGGAAGTATTTATATTGACCACAAATAAACAGCTTGTGACTGTAGATCTGTGAGATTTGCATGATTGCCTGAGACCTGAGGGGAAGGAGAGGATGAGAGGAGTCAGGAAGAGATAAGATTGGGCCAGGTGGGGTCCTGTGTTGTCTTGTATATCCCCTCTTCAGATGAGTGAGGTTTATTGTTTTATTGCAGGTTAGATTTCTTGAGTTCAGTCTTAGGAGAAATCCATTCTTACATAATAAATAATCATCGTTATAGCCAGACTATTTTGTCTTTAAAAATCTGTTACTATGTAGTTGACCTTTAATTTAGAGCAAGAGAAACTGGGGGAGTGACTTTATTGTGTCAGACATGTGTACCTTTGCTCACAGCTGACTGGTCCAATTTCAGTTTGAGATCTCTTACACAGAACATAACATAGCAGGTTAGCCCTGGAGCGCAAGTTACTATGGCGATGAACACCGCAAGATGCCGTGCCACTTTCATGGCGCCTAAAACCCAGAACCCACAAACTAAACTGAAACATACCTGGCTAGCCACCTAAACCGGCTTCATGGTATAGGCCCCAGGTAATCTCATGATGACCTTAGATCTCTTTTAGATCCCTAAAAACCTTAGATCACCCAAAACTCTGACATTTCAAAAGGTTCATTAACAGATCGTAAAAAAATCCATATGAATCAAGCGGTTTAATCCAAGATTTTTGAAGTATGTACATAAAGCACTTACATTTGATTAACAGAAGCTCAAGCTTGCTTGATGCGCAAAAAATGACTTTTTACTTGAAATGTGGTCTGTAAAAGCATCATAATTGTTAGTCTTTTGTTATATATCGTTGAAAGGGTCTCAACTAGCAAAATACAAAAAAATCATATTTGTTTCAGTTTGAGACCATACTATACCAAGCATTTGTATGAAAGGATCACTGCCAATGCATATAACAACAGTACACAGATGAGGCTTTTGCATTACGTTTTGCTATATAACTTTGCTATAACATAACATAAACCATAGTAAATCACGTCTTTATTTAGAGCAGGTTGTCCCATTTCAAATGAGCCCAAACACATATAATATGACACGTAGATCCTGAGAAAATCCTCAAGGAGTGACAAGGGCTAAATCCCAAATGGCACACTTCTATGCACTTTCGGTCTTGTGGACTTACAATGGTTGCCGTGTATGCGTGTCCGTTAAGTGCACGAGACCATAGGGTGTCCCATTCATCATTTAAGGTTTCAGAAGGGTGCTTGTGAGCGCCGCCTTTGCGGCTGTTATGCGCCCTCAATGAACCAATGGAAACTGGATCTCGGGTGAGGTGGGTGGGTAAAGTGGGCAGGAACGATGTGTAGAGAGCAATCGGACACTCTCTTACAGCTGGAGCACTTGGATTGGGCTGATCGCCCTGATTTGACAGGTCTGGATTTACTGTGCGCCATAGAATAGGAGAGCACACTGAAACAGTGCTAGAAAATCATCACTCATTGACCAGGATCTTATTACTTGTTACTTATTCTATGTAATTATAAATATTTTGATGCTTTATTGTGGTGTTTACACATGTAAGTTGTTCTTATGTTCAGTAAAGCACTCTCTTGTTTGGAGAGGTTTTTTGATAAAGGCTTCCTTGGTTCCAAATGCCATAACTGCTTTGAGATATCAACACAGAATTTGGCTCAGATGTAGTTGACATGATTGTCCAAGAGTCCAAGCTAGATTTTATGAGCTTTCATAATACTTTCTAATAGTCATCATGTCAATCATTAATAATAACAAAATAAATCAATAAATTGCATCACTTTTTCTGAGGTTTTCTCAGCAGATGTAACATAAGAACTTCCAAATATGATCAAAATATATTTTTTCAAAATTTGAAAGGTTTTCTATCAAATGAGACCATGCACTTGTATATATCTTGCTTTTTTGTTAAGTTATAAGCCATTACTTTTATGTATGCCACTTAGACATGAAATCATTAAAAAATCATCTTTTTCTTAACATCTTCCAAAGATGAACAAAAGTCGGTTGCAACGTTCACGAGGAATTTCACCCAATGGAGTCGAAGCTGGAGCATAATTTTCCACGCACCAAGGAAAAGGAATTGGCAAGAGTAGATCTGTCATGATGGAAGTAGCTGAAGTTAGGTTGCAGGATGGTAATCCAGGAATGCAGCACGGAGAAGCTGGAGGAGTTGTGATGTTGTGACATGTACTCTTGTTGTATATTCTTGTATGAAATTCGAATAAGGTACATGTGTCACAGTTGGAGATGGGGTGTGCCACCTATGGGATTCCTGCTCCTACTGAAGGCGGGTGTGGCATATGCAAAGGTTCTTTCCAGCAAACAAGGCGTTTCTTGACATATTCATCAGCTCTAAGAATATGTTGTTTCTGGAGTCTATGCTTTGTGCGATGTCCATGATGATTACTAGTACGGCAATCTTGATCATGTTGATGGATGACTGAAGTTCCCGTATGTGATTCTGTGCGTTGTGTATTTTTTTTCGTGACAGTTGGCTCGGTAGTGGGTCTAGTTGTCCTTTAGAGGTTGTGGCTTCATACGCAGATGAGGAGGTCGGTGCGTATGGGTCTGGGGACAGCCATCAAGTGGTATCTGCACTCATTGAGAATGACATGACAAACAAAAATCTTACCTGGAGCTCGACACTTCGCGGGGCCCGCTGGAAGATGATGAACCCCGCAATTGATTTCCGCCTGGGAGCGTTGACAAATGCGCAATTTGCGATGACAGAACTAATATTTGTGTAATTATTTTTTTAATGTTGCTGATATTACTGTTAACAAATAGGTCGTGTAGGTAGAATGCCATTATGAAACAAACAAATATATGGGAATATACTTGCAAAATATAATGTGATATAATATATAATATAATGTATTACATAGCCTAATTTACATTTCCATATATGGGAAACTAGTGCTTATATTTTTTAATATTCTGCAATATATGCATTGACCATGCATTGCTATGTATTAATACAAATAAAAATATTTAGAAATTAAGACATAAATAGCATATTCATAAAGTTGTATCCTTTATTGTGTAGCCTATATACTGTATATTGCATGTTCCCATATTAATGTGAATGTATATACACACATATATACACACTTTCACATAAATGAGTTACAACAAATTTCTAGTTCCCATTCAGTCGGTCACTTCCGACGCCACGTCGGAGACAGACGAATAGGAATCTCGCTCGCGAGAGCCAATCTACTTCGAGTGTAACTAAATGAGCCAATGTACATTGTCATGCAATGATTGCACCAGCTGCTCATGCCACACAGCGCGGGTATAAATGAGGCACAGGTGCTTGCATCAAATTAGCTTTTTGCTTCGGAGCCGAGTGGTGGATGGTTCGTCCTGAAATCACTCTCTACAAAGCAGTGGAACTGACTGAGCCTGCCTTTTTGGAAGTGGATCTCTTCAGTCGGTGTTGGTGTGACGGCACAGCAGCGGGTCGTGTGGTATTCATACCATCTCTCTTTTTGTTCGTAAGAGCATACACAAAGGCTGTTCCCTTTCGTTCAGTCACTCCGAGTAACGTCAGTGACTGACGAATGGGGGTTTCGCTTAGAAGCCTATCATCTTCGAGATCTAGAAAACGCCCAATGGCAGCGCCAATGCCATGGGCATGCGGAATTTGCATAGCGTAACTCCGCCCCACAGCGTGGGTATATAAGGAAGTACGCTGGCAACATCGCATTATGTTTCTGCTTCGGAGCCAAGAGCATCTATCTCTTCACTCCTTAAGCCTTTTTGAGTATATCGTCAAGCTTCTTCGAGACGAACAGCTTTCCAGTCGGTGTTGGTGTTACGGCGCGTTCCAGCGAGTGTTTACTTCCTGCCTGCTGATCTGTGCAGTGATCTGCATCCAGCTGGTATTCGTTCCCTGGGCGCTTCGGCATCGCTGTGAAGCTCCCTCTCACAAAAGAGCTCGCATGTGGCACGTCTTTTTAAAGACGGTTTGCCCGTGCACTTCTGGGTGCGGTCGATCTCTGTTGCCATCTGATGGGCACAATCGCTGCGTGACGTGTTTGGGCTTCAGCACGTTCAAGCAGCGTTTGTGGATGCGTCATGTTCTCACTGCGGGAACATGACCATCGCGATGTTGCGGTCGAGACTCAATGACCTCCGCAAGGAAAGAGAGTCCCCTCTGCCACACCCCAATCTACCGTCTCCGAGAGAGATGGTACTTTGGCTGGTGGCCAGGGTGACCTGAGGGTTACGGTGTGGCATAACCCCGACGATCATTCCTCGGGCCACACCCCCCTCTCGCACATCGCTACCCGCGAGTGATCGGACTGAAGCAGCGGGACCGTCTGCGGACGCCCCGTGTGTTTCGTTCGGCGCTCCAGTTGGTGATGAGATGTCGATCGCCGCATCTCAAGGTGGGCTGGAGTCCTCTGGGGATGAAGATTCGGCTATGCTGCTGCCTTCGGGCGTGCCAGCATTGCCCGAGTCCGACCCGGAGTTGACAGCCATGTCATCTCGGGGGATGTTTGGTCTTTGGGTGTGACGCGTCCTGACAGCTGTTGGGCCCCGCCCCCAATTACTTTCTCTCCCGGGATACATGAGGAGGTCACGTGGTCCTGGAAGTCCCCGTTGTCTTCCCGCGACCGTTCGGCGGCCTCCTCCGCCTTCTCTGCCCTCGATGGGGCCGCGGCCAAGGGTACACTGGGGTCCCCCCTGTTGACGCTCAGTTGCAATCACGGTCGAGACTCAATGACCCCCGTATGGAGGGAGAGTCCCCTCTGCCACACCCCAGTTATCCTCTCCACGTGACGGGATGTTTGGCTGGTGGCCAGGGTGACCTGAGGGCTGCGGTGTGGCATAAACCCCGACGAGTATTCCTCGGGCCACACCCCCCCCTCTTGCACAGAGTGCTTCAATGTGGCGCGGTGATCCTAAGCACCCCTCCAAGGCCTGTAGTTCTCGTCTACTCTGGTGGCGAGGGACTGCAGAGCTGCGGGGCAGGCCGCCGCCTCTCAGCACGCCATGGCCATCCTTCAGGTCTTCCAGGCCAGGATGCTCGTGGCATGCACGAGGGTAGAGCTGTCCCAGGGCTCTTAATGAGCCGCGTGCCGCCACCGACCTCGCCCTCCGGGTGACGAAGGTGACCGTGCGCTCCCTGGGTCAGGTGATGTCCACAGCTGTGGTCCAGGAGAGACGAGGCTCAGCCTGGTCGATATGAGAGAGGCTGAGCGAACCCGGTTCCTCAACGCTCACATATCCCAGGCCGGCCTCTTCGGCGGCACGGCCAAGAACTGCGCCCAACAGTTCTCGGCCGTCCAGTAGCAGACTAAGGCCATTAAAACTGCCCCGGCGGCTGTTACTCAGCCGCAGGCTCAGTCGCCTCAGTCTGCTTGCCGCCGAGGGCGCCCTCCTGCGGCTTCGACCCTCCCGCCGCCCTTTCCGGGCCGCGCCGTAGGGATGGTCGCAGGAAGGCGCCCCCGTCCGCTTCCAGCCCCGCAGCCCGCCTACGCCAGGCTAGCGGCGCTCCTACGCGGACAGCTCAGGGATGGGCAGTTCTTCCAAGGAGTTGGTAGCAGGGCCACTCCTTCCCCCGGTGGAGGGCCGGGGGAGAATCTTCTGTTCAGCTACTGGCCCCCAGGTCAGCAGCACCCTATGTGGAAGAACTAACTCACCCATCCCTGAGCACCCAGAGACCGATGGCAGTGTGCGCCGCCCCCGGGCCACGCCACTCTCGTCCCTCTCTAACGCCAGTCTCCTCTCAGAGCAGACCCCAGTGGAACGCGCGTCCTTCCCTGGTCTCCTCTGTCAGGACGCGGCTGATGACCGTGCCCCCACACCGGGACGCTACGCCTCCCACGTCCGGGCCGGTCACGCCGCCTCGCTGCCCCACCCGGGGTACGTCTGTGGTCCGCACGACCCCGCTGGTGCAGTTTTTGGGAGCCTGGCTAGAGCTTCCCGGACTGTTCCGCTGGGTCGAGAAGACCATCAGGCTCGGCTATGCGATTCAGTTCGCTCAGGCTCCTCCCCGCTCCGGGGAGTCCGCCACACCATGGGGGGCCCAACGCCCCTGTCATGCGTGCGGAGGTTGCTACCTTGCTGGCGAAGGGTGCGATCGAGCCTGTCCCTCCAGCCGAGATGAAGTCCGGCTTCTACAGCCCTTACTTCATGGTACCCTAGAAAACCGGTGGGTTACGACCGATCCTGGACCTGCGCGTCCTGAACCGATCCCTTCACAGGCTTCCGTTCAGGATGTTGACAGCGAAGCGCCTTTTCGAATGCGTTCGTCCAGGTAGATTGGGTTGCAGCGATCGACCTGAAGGACGCCTACTTCCATATCAGTACGCGGTCCTCCCATTCGGGCTAGCTCTGTCCCCTCGCGTCTTTACGAAGATTGTCGAGGCAGCCCTTGTGCCACTCAGGCAACACGGGGTTCGCATCCTGAACTTCCTCGATGACTGGCTGTTCCTGAGTCACTCTCGAGAGCAGGTGTGCGAACACAGAGACCTGGTGCTCCAGCACTTAGCTCGTCTGGGCCTTCGGGTCAACTGAGAAAAGAGCAAACTCTGCCAGTCCAGAGGATCTCTTTTCTCAGTATCGACTCGGTCGCCAGGTGCGCGCAGCTTACGAGCGAGCGCGCGCAGTCACTGCTGACTTGCCTCCGTCAAATCAGGAGCAAGAGTGCGGTTCCACTGAAGTTATTTCAGAGGCTCCTGGGGCATATGGCATCTGCAGCCGCGGTAACGCCGCTCAGATTGCTTCATATGAGACCGCTTCAGCACTGGCTTCGCGATCGAGTCCCGAGATGGGCATGGCAGTCGGGCACGCTCCGGTCCCAGTGACTCGGGCCTGCCTGCAGACCCTCACCCCGTGGTCGAACCTCAGTTTCTACGGGCCGGTGTGTCCTTAGAACGAGTTTCCAGGCATATTGTTGTGTCAACAGATGCCTCCACCACGGGTTGGGGTGCCATGTGCAATGGACATGCTGCCGCGGGCTCCTGGACAGGACCCCAGCGCCTCCTGCATGTCAATTGCCTCGAGTTGCTGGCAGTACGGTTCGCCCTGCACCGCTTCCGAGCGCTGCTCAAGGGTCAACACGTGCTAGTCCGGTCAGACAACACGGCCACAGTAGCGTACATCAACCACCAGGGTGGTCTGCGTTCCCGCCGCATGTCTCAACTCGCCCGCCATCTCGTCTTATGGAGTCAGAAGCACCTGAGGTCCCTTCGTGCCATCCATATCCCGGGAGTCCTGAACCGTGCAGCCGACGAGCTCTCACGGCTTCAGCCACTTCCTGGAGAATGGAGACTCCATCCCCAGACGGTTCAGCTGATTTGGGAACAGTTCGGCGACGCACAGGTAGATCTGTTTGCCTCCCACGACTCTTCCCATTGCCGCCTGTTTTATTCCCTGACCGAGGGCCCCCTCGGCACGGACGCTCTGGCGCACAGCTGGCCGCGGGGCCTCCGCAAGTATGCGTTTCCCCCAGTGAGCCTTCTTGCACAGGTTCTGTGCAAGATCAGGGAGGACAAGGAGCAGGTCCTTTTGGTCGCCCCGTTTTGGTCCGGCCGGACCTGGTTCTCCGAACTTGTACTCCTTGCGACAGCCCCTCCCTGGTCGATTCCTCTGAGGAAGGACCTCCTTTCTCAGAGATGGGGCACCCTTTGGCACCCGCGTCCCGATCTTTGGAACCTCCACGTGTGGCTCCTGGATGGGACGCGGCAGGTTTGAGTACCCTACCACCTCAGGTGGTGGCTACCATCACTTCCGCTAGGGCCCTGTCTACAGAACGACACGCCTATGCGTTGAAGTGGAACCTCTTCGTCACTGGTGTTCTTCTCGCCAAGAAGACCCCTGAAAATGCCCGATCGGGTCCGTGCTCGCATTCCTCCAGAAGGGTTGGAACGAAGGCTGTCTCCTTCCACCCTCTAGGTTTATGTGGCCGCTATATCAGCCTACCACGACCTTGTGGAGACGAAAAAGGTAAGTCAGCACGACCTGGTCATCAGGTTCCTGAGGGGAGCGAGGAGACTGAATCCTCCTCGCGCTCCCCTCGTACCCTCTTGGGACCTCTCAGTAGTCTTAAGTGCTCTGTAGAGGGCTCCCTTCGAGCCATTGCGGTCAGCGAGCTTAAGTTCCTGTCTATGAAAAGACAGAGCTCCTGATCGCCTTGGCCTCCATCAAGAGGGTAGGGGACCTGCAGGCATTTTCGGTTGACGAAGCGTGCCTGGAATTCGGGCCGGCCTACTCTCACGTGATCCTGAGACCCCGGCCTGGATATGTGCCCAAGGTTCCCACCACTCCGTTCCAGGTGGTGAACCTGCAAGCGCTGCCTTTGGAGGAGGCAGACCCAGCCTTGGCACTGCTCTGTCCAGTACGCGCCCTCCGTGCTTACGTAGACAGAACGCAGTGTTCAGGACCTCAGACCAGCTCTTTGTCTGTTATGGTGGGAAGCTGAAGGGAAAGGCTCTCTCCAAGCAAGGTTGTCTCACTGGATAGTGGACGCCATTGTTTTGGCTTACCTGACGCAGGGGCGTCCATGCACCCTAGGGGTCAGGGCTCACTCTTGGGCTCTAGCGCATGGCGCCTCGCTAACAGACATTGCAGAGCTGCAGGCTGGGCGACACCCAACACATTCGCCAGATTCTATAATCTCCGAGTGGAGCCAGTGTCCTCTCTTGTACTCGCCTCTACTAGTGGCCGGTAATGGACTAGGCTCAGGTGTCTTCGCTTGCTCGCCATTCCACTCCACGGACTGGATACGTGCGATATTTTCCTCAGGTAGTTTCCCTGAAGCCCTGAGTTCCTCCAGCACTGCTGATGCTGACACCAGTACGTCTGCCCACTCGCTCAGGCCCTCGTGTTGGCTAGGTGCCACCGTGTGCATGGTTCCCCCGTTGGGCGACCCCCACATGTGTATTCCCACTGTAAGTCTCCCTGAGCAGGTGTCTTTCCCTTGGCAAGCCCCTTGCCACCCCTGGGGGTAAAATTCTTCCACCTTCGGCTGGTTACCCCAGAGTTCCCATATGTAGCCCTGAGCGGGTCATATGTGTTCTTAAGTCCTCCCTACGGGTAGGCATTTGGCGCATACTTCCACCTGGAATATGCTTCCCAGTGTACCTTGGTATTCCTGTGTTAAGTGGGAGTCCTTCGTCCGTACTAGCTTACGACAGGGAGCTCACGCTTACGCAGGGCACTGGATGACAGCCGAGTGGCGTGATTATATTGGGACCCCCATTCGTCAGTCACTGACGTTACTCGGAGTGACTGAACGAAAGGGAACGTCTCGGTTACGTATGTAACCCTCGTTCCCTGAGGAGGGAACGGAGACGTAACGTCCCTCTGCCACTTCCGCTGTACCGCTGGAACAGCCGGGAGTTCAGTCTTGGCTCCTCAGCAGGTAAACATAATGCGATGTTGCCAGCGTACTTCCTTATATACCCACGCTGTGGGGCGGAGTTACGCTATGCAAATTCCGCATGCCCATGGCATTGGCGCTGCCATTGGGCGTTTTCTAGATCTCGAAGATGATAGGCTTCTAAGCGAAACCCCCATTCGTCAGTCACTGACGTTACGTCTCCGTTCCCTCCTCAGGGAACGAGGGTTACATACGTAACCGAGACGTTCTCACAGCTGGTTCGGTGCGCTAGGTGGAGAGCACTAAAAAGCCGTTCTTACAGCTAGTAAGAGAGCGCCTTCATGTGAGAGAGAGCGCACGTCAGGCTGCACTACTTCTCTGACTGTGTCGCCACGAAGATCTTCCTTCGGGAAGATCCACTGTGCCCAATACGGATCCAGAAATGATGGCCATGCTTTCCCGGACCGCTGAGAGAGTCGGACTCGTGTGGAACCCTCCACCGTGTCCCGAACCCTCGAGGCTGGACGATTGGTTTCTCGGGGTGGCTCGTGCTGGTTCTCAGCGCCCCACCCCGGTTACTTTCTTTCCGGAAGTGCACGAGGAGCTCACTAGGTCATGGACGGCACCTTTTACTGCCAGAAACCGACCTGGTGGCTCCTCCTCCCTCACCACCCTCGATGGCGGAGCTGCAAAGGGTTACACGTAGGTTCCTCCCGTGGAACCCAGGGGGAACCCATCCCAGATAGCAGACCAACACTGAATCAACATTGAATCAATGTTAATGCATTAACCAAAATATCATTGAATCAATGTTGAAATTAAACATAGATTTTTCATCAGGTTTGCACCCTGAAATAATGTTATTTCAACAATGAAAAATAGATCAAGATGGACATAAAATCAATATTTTTTCAACCTTAATTAAATCACGTATTTAAGATCGAATCAACATAAAAACAATATCAATTCAATCTTGCTTTATGTATAGCAGGATTCTATGCCAGTTAATTGTCTGTTTTTTCAGTCAAAGACCACGTAGGGCTGCAATTAATATGGTTTTGAATCAAAGTCACTCAAAGTAAACAACTTCCTTCAGTTTACATGCAAATGTGTTTATTTATGCCCCCACACTGTTTGAACAGGACAATTAAGTTCAATTCTTAGTTCAATTAGGACAATTAAGTATCTTTTATAAATGTGCCTTAAAAAAAAACATTACTGATGTACATCTTGAGACAAAACAATGCCACTGACATATTTTAAGATACAGTGCGTCAGTGCAAGTTTCTTTCAGTTAAAACAGCTCAAACATGCATTTTAGTCTGGAACTAGCTTAAGCCTTGTTTGTGAAACCAGGGGAAAGAGCTTAAAATACAACTTAAGTACAAAATATAATAAAATGGATGACAAAGTGACTTTACAATTACATGGAATTGTTCATTCTGACTTTATAAAGCAATGCCAGGAGAAAAGCCTTAAAAACCATGACAACATAAATGCAACCTGCATCTGTAAAATGGAAGTAAATTCAAATGGAAACTCACCAACAAAGACAGAAACACAGTACCACAGACTGAAACACTACCACAGTTCACTGTTCAGGACATGAAGCTTTTCAAGGATTGAAGCTACTCTTCTGATGCCAAAAGGATGTCCTTACTCATTAAATTGATACTCTGATGAACTCAGGGGTTTCCACCACAAGCAATGCCCCAAGCAGTTCAGGGGCACATCGGAGCCATTTTTGCAGCAACAGCAAATACAAACTTTGAGGCCTCCTTTTCCTCAGCCATCACTTGTTGTTGTAAGGCGTCTAAAGAATACAAAAATAAACAGGAAGTTAGAACTGCACAATGTTCTAAAACATTTTATCGGTAGTAGTGTGTGACTGACAGAAGGTGGTGTAGGAAACTTTTTCTTCGTTGAAGCAGAGACCAGGAGACGTTGGGATATCTTTCAAGCAGACGTTACTCTTTATTTAGACACGCGCTGTTTGGTCACTGTAGTCATCCAAGTCTGACTCAAACAATATAAACACTATAATTTATCCACATTTCAGGGGGAGGGATTACACAGCAAATGGGTGACAACCTTAAACAAAGCATGCAAATTGATTATCCAGGTAAAGAGACCTGCCCCAGACTCCAATCCTAATCCAATCAGCATAATAATTCAAAAATGGGACAGGGGCTCCAAGAGCCATTAAAGACAAAAGGTGAGAATCTCAGTAATCTGGCTCATTTGACTTACAATAAAGAGAACAGGAACTGGCATAAATATCTTGCTGGAAACTTTGCATAACAGAATAATTCATCTGATGTCATCATCTTTACCTTAAATGCTAAATACAATGTACTTCCCTGAGTTTTAAACAGATTCTTAAATTTGTAATCCCACAGTCCCCCCTTTGAGAGTTCTAATAACTCTCACATAATACAAATTTAAACCTCATAAGTCCATTCTGTAGCTTATGTTTGTTAGCATAAACCCCATCTTCTAGTCATGTAACTTGAAAAAGTTACAGGCACATATCACTTGCTCTGTGTTGATTGTCTGTAGTGAAGAATGGCATGCTGACACAGAAACAAACATGCCGCTAGGGTCCGTGTATCTTATGGGTAATAGTCTTTTCTGGTTGGAACAGTCCTTTCCTCGTGAGCCATTTGTTGAATGAAACACTTGATACTGTGGACGCATAGATAGTACACCAGTAGGAAAATCAACAGTAGAATTGCTATTTCCTTGATCCACAGCCAGGGTTTACCTAACAGGTTTCCGAACCATAAAGAATTATCTTCAGTCATCTGATGTAATTTTGCTGAAAGATCAAGAATGTCTTGTTGGATTTTGTTCAAGTTCTCTGTTGGATCTATTAACCCAGTACAGCACTCAGGTCCGATAATGGTGCATGCTCCTCCTTGCGTTGCAAGAATTTAATCCAAGGCCACTCTGTTCTGTAAAATCATTATCTTTTGCGAAGCGAGAGTGTCCGTGATGTTACCCAGGGCCAAAGCCATTGGCCAGTTTCTGTACAGAATTCGATAAACTTCTGACTTGATCCAGGGCCTGCATGACACCATAGGACGGGATTAATGCTCCAAGAGTTCTTGACCACCATGTTTGTGCACAAGTGAGTCCTGGAATGCAGCCATCTTCTTTGTTTGTGGTAGGAGCTAAATTATGTAGATGTGGAGAGCTTGGGGTGGAGTGTGTATTTTCTCTGATAGCCGGTAGAACATAAACCAGGGTGCACCTGCCGTTGAATTGGCTGGGTAGGATGTTGCAGACAGAAGTTCCATATAACCAAAAGGTGCCAGTCGATGGAGGAATCATACACCACTGATTTATTGCGAAGACTTTCTGGAGAGATGGTGCCCTGTGGAGACACCCTTCTAAGTCCTTTTCCTCTCTCCCTGCTAATGGAGTAATGTCCACATGGGATTCTGTTCTCATTTCGGCCACAAGGTTGCAACGTTCACGAGGAATTTCACCCAATGGAGTCGAAGCTGGAGCATAATTTTCCACGCACCAAGGAAAAGGAATTGGCAAGAGTAGATCTGTCATGATGGGAGTAGCTGAAGTTAGGTTGCAGGATGGTAATCCAGGAATGCAGCACGGAGAAGCTGGAGGAGTTGTGATGTTGTGACATGTACTCTTGTTGTATATTCTTGTATGAACTTCGAATAAGGTACATGTGTCACAGTTGGAGATGGGGTGTGCCACCCATGTGATTCCTGCTCCTACTGAAGGCGGGTGTGGCATATGCAAATGTTCTTTCCAGCAAACAAGGCGTTTCTTGACATATTCATCAGCTCTAAGAATATGTTGTTTCTGGAGTCTATGCTTTGTGCGATGTCCATGATGATTACTAGTACGGCAATCTTGATCATGTTGATGGATGACTGAAGTTCCCGTATGTGATTCTCTGTGTTGTGTATTTTTTTTTGTGACAGTTGGCTCGATAGTGGGTCTAGTTGTCCTTTAGAGGTTGTGGCTTCATACGCAGATGAGGAGGTCGGTGCGTATGGGTCTGGGGACAGCCATCAAGTGGTATCTGCACAGAGTAAGAAAGAAAACAAAAGACAACAGAGCAGTATTTGTTTCAAAAGACTGCAAACATTAAGGTTGTATCCTCTGTTCAATCTGAGTCTGCTATTGTTGTTCCTTCTTTCCCTATTTCTTAATTCCTGTGACACCTAAAGAACAGTGAGGTATGGATGGACTAGTGGTTGGGCGAAGGCCTATGAGGGAATCTTCACCATGGGATTGGCCCCGAAGCCTGTTGCATTCGATTCTTTCCCGGGCACCTCACTGGTCCGTGTGTCCTATCCTATCCCTGTAGGTGGGGGAACAACTTTACAGTGTGACACATGAGTCCAGGTTTTTCTTCCCTGACACAACACTGCAGCTGCTGTAATCAGCATCACTTGATGTGGTCCGTGCCACTTAGGCTCTAACGGCTTGTTTATGAATTACTTTATCATCACCCACTGACCTGGGATGATCGTGTGTCCACCTTCTGGTGACGTCTGCCAACACAACTCAACTCTCTCTCTGGGACTCTGTACTGCCTTTGTGAGGTTTTCACAGTAAGTGATCAGGGCATCTGAGGCAATGTGTACATCAGCATTTCTAAGATCAATCACACCTGGCATCTGCATTGGGCGTCCTGTAATAATCTCATGAGGGCTCAGTCCTACGGATCTGTTAGGTGACGCTCTCATACTACACAGTACCGCTCAAACCATGATACTCCTTCCTGATACATTTTGTTTAGCCTGGTTTTGATTGTTCTGTTTGCTCGTTCAACCTGTCCTGATGCTTGTGGCCTGTAGGAGCAGTGAAGATTCCACTTAATTTTCAACATTTTAGACACTTCCTTGACTACCTGTCCTGTGAAGTGTCTACTTGATCTGAGTCAATGGAATCTGGTAATCCCCATCTGGGAATAAGATCAGTGACCAGACATTTAGCAGTATGTGCAGCTGTAGCACGCCCTGTTGGATAGCTTCTATCCATCTCGAGAACTTGTCTATTACTACCAAAACATCAGTTTTTCCTTTACAAGAAGGCAATGATATGTAATCAACTTGCAGGTGTCGAAATGGTCCTGGTGGAGCTGGGGTATGTGTTGCTGCTGTAGTTGCTGCTGGCACATCATTATTTTTCTGACATGTAACAAATCTCTTGACTGTTTCAGTGGCTACATTTCTGAATTTTGGATTCCACCATTGATTTGAGAACCTGTGATTCATTGTTGCTGGACCACTGTGACCCAAATTGTGTATTTGTTGAGCCAAATATGGCAGCAGTGATTCTGGAGCGACATACTGTCCCCCTTTGGTCCAACAGACTTGTACAGTCGCATAGAAACAAGCTTGTTTAGCAGCTACATCAGCAAGAGCATTACCTTTAGCTTCCATAGTATTAGTTGTGAGATGTGCTTTCACTTTGATCACCGCTAATTTCTTTGGAAGTTTCATGGCAAACATTAGATCTTTTACTAATCCAGCATGCTTAATGGGGGAAGTTAGAAACTGTCTACTTTGCCAAATGACACCAAAATCATGAATTACCCCAAAAGCATACCCGGAATCAGTGTAGATATTTGCAACCGATCCTGAAGCTAGCGTGCATGCCCTAGTTAAGGCTACAAGTTCTGCAGCTTGAGCTGAAAAATGATCTGGAAGACGACCTGAAGCTACCACTTCAGTGGTGGAAGTGACTGCATAACCTGCAATTTCCCCAACGAGAGGAGGTGACAGAAGTGACGTTTGCTTGATTCATTAGTGCGGACACTGCATAAGGGCATCTTACATTTACAGTCTGTCCTAAAACAATTCCTGATGAAACCTGAAGAGCTAGATGAACTGCCTGCACTGCTCTAAGACAAGGGCCCATCCCTTGAGCAACTATGTCAAGTTTACCAGAATAGTAATGAATTGGGCGTAAATTGCCCCCATGATCTTGCATTAGACATGCAGTCATAAAGCTTAAGTGCTCATGGACATAAAGCACAAAGAGCCTATTAGATTGTGCAATTCCTAATGCTGGTGCTTTACATAGTGCTCTCTTCAAATCATTGAAAGCTTTGAGCTGAATTTCTTCCATACAAACAGTATCAGAATCTTTAACTTGGCCTTTCAACAAGTCATAGAGAGGCTGAGCAATCGAGGCATATTCTTCAATACAAGGTCTACAGTAACCTGCTGTTCTTAAAAATGATCGAAGTGTTTTAATTGTATTAGGCGGAGGTATAGCTTTGACAGAAGCGGCTCGATCCTGTGTAATAGATCTATTTCCTGCACCAATTGTTTGACCCAGAAATGTGACTTGGTTTTTAGCAATTTGAGCTTTGTGAAAGCTGCATTTGTGTCCTCTTTTCTGCAAACAGTCCAACAAATGCTTCAAATTCAGTGTGATGTACCTCGTGATCTGTAGAGGCGATCAAAATATCATCAACATATTGAATCATAATGGACTGTTTGACTGGACATTCTGGGTCACACAAATCACGTCTGACAGCCTGATGGGGAATTCTGAAATCCCTGTGGCAACCGTGTCCACTGGTATTGCTCGTAGTCAACTGTGAAAGCTAACCATGCCTGGCTGTCAGAGTGCAAGGGTACAGAAAAGAATCCATTAGACATATAGATTACTGAAAAAACCTTACAATCTAATGGTAAGCCATTACAAATTGTAGATGGATCTGCTACTAGGGGGATGATTTTATCAATATGTTTATTGGCTACTCTGTAGTCTATGGTGAGTCTCCATGTCCCATTGGATTTCTTGATGGGCCATATGGGTGAGTAACAGGGACTGTTGGTTTTAACTAGCACTCCTTGCTTCAGCAAGTTTTCTACAATAGGTTTGATTCCCTGTATAGCTTCCTTATTGATCGCATATTGTTTGGTTACAGGAGGTGGAGTTCCTGTCAATTTGGCTGGTTCTACGCCTGTCAAAAACCCACAATCATCCTTGTCTTTAGCCCAAATTGGATGATTCTGTAAGAAAGCATACTCAGGAGTGGCTGCACCATTGGTAGAAACTTGTGCTGAGGAAATTTTTATGCTAGCAGATTCTGAGGACATGTCTAAAGTTAGATGTACTTGTCTGAGTAGATCCATGCCTATAATTGCACCTGTATTTAATGGAGCACATAGCAATTTTGTAGTCAGAGACTTCGGGCCTAACTGTACCTCTATGAACGGGGTTTCATACAAAACAGAATCTTCACCTATTACACCAATTAAACAAAGTTTAGTTTTCTTGTACGGAATGTTTAAACCTTCAACCAGTTTTGTAGGAATTACTGTAATTTCCGCACCTGTATCAAGCAAAAAGTCAATCTCTTTCTCTTGTACGCTACCTTTTACAAAAATTATTAAAAGGTAATTAAAAGGTAGCTACTCACAGCCCCAACAATTCGTTTTTTTTTTTGTTGTTGTTCCTTTTCTGCTCTTAGAAGAGCCTGAGTGAGCTGTCCTAAAGTTTCAGTGTACCTTGGCGGAACTACTTCAGGGTTGTAGACGGGCTGAGAAGGAACAGAGTTATGCATGGTATTTATTTTACTATCTTGCAACTTCTTCCTACACTCTTTCTGCCAGTGACCTGATTTTTCACAGTAGTTGCATTTGCCTTCTCTTTTAGGCCATCTGTTGCCTTGATTCCTTGTGCTAAACGTAGCTGCTGCTACTCTCACTTTTGCCTTAACATCAGCATCTTTTTCCCATGTAGCTAACCTTTCTAGGTTACTTCTGAGGGTTTTGTTAGACCAAGTTAGATCTAGGAATGGCAATGCTTTTCTGTACTCGGCTAAAAGGCCATCTGACCAGATGCGGACTAAGGGTCCCTTGTCATCTAGCACACATTCAGAATCATCAACTATTCTACTGTAGGCTACAGCTGATTGACAAAACCTTTCAGTGTATTCACTCACAGTTTCTTCTTTCCTTTGCACACAGTTAGTGATTCTGGACCAGTCTATTTTGGGTCCCATGATATTCTTTAGAATTTTCAAAACACCTTCTCTCAAATCGCCTTTACTGACATGTTGTAGTTCAGAAGTAACAGCAGACTCAAAACTGTTGAATTCAGATTCAGTTAGAATTTGTGACATCAGCTGTGTGACTTCTGTTAACGACATGTCGTAGAGACGCATTTTGATTATCAATGCCCTTCTAAATTCAGAAAAATTTGTGTGTGCTGAGGGTAAGCTCTGGGATAATCTTTCTATATCTCTAGGTCCTAGCGCTTTGGCAACAGTTTGTACTTGGACAGTAGAGTTAGGAGGAACACTTTCAATTCCCTCAATTCCCTGAGATCTTCTCCTAGTGCCACATACCTTCACTGAATCTACAGGCACATCAGTTACTGATTGGATGGCTACATCTGTTTCAAAGAAAGCTTGTAGGTCAGGATAAGTGTTATCAGGCTGACTAACTTCATTCACATCAGTTTTCTCTGCAGCTTTGTTGCGGTTCAATTTCTTAGTCAAAGAGGATACTCTAGCACAGAGCTCTTTGTTCTGTTTCTCTAGCTCTGAGTTATGCTGAGACTGTTGTCTAGCTAGCACTAAACCAAATTCTCTGTGGCAGCAGATAATGCCTTTCACATTGTTCTTGCGAATACATGCTCCTAATACCTTTTTACACTCATTTACCGACCAAGTCTTGTCTGGATGGATCTCATATTTCTGAGTTAGTTCTTGTCTAACTTTCTCAGTGACGATTAGATTCATTTGCACTCCTAACTGTGATTTGAATTCACTATCTGACCACAAAGGAGTCGCAAGACCACCTTTTTCAGTTGTGGGTATCAGTCTAGCATTCTTTCTAAACATTTTTGTGAGTTTCTTTGTTACCACACAATCAAAACACTAAAACTTCTCTGATACTTGTTAACACAGATCAACTATTGTTAACCTTCCTTGGCAAAACAGAGGACAACACAAATTATTAGCACTTTACGCTAATCTTCCCTGTTGAAAACAGAGGCTAAATAATTATCAATCAATGTCACCTTGCTATCTAGGATGTCTCCCCTCCCAGGCCTGTAGGTACTCGTCGAATCTGATCGGAAAGGCCTACCAGGCTTGTGGGGATGCTGCCTCCGCCTTACACGCTATGGCATTGTTGCAAGTTCATCAGGCCCAAGCACTGAAGAGCTTGCACGAGGGTGGTCACGATCCTGCAGTTCTGCACGAACAGTGCCTGGGCCTGATGAACTTGCAACAACGGCATAGTGATCTGTCATGGTCCTCAGTTCGTGCAGAACTGCAGGATCGTGACCACCCGATCGGTGGGTGGGTCGTGCGATGTCCACTATGGTGGTCCAGGAACGCCATCTCTGGCTGTGTCTGGCCGACATGAGGGAAACCGACAAAGTCAGGTTTCTTAGTTCCCCCGTGTCCCAGACCGGCCTCTTCAGCGACGCAGTCCAGAACTTCTCCCAGCAGTTCTCAGCCGCACAGAAGCAGACTGAGGCGACGGTTAAATCATTTAATATATTGATCATTCATATATATATATATATATGGAAATATATTTTCTTTGTGTAAGGGTGTACCCATTTTAGATATTTTACTTGCTAACTAATATACTAAAGTCTAACTGATTTGCAGGGGTTGTATTTAACACCCTCCAGCATATTTGTTTTACAGTGTAAGACATATATGATTAAAAATACATTTATATTGTGCAATTTGTATATGTGGTTTTTGCAGTATATATGATCCTTAAAGTATTCTGTTGGAACATATAAGAATCACAGACGTTTTTCTTACATGATGTAATGGTCTGGGTGCATGTTGCTTGAAAACCCATGTTTGAGGTTTCCTCTCATTCATGGGAAGAATGATGAAGGCAAATATGCAGTGCTATTATGCTTTGAGCTATTCTAAAACAAAATACAATCATTAACGGGAACTTGTGTCATGCAAATCATTTACGAGGCACACACGTGTGTAACATTTACGAGGTTACAACACAACCAAGCAACGACAAGCGAGCGATCACTTCGCACAAACAATCGCTGTGTCTTATACAAATGCGTGCAACTGCACTGTACAGCCCTGCTTGCTGCTTGTGACATAAAATTGACATTGATGTATGTGAAAAGAGCAAAAGAATAAAGTGTTACACCCAATCAACATCAGAAGTGCATAAACAATGAATATACATATCGCTGAGATGAATGCTGATGTAGTGATGACGCCAGAATGGTGATGAAGATTGCAGCGTCTTTGATAAGGTCCGGAGAGTCCTCAATGAAAGTGATTGCTGAAACAAAATTCGAAAACGAACATAGTGACATAGAAACTCGCGTCTGTTGCCGCGACACTTAATGAACTTTCGAAATGATAAGCTGACATGGACTTAAAAACACTGTAGCATTTAAGGTTTTAACTGAAGTAGGACCATCAAACGACCGCTACTGAACGCCGGCGTCAGTATCTGCGAACGTAGTAATGGGTGGGAACAGAAATGGGAGCTCTAGCATAGTTCTACCTGGAAGACTCAAATGTCACGTCATTTATTATTTATCTATCTAGCCAATCATTATTAGTCATCTGTACTACGTTCGCAGATACTGACGCCGGCTTTCACAGTTGACGATCCTGACGTTCCTTAGCGGACTGATGGTCCTACATAAAGTTAAAACGTTAATAATGTTAAATGCTACAGTGGTGGTTTAAGCCCATGTCAGCCTATCATTCCGCAGCAACAGACGCGAGTTTCTACTTCCGTTGTCACTATAATGAGAGCAAAATCTCGCGTTTCAGATTTCAGAAGCATGCAGTCCTCTTTTTGCGGATTTCTTCTTTCGTTTTCGATTTTGTTTCAGCAATCACTTTCATTAGGACTCTCTGGGCCTGTTATCAAAAACCCGGCTGCAATCTTCATCACCATTCTGGTGTCATCACTACATCAGCATTCATCTCAGTGATACGTATATGGCACAGCATATTAGCCTCTATCATTCTCCCCACGAATGCAAGGAAACCTCAAACATGAGTTTTAAAGCAACATGCACCCAGACCACTACATCATTAATCGAGGCTTCACGGTTAACTCAAATCGCGAATTGGTTCAGTGTTGAGATCGCTAAATTTGAATTAAATATACTAATATGCACCGACATCAGTGCATTGATCTGTTCGCATTAAAGGCACAACATGTAAGATTTTTTATTAAAATATCCAAAACCACTAGAACAATGTTATATATTTTGGTGACTTGAGTACTTACATTATCCCAAATGTTTCCAAGAATGTTTAAAGAGAAATAAGCGATTGTAAACAGGATACAGACCGTGTCCGTGCGTCCCCTATCAATGACATCATACCCGCATTAACCTCGATTTCCAGTTTTATTTTGTAGAAACCATGAAAACACCAAAGACGCTTTAATATATTACGTGTTTTATTAGGTGAGCAGCTGTTTGGATACATTCATTGACAGAAAACTGATCATTGTTATATAGCTCAACACAGTTATTCTTTTTGTTTTAAATCTCGTTTTCTTAATTTACCGCGAGTACCATGTTTTACCTCTCGTTGCATATTGCACTATAAATATGCTTTATTTCCATAAAAAACACCGGTTACGCCTGGCTCAGCACAAACAGACCATATATAGTAGTAATTGTGTGCTTTCATCTTCGTGTCACTCCAGTAAATATGTCTCTATCTGCGTTTTATCAGCTACTGTGATATCTGGATGCCTTTGTCTATTTTCGGCACTACAGAATATAGTGTTTCGTCTCACTTGGACTTTCTGTGCTAGGGCGCCCCTGGTTACAATTATGAATAAAACAGAAATGTGTATTTTCGCTAAAGCTCACAACACCATATTTCGGGTATATCAAAGGTTTGTATAAGATTCGACTTGTTATTCAACAGCAGCATGTTAGATCTGCGGATAGTAAGCACGACACCATATGTATCTTCGTAGACCTTGTATTTTATTCTCAACAGCAACTTCACATGTCTACCTAAAACCAACTCTTCTTCTTCTTCTCTTACACTAACTTTTCCTCCCGTCTACTACCCAGCGTCTCTAGAGGCAGCATAAGGAATTACATTGTAAGACACAACATTTCCCCTCTTTGTAAAAACATTCCTCTTAACTCAACCATAAGGAAACATGTACTTGAATAAAGTAATTATGAAAACCTAGGCAACTATTCAATAACAGTCCATACTGTATATTTGATGTATATCAACAGTGACATATATGTTGCCTTATAACTCATGGCATGAATACATGAACTGTCAACAAAAGTAGTCAGTTGATATTTGAACATTTTCAACAACATTCCTTCTCTGTTACCTCAACCACTTTTGTAAACCAATAAGTGCTGAGCTTATTCAGAACAGTTTTCTTTAATTTGGGAGCTACACTTTATGCAACTTAGATGTAAGACAGTCCTGTTTAGTTTATCACATAGTCTTTGTGCCAAACAGGCTTACGCGTCATACGTGAGACTTTCACAGCACTGTGTGTAGTGTTGTGTGTTTGCTGTAATGTGCTACTGGCACAGTTAGTCAATCCAGGTGAGTATGCCAAGTGAACAGCATTCCACTTTTTTCCATCACTGAGCAGGAAAGTGTTGGATCCCACTCTCTTCTCTACTTTTACAGGAGCAGAGAATCTCGAATGACCTTTTGGGGTTGCACGAGGAAGCCTTATCCTCACTCTCCCTCCCACACCAAAGAGAGGATTGCGAGCACTGCATTTGTGATCAGTATATCGTTTCATTTTGTCCTGTTTCTTTTTTATGTTCTCACGGACAGCAGCAAAATCACATTTGCCCTCACCATGCAAAGGCAGGATGTTAAGCTTGGTTCGCATCTTTCTCCTATACAACAGTTCATATGGTGACACGCCTGTAGTAGCGTGAGGGGTTGCCCGGTACACCTGCAGCCACTCTGTGACAGCTCTGTTCCATGGTTGTGAGTGCTGAATTGCTGTCTGGATGCAACCTTTCAGTGCACGGTGAAACCTTTCAACAGCGCCGTTAGATGCAGGATAGTACACAGATGTGCGGATGTGTTTTATATCTCGTTCCGTCAAAAACGCAGCAAAGATGGCTGAAGTGAACTGGGTACCATTGTCCGTAACAATGCACTCTGGGTTGCCATGACGACTGAAGACAGTACTCAGAAATTTGATAACATCCTCAGTGGTTGCACTGTTAGCAAATGCAAGCTCAGGCCACTTGGAATGATAGTCTGTGAGTGTTATTGCATATCTGCAAGCAGGAGTGGCTGTTTCAAATGGTCAAAGGGTGGCCAGCCATGTGTAATTTGTTTTCACAGTGTTTCCAGTTCCGGACACTTAGCAGAAGCAGTTTCAAAGTTAGTCACTGAAAGAGAGCATAACGTTGAAGAAATTAATGCGACAATTTCAGGCTCTAGATCAGCAGAGACGTCAGCAGGTGCTGGTATGGGAAGACGAGACAAGCAGTCTGCTGTGTGATTTTGGGACCCAGGCCGATAGACGATAATCAAAACAAAGCAGACGTGCTGCCCAACGAGCAATCCGCATTCCGGCTCTTCCCATTCCTTTTGTGGTTAGTAAGGTGGTGAGTGCCTGGTGATCTGTGCGAAGTGTAAAGCGATGGCCCCACACGTACGTTCGCCATTTCTCAGTAGCCCACACGCATGCCAGAGCCTCCTTCTCCACTATAGAATATTTTTTTCAGCATCAGTGAGTGTGCGGGAAGCGAAAGTCACTGGTTTTTCCATTCCGTCTGATTGTATTTGGGGCGAACACTGTACCCAACCCGTAGTCACTTGCATCTGTTGAAATTACTGAATGAAGTGTGGGGTCATAAATGGCAAGCGCAGGACTGGACACGAGCATCTGCTTAATGTTCTCAAAACTGCTTTGAGTGCAAAACAGTGTTTTTTGTTTAGCACATTCACGTATTGGGGCAACAACTGTCGCAAACCCAGGAAGAAGTTTGGAGTACCAGGACACTAATCCTAGGAAGTATTGAAGAGATGCTGCATCAGATGGAGGCAGAGCTTTACGGACAGCATCCAAATGCTCCCGGTCAGGTAAGATTCCATTGGCGTTGATTACGTGGCCCAGGAGCCGCAGTGAAGTCTGTCTGAAATTGCATTTATCATCATTTAACACCAGCCCAGCTTCTTTCAGTTTAAGCAACACATCCCTGAGGTTCAAGTCATGCTCCTCCGCCGTTTTGCTGTACACAATAAAATCATCCAGGTAATTTTTTACACCTGGTAGCCCCTCCAGGATGGTGGCCATCATCTTTTAGAAAGCAGAGGGCACCGACGCCAGGCCATAGAGAACCCTGCAAAATCTGAACAGGCCTTCATGAGTGATAAAAGCTGTAATGTCTCTACTATCCTCATGCAGGGGAAGCTGATAGTATGCATTAGCTAGATCAATAGTATAAAATACTGTAGCTCCCTAAGGCTGGTAAGCATTTCATCGATGTGTGGTAATGGATAACAGCCAGTAATGACGGCTTTGTTAACTTCTCTTAGATCAGCACACATTCGTATCCCACCGGTTTTCTTCCCAGTAACCATGATGGGGGACACCAAGGCAGAAGCATCCACGCGTTCGATGACACCTGCTTTCAGCAGACGGTCTAGTTCAGCCGAAACAGAAGCTCAGACCGCAAACGGTAAGCGTCGCAATTTCTGACGCATCGGTTTTACTGTGGGGACGATTTTTACCTTGTGGACAAAGTTCTTTACACATCCTATTTCTGTGTTGTCCCTTCTTGTTGCATAATTTACAATTAACTTTTGCAGCAGGGCACTGTGCTGAATTAGCTAGGTGTCTGTCTGAGCCGCATCTGAAGCATGACTTAAGGGACGAAGCGGGGGCAGCAGCTGGACGTGAACGGTATTTCCCTCTCGCATGGTGCGGCTTGACTTGTACGCCGCGTACTGGTGCATCTCTGTTGGCCGTCATTCTCTTTGCGTGCTCAGTCGCGGCTTCTAATTGTTAGTTGCTTTCTGTAATGTCAGGTCCGGCTCGAGTAACAGTCTCTGTCTAATATCATCAATGTACAAATGTTCCAGCAATTGGTCGCGGATCATATCGTCCACTTTATCACCAAAATCACAGTTAGTGGCGAGTGCATGCAAAGCAGCAACGTACTGTTGTATGCTTTCGTGTGGCACTTGTACTCTTTTTCTGAATGTATGCCGCTCCACGACCACGTTAACTTTGGAAATTAACTGTTTTTTTAAAGCAGCGATAGCAGTATCGTATGTGTCACTGGTGTCTGGCAGTGCGTAAAAGATCCCTTGGCCCTCGGCGCCTAAACAATGAAGTAATGTAGCCCATGCAGAACCCACTGCGTTGATTACCAGCAAATAGTTGTCGAACATGCGCAACCACATGTCGAATGGCATGGTAGGCTCTCCCGGACAGGACAGGGACATTGGTGGTGCAGAGACATTCACAGACATTGTTGATCAGTCAGTACTTAAAACTTAGTATCCTTGTCGCCAATTTGTTAGATCTGCGGATAGTAAGCACGACACCATATGTATCTTCGTAGACCTCGTATTTTATTCTCAACAGCAACTTCACATCTACCTAAAACTGTCAGGGTTCTGCCCTGGCAGCCTTGTCTGTGTTGTCTTTGTTTAATGTTTCTATGTTTGTGTTGTGTCTAAGCATATGGCTCTCTCTTTGTTGGTGTTTGCCATGTGTTCCTCTTGTCCCGCCTCCTAGTTTGCCCTTACCACGCCCCCTCGTTTAGTCCTTGTCTAGTCCTCGTTTTACTAATTGTGCTCACCTGGTCCTCGTGTGTTTTCCTCCCTTTATATTGTGCTTCCTTCCTTCATGTCTTTGCTGGGTTGTTGCTTGTGTCATGATGTGCAACTGTGTTATTTGTGCTCAACTGCCCAATTGCTTTGTGAACAGTCTTTAGTGGATTTGTTCTGTTTGGTGTTCATGTCTTGTCGTTTGTTCCCGCCAGTCATCTCTGTCATGTCCAGTCTCCCGTCTGTGTTCCTGTTCGAGTTGGATTACTCTCTGTTCTGGTATTACTGAGGACCAGCAGCCGCAGTCATCTCTCTCATGTCCAGTCTCCCATCGGTGTTCCTGTTCAAGTCGGATTTCTCTGTCTGGTTTCATTGAGGATCAGCACCACTCGAATCAGCATATACAGCCCATTGCAGTCTGCTCGTTACCAAGGCCTGATTCCTGCTTAACATCAGATCTGTCCACTCTTCCTGGCTGATTTGAATTTGTCATTAAATAACTGTTTGGTTATTAAACTTGTGAAACTCATTCTGCGCGAGTCCTATCCTTCACAGATCCATGACATTCCGTGACAAAAACCAACTCTTCTTCTTCTTCTTCTCTTACACTAACTTTTCCTCCCGCCTACTACCCAGCGTCTCTAGAGGCAGCATAAGGAATTACATTGTAAGACACAACACAGCACTAATTTAATTCCGTACTCAATCCGACCCGTTTTACACAAAGATTGCATCCCGTATAACAACTGAAATCGCAGCATGGGAACATAATTATTCAAATCTTTTATGAATACAGTAAGCGAGCAGAGTGCGCTCCCTTTATAAATGCATTGAAACTGTCAAATGCTTCAGTTCAGCTAAACTAAAACAATAATAATATAATAAAATATTTTGCAGTGTCAAAACTACCTCAGTACTAACTTTAAAACATTAGAGAACAGCAGTGCAGAAGAGAACTGAGCCTTTAAATCTCTTTTACGAGGCATAAATAGTCCTCACTTTAGCTCACAGAAATAGTTTACTGACAACTACTAAATGTTTTATAACTACCTGAATTAATCATGAATTACAGTAGGAATACATGTTAATAAAGCATTTATTAATAAATGCAGTTAATAAATCCGCGTCTCCCTTTAATAAAAAACTTTAATAAAAGAGCTGTTTCCAATATCTCCGGGTCCCATAAGAGAGCGCTTGGCGGTGTATGACGCTATGCCTTGTCAACCTCAGGCCCCTCTCCCCTCGCCAGCAGGGGGCGCTGGCTGTGTTCAGGATGCACTCAAGAGGCCTCCGCACACCCTCGTTGCCCTCCAGCAGAGGCAGGTAAGTGTTGCACCGCACACTCAGACCCCACTTCAGGCTGCTATGCCGTCCGAGTCGGGTCCCTGTATTTCGCCTCGCTGCCCCACTCTGGGTACGTCTGTGGTACCGATGGTCCCGCTTGCTCGGTGGCTGGGGGCCTGGCTAGCACTTCCCAGCCTGTCTCGCTGGCTCATCCGTACTATCAGACTCAGCTATGCGATTCAGTTAGCCCGGCATCCCCCCAAGTTCAGGGGCGTCCACTTCACCTCTGTGCTGAAAGAGGCTGCCCCTGTCTTACGGGCGGAGATCGCAGTCCTACTGACGAAGGACGCGATAGAGCCGGTCCCTCCAGCCGATATGAAGACAGGCTTCTACCGCCCATACTTCATTGTACCCAAGAAAGGGGGTGGGTTACGGCCAATCTTGGACCTGCGAGTCTTGAATCGGTCCCTACACAGGCTGCCATTCAAGATGTTGATGCAGAAACGCATCTTTGGATGCATCCGTCCCCAAGATTGGTTTGCAGTGATTAACCTGAAGAACACTCTCCCTCGACACAGACCGTTCCTACGCTTTGTGTTCGAGGGATGGGCATATCAGTACAGGGTCCTACCCTTCGGGCTGTCCCTGTCGCCCCGTGTCTTCACGAAAGTTGCGGAGGCGGCCATTGCTCCCATGTCTGCATGGTGTTCGCATCCTCAACTACCTTGACGACTGGCTCATACTGGCCCAGTCGAGAGAGCAGTTGTGCGAACACAGGGACATGGTGCTTACTCAACTCAGCCAGTTGGGTCTTCAGGTCAACTGGGAAAAGAGCAAACTCTCCCCCGTGCAGAGGATCTTTTCTCTGTATGGAGTTAGATTCGGTCAACCTAACCTATTTGTAGAGCTACAGGCTGGGCGACACCCAAACGTTTGCTAGATTCTATAGCCTTTGTGTAGAGCCTGTTTCTTCCTGTGTGCTCTTTTCAAATAGCCAGTAACACCGAAGTACCCGTTCTAGTGTCGGCTTGCTGCGCCATTCCCCTCCCCATGGACCGGATACGTGCGCTTATATTCTCCAGTAGAGTTCCCCAGTTGGCAAACCCTGTCGAGATCCCCCTGCGGCAGTCAGACGTGGCGGAGCATCTGACGCCAGGCCTAACACTCATATGCATTGGTGGAACCTATGCTAGGCTGGGTCCCATATGTTGTGACTCCTATGGTGGTCCCATATGTGTATTCTTCCACAATACGGCTCCCTATGGCAAGCCCGTGTCTTTCCCTTGGCAGAGTCTGCTCTGCCATCCCTGCCAGGTGTTGTCTCCCCCTGGTTTGGCCGGAGCCACCTTAGGGACATTCCGTATGTTGCACTGCCCTAACTGGCCAGTCCATATGTGTAACTCCCACATGATACCTCCCTTCGGGCAGGATGTGGGCTCCGCAGTGTTCCCTTTCCCTGGAAGGGGCACGCTTTCCCAGTGTTATCCAATAGTCTCATTGATGGATCAGTTTCCCATAGGGATCCCAATACGTCGGTGACGTTGACGTAACGTTGAACGTGACCGACTGAAAGGGAACATCTCGGTTACGCATGTAACCCTCGTTCCCTGAAGGAGGGAACGGAGATGTTACGTCCCGTTGCCACAGTTGCTGTACCACTGCTGTACGGTCACTGGCTCGGCTCCTCAGTGTAAAACAAAGTGCGCTGCATCCGCTTCCATATTTATCCATATCCGATTTTGCAGGTTTGCCCACTTACAAAGCATGTAGAAGTCTGTAATTTTTATCATAGGTACTCTTCAACTGTGAGTGACGGAATCTAAAACAAAAAAATTCAGAAAATCACATTGTATGATTTTTAAGCAATTAATTTGCATTTAATTGCATGACATAAGTATTTGATACATCAGAAAAGCAGAACTTAATATTTGGTACAGAAACCTTTGTTTGCAATTACAGAGATCATACGTTTCCTGTAGTTCTTGACCAGGTTTGCACAAACTGCAGCAGGGATTTTGGCCCACTCCTTCATACAGACCTTCTCCAGATCCTTAAGGTTTCGGGCTGTCGCTGGGCAATACGGACTTTCAGCTCCCTCCAAAGATTTTCTATTGGGTTCAGGTCTGGAGACTGGCTAGGCCACTCCAGGACCTTGGGATGCTTCTTACGGAGCCACTCCTTAGTTGCCCTGGCTGTGTGTTTTGGGTCGTTGTCATGCTGGAAGACCCAGCCACGACCCATCTTCAATGCTCTTACTGAGGGAAGGAGGTTGTTGGCCAAGATCTCGTGATACATGGCCCCATCCATCCTCCCCTCAATACGGTGCAGTCGTCCTGTCCCCGTTGCAGAAAAGCATCCCCAAAGAATGATGTTTCCACCTCCATGCTTCACGGTTGGGATGGTGTTCTTGGGGTTGTACTCATCCTTCTTCTTCCTCCAAACACGGCGAGTGGAGTTTAGACCAAAAAGCTCTATTTTTTTATGCCCCACGAGGTGAGATCTTGCATGGTGCCCCAGACCGAGGGAGATTGACCGTCATCTTGAACCTCTTCCATTTTCTAATAATTGCGCCAACAGTTGTTGCCTTCTCACCATGCTGCTTGCCTATTGTCCTGTAGCCCATCCCAGCCTTGTGCAGGTCTACAATTTTATCCCTGATGTCCTTACACAGCTCTCTGGTCTTGGCCATTGTGGAGAGGTTGGAGTCTGTTTGATTGAGTGTGTGGACAGGTGTCTTTTATACAGGTAACAAGTTCAAACAGGTGCAGTTAACACAGGTAATGAGTGGAGAACAGGAGGGCTTCTTAAAGAAAAACTAACAGGTCTGTGAGAGCCGGAATTCTTACTGGTTGGTAGGTGATCAAATACTTATGACATGCAATAAAATTCAAATTAATTATTTAAAAATCATACAATGTGATTTTCTGGATTCTCACAGTTGAAGAGTAACTATGATAAAAATTACAGACCTCTAAATGCTTTGTAAGTAGGAAAACCTGCAAAATCGGCAGTGTATCAAATACTTGTTCTCCCCACTGTACCTGCGCTGCGGGGTGGGGCGCGAGATGCAAATCTCGCACGCCAATGTGCATTGGCTCGTTCTGTAGACACTCAAAGCTGAAAGGGGCTCCCAGAAGTGATCCCAATACATCGGTGACATTGATGTATTACGTTACGTTAAGGTTACATACAGTGGGGAGAACAAGTATTTGATACACTGCCAATTAATTTGCATTTTATTGCATGACATAAGTATTTGATCACCTACTAACCAGTAAGAATTCCGGCTCTCACAGACCTGTTAGTTTTTCTTTAAGAAGCCCTCCTGTTCTCCACTCATTACCTGTATTAACTGCACCTGTTTGAACTCGTTACCTGTATAAAAGACACCTGTCCACACACTCAATCAAACAGACTCCAACCTCTCCACAATGGCCAAGACCAGAGAGCTGTGTAAGGACATCAGGGATAAAATTGTAGACCTGCACAAGGCTGGTATGGGCTACAGGACAATAGGCAAGCAGCTTGGTGAGAAGGCAACAACTGTTGGCGCAATTATTAGAAAATGGAAGAAGTTCAAGATGACGGTCAATCTCCCTCGGTCTGGGGCACCATGCAAGATCTCACCTCGTTGGGCATCAATGATCATGAGGAAGGTGAGGGATCAGCCTAGAACTACACGGCAGGACCTGGTCAATGACCTGAAGAGAGCTGGGACCACAGTCTCAAAGAAAACCATTAGTAACACACTACGCCGTCATGGATTAAAATCCTGCAGCGCACGCAAGGTCCCCCTGCTCAAGCCAGCGCATGTCCAGGCCCGTCTGAAGTTTGCCGATGACCATCTGGATGATCCAGAGGAGGAATGGGAGAAGGTCATGTGGTCTGATGAGACAAAAATAGAGCTTTTTGGTCTAAACTCCACTCGCCGTGTTTGGAGGAAGAAGAAGGATGAGTACAACCCCAAGAACACCATCCCAACCGTGAAGCATGGAGGTGGAAACATCATTCTTTGGGGATGCTTTTCTGCACAGGGGACAGGACGACTGCACCGTATTGAGGGGAGGATGGATGGGGCCATGTATCGCGAGATCTTGGCCAACAACCTCCTTCCCTCAGTAAGAGCATTGAAGATGGGTCGTGGCTGGGTCTTCCAGCATGACAACGACCCGAAACACACAGCCAGGGCAACTAAGGAGTGGCTCCGTAAGAAGCATCTCAAGGTCCTGGAGTGGCATAGCCAGTCTCCAGACCTGAACCCAATAGAAAATCTTTGGAGGGAGCTGAAAGTCCGTATTGCCCAGCGACAGCCCCGAATCCTGAAGGATCTGGAGAAGGTCTGTATGGAGGAGTGGGCCAAAATCCCTGCTGCAGTGTGTGCAAACCTGGTCAAGAACTACAGGAAACGTATGATCTCTGTAATTGCAAACAAAGGTTTCTGTACCAAATATTAAGTTCTGCTTTTCTGATGTATCAAATACTTATGTCATGCAATAAAATGCAAATTAATTACTTAAAAATCATACAATGTGATTTTCTGGATTTTTGTTTTAGATTCCGTCACTCACAGCTGAAGAGTACCTATGATAAAAATTACAGACTTCTACATGCTTTGTAAGTGGGCAAACCTGCAAAATTGGCAGTGTATCAAATACTTGTTCTCCCCACTGTACGTAACCGAGACGTTTCCCCTGTTGGGATGAGAAGTGAAACTGAAGTTGTTACCTTTAGGAACTATTTCTATCTGATGAGGACCTTTTACCCCAGGACATGTAGTAAATGTAGAGAAAGAAATATAGTAAATAAAACAACAACAGATTTTACTTTGATATTTTAATTTTAAATTTTTCAGTCAGTCAGTCAGTCAGTTACTGAGAGCTACAGGATTGTAAACAGACAGAAGAAGGGGCCTATACCATGATGGTAGTTGAACAAACTCAGGTTTATGGGATTAATTTGACAAAACCCAATCAATTCAATCAGGCTTTGTTTGTACCATGATGCTGATCATTAACTTTCTCTGTCAACTCAGGCTTTGATCCTGAGTTAATGGAGCGTGTGCACGTGAAAGTGTGATATCAGTAGTGAACAGCCAATCGCATGCCTACAATTCACTTCTCGTAGAAACAGTGAGATTAATTTTTTCACAATGCTTCAATGAATCAGCATTCTTCACTGCAAAAATGCTCTTGTTTCTAGTCTAAATATCAAAAAAATCTTAAATCAAGATGCATTTACTAGATAATTAAAATGACATAAGATATTTTTTCTTGTTTTAAAACAAGCAAAATTATCTGCCAATGGGGTAAGAAAAATAATCTTGTTTCTGATTGAAATCTTGTTTCTTGTTTCTTGTTTCTGTCCCAAACAGAAATAAGATTATTTTTCTTACCCCATTGGCATATAATTTTGCTTGTTTTAAGCAAAAATTCACTTAATTTAGATTTTTTTCCCCAGAAAACAAGAAAAAATATCTTATGTCATTTTACTTGAGAAAAAGGGTGTCAAAATTATACCTTTAGGGGTACGACAGCTTGCCGCTGGGGCAGTACCCTTAAAAGGACACATTTGAACCTCTTTTTTTTACCACAAACAGGTTCATAGTTGTACCTTATAGGTAAGTATTTGTACTCTAAGGTACTAATATGCACCTTTTAGGAGTAAAAAAGGTACAAAGATGTCCTTATAAGGGTACTGCCCCAGCGACAAGCTGTTTTACCCCTAAAGGTACAATTTTGACACCCTTTTTCTCTGTGTGTAAATGCATCTTGATTTAAGAATTTTTAGATATTTGGACTGGAAACAATAAAAAAATACTAAATAAGAAGAGCATTTTTGCAGTGTTTTTAATAGCTTCTTTGTGCAAAATGTTATTATATTTGGAAGCAACAGCCTAGGAGTTCAGAAAGGAGGTTTTTCAGAGAAAAAAAAAAAAAAATTGTAGACGGAAATGAATATATAAATATTGACTTGACTCAAGGATTTAGGAGAATAAAGAATTTTGTTTCAAGCCATTACAGTGCCACCTAGTGTTGAACGGCTGTGTGCCTAAGTGGCTGTGTGCCTAAGTAGCTGTCAAAGCACTGTGAGGCAAAGGAGGGGGGACTCAAAATGTTTCTAAACTTAAAATGCTCCGGTTTACTTTCTCTGATGCCCATCTTTTTCAGGACAGAGAAATAAAGAAGAAGAATTTAATCAGTACAAACAAAATAGGATTCCAGCTCCTTTGGTGCTTGGATCCCTAAACGTTTTACAGAACATTACAGTACAAGCAAACCTGATCAGTAGTCCACCAATCACAGTAAAAGAGAATTGTTTCACACTCTTGGGGAATGACGACAAAACAGTTTTTGTGTGACACACATATATAATGGTAAAGCCAACTCTTCTGAAACACTTTTTGCTATTGAATCTCAAGATTACCAAGCTAAAGGGAGTGCAACAGCTGTGTGCCACTATATATTAAACTGAAGAGACAACTATTATCCATTATTCATCTACCATATGTAAGTATACATATATGAGTGGGGGGGTTTCCAATCCTGGTCCTGGGGACCCACTACTCTGCACATTTTGTATGTATCTCTTATTTAACACACCTGATTCATATTATCAGCTCATTAGGTAAGCACTTAATGAACTCAGCTGAGTGTGTCAGATAAGAGATACATCCAGAATGTGCAGAGTGGTGGGTCGCCAGGACCAGGTTTGAAAACAACTGTGGTAAACAATTCAGGGGACAATTTATTTTTCATTATCAGCAACTATCAAATATTTCATACCTGCTACTGTGGATAAACGTTTATGAGAATTACCGGCATGGGCAAATATTGTTCTTTTTTGATTACAATATAAAGATTTTGTTTTCTACTTCTGTGTTTCACAAAAGCATCATAAGCCTAAATTGATCGTAGAAACCACAATCTACTGTCTCTACGATCTACTGTACTTAAGTTTATATAATGCTTTTGGAAAAACACAGCCCTGTACTGTATGGGTCCTTTATCTATTCTTTAGGTCACAGATGGACAACCTGACGTTCAGATACAACATACTCTTGGTGGAGGGACTACAAGTTACAAATCTGTCCAATGATCTTGTATTCATCCTTTTTTTGCTTCCTTACATATTTATTACAGTATCTAACATTGGGATTTTGATTCTAATCTCAGTGGAAAAAGGGTTACATCAGCCAATGCACATTCTTTACTGCAACTTGCCGCTGAATGATTTATTAGGGACAACTGTTATTTTGCCACTCATGATGAGTCATATCTTAACAGACCCCTCTGAGCGCTACATCACATATGTGGAGTGTGCTATGCAAGCTTTTTTTGGACATGTATGTGCAACCACATCCCACACTATTCTAATGATCATGGCCTTTGACAGATATGTGGCCATATGTAATCCATTGCGATATCCAACTATAATGAGTAATAATATGGTGGTTAAACTGTCGGCAGGAGCCTGGGGTTCTGCAGTAGTGCTGGTGGGAATTCTGATTGGCCTCAGTGTCCGTCTGTCTCACTGCAGATCTGTGATTCAAAACCTGTTTTGTGACAATGCTTCACTATTTAAACTGTCCTGCGAAAATACAGTTATTAATAATGTATATGGATTAACTTTTACTGCGGTTTTACTAACGTCCTCATTGGGGTGGGTGTTATTGACATATCTCAGAATAGCAAGGGTATGCTTTCAAAGCAAAAACAAAGCAACCAATAGCAAAGCAATAAAAACATGCAGCACCCACTTGGCTGTTTATATGATCATGATGGTTTCTGGATTCGCCACCATTTTAATTCATCGTATCCCTGTATCCTATGAAACTAAAAGTGCATCTAAAATAATTCTCCATGTTATTCCACCAAGCTTGAATCCCATAATATATGGTTTACAAGCCAAGGAAATAAGACAGAGACTGTTTAAACTTATTTTTAAAAGTAAAGTTAACTCAATGTGATTTTTTGTTACGTTACAAAAATGTTGTTATATTACAATATTTCTTTGAGTGCTAATTGGTCTACATTTCTGTTTCATTCTAAACATTACTTGTGTCAATAGCCTATATAACATTATATGCATTGGAGACATCAGCTAACAACCTTGTGATAAATGTGGACAGTGGAACTATAAAATATGTACTAATAATAACATGCCTTTTATGTCCCAGATAAACACTGTAAAACGTACAATACCTAAAACACCTACTGACCACAACTTCTAAACTGTGTGGTTTAATCTAATAATCAAAAATGTGGAATTCAAAAAATTATTTTTTTTTAAAAATAATAATGTTCGTAATAATGTACAAGAGTGCTTTGTTGTATATAACCATATCTCCACATTAGAAAGATGAAGGTAATTCTAACAGCAAGTAAACATGATACAATATATACACGTAAATATATCATATAGCATATGACTATAATATACATGTAACAAATATAAAGTGAAAAAAAATCAGTCGGTATAATTAAAGAATATAGTGTCAAAAGATTCAATGTGTCACCTGTTAGCACTCATGCTATTATTAAATTACACCACTCTTTTTTCGTAAGTGAAAATAGCACACCCTTCTTCAGGTCAGATGTGAAGAAAGCATAAATAAAATATTAAGTTATTAGCAATTAAGGAACAAGATGCCAAATAAAAAAATAAAACATTCAGCAAATCACACAAAATCATAATGTACATACATTTCCCTACCTAACAAAAACGAATAATGCAAAAAATGCTCAGCTTTTAATTCTATTTTCCATAATCATGATTTTAATTAAATTTAGTACAAACTTATAAATGTCATGTAACCACACTGATCTAACAACATTGTGTACTTCGTAATATTAAGCTATATCTCAAGCAAGAGTGCAACACCTATAGAATGATTACCAGTGGCAGGCAGATCAGATGTGAGAGAGTGATACTGCTTTTATACAATCATTGTGTAATAAAGAGTTTCATATTGAGAGTGTACATTTAAAAAAAAAAAAGACAGTTAGCTTGTATATTTTTTCCCCTACCGATGCAAATATAGTTTCAAAAGAATTCAAAGACTTGTGTCATCAAGCAATGCACAGAATGCTATGGAATTAGTTTTCCCTGTAGGGATGAGAAATGAAACTGAAGTTGTTACCTTTATTAACTATTTCTATCTGATCAGGACCTTTTACCACAGGACATTTAGTACATGTAGAGAAAGAAATATAATGAATAAAACAACAACATGAGCCTTTAACAAAATAGGTATTACAAATTTCACTGTGATACTTTAATTTTACATTTTTCAGTCAGTCAGTCAGTCGATACTGAGAGCTAAAGGATAGCAAACAGACAGAAGAGGGGCCTATACCATGATGGTAGTTGAACAAACTCAGGGTTACGGGATTAAGTTGACAAAACCAAACCAATTCAATCAGGCTTTGTTTGTACCATGATGCTGATCATTAACTTGCTTTGATCCTGAGTTAATGGAGCGTGTGCACATGAAAGTGTGACATCAGTAGCAAACAGCCAATCGCATGCCTACAATTCACTTCTCGCGAGAGAATAAGCAAGATTAATTTTTCTCTTCTGCCGAAGTTTAAGAGATTAAAAGAATACGAAGTACATGAATGCATTTGCAGCAATAAGAAAATATCTTGCTTTATCAGCAAGTGAAAGTTGTGAAGTTAGTTTATATAGTTTATAACACACACATGTAAGCTCACTTGTAGTCATTTTTAGAGCTTTATCTACTGATTCCAAATCTTATTTATATTACATTTATATTCATAACTGCTTAATAATAATTGTTAAACTAAAATTGCTCATGTGTAAAGGATTAGAGGTATAATAATGATATCATATAAAATAATTATAATCGTAAACTCCATCCACTGGCCCAGCGGCGGAATCCAATGGCGTGGTTGAAGGTGTTCTGCGTATGTCTTTTCTGGCGCTTCTGGAAAATCACTTAAATTTATTAAAATGTTGGTATCTAATTTTAACTCTGACTCCATGAGTAATTTAATCTGACTCCAATTTTATGTGACTTTGTTAAATTTGTTGTGTTTTTGACTGATGATCATAAGATTAGCTGTGATTTAATTTAGATCACTGATTTTTTTCAGTATGTCATACTTTTCAAATATTCTTTCATCAGGGGACCCGGTATCACACAGAAACTACACGTCGCGAATCGTGAGCTCACGGACACAAACTAGCCAGTTCTGATATTAGACAGAGGATGCAAGGTGATCTATTTTACCTTTAAGTGGCCGCACCTGCTTTGCTCATAACAAAAAAATATAATTTTTTAATAGTCACGAAAACTGCAACTTGCTAATACAGTGATAGTCAGAAATTGGATTGCCCTGAATGATGTGCTCCATGCTCCATTCATAGGGTCCTCGGTATGATCTATCCTGACAGAGATTTGCGGAAATACCAGACTCCACATTGATCAATACATCAAGAATAAATCAAGATTAACCTTTATTTTGGCCAGGCATAACATCAAATAAAAAAGAATCCATGGTACAAAACTGATCAGCATAAAATATAAAACACAATTACAAAGTTAATATTAAAATAGTTTCAAAGAGTCATCATACCTGGCAATAGAGACACACTGCAACAGTGTGGAAAGTTCTGCTTACAGATGCTTCCTTGAGTGGTTTGCCAATTCCCTTTAAATACTCAAATAGGACAAAAGAACAATAAACATTTAGCACACAAATATTTATGTAGCTTTTGTTGGACCTTGTCTCGTGCCCAAATGGTCACGCCTGGTTTTGGGGGATGAAGGTAAACGGTTATCAAAGATCTTTATTGGGGCATCTCCCACATCAGAAGAACAAGCTTTATTTTCTTTATTCTGACTTGTTCTACTGATGCGTGAACGAAACCTCCCTAACAGTCGCACCGGAAGTATTTATATTGACCACAAATAAACAGCTTGTGACTGTAGATCTGTGAGATTTGCATGATTGCCTGAGACCTGAGGGGAAGGAGAGGATGAGAGGAGTCAGGAAGAGATAAGATTGGGCCAGGTGGGGTCCTGTGTTGTCTTGTATATCCCCTCTTCAGATGAGTGAGGTTTATTGTTTTATTGCAGGTTAGATTTCTTGAGTTCAGTCTTAGGAGAAATCCATTCTTACATAATAAATAATCATCGTTATAGCCAGACTATTTTGTCTTTAAAAATCTGTTACTATGTAGTTGACCTTTAATTTAGAGCAAGAGAAACTGGGGGAGTGACTTTATTGTGTCAGACATGTGTACCTTTGCTCACAGCTGACTGGTCCAATTTCAGTTTAAGATCTCTTACACAGAACATAACATAGCAGGTTAGCCCTGGAGCGCAAGTTACTATGGCGATGAACACCGCAAGATGCCATGCCACTTTCATGGCGCCTAAAACCCAGAACCCACAAACTAAACTGAAATATACCTGGCTAGCCACCTAAACCGGCTTCATGGTATAGGCCCCAGGTAATCTCATGATGACCTTAGATCTCTTTTAGATCCCTAAAAACCTTAGATCACCCAAAACTCTGACATTTCAAAAGGTTCATTAACAGATCGTAAAAAAATCCATATGAATCAAGCGGTTTAATCCAAGATTTTTGAAGTATGTACATAAAGCACTTACATTTGATTAACGGAAGCTCAAGCTTGCTTGATGCGCAAAAAATGACTTTTTACTTGAAATGTGGTCTGTAAAAGCATCATAATTGTTAGTCTTTTGTTATATATCGTTGAAAGGGTCTCAACTAGCAAAATACAAAAAAATCATATTTGTTTCAGTTTGAGACCATACTATACCAAGCATTTGTATGAAAGGATCACTGCCAATGCATATAACAACAGTACACAGATGAGGCTTTTGCATTACGTTTTGCTATATAACTTCGCTATAACATAACATAAACCATAGTAAATCACGTCTTTATTTAGAGCAGGTTGTCCCATTTCAAACACAACATAATATGACACGTAGATCCTGAGAAAATCCTCAAGGAGTGACAAGGGCTAAATCCCAAATGGCACACTTCTATGCACTTTCGGTCTTGTGGACTTACAATGGTTGCCGTGTATGCGTGTCCGTTAAGTGCACGAGACCATAGGGTGTCCCATTCATCATTTAAGGTTTCAGAAGGGTGCTCGTGAGCGCCGCCTTTGCGGCTGTTATGCGCCCTCAGTGAACCAATGGAAACTGGATCTCGGGTGAGGTGGGTGGGTAAAGTGGGCAGGAACGATGTGTAGAGAGCAATCGGACACTCTCTTACAGCTGGAGCACTTGGATTGGGCTGATCGCCCTGATTTGACAGGTCTGGATTTACTGTGCGCCATAGAATAGGAGAGCACACTGAAACAGTGCTGGAAAATCATCACTCATTGACCAGGATCTTATTACTTGTTACTTATTCTATGTGATTATAAATATTTTGATGCTTTATTGTGGTGTTTACACATGTAAGTTGTTCTTATGTTCAGTAAAGCACTCTCTTGTTTGGAGAGGTTTTTTGATAAAGGCTTCCTTGGTTCCAAATGCCATAACTGCTTTGAGATATCAACACAGAATTTAGCTCAGATGTAGTTGACATGATTGTCCAAGAGTCCAAGCTAGATTTTATGAGCTTTCATAATACTTTCTAATAGTCATCATGTCAATCATTAATAATAACAAAATAAATCAATAAATTGCATCACTTTTTCTGAGGTTTTCTCAGCAGATGTAACATAAGAACTTCCAAATATGATCAAAATATATTTTTTCAAAATTTGAAAGGTTTTCTATCAAATGAGACCATGCACTTGTATATATCTTGCTTTTTTGTTAAGTTATAAGCCATTACTTTTATGTATGCCACTTAGACGTGAAATCATTAAAAAATCATCTTTTTCTTAACATCTTCCAAAGATGAACAAAAGTCGGTTGCAACGTTCACGAGGAATTTCACCCAATGGAGTCGAAGCTGGAGCATAATTTTCCACGCACCAAGGAAAAGGAATTGGCAAGAGTAGATCTGTCATGATGGGAGTAGCTGAAGTTAGGTTGCAGGATGGTAATCCAGGAATGCAGCACGGAGAAGCTGGAGGAGTTGTGATGTTGTGACATGTACTCTTGTTGTATATTCTTGTATGAACTTTGAATAAGGTACATGTGTCACAGTTGGAGATGGGGTGTGCCACCTATGGGATTCCTGCTCCTACTGAAGGCGGGTGTGGCATATGCAAAGGTTCTTTCCAGCAAACAAGGCGTTTCTTGACATATTCATCAGCTCTAAGAATATGTTGTTTCTGGAGTCTATGCTTTGTGCGATGTCCATGATGATTACTAGTACGGCAATCTTGATCATGTTGATGGATGACTGAAGTTCCCGTATGTGATTCTCTGCGTTGTGTATTTTTTTTCGTGACAGTTGGCTCGGTAGTGGGTCTAGTTGTCCTTTAGAGGTTGTGGCTTCATACGCAGATGAGGAGGTCGGTGCGTATGGGTCTGGGGACAGCCATCAAGTGGTATCTGCACTCATTGAGAATGACATGACAAACAAAAATCTTACCTGGAGCTCGACACTTCGCGGGGCCCGCTGGAAGACGATGAACCCCGCAATTGATTTCCGCCTGGGAGCGTTGACAAATGCGCAATTTGCGATGACAGAACTAATATTTGTGTAATTATTTTTTTAATGTTGCTGATATTACTGTTAACAAATAGGTCGTGTAGGTAGAATGCCATTATGAAACAAACAAATATATGGGAATATACTTGCAAAATATAATGTGATATAATATATAATATAATGTATTACATAGCCTAATTTACATTTCCATATATGGGAAACTAGTGCTTATATTTTTTAATATTCTGCAATATATGCATTGACCGTGCATTGCTATGTATTAATACAAATAAAAATATTTAGAAATTAAGACATAAATAGCATATTCATAAAGTTGTATCCTTTATTGTGTAGCCTATATACTGTATATTGCATGTTCCCATATTAATGTGAATGTATATACACACATATATACACACTTTCACATAAATGAGTTACAACAAATTTCTAGTTCCCATTCAGTCGGTCACTTCCGACGCCACGTCGGAGACAGACGAATAGGAATCTCGCTCGCGAGAGCCAATCTACTTCGAGTGTAACTAAACGAGCCAATGTACATTGTCATGCAATGATTGCACCAGCTGCTCATGCCACACAGCGCGGGTATAAATGAGGCACAGGTGCTTGCATCAAATTAGCTTTTTGCTTCGGAGCCGAGTGGTGGATGGTTCGTCCTGAAATCACTCTCTACAAAGCAGTGGAACTGACTGAGCCTGCCTTTTTAGAAGTGGATCTCTTCAGTCGGTGTTGGTGTGACGGCACAGCAGCGGGTCGTGTGGTATTCATACCATCTCTCTTTTTGTTCGTAAGAGCATACACAAAGGCTGTTCTCACAGCTGGTTCGGTGCGCTAGGTGGAGAGCACTAAAAAACCGTTCTTACAGCTAGTAAGAGAGCGCCTTCATGTGAGAGAGAGCGCACGTCAGGCTGCACTACTTCCCTGACTGTGTCGCCGCGAAGATCTTCCTTCGGGAAGATCCACTGTGCCCGATACGGATCCAGAAATGATAGCCATGCTTTCCCGGGCCGCTGAGAGAGTCGGATTTGTGTGGAACCCTCCACCGTTTCCCGAACCCTCGAGGCTGGACGATTGGTTTCTCGGGGTGGCTCGTGCTGGTTCTCAGCGCCCCACCCCGGTTACTTTCTTTCCGGAAGTGCACGAGGAGCTCACTAGGTCATGGACGGCACCTTTTACTGCCAGAAACCGACCTGGTGGCTCCTCCTCCCTCACCACCCTCGATGGCGGAGCTGCAAAGGGTTACACGTAGGTTCCTCCCGTGGAACCCAGGGGGAACCCATCCCAGATAGCAGACCAACACTGAATCAACATTGAATCAATGTTAATGCATTAACCAAAATATCATTGAATCAATGTTGAAATTAAACATAGATTTTTCATCAGGTTTGCACCCTGAAATAATGTTATTTCAACAATGAAAAATAGATCAAGATGGACATAAAATCAATATTTTTTCAACCTTAATTAAATCACGTATTTAAGATCGAATCAACATAAAAACAATATCAATTCAATCTTGCTTTATGTACAGCAGGATTCTATGCCAGTTAATTGTCTGTTTTTTCAATCAAAGACCACGTAGGGCTGCAATTAATATGGTTTTGAATCAAAGTCACTCAAAGTAAACAACTTCCTTCAGTTTACATGCAAATGTGTTTATTTATGCCCCCACACTGTTTGAACAGGACAATTAAGTTCAATTCTTAGTTCAATTAGGACAATTAAGTATCTTTTATAAATGTGCCTTAAAAAAAAACATTACTGATGTACATCTTGAGACAAAACAATGCCACTGACATATTTTAAGATACAGTGCGTCAGTGCAAGTTTCTTTCAGTTAAAACAGCTCAAACATGCATTTTAGTCTGGAACTAGCTTAAGCCTTGTTTGTGAAACCAGGGGAAAGAGCTTAAAATACAACTTAAGTACAAAATATAATAAAATGGATGACAAAGTGACTTTACAATTACATGGAATTGTTCATTCTGACTTTATAAAGCAATGCCAGGAGAAAAGCCTTAAAAACCATGACAACATAAATGCAACCTGCATCTGTAAAATGGAAGTAAATTCAAATGGAAACTCACCAACAAAGACAGAAACACAGTACCACAGACTGAAACACTACCACAGTTCACTGTTCAGGACATGAAGCTTTTCAAGGATTGAAGCTACTCTTCTGATGCCAAAAGGATGTCCTTACTCATTAAATTGATACTCTGATGAACTCAGGGGTTTCCACCACAAGCAATGCCCCAAGCAGTTCAGGGGCACATCGGAGCCATTTTGCAGCAACAGCAAATACAAACTTTGAGGCCTCCTTTTCCTCAGCCATCACTTGTTGTTGTAAGGCGTCTAAAGAATACAAAAATAAACAGGAAGTTAGAACTGCACAATGTTCTAAAACATTTTATCGGTAGTAGTGTGTGACTGACAGAAGGTGGTCTAGGAAACTTTTTCTTCGTTGAAGCAGAGACCAGGAGACGTTGGGATATCTTTCAAGCAGACGTTACTCTTTATTAAGACACGCGCTGTTTGGTCACTGTAGTCATCCAAGTCTGACTCAAACAATATAAACACTATAATTTATCCACATTTCAGGGGGAGGGATTACACAGCAAATGGGTGACAACCTTAAACAAAGCATGCAAATTGATTATCCAGGTAAAGAGACCTGCCCCAGACTCCAATCCTAATCCAATCAGCATAATAATTCAAAAATGGGACAGGGGCTCCAAGAGCCATTAAAGACAAAAGGTGAGAATCTCAGTAATCTGGCTCATTTGACTTACAATAAAGAGAACAGGAACTGGCATAAATATCTTGCTGGAAACTTTGCATAACAGAATAATTCATCTGATGTCATCATCTTTACCTTAAATGCTAAATACAATGTACTTCCCTGAGTTTTAAACAGATTCTTAAATTTGTCCCCCCTTTGAGAGTTCTAATAACTCTCACATAATACAAATTTAAACCTCATAAATCCATTCTGTAGCTTATGTTTGTTAGCATAAACCCCATCTTCTAGTCATGTAACTTGAAAAAGTTACAGGCACATATCACTTGCTCTGTGTTGATTGTCTGTAGTGAGTCATTTGTTGAATGAAACACTTGATACTGTGGACGCATAGATAGTACACCAGTAGAAAAATCAACAGCAGAATTGCTATTTCCTTGATCCACAGCCAGGGTTTACCTAACAGGTTTCTGAACCATAAAGAATTATCTTCAGTCATCTGATGTAATTTTGCTGAAAGATCAAGAATGTCTTGTTGGATTTTGTTCAAGTTCTCTGTTGGATCTATTAACCCAGTACAGCACTCAGGTCCGATAATGGTGCATGCTCCTCCTTGCGTTGCAAGAATGTAATCCAAGGCCACTCTGTTCTGTAAAATCATTATCTTTTGCGAAGCGAGAGTGTCCGTGATGTTACCCAGGGCCAAAGCCATTGGCCAGTTTCTGTACAGAATTCGATAAGCTTCTGACTTGATCCAGGGCCTGCATGACACCATAGGACGGGATTAATGCTCCAAGAGTTCTTGACCACCATGTTTGTGCACAAGTGAGTCCTGGAATGCAGCCATCTTCTTTGTTTGTGGTAGGAGCTGAATTATGTAGATGTGGAGAGCTTGGGGTGGAGTGTGTATTTTCTCTGATAGCCGGTAGAACATAAACCAGGGTGCACCTGCCGTTGAATTGGCTGGGTAGGATGTTGCAGACAGAAGTTCCATATAACCAAAAGGTGCCAGTCGATGGAGGAATCATACACCACTGATTTATTGCGAAGACTTTCTGGAGAGATGGTGCCCTGTGGAGACACCCTTCTAAGTCCTTTTCCTCTCTCCCTGCTAATGGAGTAATGTCCACATGGGATTCTGTTCTCATTTCGGCCACAAGGTTGCAACGTTCACGAGGAATTTCACCCAATGGAGTCGAAGCTTGAGCATAATTTTCCACGCACCAAGGAAAAGGAATTGGCAAGAGTAGATCTGTCATGATGGGAGTAGCTGAAATTAGGTTGCAGGATGGTAATCCAGGAATGTAGCACGGAGAAGCTGGAGGAGTTGTGATGTTGTGACATGTACTCTTGTTGTATATTCTTGTATGAACTTCGAATAAGGTACATGTGTCACAGTTGGAGATGGGGTGTGCCACCCATGTGATTCCTGCTCCTACTGAAGGCGGGTGTGGCATATGCAAACGTTCTTTCCAGCAAACAAGGTGTTTCTTGACATATTCATCAGCTCTAAGAATATGTTGTTTCTGGAATCTATGCTTTGTGCGATGTCCATGATGATTACTAGTACGGCAATCTTGATCATGTTGATGGATGACTGAAGTTCCCGTATGTGATTCTCTGTGTTGTGTATTTTTTTTGTGACAGTTGGCTCGGTAGTGGGTCTAGTTGTCCTTTAGAGGTTGTGGCTTCATACGCAGATGAGGAGGTCGGTGCGTATGGGTCTGGGGACAGCCATCAAGTGGTATCTGCACAGAGTAAGAAAGAAAACAAAAGACAACAGAGCAGTATTTGTTTCAAAAGACTGCAAACATTAAGGTTGTATCCTCTGTTCAATCTGAGTCTGCTATTGTTGTTCCTTCTTTCCCTATTTCTTAATTCCTGTGACACCTAAGGAACAGTGAGGTATGGATGGACTAGTGGTTGGGGGAAGGCCTATGAGGGAATCTTCACCATAGGATTGGCCCCGAAGCCTGTTGCATTCGATTCTTTCCCGGGCACCTCACTGGTCCGTGTGTCCTATCCTATCCCTGTAGGTGGGGAACAACTTTACAGTGTGACACATGAGTCCAGGTTTTTCTTCCCTGACACAACACTGCAGCTGCTGTAATCAGCATCACTTGATGTGGTCCGTGCCACTTAGGCTCTAACGGCTTGTTTATGAATTACTTTATCATCACCCACTAACCTGGGATGATCGTGTGTCCACCTTCTGGTGACGTCTGCCAACACGACTCAACTCTCTCTCTGGCACTCTGTACTGCCTTTGTGAGGTTTTCACAGTAAGTGATCAAGGCATCTGAGGCAATGTGTACATCAGCATTTCTAAGATCAATCACACCTGGCATCTGCATTGGGCGTCCTGTAATAATCTCATGAGGGCTCAGTCCTACGGATCTGTTAGGTGACGCTCTCATACTACACAGTACCGCTGGCAGCGCCTCAAACCATGATACTCCTTCCTGATACATTTTGCTTAGCCTGGTTTTGATTGTTCTGTTTGCTCGTTCAACCTGTCCTGATGCTTGTGGCCTGTAGGAGCAGTGAAGATTCCACTTAATTTTCAACATTTTAGACACTTCCGTGACTACCTGTCCTGTGAAGTGTGTACTTGATCTGAGTCAATGGAATCTGGTAATCCCCATCTGGGAATAAGATCAGTGACCAGACATTTAGCAGTATGTGCAGCTGTAGCACGCCCTGTTGGATAGCTTCTATCCATCTCGAGAACTTGTCTATTACTACCAAAACATCAGTTTTTCCTTTACAAGAAGGCAATGATATGTAATCAACTTGCTGGTGTCGAAATGGTCCTGGTGGAGCTGGGGTATGTGTTGCTGCTGTAGTTGCTGCTGGCACATCATTATTTTTCTGACATGTAACAAATCTCTTGACTGTTTCGGTGGCTACATTTCTGACTTTTGGATTCCACCATTGATTTGAGAACCTGTGATTCATTGTTGCTGGACCACTGTGACCCAAATTGTGTATTTGTTGAGCCAAATATGGCAGCAGTGATTCTGGAGCGACATACTGTCCCCCTTTGGTCCAGCAGACTTGTACAGTCGCATAGAAACAAGCTTGTTTAGCAGCTACATCAGCAAGAGCATTACCTTTAGCTTCCATAGTATTAGTTGTGAGATGTGCTTTCACTTTGATCACCGCTAATTTCTTTGGAAGTTTCATGGCAAACATTAGATCTTTTACTAATCCAGCATGCTTAATGGGGGAAGTTAGAAACTGTCTACTTTGCCAAATGACACCAAAATCATGAATTACCCCAAAAGCATACCCGGAATCAGTGTAGATATTTGCAACCGATCCTGAAGCTAGCGTGCATGCCCTAGTTAAGGCTACAAGTTCTGCAGCTTGAGCTGAAAAATGATCTGGAAGACGACCTGAAGCTACCACTTCAGTGGTGGAAGTGACTGCATAACCTGCAATTTCCCCAACGAGAGGAGGTGACAGAAGTGACGTTTGCTTGATTCATTAGTGCGGACACTGCATAAGGGCATCTTACATTTACAGTCTGTCCTAAAACAATTCCTGATGAAACCTGAAGAGCTAGATGAATTGCCTGCACTGCTCTAAGACAAGGGCCCATCCCTTGAGCAACTATGTCAAGTTTACCAGAATAGTAATGAATTGGGCGTAAATTGCCCCCATGATCTTGCATTAGACATGCAGTCATAAAGCTTAAGTGCTCATGGACATAAAGCACAAAGAGCCTATTAGATTGTGCAATTCCTAATGCTGGTGCTTGACATAGTGCTCTCTTCAAATCATTGAAAGCTTTGAGCTGAATTTCTTCCATACAAACAGTATCAGAATCTTTAACTTGGCCTTTCAACAAGTCATAGAGAGGCTGAGCAATCGAGGCATATTCTTCAATACAAGGTCTACAGTAACCTGCTGTTCCTAAAAATGATCGAAGTGTTTTAATTGTATTAGGCGGAGGTATAGCTTTGACAGAAGCGGCTCGATCCTGTGTAATAGATCTATTTCCTGCACCAATTGTTTGACCCAGAAATGTGACTTGGTTTTTAGCAATTTGAGCTTTGTGAAAGCTGCATTTGTGTCCTCTTTTCTGCAAACAGTCCAACAAATGCTTCAAATTCAGTGTGATGTACCTCGTGATCTGTAGAGGCGATCAAAATATCATCAACATATTGAATCATAATGGACTGTTTGACTGGACATTCTGGGTCACACAAATCACGTCTGACAGCCTGATGGGGAATTCTGAAATCCCTGTGGCAACCGTGTCCACTGGTATTGCTCGTAGTCAACTGTGAAAGCTAACCATGCCTGGCTGTCAGAGTGCAAGGGTACAGAAAAGAATCCATTAGACATATCGATTACTGAAAAAACCTTACAATCTAATGGTAAGCCATTACAAATTGTAGATGGATCTGCTACTAGGGGGATGATTTTATCAATATGTTTATTGGCTACTCTGTAGTCTATGGTGAGTCTCCATGTCCCATTGGATTTCTTGATGGGCCATATGGGTGAGTAACAGGGACTGTTGGTTTTAACTAGCACTCCTTGCTTCAGCAAGTTTTCTACAATAGGTTTGATTCCCCTCTATAGCTTCCTTATTGATCGGATATTGTTTGGTTACAGGAGGTGGAGTTCCTGTCAATTTGACTGGTTCTACGCCTGTCAAAAACCCACAATCATCCTTGTCTTTAGCCCAAATTGGATGATTCTGTAAGAAAGGATACTCAGGAGTGGCTGCACCATTGGTAGAAACTTGTGCTGAGGAAATTTTTATGCTAGCAGATTCTGAGGACATGTCTAAAGTTAGATGTACTTGTCTGAGTAGATCCATGCCTATAATTGCACCTGTATTTAATGGAGCACATAGCAATTTTGTAGTCAGAGTCTTCGGGCCTAACTGTACCTCTATGAACAGGGTTTCATACAAAACAGAATCTTCACCTATTACACCAATTAAACAAAGTTTAGTTTTCTTGTACGGAATGTTTAAACCTTCAACCAGTTTTGTAGGAATTACTGTAATTTCTGCACCTGTATCAAGCAAAAAGTCAATCTCTTTCTCTTGTACGCTACCTTTCACAAAAATTATTTTCTCATTGTGATGGATTACAGCCCCAACAATTCGTTTTTTTTTTTGTTGTTGTTCCTTTTCTGCTCTTAGAAGAGCCTGAGTGAGCTGTCCTAAAGTTTCAGTGTACCTTGGCGGAACTACTTCAGGGTTGTAGACGGGCTGAGAAGGAACAGAGTTATGCATGGTATTTATTTTACTATCTTGCAACTTCTTCCTACACTCTTTCTGCCAGTGACCTGATTTTTCACAGTAGTTGCATTTGCCTTCTCTTTTAGGCCATCTGTTGCCTTGATTCCTTGTGCTAAACGTAGCTGCTGCTACTCTCACTTTTGCCTTAACATCAGCATCTTTTTCCCATGTAGCTAACCTTTCTAGGTTACTTCTGAGGGTTTTGTTAGACCAAGTTAGATCTAGGAATGGCAATGCTTTTCTGTACTCGGCTAAAAGGCCATCTGACCAGATGCGGACTAAGGGTCCCTTGTCATCTAGCACACATTCAGAATCATCAGCTATTCTACTGTAGGTTACAGCTGATTGACAAAACCTTTCAGTGTATTCACTCACAGTTTCTTCTTTCCTTTGCACACAGTTAGTGATTCTGGACCAGTCTATTTTGGGTCCCATGATATTCTTTAGAATTTTCAAAACACCTTCTCTCAAATCGCCTTTACTGACATGTTGTAGTTCAGAAGTAACAGCAGACTCAAAACTGTTGAATTCAGATTCAGTTAGAATTTGTGACATTAGCTGTGTGACTTCTGTTAACGACATGTCGTAGAGACGCATTTTGATTATCAATGCCCTTCTAAATTCAGAAAAATTTGTGTGTGCTGAGGGTAAGTTCTGGGATAATCTTTCTATATCTCTAGGTCCTAGCGCTTTGGCAACAGTTTGTACTTGGACAGTAGAGTTAGGAGGAACACTTTCAATTCCCTCAATTCCCTGAGATCTTCTCCTAGTGCCACATACCTTCACTGAATCTACAGGCACATCAGTTACTGATTGGATGGCTACATCTGTTTCAAAGAAAGCTTGTAGGTCAGGATAAGTGTTATCAGGCTGACTAACTTCATTCACATCAGTTTTCTCTGCAGCTTTGTTGCGGTTCAATTTCTTAGTCAAAGAGGATACTCTAGCACAGAGCTCTTTGTTCTGTTTCTCTAGCTCTGAGTTATGCTGAGACTGTTGTCTAGCTAGCACTAAACCAAATTCTCTGTGGCAGCAGATAATGCCTTTCACATTGTTCTTGCAAATACATGCTCCTAATACCTTTTTACACTCATTTACCGACCAAGTCTTGTCTGGATGGATCTCATATTTCTGAGTTAGTTCTTGTCTAACTTTCTCAGTGACTATTAGATTCATTTGCACTCCTAACTGTGATTTGAATTCACTATCTGACCACAAAGGAGTCGCAAGACCACCTTTTTCAGTTGTGGGTATCAGTCTAGCATTCTTTCTAAACATTTTTGTGAGTTTCTTTGTTACCACACAATCAAAACACTAAAACTTCTCTGATACTTGTTAACACAGATCAACTATTGTTAACCTTCCTTGGCAAAACAGAGGACAACACAAATTATTAGCACTTTACGCTAATCTTCCCTGTTGAAAACAGAGGCTAAACAATTATCAATCAATGTCACCTTGCTATCTAGGATGTCTCCCCTCCTGGGCCTGTAGGTACTCGTCGAATCTGATAGGAAAGGCCTACCAGGCTTGTGGGGATGCTGCCTCCGCCTTACACGCTATGGCATTGTTGCAAGTTCATCAGGCCCAAGCACTGAAGAGCTTGTACGAGGGTGGTCACGATCCTGCAGTTCTGCACGAACAGTGCCTGGGCCTGATGAACTTGCAACAACGGCATAGTGATCCGTCATGGTCCTCAGTTCGTGCAGAACTGCAGGATCGTGACCACCCGATCGGTGGGTGGGTCGTGCGATGTCCACTATGGTGGTCCAGGAACGCCATCTCTGGCTGTGTCTGGCCGACATGAGGGAAACCGACAAAGTCAGGTTTCTTAGTTCCCCCGTGTCCCAGACCGGCCTCTTCAGCGACGCAGTCCAGAACTTCACCCAGCAGTTCTCAGCCGCACAGAAGCAGACTGAGGCGACGGTTAAATCATTTAATATATTGATCATTCATATATATATATATATGGAAATATATTTTCTTTGTGTAAGGGTGTACCCATTTTAGATATTTTACTTGCTAACTAATATACTAAAGTCTAACTGATTTGCAGGGGTTGTATTTAACACCCTCCAGCATATTTGTTTTACAGTGTAAGACATATATGATTAAAAATATATTTATATTGTGCAATTTGTATATGTGGTTTTTGCAGTATATATGATCCTTAAAGTATTCTGTTGGAACATATAAGAATCACAGACGTTTTTCTTACATGATGTAATGGTCTGGGTGCATGTTGCTTGAAAACCCATGTTTGAGGTTTCCTCTCATTCATGGGAAGAATGATGAAGGCAAATATGCAGTGCTATTATGCTTTGAGCTATTCTAAAACAAAATACAATCATTAACGGGAACTTGTGTCATGCAAATCATTTACGAGGCACACACGTGTGTAACATTTACGAGGTTACAACACAACCAAGCAACGACAAGCGAGCGATCACTTCGCACAAACAATCGCTGTGTCTTATACAAATGCGTGCAACTGCACTGTACAGCCCTGCTTGCTGCTTGTGACATAAAATTGACATTGATGTATGTGAAAAGAGCAAAAGAGTAAAGTGTTACACCCAATCAACATCAGAAGTGCATAAACAATGAATATACATATCGCTGAGATGAATGCTGATGTAGTGATGACGCTAGAATGGTGATGAAGATTGCAGCGTCTTTGATAAGGTCCGGAGAGTCCTCAATGAAAGTGATTGCTGAAACAAAATTCGAAAACGAACATAGTGACATAGAAACTCGCGTCTGTTGCCGCGACACTTAATGAACTTTCGAAATGATAAGCTGACATGGACTTAAAAACACTGTAGCATTTAAGGTTTTAACTGAAGTAGGACCATCAAACGACCGCTACTGAACGCCGGCGTCAGTATCTGCGAACGTAGTAATGGGTGGGAACAGAAATGGGAGCTCTAGCATAGTTCTACCTGGAAGACTCAAATGTCACGTCATTCATTATTTATCTATCTAGCCAATCATTATTAGTCATCTGTACTACGTTCGCAGATACTGACGCCGGCTTTCACAGTTGACGATCCTGACGTTCCTTAGCGGACTGATGGTCCTACATAAAGTTAAAACGTTAATAATGTTAAATGCTACAGTGGTGGTTTAAGCCCATGTCAGCCTATCATTCCGAATGTTCATTGAGCACCGCAGCAACAGACGCGAGTTTCTACTTCCGTTGTCACTATAATGAGAGCAAAATCTCGCGTTTCAGATTTCAGAAGCATGCAGTCCTCTTTTTGCGGATTTCTTCTTTCGTTTTCGATTTTGTTTCAGCAATCACTTTCATTAGGACTCTCTGGGCCTGTTATCAAAAACCCGGCTGCAATCTTCATCACCATTCTGGTGTCATCACTACATCAGCATTCATCTCAGTGATACGTATATGGCACAGCATATTAGCCTCTATCATTCTCCCCACGAATGCAAGGAAACCTCAAACATGGGTTTTAAAGCAACATGCACCCAGACCACTACATCATTAATCGAGGCTTCACGGTTAACTCAAATCGCGAATTGGTTCAGTGTTGAGATCGCTAAATTTGAATTAAATATACTAATATGCACCGACATCAGTGCATTGATCTGTTCGCATTAAAGGCACAACATGTAAGATTTTTTATTAAAATATCCAAAACCACTAGAACAATGTTATATATTTTGGTGACTTGAGTACTTACATTATCCCAAATGTTTCCAAGAATGTTTAAAGAGAAATAAGCGATTGTAAACAGGATACAGACCATGTCCGTGCGTCCCCTATCAATGACATCATACCCGCATTAACCTCGATTTCCAGTTTTATTTTGTAGAAACCATGAAAACACCAAAGACGCTTTAATATATTACGTGTTTTATTAGGTGAGCAGCTGTTTGGATACATTCATTGACAGAAAACTGATCATTGTTATATAGCTCAACACAGTTATTCTTTTTGTTTTAAATCTCGTTTTCTTAATTTACCTTGAGTACCATGTTTTACCTCTCGTTGCATATTGCACTATAAATATGCTTTATTTCCATAAAAAACACCGGTTACGTCTGGCTCAGCAAAAACAGACCATATATAGTAGTAATTGTGTGCTTTCATCTTCGTGTCACTCCAGTAAATATGTCTCTATCTGCATTTTATCAGCTACTGTGATACCTGGATGCCTTTGTCTATTTTAGGCACTACAGAATATAGTGTTTCGTCTCACTTGGACTTTCTGTGCTAGGGCGCCCCTGGTTACAATTATGAATAAAACAGAAATGTGTATTTTCTCTAAAGCTCACAACACCATATTTCGGGTATATCAAAGGTTTGTATAAGATTCGACTTGTTATTCAACAGCAGCATGTTAGATCTGCGGATAGTAAGCACGACACCATATGTATCTTCGTAGACCTTGTATTTTATTCTCAACAGCAACTTCACATGTCTACCTAAAACCAACTCTTCTTCTTCTTCTCTTACACTAACTTTTCCTCCCGTCTACTACCCAGCGTCTCTAGAGGCAGCATAAGGAATTACATTGTAAGACACAACATTTCCCCTCTTTGTAAAAACATTCCTCTTAACTCAACCATAAGGAAACATGTACTTGAATAAAGTAATTATGAAAACCTAGGCAACTATTCAATAACAGTCCATACTGTATATTTGATGTATACCAACAGTGACATATATGTTGCCTTATAACTCATGACATGAATACATGAACTGTCAACAAAAGTAGTCAGTTGATATTTGAACATTTTCAACAACATTCCTTCTCTGTTACCTCAACCACTTTTGTAAACCAATAAGTGCTGAACTTATTCAGAACAGTTTTCCTTAATTTGGGAGCTACACTTTATGCAACTTAGATGTAAGACAGTCCTGTTTAGTTTATCACATAGTCTTTGTGCCAAACAGGCTTACACGTCATACGTGAGACTTTCACAGCACTGTGTGTAGTGTTGTGTGTTTGCTGTAATGTGCTACTGGCACAGTCAGTCAATCCAGGTGAGTATGCCAAGTGAACAGCATTCCACTTTTTTCCATCACTGAGCAGGAAAGTGTTGGATCCCACTCTCTTCTCTACTTTTACAGGAGCAGAGAATCTCGGATGACCTTTTGGGGTTGCACGAGGAAGCCTTATCCTCACTCTCCCTCCCACACCAAAGAGAGGATTGCGAGCACTGCATTTGTGATCAGTATATCGTTTCATTTTGTCCTGTTTCTTTTTTATGTTCTCACGGACAGCAGCAAAATCACATTTGCCCTCACCATGCAAAGGCAGGATGTTAAGCTTGGTTCGCATCTTTCTCCTATACAACAGTTCATATGGTGACACGCCTGTAGTAGCGTGAGGGGTTGCCCGGTACACCTGCAGCCACTCTGTGACAGCTCTGTTCCATGGTTGTGAGTGCTGAATTGCTGTCTGGATGCAACCTTTCAGTGCACGGTGAAACCTTTCAACAGCGCCGTTAGATGCAGGATAGTACACAGATGTGCGGATGTGTTTTATATCTCGTTCCGTCAAAAACGCAGCAAAGATGGCTGAAGTGAACTGGGTACCATTGTCCGTAACAATGCACTCTGGGTTGCCATGACGACTGAAGACAGTACTCAGAAATTTGATAACATCCTCAGTGGTTGCACTGTTAGCAAATGCAAGCTCAGGCCACTTGGAATGATAGTCTGTGAGTGTTATTACATATCTGCAAGCAGGGGTGGCTGTTTCAAATGGTCAAAGGGTGGCCAGCCATGTGTAATTTGTTTTCACAGTGTTTCCAGTTCCGGACACTTAGCAGAGGCAGTTTCAAAGTCAGTCACTAAAAGAGAGCATAATGTTGAAGAAATTAATGCGACAATTTCAGGCTCTAGATCAGCAGAGACGTCAGCAGGTGCTGGTATGGGAAGACGAGACAAGCAGTCTGCTGTGTGATTTTGGGACCCAGGCCGATAGACGATAATCAAAACAAAGCAGACGTGCTGCCCAACGAGCAATCCGCATTCCGGCTCTTCCCATTCCTTTTGTGGTTAGTAAGGTGGTGAGTGCCTGGTGATCTGTGCGAAGTGTAAAGCGATGGCCCCACACGTACGTTCGCCATTTCTCAGTAGCCCACACGCATGCCAGAGCCTCCTTCTCCAGTATAGAATATTTTTTTTCAGCATCAGTGAGTGTGCGGGAAGCGAAAGCCACTGGTTTTTCCATTCCGTCTGATTGTATTTGGGGCGAACACTGTACCCAACCCGTAGTCACTTGCATCTGTTGAAATTACTGAATGAAGTGTGGGGTCATAAATGGCAAGCGCAGGACTGGACACGAGCATCTGCTTAATGTTCTCAAAACTGCTTTGAGTGCAAAACAGTGTTTTTTCTTTAGCACATTCACGTATTGGGGCAACAACTGTCGCAAACCCAGGAAGAAGTTTGGAGTACCAGGACACTAATCCTAGGAAGTATTGAAGAGATGCTGCATCAGATGGAGGCAGAGCTTTACGGACAGCATCCAAATGCTCCCGGTCAGGTAAGATTCCATTGGCGTTGATTACGTGGCCCAGGAACTGCAGTGAAGTCTGTCTGAAATTGCATTTATCATCATTTAACACCAGCCCAGCTTCTTTCAGTTTAAGCAACACATCCCTGAGGTTCAAGTCATGCTCCTCCGCCGTTTTGCTGTACACAATAAAATCATCCAGGTAATTTTTTACACCTGGTAGCCCCTCCAGGATGGTGGCCATCATCTTTTGGAAAGCAGAGGGCACCGACGCCAGGCCATAGGGAACCCTGCAAAATCTGAACAGGCCTTCTTGAGTGATAAAAGCTGTAATGTCTCTACTATCCTCATGCAGGGGAAGCTGATAGTATGCATTAGCTAGATCAATAGTATAAAATACTGTAGCTCCCTAAGGCTGGTAAGCATTTCATCGATGTGTGGTAATGGATAACAGCCAGTAATGACGGCTTTGTTAACTTCTCTTAGATCAGCACACATTCGTATCCCACCGGTTTTCTTCCCAGTAACCATGATGGGGGACACCAAGGCAAAAGCATCCACGCGTTCGATGACACCTGCTTTCAGCAGATGGTCTAGTTCAGCCGAAACAGAAGCTCAGACCGCAAACGGTAAGCGTCACAATTTCTGACGCACCGGTTTTACTGTGGGGCCGATTTTTACCTTGTGGACAAAGTTCATTACACATCCTATTTCTGTGTTGTCCCTTCTTGTTGCATAATTTACAATTAACTTTTGCAGCAGGGCACTGTGCTGAATTAGCTAGGTGTCTGTCTGAGCCGCATCTGAAGCATGACTTAAGGGACGAAGCGGGGGCAGCAGCTGGACGTGAACGGTATTTCCCTCTCGCATGGTGCGGCTTGACTTGTACGCCGCGTACTGGTGCATCTCTGTTGGCCGTCATTCTCTTTGCGTGCTCAGTCGCGGCTTCTAATTGTTAGTTGCTTTCTGTAATGTCAGGTCCGGCTCGAGTAACAGTCTCTGTCTAATATCATCACTGTACAAATGTTCGAGAAATTGGTCGCGGATCATATCGTCCACTTTATCACCAAAATCACAGTTAGCGGCGAGTGCATGCAAAGCAGCAACGTACTGTTGTATGCTTTCGTGTGGCGCTTGTACTCTTTTTCTGAATGTATGCCGCTCCACGACCATGTTAACTTTGGAAATTAACTGTTTTTTAAAGCAGTGATAGCAGTATCGTATGTGTCACTGGTGTCTGGCAGTGCGTAAAAGATCCGTTGGCCCTCGGCGCCTAAACAATGAAGTAATGTAGCCCTCCTCCGAGCGTCAGGCCATGCAGAACCCACTGCGTTGATTACCAGCAAATAGTTGTCGAACATGCGCAACCACATGTCGAATGGCATGGTAGGCTCTCCCGGACAGGACAGGGACATTGGTGGTGCAGAGACATTCACAGACATTGTTGATCAGTCAGTACTTAAAACTTAGTATCCTTGTCGCCAATTTGTTAGATCTGCGGATAGTAAGCACGACACCATATGTATCTTCGTAGATCTAGTATTTTATTCTCAACAGCAACTTCACATCTACCTAAAACTGTCAGGGTTCTGCCCTGGCAGCCTTGTCTGTGTTGTCTTTGTTTAATGTTTCTATGTTTGTGTTGTGTCTAAGCATATGGCTCTCTCTTTGTTGGTGTTTGCCATGTGTTCCTCTTGTCCCGCCTCCTAGTTTGCCCTTACCACGCCCCCTCGTTTAGTCCTTGTCTAGTCCTCGTTTTACTAATTGTGCTCACCTGGTCCTCGTGTGTTTTCCTCCCTTTATATTGTGCTTCCTTCCTTCATGTCTTTGCTGGATTGTTGCTTGTGTCATGATGTGCAACTGTGTTATTTGTGCTCAACTGTCCAATTGCTTTGTGAACAGTCTTTAGTGGATTTGTTCTGTTTGGTGTTCATGTCTTGTCGTTTGTTCCCGCCAGTCACCTCTGTCATGTCCAGTCTCCTGTCTGTGTTCCTGTTCGAGTTGGATTACTCTCTGTTCTGGTATTACTGAGGACCAGCAGCCGCAGTCATCTCTCTCATGTCCAGTCTCCCATCGGTGTTCCTGTTCAAGTCGGATTTCTCTGTCTGGTTTCATTGAGGATCAGCACCACTCGAATCAGCATATACAGCCCATTGCAGTCTGCTCGTTACCAAGGCCTGATTCCTGCTTAACATCAGATCTGTCCACTCTTCCTGGTTGATTTGAATTTGTCAATAAATAACTGTTTGGTTATTAAACTTGTGAAACTCATTCTGCGCGAGTCCTATCCTTCACAGATCCGTGACATTCCGTGACAAAAACCAACTCTTCTTCTTCTTCTCTTACACTAACTTTTCCTCCCGCCTACTACCCAGCGTCTCTAGAGGCAGCATAAGGAATTACATTGTAAGACACAACACAGCACTAATTTAATTCCGTACTCAATCCGACCCGTTTTACACAAAGATTGCATCCCGTATAACAACTGAAATCGCAGCATGGGAACATAATTATTCAAATCTTTTATGAATACAGTAAGCGAGCAGAGTGCGCTCCCTTTATAAATGCATTGAAACTGTCAAATGCTTCAGTTCAGCTAAACTAAAACAATAATAATATAATAAAATATTTTGCAGTGTCAAAACTACCTCAGTACTAACTTTAAAACATTAGAGAACAGCAGTGCAGAAGAGAACTGAGCCTTTAAATCTCTTTTACGAGGCATAAATAGTCCTCACTTTAGCTCACAGAAATAGTTTACTGACAACTACTAAATGTTTTATAACTACCTGAATTAATCATGAATTACAGTAGGAATACATGTTAATAAAGCATTTATTAATAAATGCAGTTAATAAATCCGCGTCTCCCTTTAATAAAAAACTTTAATAAAAGAGCTGTTTCCAATATCTCCGGGTCCCATAAGAGAGCGCTTGGCGGTGTATGACGCTATGCCTTGTCAACCTCAGGCCCCTCTCCCCTCGCCAGCAGGGGGCGCTGGCTGTGTTCAGGATGCACTCAAGAGGCCTCCGCACACCCTCGTTGCCCTCCAGCAGAGGCAGGTAAGTGTTGCACCGCACACTCAGACCCCACTTCGGGCTGCTATGCCGTCCGAGTCGAGTCCCTGTATTTCGCCTCGCTGCCCCACTCTGGGTACGTCTGTGGTACCGATGGTCCCGCTTGCTCGGTGGCTGGGGGCCTGGCTAGCGCTTCCCAGCCTGTCTCGCTGGCTCATCCGTACTATCAGACTCAGCTATGCGATTCAGTTAGCCCGGCATCCCCCCAAGTTCAGGGGCGTCCACTTCACCTCTGTGCTGAAAGAGGCTGCCCCTGTCTTACGGGCGGAGATCGCAGTCCTACTGACGAAGGACGCGATAGAGCCGGTCCCTCCAGCCGATATGAAGACAGGCTTCTACAGCCCATACTTCATTGTACCCAAGAAAGGGGGTGGGTTACGGCCAATCTTGGACCTGCGAGTCTTGAATCGGTCCCTACACAGGCTGCCATTCAAGATGTTGATGCAGAAACGCATCTTTGGATGCATCCGTCCCCAAGATTGGTTTGCAGTGATTAACCTGAAGAACACTCTCCCTCGACACAGACCGTTCCTACGCTTTGTGTTCGAGGGATGGGCATATCAGTACAGGGTCCTACCCTTCGGGCTGTCCCTGTCGCCCCGTGTCTTCACGAAAGTTGCGGAGGCGGCCATTGCTCCCATGTCTGCATGGTGTTCGCATTCTCAACTACCTTGACGACTGGCTCATACTGGCCCAGTCGAGAGAGCAGTTGTGCGAACACAGGGACATGGTGCTCAGTCAACTCAGCCAGTTGGGTCTTCAGGTCAACTGGGAAAAGAGCAAACTCTCCCCTGTGCAGAGGATCTTTTCTCTGTATGGAGTTAGATTCGGTCAACCTAACCTATTTGTAGAGCTACAGGCTGGGCGACACCCAAACGTTTGCTAGATTCTATAGCCTTTGTGTAGAGCCTGTTTCTTCCTGTGTGCTCTTTTCAAATAGCCAGTAACACCGAAGTACCCGTTCTAGTGTCGGCTTGCTGCACCATTCCCCTCCCCATGGACCGGATACGTGCGCTTATATTCTCCAGTAGAGTTCCCCAGTTGGCAAACCCTGTCGAGATCCCCCTGCGGCAGTCAGACGTGGCGGAGCATCTGACGCCAGGCCTAACACTCATATGCATTGGTGGAACCTATGCTAGGCTGGGTCCCATATGTTGTGACTCCTATGGTGGTCCCATATGTGTATTCTTCCACAATACGGCTCCCTATGGCAAGCCCGTGTCTTTCCCTTGGCAGAGTCTGCTCTGCCATCCCTGCCAGGTGTTGTCTCCCCCTGGTTTGGCCGGAGCCACCTTAGGGACATTCCGTATGTTGCACTGCCCTAACTGGCCAGTCCATATGTGTAACTCCCACATGATACCTCCCTTCGGGCAGGATGTGGGCTCCGCAGCGTTCCCTTTCCCTGGAAGGGGCACGCTTTCCCAGTGTTATCCAATAGTCTCATTGATGGATCAGTTTCCCATAGGGATCCCAATACGTCGGTGACGTTGACGTAACGTTGAACGTGACCGACTGAAAGGGAACATCTCGGTTACGCATGTAACCCTCGTTCCCTGAAGGAGGGAACGGAGATGTTACGTCCCGTTGCCACAGTTGCTGTACCACTGCTGTACGGTCACTGGCTCGGCTCCTCAGTGTAAAACAAAGTGCGCTGCATCCGCTTCCATATTTATCCATATCCGATTTTGCAGGTTTGCCCACTTACAAAGCATGTAGAAGTCTGTAATTTTTATCATAGGTACTCTTCAACTGTGAGTGACGGAATCTAAAACAAAAAAATTCAGAAAATCACATTGTATGATTTTTAAGCAATTAATTTGCATTTAATTGCATGACATAAGTATTTGATACATCAGAAAAGCAGAACTTAATATTTGGTACAGAAACCTTTGTTTGCAATTACAGAGATCATACGTTTCCTGTAGTTCTTGACCAGGTTTGCACAAACTGCAGCAGGGATTTTGGCCCACTCCTTCATACAGACCTTCTCCAGATCCTTAAGGTTTCGGGCTGTCGCTGGGCAATACGGACTTTCAGCTCCCTCCAAAGATTTTCTATTGGGTTCAGGTCTGGAGACTGGCTAGGCCACTCCAGGACCTTGAGATGCTTCTTACGGAGCCACTCCTTAGTTGCCCTGGCTGTGTGTTTTGGGTCGTTGTCATGCTGGAAGACCCAGCCACGACCCATCTTCAATGCTCTTACTGAGGGAAGGAGGTTGTTGGCCAAGATCTCGTGATACATGGTCCCATCCATCCTCCCCTCAATACGGTGCAGTCGTCCTGTCCCCGTTGCAGAAAAGCATCCCCAAAGAATGATGTTTCCACCTCCATGCTTCACGGTTGGGATGGTGTTCTTGGGGTTGTACTCATCCTTCTTCTTCCTCCAAACACGGCGAGTGGAGTTTAGACCAAAAAGCTCTATTTTTGTCTCATCAGAACACATGACCTTCTCCCATTCCTCCTCTGGATCATCCAGATGGTCATTGGCAAACTTCAGACGGGCCTGGACATGCGCTGGCTTGAGCAGGGGGACCATGCATGCGCTGCAGGATTTTAATCCATGACGGCGTAGTGTGTTACTAATGGTTTTCTTTGAGACTGTGGTCCCAGCTCTCTTCAGGTCATTGACCAGGTCCTGCCGTGTAGTTCTGGGCTGATCCCTCATCTTCCTCATGATCATTGATGCCCCACGAGGTGAGATCTTGCATGGTGCCCCAGACCGAGGGAGATTGACCGTCATCTTGAACTTCTTCCATTTTCTAATAATTGCGCCAACAGTTGTTGCCTTCTCACCAAGCTGCTTGCCTATTGTCCTGTAGCCCATCCCAGCCTTGTGCAGGTCTACAATTTTATCCCTGATGTCCTTACACAGCTCTCTGGTCTTGGCCATTGTGGAGAGGTTGGAGTCTGTTTGATTGAGTGTGTGGACATGTGTCTTTTATACAGGTAACGAGTTCAAACAGGTGCAGTTAATACAGGTAATGAGTGGAGAACAGGAGGGCTTCTTAAAGAAAAACTAACAGGTCTGTGAGAGCCGGAATTCTTACTGGTTGGTAGGTGATCAAATACTTATGACATGCAATAAAATTCAAATTAATTATTTAAAAATCATACAATGTGATTTTCTGGATTTTTGTTTTAGATTCCGTCTCTCACAGTTGAAGAGTAACTATGATAAAAATTACAGACCTCTAAATGCTTTGTAAGTAGGAAAACCTGCAAAATCGGCAGTGTATCAAATACTTGTTCTCCCCACTGTACCTGCGCTGCGGGGTGGGGCGCGAGATGCAAATCTCGCACGCCAATGTGCATTGGCTCGTTCTGTAGACACTCAAAGCTGATAGGGGCTCCCAGAAGTGATCCCAATACATCGGTGACATTGATGTATTACGTTACGTTAAGGTTACATACGTAACCGAGACGTTTCCCCTGTTGGGATGAGAAGTGAAACTGAAGTTGTTACCTTTAGGAACTATTTCTATCTGATGAGGACCTTTTACCCCAGGACATGTAGTAAATGTAGAGAAAGAAATATAGTAAATAAAACAACAACAGATTTTACTTTGATATTTTAATTTTAAATTTTTCAGTCAGTCAGTCAGTCAGTTACTGAGAGCTACAGGATTGTAAACAGACAGAAGAAGGGGCCTATACCATGATGGTAGTTGAACAAACTCAGGTTTATGGGATTAATTTGACAAAACCCAATCAATTCAATCATGCTTTGTTTGTACCATGATGCTGATCATTATCTTTCTCTGTCAACTCAGGCTTTGATCCTGAGTTAATGGAGCGTGTGCATGTGAAAGTGTGATATCAGTAGTGAACAGCCAGTCGCATGCCTACAATTCACTTCTCGTAGAAACAGTGAGATTAATTTTTTCACAATGCTTCAATGAATCAGCATTCTTCACTGCAAAAATGCTCTTGTTTCTAGTCTAAATATCAAAAAATTCTTAAATCAAGATGCATTTACTAGATAATTAAAATGACATAAGATATTTTTTCTTGTTTTAAAACAAGCAAAATTATCTGCCAATGGGGTAAGAAAAATAATCTTGTTTCTGATTGAAATCTTGTTTCTTGTTTCTGTCCCAAACAGAAATAAGATTATTTTTCTTACCCCATTGGCATATAATTTTGCTTGTTTTAAGCAAAAACTCTCTTAATTTAGATTTTTTTTCCCCAGAAAACAAGAAAAAATATCTTATGTCATTTTACTTGAGAAAAGGGGTGTCAAAATTGTACCTTTAGGGGTACGACAGCTTGCCGCTGGGGCAGTACCCTTAAAAGGACATATTTGAACCTCTTTTTTTACCACAAACAGGTTCATAGTTGTACCTTATAGGTAAGTATTTGTACTCTAAGGTACTAATATGCACCTTTTAGGAGTAAAAAAGGTACAAAGATGTCCTTATAAGGGTACTGCCCCAGTGACAAGCTGTTTTACCCCTAAAGGTACAATTTTGACACCCTTTTTCTCTGTGTGTAAATGCATCTTGATTTAAGAATTTTTAGATATTTGGACTGGAAACAATAAAAAAATACTAAATAAGAAGAGCATTTTTGCAGTGTTTTTAATAGCTTCTTTGTGCAAAATGTTATTATATTTGGAAGCAACAGCCTAGGAGGAGTTCAGAAAGGAGGTTTTTCAGAGAGAAAAAAAAAAAAAATTGTAGACGGAAATGAATATATAAATATTGACTTGACTCAAGGATTTAGGAGAATAAAGAATTTTGTTTCAAGCCATTACAGTGCCACCTAGTGTTGAACGGCTGTGTGCCTAAGTGGCTGTGTGCCTAAGTAGCTGTCAAAGCACTGTGAGGCAAAGGAGTGGGGACTCAGAATGTTTCTAAACTTAAAATGCTCCGGTTTACTTTCTCTGATGCCCATCTTTTTCAGGACAGAGAAATAAAGAAGAAGAATTTAATCAGTACAAACAAAATAGGATTCCAGCTCCTTTGGTGCTTGGATCCCTAAACATTTTACAGAACATTACAGTACAAGCAAACCTGATCAGTAGTCCACCAATCACAGTAAAAGAGAATTGTTTCACACTCTTGGGGAATGACGACAAAACAGTTTTTGTGTGACACACATATATAATGGTAAAGCCAACTCTTCTGAAAAACTTTTTTCTATTGAATCTCAAGATTACCAAGCTAAAGGGAATGCAACAGCTGTGTGCCACTATATATTAAACTGAAGAGACAACTATTATCTATTATTCATCTACCATATGTAAGTATACATATATGAGTGGGGGGGTTTCCAATCCTGGTCCTGGGGACCCACTACTCTGCACATTTTGTATGTATCTCTTATTTAACACACCTGATTCATATTATCAGCAGATTAGGTAAGCACTTAATGAACTCAGCTGAGTGTGTCAGATAAGAGATACATCCAGAATATGCAGAGTGGTGGGTCGCCAGGACCAGGTTTGAAAACAACTGTGGTAAACAATTCAGGGGACAATTTATTTTTCATTATCAGCAACTATCAAATATTTCATACCTGCTACTGTGGATAAACGTTTATGAGAATTACCGGCATGGGCAAATATTGTTCTTTTTTGATTACAATGTAAAGATTTTGTTTTCTACTTCTGTGTTTCACAAAAGCATCATAAGCCTAAATTGATCGTAGAAACCACAATCTACTGTCTCTACGATCTACTGTACTTAAGTTTATATAATGCTTTTGGAAAAACACAGCCCTGTACTGTATGGGTCCTTTATCTATTCTTTAGGTCACAGATGGACAACCTGACGTTCAGATACAACATACTCTTGGTGGAGGGACTACAAGTTACAAATCTGTCCAATCATCTTGTATTCATCCTTTTTTTGCTTCCTTACATATTTATTACAGTATCTAACATTGGGATTTTGATTCTAATCTCAGTGGAAAAAGGGTTACATCAGCCAATGCACATTCTTTACTGCAACTTGCCGCTGAATGATTTATTAGGGACAACTGTTATTTTGCCACTCATGATGAGTCATATCTTAACAGACCCCTCTGAGCGCTACATCACATATGTGGAGTGTGCTATGCAAGCTTTTTTTGGACATGTATGTGCAACCACATCCCACACTATTCTAATGATCATGGCCTTTGACAGATATGTGGCCATATGTAATCCATTGCGATATCCAACTATAATGAGTAATAATATGGTGGTTAAACTGTCGGCAGGAGCTTGGGGTTCTGCAGTAGTGCTGGTGGGAATTCTGATTGGCCTCAGTGTCCGTCTGTCTCACTGCAGATCTGTGATTCAAAACCTGTTTTGTGACAATGCTTCACTATTTAAACTGTCCTGCGAAAATACAGTTATTAATAATGTATATGGATTAACTTTTACTGCAGTTTTACTAACGTCCTCATTGGGGTGGGTGTTACTGACATATCTCAGAATAGCAAGGGTATGCTTTCAAAGCAAAAACAAAGCAACCAATAGCAAAGCAATAAAAACATGCAGCACCCACTTGGCTGTTTATATGATCATGATGGTTTCTGGATTCGCCACCATTTTAATTCATCGTATCCCTGTATCCTATGAAACTAAAAGTGCATCTAAAATAATTCTCCATGTTATTCCACCAAGCTTGAATCCCATAATATATGGTTTACAAGCCAAGGAAATAAGACAGAGACTGTTTAAACTTATTTTTAAAAGTAAAGTTAACTCAATGTGATTTTTTGTTACGTTACAAAAATGTTGTTATATTACAATATTTCTTTGAGTGCTAATTGGTCTACATTTCTGTTTCATTCTAAACATTACTTGTGTCAATAGCCTATATAACATTATATGCATTGGAGACATCAGCTAACAACCTTGTGATAAATGTGGACAGTGGAACTATAAAATATGTACTAATAATAACATGCCTTTTATGTCCCAGATAAACACTGTAAAACGTACAATACCTAAAACACCTACTGACCACAACTTCTAAACTGTGTGGTTTAATCTAATAATCAAAAATGTGGAATTCAAAAAATTATTTTTTTTAAAAAATAATAATGTTCGTAATAATGTACAAGAGTGCTTTGTTGTATATAACCATATCTCCACATTAGAAAGATGAAGGTAATTCTAACAGCAAGTAAATATGATACAATATATACATGTAAATATATCATATAGCATATTACTATAATATACATGTAACTATAATATAAAGTGAAAAAAGATCAGAGTCAGTATAATAAAAGAATATAGCGTCAAAAGATTCAATGTGTCACCTGTTAGCACTCATGCTATTATTAAATTACACCACTCTTTTTTCATAAGTGAAAATAGCACACCCTTCTTCAGGTCAGATGTTAAGAAAGCATAAATAAAATATGAAGTAATTAGCAATTAAGGAACAAGATGGCAAAAAAAAAAAAAATTCAGCAAATCACACAAAATCATAATGTACATACATTTCCATACCTGACAAAACGAAAACTGCAAAAATGCTCTTCTTTTAATTCTACTTTCCATAATCATGATTTTAATTAAATTTAGTACAAACTTATAAATGTCATGTAACCTCATTGATCTAACAACATTGTGAACTTTGTGATATTAAGCTATATTTCAAGCAAGGCAGATCAGATGTGAGAGAGTGATACTGCTTTTATACAATTATTTTGTAATCAAGAGTTTCAGTTACACTTTATTTTAAGGTGTCTTTGTTACACTGTAATTATACATTTAAGTACTGAGTAATATTAAGTAAATACATGTGCAGTGCATCCGGAAAATATTCACAGCACTTCACTTTTTCCAGATTTTGTTATGTTACAGCCTTAATCCAAATTAGATTCAATTCATTATTTCTTTCCTCAATTCTACAAACAATACCCCATAATGACAACGTGAAAGAAGTTTGTTTGAAATCTTTGCAAATGTATTAAAAAAAAAAAAAAAAAAAAATCACATGTACATAATATTCACAGCCTTTGCCATGATCCTTGAGATGTTTCTACAACTTTATTAGAGTCCACCTGTGGTAAATTCAGTCGATTGGACATGATTTGGAAAGGCACACACCTGTCTATATAAGGTCCCACAGTTAACAGTGCATGTCAGAACACAAACCAAGCCATGAAATCCAAGGAATTGTCTGTAGACCTCCGAGACAGGATTGTATCGAGGCACAGATCTGGGGAAGGGTACAGAAAAATTTCTGCAGCATTGAAAGTCCCAATGAGCACAGTGGCCTCCATCATCCGTAAATGGAAGAAGTTTGGAACCACCAAGACTCTTCCTAGAGCTGGCCGCCCAGCCAAACTGAGCGATCGGGGGAGAAGGGCCTTAGTCAGGGAGGTGACCAAGAACCCGATAGTCACTCTGACAGAGCTCCAGCATTTCTCTGTGGAGAGAGGAGAACCTTCCAGAAGAACAACCATCTCTGCAGCGCTCCACCAATCAGGCCTGTATGGTAGAGTGGCCAGACGGCACATGACAGCCCGCCTGGAGTCTGCCAAAAGACACCTGTAGGACTCTCAGACCATGAGAAACAAAACTCTCTGGTCTGATAAAACAAAGATTGAACTCTTTGGCCTGAATGGCAAGCATCATGTCTGGAGGAAACCAGGCACCGCTCATCACCTGGCCAATACCATCCCTACAGTGAAGCATGGTGGTGGCAGCATCGTGCTGTGGGGATGTTTTTCAGCGGTAGGAACTGGGAGACTAGTCAGGATCGAGGGAAAGATGAATGCAGCAATGTACAGAGACATCCTTGATGAAAACCTGCTTCAGAGTGCTCTGGACCTCAGACTGGGGCGAAGGTTCATCTTCCAACAGGACAGCAACCCTAAGCACACCGCCAAGATAACAAAGAAGTGGTTACGGGACAACTCTGTGAATGTCCTTGAGTGGCCCAGCCAGAGCCCAGACTTGAACCCGATTGAACATCTCTGGAGAGATCTGAAAATGGCTGTGTACCGACATTCTCCATCCAACCTGATGGAGCTTGAGAGAAAAAATAATGAATTTAACCCATTTTGGAATAAAGCTGTAACATAACAAAATGTGGAAAAAGTGAAGCACTGTGAATACTTTCCGGATGCACTGTACTTACTATAGGGTTAGGGTAGAATTAGGTTTGGTTTAGGGTTACTTGCATGTAATTATGCATAATTTATAGTTATTACTATAGTAACTACATGTAATATATGTAACAATGGCACTGTAAAATAAAGTGTTATTCATATTCATATTGAGAGTGTACATTTCATAACAAAAGACAGTTAGCTTGTATATTTTTCCCCTACCAATGCAAATATAGTTTCAAAAGAATTCAAAGACTTGTGTCACCAAGCAATGCACAGAATGCTATGGAATTAGTTTTCCCTGTAGGGATGAGAAGTGAAACTGAAGTTGTTACCTTTATTAACTATTTCTATCTGATCAGGACCTTTTACCACAGGACTTTTAGTAAATGTAGAGAAAGAAATATAGTGAATAAAACAACAACATGAGCCTTTAACAAAATAGGTATTACAAATTGCACTGTGATACTTTAATTTTACATTTTTCAGTCAGTCAGTCAGTCGATACTGAGAGCTACAGGATAGCAAACAGACAGAAGAGGGGCCTATACCATGATGGTAGTTGAACAAACTCAGGGTTAAGGGATTAAGTTGACAAAACCAAACCAATTCAGCATGTGCACATGAAAGTGTGACATCAGTAGAAAACAGCCAATCGCATGCCTAAAATTCCCTTCTCGCGAGAGAATAAGCAAGATTAATTTTTCTCTTCTGACGAAGTTTAAGAGATTAAAAGAATATGAAGTACATAAATGCATTTACACAGCAAGAAAAAAATATCTTGCTATATCAGCAAGTGAAGGTTGTGAAGTTAGTTTATATAGTTTATAACACACAGATGTAAGCTCACTTGTAGTCATTTTTAAAGCTTTATCTGATTCCAAATCTTATTTATATTACATTTATATTCATAAACTAACTGCTTAATAATAATTGTTAAACTAAAATTGCTCATGTGTAAAGGATTAGAGGTATAATAATGATATCATATAAAGTAATTATAATCGTAAATTCCATCCACTGGCCCAACGGCAGAATCCAATGGCGTGGTTGAAGGTGTTCTGCGTATGTCTTTTCTGGCGCTTCTGGAAAAATCACTTTATTAAACCTTTATTTATTAAAATGTTGGTATCTAATTTTAACTTTGACTCCATGAGTAATTTAATCTGACTCCAATTTTATGTGACTTCGTTAAATTTGTTGTGTTTTTGACTCAACAGCTGATCATAAGATTAGTTGTGATTTAATTTAGATCATTGATTTTTTTCAGTGTCTCATACTTCAAATATTCGTTCATCAAGGGACCCGGTATCGCACAGAAACTACACATCGCGAATCGTGAGCTCATGGACACAAACTAGCCAGTTCTGATATTAGACAGAGGATGCAGGGTGGTCTATTTTACGTTTAAATGGCCGCACCTGCTTTGCTCATAATAAAAAGTGTAAATTTTTTAATAGTCACGAAAACTGCAACTTGCTAATACAATGATAGTCAGAAATCGGATTGCTCCATGCTCCATTTATTGGGTCCTAAGTATGATCTATCCTGACAGAGATTTGCGGAAATACCAGACTCCACATTGATCAATACTAGAACTAATGATTTCAGAATAATACAGAATAAATCAAGATTAACATTTATTTTGGCCAGGCATAACATCAAATAAAAATAATTAAAAACTGATCAGCATTAAATATAAAACACAATTACAAAGTTAATATTAAAATAGTTTCAAAGAGTCATCATACCTGGCAATAGAGACACACTGCAACAGTGTGGAAAGTTCTGCTTACAGATGCTTCCTTGAGTGGTTTGCCAATTCCCTTTAAATACTCAAATAGGACAAAAGAACAATAAACATTTAGCACACAAATATTTATGCAGCTTTTGTTGGACCTTGTCTCCTGCCCAAATGGTCACACCTGGTTTTGGGGGATGAAGCCAAATGGTTATCAAAGATCTTTATTGGGGCATCTCCCACATCAGAAGAACAAACTTTGTTTTCGTTATTCTGACTTGTTCTATTGATGCAGGAACGAAACCTCCCTACCAGTCACACCAGAAGTACTTATATTGACCACAAATAAACAGCTTGTGACTGTAGATCTGTGAGATTTGCATGATTGCCTGAGACCTGAGGGGAAGAAGAGAATAAGAGGAGTCAGGAATTCGGCAAGGTGGGTGCGGGGGGATAAGATTGGGCCAGGTGGGGTCCTGTGTTCACTTGTATATCTCCCCTCATCTCTTACACAGAACATAACATAGTAGGTTAGCCGTGGAGCGCAAGTTACTATGGCGATGAACACCGCAAAATGCCGTGCCACTTTCATGGTGCCTAAAACCCAGGGTCGGCACAAACTAAACTGAAACATACCTGGCTAGCCACCTGGCTAAAACCGGCTTCATGGTATAGGCCCCAGGTACAGTGGGGAGAACAAGTATTTGATACACTGCCGATTTTGCAGGTTTGCCCACTTACAAAGCATGTAGAAGTCTGTAATTTTTATCATAGGTACTCTTCAACTGTGAGTGACGGAATCTAAAACAAAAATCCAGAAAATCACATTGTATGATTTTTAAGTAATTAATTTGCATTTTATTGCATGACATAAGTATTTGATACATCAGAAAAGCAGAACTTAATATTTGGTACAGAAACCTTTGATTGCAATTACAGAGATCATACGTTTCCTGTAGTTCTTGACCAGGTTTGCACACACTGCAGCAGGGATTTTGGCCCACTCCTCCATACAGACCTTCTCCAGATCCTTCAGGTTTCAGGGCTGTCGCTGGGCAATACAGACTTTCAGCTCCCTCCAAAGATTTTCTATTGGGTTCAGGTCTGGAGACTGGCTAGGCCACTCCAGGACCTTGAGATGCTTCTTACGGAGCCACTCCTTAGTTGCCCTGGCTGTGTGTTTCAGGTCGTTGTCATGCTTGAAGACCCAGCCACGACCCATCTTCAATGCTCTTACTGAGGGAAGGAGGTTGTTGGCCAAGATCTCGCGATACATGGCCCCATCCATCCTCCCCTCAATACGGTGCAGTCGTCCTGTCCCCGTTGCAGAAAAGCATCCCCAAAGAATGATGTTTCCACCTCCATGCTTCACGGTTGGGATGGTGTTTTTGGGGTTGTACTCATCCTTCTTCTTCCTTCAAACACGGCGAGTGGAGTTTAGACCAAAAAGCTCTATTTTTGTCTCATCAGACCACATGACCTTCTCCCATTCCTCCTCTGGATCATCCAGATGGTCATTGGCAGACTTCAGACGGGCCTGGACATGCGCTGGCTTGAGCAGGGGGACCTTGCGTGCGCTGCAGGATTTTAATCCATGACGGCGTAGTGTGTTACTAATGGGTTTCTTTGAGACTGTGGTCCCAGCTCTCTTCAGGTCATTGACCAGGTCCTGCCGTGTAATTCTGGGCTGATCCCTCACCTTCCTCATGATCATTGATGCCCCACGAGGTGAGATCTTGCATGGTGCCCCAGACCAAGGGAGATTGACCATCATCTTGAACTTCTTCCATTTTCTAATAATTGCGCCAACAGTTGTTGCCTTCTCACCAAGCTGCTTGCCTATTGTCCTGTAGCCCATCCCAGCCTTGTGCAGGTCTACAATTTTATCCCTGATGTCCTTACACAGGTCTCTGGTCTTGGCCATTGTGGAGAGGTTGGAGTCTGTTTGATTGAGTGTGTGGACAGGTGTCTTTTATACAGGTAACGAGTTCAAACAGGTGCAGTTAATACAGGTAATGAGTGGAGAACAGGAGGACTTCTTTAAGAAAAACTAACAGGTCTGTGAGAGCCGGAATTCTTACTGGTTGGTAGTACAATGTGATTTTCTGGATTTTTGTTTTAGATTCTGTCTCTCACAGTTGAAGTGTACCTATGATAAAACAGATTACAGATTACTATGATTACAGACCTCTACATGCTTTGTAAGTAGGAAAACCTGCAAAATCGGCAGTGTATCAAATACTTGTTCTCCCCACTGTACCTCTTATCTCATTAATTGAGTTGATTAACTGAATGCGCTTCTCTCGTGTTAATTAGTTTAATTATTTGAACGTGCTCCTCCCAAACTTTGTTAATAAAACATCATTTATTTTAAAGATCAAAGACCGCAATATGAGAGAAATTGGCATCAGCACTGGTAAGATAATTTAGTCTCACTAAGGTAGGTTAGGCAATTTCAGAGAGGCTAGCAATAGCAAGCAAGCTGTGAAAACGTCTCGGTTACGTATGTAACCCTCGTTCCCTGAGGAGGGAACAGAGACGTTACGTCAACAGTACTGGAGGAACTCAGGGCTTACTGAGAAATAGCGCACGCATCCAGTCCGTGGAGTGGAATGGCGCAGCAAGCGATGACACCTGAGCCTGTCCAGTTACTGGCCACTGGGAGTGAGTACACGAGAGGACACTGGCTCTACATGGAGACTGTAAAATCTCGCAAAAGTCTTGGGTGTCGCCCAGCCTGCAGCTCCTCAGATGTCTGTTAGGAAGGCACCATGCGCTAAAGCCCAGGAGGAGGCCACACTCCCCTCACCCCTAGGGGGCGTGGACGACCCTGCGTCTGGTAAGCCAAGACAATGGCGTCCACTATCCAGTGCGACAACCTTTGCTTGGAGAGAGTCTTTCCTTTCAGCTTCCCACCATAACAGACAAAGAGCTGGTCTTGAAGGTCCTGAAACACTGCGTTCTGTGTACGTAAGCACGGCGGGCGCGTACTGGACAGAGCAGTGCCAAGGCTGGGTCTGCCTTCTCCAAGGGCAGCGCTTGCAGGTTCACCACCTGATCTCTGAAAGGAGTGGTGGGAACCTTGGGCACGTATCCAGGCTGGGTTCTCAGGATCACGTGAGAGTTAGCCCAAATTCCAGGCACGCTTCGTCAACCGAAAATGCCTGCAGGTCCCCTACCCTCTTGATGGAGGCCAAAGCGACCAGGAGAGCTGTCTTCATAGACAGGAACTTAAGCTTAAGCTCCACGGATCGCAAAGGCTCAAAGGGCAGATAAGACCACTGCGATTGTCCCAAGAGGGTATAAGAGGAGAGCGAGGAGGATTTAGTCTCCTAGCCCCCCTCAGGAACCTGATGACCAGGTCGTGCTGCGCAGAGATAGCGGCCACGTAAACCTTCAGGGTGGAAGGAGACAGCCTTCATTCCAACCCTTCTTGGAGGAAGGAGAGCACGGACCCAATCGGGCATTTTCTGGGGTCTTCTCGGCGAGAAGAACACCATGTGACAAAGAGGTTCCACTCGCGTCGCGAGTCGCGCGTTCACGAACACAAACTGGCCAGTTCTGATATTAGTCAGAGGAATGCAGAGTGAATATGTGGTCGCACACGCTTACTCAACAAAAAGTGTAATTTGATTAATAGACACGGAAGCTGCAACGTGCTAATACAGTAATAGTCAGAAATCAGATTACCCCGCATGCTGCGCTCCATGCTTCAGTCATGGGGTCCTCGGTTTGATCTATTCTGGCACAAGATTTGCGGAAATAAAGGACTCCACATTGATCCATACTAGAATAATGATTTCAGTAAAATACAAGATAAATCAAAATGAATGTTTATTTTAGCCAGGCAAAACCAAATAAAGGAATTAAAAAGAACCCATTATACACAACTGATCAGCATACAATATACAATATAATTACAAAATAATAAAAAGAGTTTCCAAGAGTCATCATTACCTGGCAATAGAGACACACCGCAACAGTGTGGGAAGTTCTGAATACAGATGCTTCCCTGAGTGGTTTGCCAATTCCCTTTAAATACTCAACCAGAACAAAGAACAATAAACATTTAGCACCCAAATATTTATGCAGCTTTTGGTTGAACTTTTCTCGTGCCCAAATGGTCACGCCTATCTTTGGGGGACAGCAAAGGTTTATCAAAAGATCTTTATGAGCATCTCCCACACCAGGGGAACAAGCCCTGTTTTCTTTATGATGGCCTGTTCTACTGATGTGGGAATGAAACCTCTTTACCAATCGCACCAAACGTATTTATTTTGACCACAAAGAAACAGCTTGTGGCAGGATCTGTGAGATTTGCATAATTGTGTGGGCCCTGAGACAGAGAGGGTGAGATGGTCAGGACTCACTGGGGGGGGAGATAAGATTGACCAGGTGGGGTCTTGTTTTCTCTTGTAGATCTCCTATTCAGATGAGAGAAGTTTTATTGTCTTATTGCAGATTAGACTTGAGTTCATGCTCAGGTGAAATCCATTCTTACATTAGTAATGTCTATCACCTGTGTCTTGTCAATTACCTCATTTGCCCCTGTGTATCTAGTTCTCAGTTCTCCCTCAGTGTTTGTCGGTTCTCGTCTATGTATACAGGTGTTTTTGAGTGTTCCCTGTGAGTTTCTTCATTAAAGTTCCTGTTCCAAGTTCTCCTTCGCCTTTGTGAGTTTTAATACACCAAGTTTGTAACAGAAGAACTGACCCAAAACAGTTCTTTTTTTGTGGCGTTGTTGAGTTTTTCCCCGTTTCCCCATGGCCCTTCCCGCTGTTCGCCTTCTCTGCCTGGAGCAGGGAGACCGTCCGCTGGAAACCCATACACAGGACTTCCTGGACCTTGCGTGGCAGACACACTTCCCTGACCGCTCACTCTGTGCTTTTTACTATGCTGGCCTGAGTGAGCAGTCAAAAGCACGCGTTCCAGCGGGCAGTCCCAAGGAGGATTTCGCCGCATCCGTGGAGTGGGTACTGGTATCCAACAACTCACCCTTTACCATCGGCCCCGCTGAGGAGGACAGCATTACCAGTCCCACTCCACCACCGCCAGAGACCAGCCATCCACCACCGACCACGACCGGCACGAGGGAGTTGCCTGTGCCCGCCGCAGACCGTGGAGACCGGCCTGCCGCGATCGATGAGCCCGAACCCAGGCAGAGGTTGAGAGGAGTCATCGCCCCGGAGCCTGGACCACAGCAAGGGTCTGACCAAGTGCGTGAGCCGGCAACATCATGCATCGTGGAGGGAGTCCTTGTGGAGCTTGAGGGCTGGGAAAGGAGCCCCGGCCACCACCCCGCCGCGGTGGAAGCAACGAGGACCTCTGGCGGCTATTTAGAGGAACTGAGGGACATTTTTGAGGTGAATTTAATGGACTTTTTTGGAGAGGTTTTACCCTGTTCCCCTGTATCTCCAGCGCCCCCTGTATCTCCTGTGTTCCCTGTTTCTCCAGCGTCTCCATCCTTGGAATTCCCGCCCAGCCTCCCTCTCCCGCCTCCTCATTCAGCCAGTTCCTCAGCCTCACCATCACTGCTGTCCTTAAGCCCCTCTGCTCACCCCACATGCTGTGTGGACCCGCTCCATGTCCTCAGTCCATCAGCTCCAGCCAGCGCAGAGGATCCCCTGTCGTCGCCACCAGTCTCTGCACCCTGTACTCCACCGCGGCCCGTCGACACTTCGGCTACGCCATGGCTCCTCCCTCCCTCGGCTCCACCGGAAACCTGCGGCCATGCGGCTTCTCCGGGCTCCCTCGTCTTTCCGGCTTCGCCCTTGGTCAGTCGTCGACCTGCCTGCACCTTTGACTTCGTCTGGCTCCGCCTTCCCCTCTGCTGCGCCTTCGTCCTCGGTCCCATCGGCTCAGCCTCTGTCCTGCGGTCTTCCGTCTCCACCTCGGACGCTCGTCGCCGCAGCTCCACCTCGGTCTCCTGGGCCTCCGGTCTCGTGCGGGCTCGTCCACTCTGCAGCTCCTCCAGTGGCTCCATCAGCGGTGGCGGTTTCCTCATCGGTTGTCCCCAGGGTGTTTTCCACCGAGTCATTGACACCACGGCTCCTCCCTCCTCCGACTCCGCCCTGGGGCCTCGTCTTGGCTGGCCTCTGGCATGTCACCTGGCTTCTCCTGCTCCAGGCTCCCCACTGGCTCCTCCCTCCTTCCACGCCCCCATGGACTTGTTCTTTCTGTTGGACTGTTTTTCTTTGTTTTGGACTTTGTTTTATCCTGTTTCCACGCCCTCCTCCTTAGCCCCCACCCTCCCTCCTCAAATGTTCCTGTTACGGCACGAGGACGCGCCTACTCGGAGGGGGCATAATGTTACATGTCGAGTCTGTTTTGCTTCTCATTTAGCTTATTCCTTTGTTCAGTTTCCCGCCACTGTCATTAGTCCATTCCATCACCTGTTAATTAGTAATGTCTATCACCTGTGTCTTGTCAATTACCTCGTTTGCCCCTGTGTATTTAGTTCTCAGTTCTCCCTCAGTGTTTGTCGGTTCTCGTCTACGTATACTGGTGTTTGAGTGTTCCCTGTGAGTTTCTTCATTAAAGTTCCTGTTCCAAGTTCTCCTTCGCCTTTGTGAGTTTTAATACACCAAGTTTGTAACAGTTTGTGCACATGACGTGGGGTGGCATGACATCAGTTGATGCTGTCTTTAGCTTCAAATAAAAAATTCTACAATTATTTTAGAGCTCCTTGGATTATTTTTCATCATCCATTTCATAAAATGTTATTACAGATTAATAAACTGTATATAAAAGTATTTAATTTACAAGTGTCATGCTTGTGATTTATGACATCATTACTGCTTTATTTATTCAGAAAAAGAAGTAACTGCTAGATAGTGGGGTTGACGGTCACGTCCTTCTGTACGCGCATTCACAAATTCAAGGCAGCATTTAAAAACTGTCAATATAAATCACCATACATGCAATTTATTTGCTTGTTTTTGCTTGTTGACATACAAGTTCACTTTAAGAATGACCACACTGCTGACATGATCTTATCACTATAGCACTCCTTGCACACGTGAGTTATTGCAGGCGCATATCAACACGTTATCATATCTGCAAGGCATATTGGCATAATTTTTATTAGTACTTATATTACACAGTAATTATAGTACACATATTAATGCCTTATTCTGCATGACCTTAATCTACATCCCTTCCTTAATCCTACCCAATACCTAAGCTTAACAACCTTACTAACTAATAAGCAGTAATTAGGGGTTTATTGAGGCAAAGTCTTAGTTAATAGTTAGTTAATAGTGAGAATTGGACCCTGAAGTGTGACCATATTTCCTATTGTACTAAACCTGTACTGAACGTGATCCCAAAACCGAGGTACGTACTGAATCGTGACTTCTGTGTACCGTTACACACCAACTGTACAGTACAGTTCACCATATAAAGTGATCGCGTCTCTTCAGAAAATTTGGACTAAACCGCTCAATTCATATGGATTAGTTTTACGATCTCTTTGTGAACTTTTTGAAGTGTCAAAGTGGTAGTTGCATAGACTGTCAATGGAGGGACAGAAAGCACTCAGATTTAATCAAAAAGATCTTCAGTTGTGTCCTGAAGATGAACGAACGTCTTATGGGTTTCGAACGATATGAGGGTCATTTTAAGAACTTTCATTTTTGGGTGAACTAAACTTTTAACATTAACAAAGAATGAACAATACATTAATACAGCATTTGTAATCTTAGTTCATGTTAATTTTAGCTTTTACTAATACATTATTAAAACAGGGTTTGTACGGGTGCTGGAAATCCCTGAAAATGATTGAATTTTAATGTAATGTTTTCAAGGTTTGAAAAGTGCTTGGATTTTGGATAAAGTGCTTGAAAGTGCTTGAAATTCTAATTGCACTGCTTTTCAAAAGTTCACTATTCCAACAAAATAAGCCTAATTTCGTATGTCTTTTGCCTAAAATGAAAACACCTTTGCTGGAGTTTGCGTGTGTGGCTATAGTGTGTGATAAACCAGTCTTTTGTTAATTGCGCCCTCTGATGGAACAAGAGTATGAGATGACAACATGCTGGGAGGTTGCGTCTTCAATGTACACTCACCTAAAGGATTATTAGGAACACCTGTTCAATTTCTCATTAATGCAATTATCTAATCAACCAATCACATGGCAGTTGCTTCAATGCATTTAGGGGTGTGGTCCTGGTCAAGACAATCTCCTGAACTCCAAACTGAATGTCAGAATGGGAAAGAAAGGTGATTTAAGCAATTTTGAGCGTGGCATGGTTGTTGGTGCCAGACGGGCCGGTCTGAGTATTTCACAATCTGCTCAGTTACTGGGACGAGCTCACCAAAATTGGACAGTTGAAGACTGGTAAAATGTTGCCTGGTCTGATGAGTCTCGATTTCTGTTGAGACATTCAGATGGTAGAGTCAGAATTTGGCGTAAACAGAATGAGAACATGGATCCATCATGCCTTGTTACCACTGTGCAGGCTGGTGGTGGTGGTGTAATGGTGTGGGGGATGTTTTCTTGGCACACTTTAGGCCCCTTAGTGCCAATTGGGCATCGTTTAAATGCCACGGCCTACCTGAGCATTGTTTCTGACCATGTCCATCCCTTTATGACCACCATGTACCCATCCTCTGATGGCTACTTCCAGCAGGATAATGCACCATGTCACAAAGCTCGAATCATTTCAAATTGGTTTCTTGAACATGACAATGAGTTCACTGTACTAAAATGGCCCCCACAGTCACCAGATCTCAACCCAATAGAGCATCTTTGGGATGTGGTGGAACGGGAGCTTCGTGCCCTGGATGTGCATCCCACAAATCTCCATCAACTGCAAGATGCTATCCTATCAATATGGGCCAACATTTCTAAAGAATGCTTTCAGCACCTTGTTGAATCAATGCCACGTAGAATTAAGGCAGTTCTGAAGGCGAAAGGGGGTCAAACACAGTATTAGTATGGTGTTCCTAATAATCCTTTAGGTGAGTGTATGTAAGCTTAATAACAAAAAATACAAATTATGGTTAAAGCGAATCTACTTACAGACATTTGATACATATATTGCGATATATATATCGTAATTGTTGTTTTAACGATGTGCGATCTGACATTATCAAATATATTGCTAGGGCTGCAACAACTAGTCGATAAAATCGATAATAATCGATAATGAAAATCATCGATAACGATTCTCATTATTGATTAGTCGGGTCTGCCCTCTGTGCACGATAAGCTTTCACCAGTTGCGCCAAATTACAGCACTGAATAACACATTTTTTTTGACAAAATGTGCATCTAGAAATAGTGGAGTGGAAACAGAGTGAGCTGATGCTGGAAAGGTACATGATCCAAGTGCCCAAAACATGAGAAGTCTTTATTTTAAGCTTCAAGCGAATGCATTAGCATTTAACATACCCTGTCATGCACCTGACATATGTGTGTGCGTGTGCGTCCTCAGTGCAAAACGTTCATTTTACAGGTTATATCCACTGATCTATATAGAGAACAGTAGTTATATCCTCATCTGTAAATGCTACTAATTCCCGCAAATATTTCCATTTTGCATGAAATCGTGTCCTGACAGTCTGTTAAACTTCACTGAACAAGCGACGGGCGCGTGCATGCGCGTCAAACAGACAGAACGCATTTGAGAGGAAGACAGTTAATATTCATTCATCAAAAACATTCATTTAACTGAAATATCTGCTGTTTGACGCTAAATTTAGTTTTAAAAGTTAACATGTAATTCAAGTATTTTATGAAAGTAATAACTGTAAAGGGATAACAGCGCGTAACTGAATATAAATGTAAATGTATAAACGTTTCTACAGGATAAAGAAATGACAGTAACAGTTACTGTGTCCAGAGCGAATGTGTGTGTGTTCCTGCAGAACATTCTCTTATCTGCTTACACTGAGTTTGTGTTTTTTGTTTTTGTTTTTCTTTAATATCATTTTAATGTAGGGATTTAAACTCCTTTTGCTTAGTAACTTTTTTTTGCACATAATGTATAGCACAAACATACCCTTACGAAAATTAACCATGTTTTTATTATAATAAAACCATGTTTTTGCCATATTGATTACCATTTGTATAACCACACAAATAACATATAGTTAAACTATGGATTTGAAGCAAAACAATGGTTAATTTGTGGTTACCATTGAATAACTACAATAACCCGGTTATTTATTTATTATTATTATTTTTGTTTATTTTATTCGATGTAAAACCATGGTTAATTTATGTAATGGTAGATATATTCACTATGTATGTGTTCATAGCACTCAGCTGACACATTTGTTTAAAGGACAGCATTGGACAGGATGTGGAATAGTGTGTTTTGTCAATAAAATAAAAAATGGGCCTTTTATCCGATTAATCGGAAAAAATAATCGGCCAACTAATCGATTATCAAAATAATCGTTAGTTGCAGCCTCTATATATTGCAAAAACACACCCAGAGAGTGCACGCATACATTACGTGATATAGTGTAGGAGGTTAGGTTAGTGCACATTTAGAGTGCAAGCAAATTCAAAAATACCCCTGCTCTTTTATAAATATATAATTTTATATAGTTAATCAATATCACACGAAGAATAACGTTTTCTCCAGATATCACTTTCACTTTCATTTTTAATGCACTATGAACTAATATGAACAATGAACAACTGTATTTTTACAGTGGTACCTGCATTCCACCCCGCTGCCCCACGGTGGGTACGCCGGGGGCCCCCTTGGTCCCGCTTGTACGGTCTCTGCGAGCCTGGCTAGCGCTCCCCAGTCCGTCTCGCTGGCTCACTCGGACCATCAGGCTCGGCTATGCGATTCAGTTTGCCCGGCGTCCCCCCAGGTTCATGGGCGTCCGCTTCACTTCGGTGAACGCCGCAGATGCCCATGTCCTGCGTGCGGAGATCGCAGTCCTACTGGCGAAGGACGCAATAGAGCCGGTCCCTCCAGCCGATATGAAGACAGGCTTCTACAGCCCGTACTTCATTGTACCCAAGAAAGGGGGTGGGTTACGGACCTGCGAGTTCTGAATCGGAGCCTTCACAATCTACCGTTCAAGATGCTCACACAGAAACGCATTTTCGAATGCATCCGTCCCCGAGATTGGTTTGCAGCGATCGACCTGAAGGACGCGTACTTTCATGTCTCGATTCTTCCTCGACACAGGCCATTTCTGCGCTTTGCGTTCGAGGGTCGAGCATATCAGTACAAAGTCCTGCCCTTCGGGCTGTCCCTGTCCCCCCGTGTCTTCACGAAAGTCGCGGAGGGGGCCCTTGTGCCCATGAGAGAACAGGGCGTTCGCATTCTTAACTATCTCGATGACTGGCTCATTCTAGCACAGTCCAGGGATCAGTTGTGCGAACACAGGGACCTGGTGCTCAGACACCTCAGCCAGTTGGGTCTTCGGGTCTTAGGCTGGGTCCCATATGTTGTGACTCCTATGGCAGTCCCATATGTGTATTCTTCCAAAATACGGCTCCCTGTGGCAAGCCCGTGTCTTTCCCTTGGCAGAGTCTGCTCTGCCGTCCCTGCCAGGTGTTGTCTCCCCCCTGCATTGGCCAGAGCCACCCCAGGGACATTCCGTATGTTGCACTGCCCTAACTGGCCAGTCCATATGTGTAACTCCCACATGATACCTCCCTTCGGGCAGGATGTGGGCTCCGCAGCGTTCCCTTCCCCTGGAAGGGGAACGCTTTCCCAGTGTTGTCCAATAGTCTCACTGATGGGTCAGTTTCCCATAGGGATCTCAATACGTCGGTGACGTCGATGTAACGTTGAACTTGACTGACTGAAAGGGAACATCTCGGTTACGCATGTAACCCTCGTTCCCTGAAGGAGAGAACAGAGACGTTACGTCCCATCGCCACAGTTGCTGTACCACCGCTGTACGGTCACTGGCTCGGCTCCGTATTTATACCTGTGCTGCGGGCCGGGCGTGAGATGCAAATCTCGCACGCCAATGTGCATTGGCTCGTTCTGTAGACACTCAAAGCTGATAGGGCTCCCAGAAGTGATCCCAATACTTCGGTGACGTCGACGTTGGGATGAGAAGTGAAACTGAAAAAATTGTTACCTTTAGGAACTATTTCTATCTGATGAGGACCTTTTACCCCAGGACATGTAGTAAATGTAGAAAAAGAAATATAGTAAATAAAACAACAAATTTTACTTTGATATTTTAATTTTAAATTTTTCAGTCAGTCAGTCAGTTACTGAGAGCTACAGGATTGCAAACAGACAGAAGAAGGGGCCTATACCATGATGGTAGTTGAACAAACTCAGGTTTATGGGATTCATTTGACAAAACCCAATCAATTCAATCAGGCTTTGTTTGTACCATGAGGCTGATCATTATCTTTCTCTGTCAACTCAGGCTTTGATCCTGAGTTAATGGAGCATTTGCACATGAAAGTGTGATATCAGTAGCGAACAGCCAATCGCATGCCTACAATTCATTTCTCGCAGAAACAGTGAGATTCATTTTTCACAATGCTTCAATGAATCAACATTCTTTTTAATAACTTTATGTCAGCATTGTCCATAGCTTCTTTGTGCAAAATGTTATTATATTTGGAAGCAACGGCCTAGGAGGAGTTCGGAAAGTAGGTTTTTCAGAAGAAAAAAAAAATTGTAGACGGAAAAGAATATATACATATTGACTTGACTCAAGGATTTAGGAGAATAAAGAATTTTGTTTCAAGCCATTACAGTGCAACCTAGTGTTGAACGGCTGTGTGCCTAAGTAGCTGTCAAAGCACTGTGAGGCAAGGGAAGGGGGACTCAATATGTTTCTAAACTTAAAATGCTCCTGTTTACGTTCTCTGATGCCCATCTCTTTTAGGATAGAGAAATAAAGAAGAAGAATTTAATCAGTACAAACAAAATAGGATTCCAGCTTTTTTGGTGCTTGGATCCCTAAACATTTTTACAGAATATTACAGTTCAAGCAAACCTGATCAGTAGTCCACCAATCACAGCAAAAGAGAATTGTTTTACACTCTTGGGGAATGACGACAAAACAGTTTTTGTGTGACACACATATATAATGGTAAAGCCAACTCTTCTGAAACACTTTTGAATCTCATGATTACCAAGTTAAAGGGAATGCAACAGCTGTGTTCCACTATATATTAAACTGAACAGACAACTATTTATCTATTATTCATCTACCATATGCAAGTATACACGAGTGGGGTGATTTCCAATCCTGGTCCTGGGGACCCGCTACTCTGCACATTTTGTATGCATCTCTTATTTAACACACCTGATTCATATTATCAGCTCATTAGGTGAGCGCTTAACTCAGCTAAGTGTGTCAGATAAGAGAGAAATCCAAAATGTGCAGAGCGGGTTTCAAAACACCTGGGGTAAACAATTCAGGGTAGAATTTATTTTTCATTATCAGCAACTATCAAATATTTCATACCTGCTGCTGTGGGTAAACGTTTATGAAAATTACTGCCATGGACAAATATTGTTCTTTTTTGACTACAATGTGAAGATTTTTTTTCCTGACAATGTTTTCTACCTCTGTGTTTCACAAAAGCATCATAAGCCTAAATTGATTGTAGAAACCACAATCTACTGTCTCTATGATCTACTTAGGCTTATACAATGCTTTTGGAAAAACACAGCCCTGTACTGTATGGGTCCTTTATCTATTATTTAGGTCACAGATGGACAACCTGACGTTCAGATACAACATACTCTTGGTGGAGGGACTACAAGTTACAAATCTGTCCAATCATCTTGTATTCATCCTTTTTTTGCTTCCTTACATATGTATTACAATAACTGACATTGGGATATTGATTCTAATCTCAGTGGAAAAAGGGTTACATCAGCCAGTGCACATTATTTACTGCAACTTGCCACTGAATGATTTATTAGGGACAACTGTTATTTTGCCACGCATGATGAGTCATATCTTAACAGACCCCTCTGAGCGCTACATCACATACAGTGGGGAGAACAAGTATTTGATACACTGCGCAGGTTTGCCCACTTACTGTAACGAGGACTCAGGCAGATTGGGATCCATGTGCAGTTTATTAAAATAACACAAATTCACAGTACAAGCAGGCGTGGGTCGGTAAACCAGGGTGAACAGCAATATCAGAGGCAGTGCATCAATCGTGGTCATAACAGGCAATAGGTCAGGGCAGGCAGCAAACAAACGAGAATCAAAGTCCAGGAAAACAAAGATCAAGGGCAGGCAGAACAGAGTCGTAAACGCTAGTCCAAGGCAGAGTCAAACACAGGCAGGATAATCACAGGGAATAACGCTCAGAAATGCAGGACTTCGCATTGAATAAGTGTGAGAGCAGAGTTTATATAGGCAAGGTGATGAGGAGCAGGTGTGCAGTAATCAGTCCAGGAGTGAGGGTGTATGGGAAAGTAAGTCCGAAATGGAGGTTAGTGCTCTGGTGAGTTCGACCTCTGGTGGCCGACGGTGGAATCTTCACCGGCGTTTGTGACAGAGCCCCCCCGCTGGGAGAGATGCGGTAAGTGGCAGGTAATTCCAGACGGTATGCAACTGGGTTAATTTGTTTGATAATCTTGAATGGACCCACATACCTGGGGCTGAGCTTTTTGCATGGGAGTCGTAGATGTAGGTCCCGTGTGGATGGCCATACCCATTGTCCTGGTGTGTAGTTCGGATGGGGACGACGATGACGATCAGCCTGTTGCTTGACCCTGTTTATGGCTCGTTGAAGGTGTACGTGTGTCTGGTTCCAGATAGTTTCGCTGCGCTGGAACCAATCGTTTACTGCGGGGACTTCAGATGGTTCCCCGAACCAGGGAAACAGTGGCGGCTGGAATCCTAGGATGCACTGGAACGGCGTTAGTTTAGTGGATGGTTTAAGGATTGAGTTTTGTGCGCACTCTGCCCAGGGGAGGAAGCGACTCCAGTCCGTCTGATTTTGTTGACAGTACATGCGGAGGAATTTGGAGATTTCCTGGTTTAGCCGTTCGGTTTGTCCGTTGGACTGTGGGTGATAGCCAGAGGTGAGACTTATATTCACATTTAATAATCGAAAGAAGGCTGACCATACCCTAAATGTGAATTGGGATCCTCGATCTGAAACAATGTCCTCCAGGAGTCCGTAGTATCGGAATACGTAATGGAGCAGGTGTTCGGCGGTTTCAAAGGCTGTGGGAAGCTTGGGCAGAGGGATCAGTCGGCATCCTTTAGAAAAACGATCAATAACAGTTAATATGGTGGTGTTACCTTGTGATACTGGTAGGTCCGTGACGGAGTCGATGGCAATGTGTGACCAAGGGCGTTGTGGAATGGGTAATGGTTGTAATAGTCCTGCTGGAAGTTGCTTTGGGGTCTTGGCTGTGGCACATGTGTGGCAAGAGTTGATGAATTCGGTGACGTCAGTCTGTAGTGGATCCCACCAGAATCGGTTTCTTATCAGCCGTGTTGTTGTAATTCCCGGGTGACCAGAGCTTGTGGCCGAATGAACCCAGCGTATGACCTTTTCCCTGAGTTCTGGTAGAACGAATGTTCGATCGTTGGGGCATTCTGCAGGAGGTGGATTCTGTGCGTGTGATTGAGTGATCTCGGACATAATGTCCCACCGCAACGGGGCTAGGATTGAGGTGGGAGAGATAATGGTCTCTTGTTGAGTGTTTTGAGGGGTGTGATCGAATTGTCGTGATAGTGCGTCAGCTTTGGTGTTCTTTGAACCTGGGATGTACGTAATGGTGAAATTGAAACGAGTGAAGAAAAGTGCCCATCTGGCTTGCCTGGGGTTCAGTCGCTTAGCTGAGCGTAGATACTCCAGATTCTGGTGATCGGTTAGTACCAAGAACGGGTGTCTCGCTCCCTCCAGCCAATGTCGCCACTCCTCAAACGCAGCCTTCATAGCCAGTAGCTCACGGTTTCCCACGTCATAATTCTGCTCAGCGGTTGAGAGTTTTCTGGAGAAGTAAGCACATGGGAACAGTTTAGGTGGGTTACCTTGTCGCTGTGAGAGAATGGCACCGATTCCGGTGTTGGAAGCCTCCACTTCTACCACAAACGGCAAGTGCGGGTCAGGATGGTGTAGGATGGGAGCAGTAGTGAAACGACTCTTTAATTTGTTGAATGCCTGGAGAGCGTCTGTAGACCACCGCAGTTTGTTGTTTCCTCCCCTTGTCATGGCCGTGAGCGGTGCGGCGACTGAACTGAAGTTCCTGATGAATCTCCTGTAGAAGTTAGCAAACCCCAGGAATCTTTGAAGCTCCTTCAGTGTAGCAGGTTGAGGCCAACTCAGGACTGCCCGAACTTTCCTTTCGTCCATCGCCACTCCTTCAGGGCTGATGATGTATCCAAGAAACGACACTGATGACTGGTGGAACTCACACTTTTCGGCCTTGGCGTAGAGCTGATGATCAATCAGACGTTGCAGCACCATGCGGACCTGTTGGACGTGTTCCTCCATGGTGTTTGAGTAGATCAGTATGTCATCGATGTACACCACCAAGCACTGATTGAGCATGTCTCTGAAGATGTCGTTGATGAAGGATTGGAACACCGAAGGACTATTGGACAGCCTGAAGGGCATGACGAGATATTCATAGTTCCCGTTGCTTGTGGAGAAGGCTGTTTTCCACTCGTCCCCCTCCTGGATGCAAATGAGATTGTAGGCGGAGCGGAGATCGAGCTTGGTGAAGAACCGGGCAGTTCTCAACTGTTCTAGAGCCGCTGGGACCAGAGGTAGCGGGTATCTGAATTTGACTGTGATGTCATTTAGGCCACGATAATCAATGCAAGGTCTCAGACCTCCGTCCATCTTCCCCACAAAGAAGAAGCCGGCTGCAGCCGGTGACGTGGATGGTCGAATGAAGCCCTTTGCTAGCTCTTCCCTGATGTAATCCTTCATGGCTTGGTCCTCAGGCTCAGAGAGTGGAAAGATGCGTCCCCTAGGTGGCGTGGTTCCTGGCAGAAGATCTATGGCACAGTCATTGTTGCGATGCGGTGGGAGTTGTGAAGCTTTGGACTTACTGAAAGCCTCGATGAGATCGGAGTACTCCGGTGGGACCCCCGGAGTGGTGTTTACAGTGTTGATCAGGACCGTGGCTTTGCTGGGTTGAGGTTGTGTTGAGCATAGACATTTGGAGTGGCAGGTGGAGCTCCAACGTGTGATCTGTTTTTCTTGCCAGGATATCTGCGGGTCGTGTTCTTGAAGCCATGGGAAGCCCAGAATGACAGGGTTATGCGGAGAGTGAATGACGTAGAGACGGATGAGTTTGGAGTGAAGAGCACCCACTTGGAGATTGAGTTCAGTAGTGGTGTATTGCACATGACCAGTCCCCAGGGGGCGCCCATCTAACGCTGCCACTGCCAAGGGAGAGTTGCAAGGGGTTAGAGGAATACCATATTGCTGTGCCAGCTCTTCGTCAATGAAATTGCCTGCGGCCCCAGAATCGACTAATGCTTTGGCGTGTATAATCTTAGTCTTATATGTCAAGGTAATGGGTAGGTTAAAACAGTTGTTCTGAGAGATGGTAGAAATCAGTAAACTCACCCTGCGGGCTTGTGTCTGTGGAGGTCGGCTCGGACAGTCGGCTTTCAGGTGTCCAGCGAGACCACAATACAGGCAGAGGTGATTCTTAACGCGGCGATCCCGCTCCTCCGTGGATCCTCCGACCTGCATGGGTTCCTCGTTGCTGTTTGATGGAACATTAGGTTGGGGAATTCCTAGGCGTCAGCTGTTTTGGCATGAACGGATGAGATTGTCGATGCGGATAGCCAGTTCGATGAATTGGTCTAGGGTTTTATCTTCATCTCGGCAGGCGAGTTCTGACTGTAGTTCATTGTTGAGACCCTGGCGAAACATGGTTTTTAACGTGTCCTCCAACCATATGGTTTGTGCTGCCAGTGTGCGGAAGGTGAGAACGAATTCCACGGCCGTGCTCTTCCCTTGACGCAATGTAAGCAGTTGTTCCCCCACGCTCCATCCTCCTTCAGAATGCTCGAAAACAGTGCGTAAGCGTTGAATGAAGTGTGTGTATGTGACTCGTTCTAAGGTTTGATTATCCCAGACCGCCATTGCCCACTCGAGCGCCTTGCCCGTGAGAAGGGAACACATCAGTGAAATCTTGCCAGCATCAGTCGAGTAAAGAGAGGGTTGTTGGGCCAGAAACATTGAACATTGTATGAGGAAGCCTTTACATTTAGATGAACCCTTACTTGTTATCGTGTTAACAGGTGTTGGTGATACTACCTGACTTGGCTGCAGCACTGGGGCGTTGGAGACTGCTGGTGTTTGATGAAGGTTCTGGACTGCCTTTACCAGTTCCTCCGTCATGTTGGCCAAACGACTAAGTTGCTGTTGGTGGGCCACGAGTTGATTTGCTTGTGCTGTTAACTCAATGGAGAAGTGCATGAGAACCGCTGGATCGCTAGTTGGAGAAGTCTTCTGTAACGAGGACTCAGGCAGATTGGGATCCATGTGCAGTTTATTAAAATAACACAAATTCACAGTACAAGCAGGCGTGGGTCGGTAAGCCAGGGTGAACAGCAATATCAGAGGCAGTGCATCAATCGTGGTCATAACAGGCAATAGGTCAGGGCAGGCAGCAAACAAACGAGAATCAAAGTCCAGGCAAACAAAGATCAAGGGCAGGCAGAACAGGGTCGTAAACGGTAGTCCAAGGCAGAGTCAAACACAGGCAGGATAATCACAGGGAATAACACTCAGAAATGCAGCTGGGGCAAACAAGACTTTGCATTGAATAAGTGTGAGAGCAGAGTTTATATAGGCAAGGTGATGAGGAACAGGTGTGCAGTAATCAGTCCAGGAGTGAGGGTGTATGGGAAATGAAGTCTGAAATGGAGGTTAGTACTCGGTTAGTGAGTTCGACCTCTGGTGGCCGACAGTGGAATCTTCACCGGCGTTTGTGACACTTACAAAGCATGTAGAAGTCTGTAATTTTTATCATAGGTACTCTTTAACTGTGAGTGACGGAATCTAAAAAAAAAATCCAGAAAATCACATTGTATGATTTTTAAATAATTAATTTGCATTTTATTGCATGACATAAGTATTTGATACATCAGAAAAGCAGAACTTAATATTTGGTACAGAAACCTTTGTTTGCAATTACAGAGATCATACGTTTCCTGTAGTTCTTGACCAGGTTTGCACACACTGCAGCAGGGATTTTGGCCCACTCCTCCATACAGACCTTCTCCAGGTCCTTCAGGTTTCTTCAATGCAGTCGTCCTGTCCCCTTTGCAGAAAAACATCCCCAAAGAATGATGTTTCCACCTCCATGCTTCACGGTTGGGATGGTGTTCTTGGGGTTGTACTCATCCTTCTTCTTCCTCCAAACACGGCGAGTGGAGTTTAGACCAAAAAGCTCTATTTTTGTCTTATCAGACCACATGACCTTCTCCCATTCCTCCTCTGGATCATCCAGATAGTCATTGGCAAACTTCAGACGGGCCTGGACATGCGCTGGGTTGAGCAGGGGGACCTTGCGTGCGCTGCAGGATTTTAATCCATGACGGCGTAGTGTGTTACTAATGGTGTTCTTTGAGACTGTGGTCCCAGCTCTCTTCAGGTCATTGACCAGGTCCTGCCGTGTAGTTCTGGGCTGATCCCTCACCTTCCTCATGATCATTGATGCCCCACGAGGTGAGATCTTGCATGGTGCCCCAGACCGAGGGAGATTGACCGTCATCTTGAACTTCTTCCATTTTCTAATAATTGCGCCAACAGTTGTTGCCAGCTCACCAAGCTGCTTGACTATTGTCCTGTAGCCCATCCCAGCCTTGTGCAGGTCTACAATTTTATCCCTGATGTCCTTACACAGCTCTCTGGTCTTGGCCATTGTGGAGAGGTTGGAGTCTGTTTGATTGAGTGTGTGGACAGGTGTCTTTTATACAGGTAACGAGTTCAAACAGGTGCAGTTAATAATGAGTTGAGAACAGGAGGGCTTCTTAAAGAAAAACTAACAGGTCTGTGAGAGCCGGAATTCTTACTGGTTGGTAGGTGATCAAATACTTATGTCATGCAATAAAATGCAAATTAATTATTTAAAAATCATACAATGTGATTTTCTGGATTTTTGTTTTAGATTCCATCTCTCACAGTTGAAGTGTACCTATGATAAAAATTACAGACCTCTACATGCTTTGTAAGTAGGAAAACCTGCAAAATCAGCAGTGTATCAAATACTTGTTCTCCCCACTGAATGTGGAGTGTGCTATGCAAGCTTTTTTTGGACATGTATTTGCAACCACATCCCACACCATTCTAATGATCATGGCCTTTGATAGATATGTGGCCATATGTAATCCATTGTGATATCCAACTATAATGAGCAATAATATGGTGGTTAAAGTGTCGGCAGGAGCCTGGGGTTCTGCAGTAGTGGTCGTGGGAATTCTGATTGGCCTCAGTGTCCGTCTGTCTCACTGCAGATCTGTGATTCAAAACCTGTTTTGTGACAATGCTTCACTATTTAAACTGTCCTGTGAAAATACAGTTATTAATAATGTATATGGATTTAACTTTTACTGTGGTTTTACTAACGTCCTCATTGGGGTGGGTGTTATTAACATATCTCAGAATAGCGAGGGTATGCTTTCAAAGCAAAAACAAAGCAACCAATAGCAAAGCAATAAAAACATGCAGAACCCACTTGGCTGTTTATATGATCAAGATGGTTTTTGGATTCACCACCATTTTAATTCATCGTTTCCCTGTATACTATGAAAGTAAAAATGCATCTACTATAAATCGCCATGTTATTCCACCAAGCTTGAATCCCATAATATATGGTTTACAAACCAAGGAAATAAGACAGAGACTGTTTAAACTTATTTTTAAAAGTAAAGTTAACTCAATGTGATTTTTTTGTTACATTACAATGTTGTTATATTACAATATTTCTTTGAGTGCTAATCATAAAGTTTAAATGGCAAATATACATTGGTCTACATTTCTGTTTCATTCTAAACATTACTTGTGTCAATAGCCTATATAACATTATATGCATTGGATACATCAGCTAACAACCTTGTGATAAATGTGGACAGTGGAACTATAAAATATGTACTAATAATAACATGCCTTTTATGTCCCAGGTAAACACTGTAAAGCGTACAATACCTAAAACACCTACTGACCACAACTTCTAAACTTTGTGGTTTAATCTAATAATCAAAAATGTGGAATTCAAAAAAATGGTATAACATTTTTTTAGAAATAATAATGTTCGTAATAATGTACAAGAGTGCTTTGTTGTATATAATCATATCTCCACATTAGAAAGATGAAGGTAAATTTCACTGTGATACTTTAATTTTACATTTTTCAGTCAATACTGAGAGCTACAGGATTGCAAACAGACAGAAGAGAAGACATATAGCATATGACTATAATATACATGTAACTATAATATAAAGTGAAAAAAAATCAGAGTCAGTATAATAAAAGAATATAGTGTCAAAAGATTCAATGTGTCACCTGTTAGCACTCATGCTATTATTAAATTACACCACTCTTTTTTCGTAAGTGAAAATAACAAACATTTAAAGTGAAAGTATACATTTAAGTACTGAGTAATATTAATTAACTACATGTACAGTGCATCCGGAAATTATTCACAGAGCTTCACTTTTTTTCAGATTTTATGTTACAGCCTTAATCAAAATTAGATTCAATTCATTATTTATTTTCCTCAAGTCTACAAACAATACCCCATAATGACAACGTGAAATAAGTTTTTTGAAATCTTTGCAAATTTATTTTAAAAAATAATAATAATAATTCACGTAAATAAGTATTCGCAGCCTTTGCCATGACACTCAAAATTGAGCTCAGGTGCACCTTGTTTCCACTGATCATCCTTGAGATGTTTCTACAACTTGATTAGAGTCCACCTGTGGTAAATTCAGCTGATTGGAAATGATTTGGAAAGGCACACACATGTCTATATAAGGTCCCACAGATTGGGCCAGGTAGGGTCCTGTGTTTGCTTGTATATCTCCCCTCATCTCTTACACAGAACATAACATAGTAGGTTAGCCGTGGAGCGCAAGTCACTATGGCGATGAACACCGCAAGATGCCGTGCCACTTTCATGTTGTCTAAAACCCAGGGTTGGCACAAACTAAACTGAAACATACCTGGCCACCTAAACCGGCTTCATGGTATAGGCCCCAGGTAATCTCATGATGACCTTAGATCCCTTTTAGATCCCTAAAAACCTTAGATCACCCAAAACAAGACATTTTAAAGGTTCATTAACAGATCGTAAAAAAATCCATATGAATCAAGCGGTTTAATCCAAGATTTTTGAAGAGACACAATCGTTATAAATGACGAACAGATTTTGTTTAGGCTTTTATTCACATATAAACATTGATCAGCGAATGTAGTATGTACATAAAGCACTTACATTTGATTAACGGAAGCTCAAGCTTGCTTGATGCGCAAAAACCAATGAGGTTCATTCTTGAGTGTCCCACCAGCACAATTGAGCTTCCACAAGAACCAATGATGTTTGTTTTCGCACGTCAAGCAAGCATACATGAGTTTCCACTTACCATATTTGAGTGCTCGCTGATCAGTGTTTATATGTGAATAAAAGCCTAAATTAAATCTGTTCATCATATAAAGCTTTTGTGTCTCTTCATTAGACTCATTAAACCGCTCAATTCATTTGGATTTATTTTACAATCTCATTATGAATGTTTTGAGTGAAACGACTTTCAATTGACTGACAAAAATCTCTCAAATTACATTAACCACTTACACTTGGAGCGGCCTGGTACCGGGCCGAAGGGGGGGGGGGGGAATCTTAGAATCTTAGAACAGTGAATATAATGAATATGACTAACTCTTAACAAGTGCTTTTAAATTTGCTATAATATTAGAGGAGCACCATTTTTATAGTGTAAAAAAAATGACTTTTTACTTGAAATGTAAAAACATCATAATTGATAGTCTTTTGTTATATATCTTTGAAAGGGTCTCAACTAGCAGAATACAAAAAATCATATTTGTTTCAGTTTGAGACCAAACTATACCAAGTATTTGTATGAAAGGATCACTGCCAATGCATATAACAACAGTACACAGATGAGCCTTTTGCGTTACGTTTTGCTATATAACTTCGCGAAACATCAGTAAACCATAGTAAATCACAAGTCTTTATTTAGAGCAGGTTGTCTCGATTCAAACGAGCCCAAACACAACATAATATGGCACGTAGATCCTGAGAAAATCCTCAAGGAGTGACAAGGGCTGAATCCCAAATGGCACACTTCTATGCACTTTTGGTTTTGTGGACTTACAATGGCTGCCGTGTTCGCATGTCCGTTAAGTGCACAAGACTGTAGGGTGTCCCATTCATCATTTTAGGTTTCAGAAGGGTGCTCGTGAGCGCCGCCTTTGCGGCTGTTATGCGCCCTCGATGCGCACTTCAGCTGAGCCTGCAAGTTTGCATGCTACACAGAAAACTTTACCCGGCAGTCAAAGCGGCATTACGTCACGAAAGTGCGGACTCGTGAGCCGTGAGGGTTTAGGGTGCCATTTGGGATCCAGCCTTGACATGCTTATTTGGTGAGACATGCTTACTTCCACGATCGCGATCATGATGCAGCATCATCTGAAAGTTCAACCAATGGAAACTGGTTCTCGGGTGAGGTGGGTGGGTAAAGTGGGCAGGGACGATGTGTAGAGAGCAATCGGACACTCTCTTACAGCTGGAGCGCTTGGATTGGACTGATCGCCCTAATTTGACAGGTCTGGATTTACTGTGCGCCATAGAATAGGAGAGCACGCTGAAACAGCGTTGGAAAATCATCACTCATTGACCAGGATCTTATTACTTGTTACTTATGTAATTATAAATATTTTGATGCTTTATTGTGGTGTTTACACATGTAAGTAGTTCTTATGTTCAGTAAAGCACATTAGATCTCTTGTTTGGAGAGGTTTTTTGATAAAGGCTTCCTTGGTTCCAAATGCCATAACTTTTGATTGCTTTGAGATATCAACACAGAATTGGGCTCAGATGTAGTTGACATGATTGTCCAAAAGCCCAAACTTGATTTTATGAGCTTTCATAATACTTTCTAATAGTAATCATGTCAATCATCAATAATAAGAAAATAAATCAATAAATTGCATCACTTTTTCTGAGGTTTTCTCAGCAGTGATGTAACATAAGAACTTCCAAATATGCACAAAAATGCCTTCAGGGTGTAAGTGGTTAAAACATTTTCCAAAGATGAAGTCTTATGGGTTTGGAACGACATGAGAGTGAGTAATTGATGACAAAATTTTTATTTCTGGGTGAACTGTTTACACCTGGTCACAATACTGATTGGATAGCTATCCTTTTTGTTAAAACTCTTCCATTTACACTTGGCCACATAAGTGTGTCTCCGCAAAAGGAATATAAATCCCATCTTCAATTCCTGCCCTATATGAAAATTTAACGGAGTTCACCTCAACGAAAGCAACAAATATGAGCTGTAATTTATTTATCATCAGTTCACGAGTTCACACTTACATTAATTAAAGGTTATGCATATTTGGCGTGCTGTTCGGGGGGAGGGCTCCGAGCTCAGAATTTGGCCCGAACCCAGAGTACTCCCCCAGGGTTGGGATAGGAATAGTTAGAAATGGAAGTGAGGAGATGGGGTGGTGGAGGGATGCTGATAAACTGTCAATGAACAGAAGTAAGTCTGCTCTATATATACCTCTTATCTCATTAATTGAGTTGATTAACTGAATGCGCTTCTCTCGTGTTAATTAGTTTAATTATTTGAACGTGCTCCTCCCAAACTCTAATAAAACATAATTTATTTTAAAGATCAAAGACCGCAACATGAGAGAAATTGGCATCAGCACTGGTAAGATAATTTAGTCTCACTAAGGTAGGTTAGGCAATTTCAGAGAGGCTAGCAATAGCAAGCAAGCTGTGAAAACATAAGATCCCACCTTCCCTTCAGAGTGCTCTCCAAAAACCCATCAACGTGCACAGAGAGAGAAAAGTCTGCATAGCGTTACGAGAGAAAATTACCTCATGTCTCAAAACACATCACATTACAATAATAATGAACATAAACAACTTAAAGCTCTGACATGTACCACCTGACTGCTGCAGATTCATTTCAGCATTGATAGTGTTTCCATAGAAACAAAATGTTGGTGGCTGCAATGAAGCTCACAACGATAGAGAATCCAGAGACCAATCTTTCAACTGAGGAGGGAGGGTGGGGGCTCTGGAGGTGGACGAGGGGCTGGCAAATAGCAGGAAACAGGAGAAGATGACAGCGGGAGAAACCAGGGTGGCAATGGTGAACAAAACTTGGAGACTGGAAGACCCTAGGCAGATCCATGTAGCAGTGTGGAGTCAACAGATGGGGAGCAGAGGGACAGAGGGGAGCCAGTGGAGGCAGAGCCGAAGGACTGGCAGTCTTAGGAGATGGGAGAGTGAGGCTGTGTGGGATCACTGGAGACACAGGAGACGCAGGAGACTTGGAGCTGAGCAGGACCAGTGGAGACAGGAGACTATGGGGATAATCCTCTTCCAAATCATCATCAAATATTACAAAGGACAGCTGCAGCTCACACTTATAATATATTGTTTATATATATATATATAAAATCAACATTTGTACAAGTAGTTTTATATTTCTCCATCATTTTTAATTAAATTATGCTCTTCACAATGCTTTGTGGGATTGTAGTTCTTTCCCTCACTATTTAAGTTAAGTACAGTCATGTAAGGGTTTCCAACCCTTTTTTGATTCAAATCAAAGTTTGTAGTGTTGTGATTCACCTCGTAGCTGATTGGGTTGGATCATGGCTTATAACTCTTTAACAAAGACTTTTTAAATCCCTATAGGAAATACAATATATTGCCAAAAGTTTTGGGACGCCTGCCTTTACATGCACATTAACTTTAATGGCATCCCATTCTTAATCTGTAGGGTTTAATATGGAGTTGGCCCACCCTTTGCAGCTATAACAGTTTCAACTCTTCTGGGAAGGCTTTCCACAAGGTTTAAGAGTGTGTTTATGGGAATTTTTGACCATTCTTCTAGAAGCGCATTTGTGAGGTCAGGCACTGATGTTGGACGAGAAGGCCTGGCTTGCAGTCTCCGCTCTTATTCATCCCAAAGGTGTTCTATCGGGTTGAGGTCAGGACTCTGTGCAGGCCAGCCAAGTTCCTCCACACCAAACTTGCTCATCCATGTCTTTATGGACCTTACTTTGTGCACTGGTGCGCAGTCATGTTGGAACAGAAAGGGCCATCCCCAAACTGTTTCCACAAAGTTGGGAGCATGAAATTGTCCAAAATGTCTTGGTATTGTAAGAATCGGTTTTACTGCTAAGACAAAAGCTGAAGATCCAACCCCCTGCAATAGAACAATAAAACTCACTAATCTGGAGAGAAGATCTCACAGAAAGAGTGTAGGACATCGGCCTGCCCAACCTTCTCCCTCACCAACTCCCTTCCCTCTGATTCAAGTCACAGAATGCATATATACCACAGATGATGTATCTTGTTAATCTATTGTTTTTCCCCTTTTATGTATGGTATCTTTTTAAAGGTCTCAGTGTGATTGGTAAAATTGTCTCAACTTCACTGCTTTCACTGGTAGGATGAGAAAGATTGAAACTTATGAGAATTCTGTTCTCCTTTTGAGTGGTCTCAGAAGATATCTGATCCTCTTCCCCGAAACCAGGTGTTTGTGTTGCAAATATTTACAACCCTTTTGTTCTGGTCTGGGTATTTAAGGAAGGGTGGCAGAGCTGCCATTTGGGACATTCTGTAGCCAGAGCCCCCATGCAGTGCTGTGTCAGTGTCCGAGAGGCACTCACACACACTGTATGTACAGTGCCAGATATAATGACTCTTTGAAACTATTTTCATATTACTTTGTAATTGTATTTTATATTTTTATGCTGAAAGTTGTGTACCATGGATTCGTGTTTAATTATTTTTATGTAAGTTCTGTCTGGCCAAAATAAATGTTAATCTTGATTTATCTTGTATTATTCTGAAATCATTATTCTAGTATGGATCAATGTGGAGTACTTTATTTCCGCAAATCTTCTGCCAGAACAGATTAAACCGAGGACCCCATGACTGAAGCATGGAGCGCAGCATGCGGGATAATCCGATTTCTGACTATTACTGTATTAGCAAGTTGGAGCTCTCGTGTCTATTAATCAAATTACACTTTTTGTTGAGTAAGCAGGTGCGACCACTTCAAGGTAAAATATTCACTCTGCAATCCTCTGACTAATATCAGAACTGGCCAGTTTGTCAAATCAAATCAAATCACCTTTATTTATATAGCGCTTTTTACAATGGCAATTGTTTCAAAGCAGCTTCACAGTGGTAACAGGAAAATAATGCAACGGAATTTGATTCGGCTGTACAGCCGCTCTGGTGAAAACGGTGATGTCATCCAGCTCATTTCAATTATCATATAGTGTCAATACGGGCAGATCAGTAATATAGTTGAAATTTAAGTGTCCCCAACTGAGCAAGCCAAAAACCAAAGGCGACGGTGGCAAGGAACCAAAACTCCTTCAGGGTCAGAATGGAGAAAAAAACCTTGGGAGAAACCAGGCTCAGTCGGGGTGCCAGTTCTCCTCTGGCCAACGAACAAATAGTGTATGATTATGATTCTGGCAACATTACAGGTCAGAAGTCATATTAGATCAATAGATTTTCGTAGGATTATTCGAAAGATTGGAGTCGTCACGCCGGGGATGGGTTTAAAGAGGATGTCGTGTCGATGCGGCATTTACAGGGGGGAGTTTAATTGACACAGTCTCTACAGACACTTCAGGGATATGGTCGTCATGTCCAGGCTAAGGTCCACCATCTGGTCTGGATACGGCCCGGATCCGGCCGACTGCAGTAAACCTCGGGATAAACAGAGAGACTAACATTAGCGTAGATGCCATTCTTCTTATGATGTAACGAGTACATCAGGTGTTATTGGAAGTGTTCCCGGTTCCAGCTGACCTAGTTAATGCAGCCTAAAACAATCATTTAACTGATTTGAATAATAGAAATTAAAAATGTTTTATGTGTATGCCATAGTAAAGAGATGTGTTTTTAGTCTAGATTTAAACTGACAGAGTGTCTGCTTCCCGAACAATGCTAGGAAGACTGTTCCAGAGTTTAGGTGCTAAATAGGAAAAGGATCGACCGCCTGCAGTTGATTTTGATATTCTAGATATTATCAACTGGACAGAATTTTAAGACCGCAATAGACGTGATGGAGTATAATGCGATAAGAGCTCGCTCAAGTACTGGGGAGCTAAACCATTTAGTGCTTTGTAAGTAATCAGCAAGATTTTAAAATGTATACGATGTTTAATAGGGAGCCAATGCAGTGTTGCCAGAACCGGGCTAATATGGTCATACTTCCTGGTTCTCGTAAGAACTCTAGCTGCTGCGTTTTGGACCAGCTGCAGTTTATTTATTAAGCAAGCAGGGCAACCACCCAGTAGAGCATTACAATAATCTAGCCTTGAGGTCATGAACGCATGAACTAACTGTTCAGCATTTTGCATTGAAAGCATGTGCTGTAATTTAGATATATTTTTTAAGATGGTAGAATGCAGTTTTACAGATGCTAGAAACGTGGCTTTCAAATGAGAGATTGGTATCAAAGAGCACACCCAGGTTCCTAACTGATGACGAGGACTTGACAGAGCAGCCATCGAGTGTTAGACAGTATTCTAGGTTACTACTTGTGGAGTTTTTTTGTCCAATGATTAAAAATTCAGTTTTTTCTGAATTAAGTTGCAGGAAATTACTAGTCATCCAATTTTTTATATCAGCTATGCATTCTGTTAATCTTGTGAATTGGTAAGTTTTGTCAGGGCATGAAGAAATATAGAGCTGAGTATCGTCAGCGTAACAATGAAAATTAACGCCATGCTTCCTAATAATATCTCCCAGTGGTAGCATGTACAGGGTGAAAAGCAACGGTCCTAGCACTGAGCCCTGCAGTACTCCATACTGAACTTGTGTTCGGTGTGACATCTCTTCATTTACTGCTACAAACTGATAACGGTCAGATAAGTATGATTTAAACCATGCCAATGAAATTCCACTAATGCCAACATAATTTTCGAGTCTATTCAAAAGAATGTTGTGGTCGATAGTATCGAATGCAGCGCTAAGATCGAGTAATACTAACAGAGAGATACAACCACGATCGGATGATAAGAGTAAATAATTTGTAACTCTAATGAGAGCAGTCTCAGTACTATGATACGGTCTAAATCCTGACTGGAAATCCTCACAGATACCATTTCTTTCTAAAAAGGAGCATAATTGTGAGGACACTGCCTTTTCTAGTATTTTTGACAGAAAGGGTAGATTTGAGATTGGCCTGTAATTGACTAATTTTGTAGGATCAAGTGGTTTAATAATAGCCAACTTAAAAGTTTTCGGTACATATCCTAATGTCATAGATGAATTAATGATATTAAGAAGAGGATCTATGACCTCTGGAAGCATCTCTTTTAGTAGTTTAGTCGGTATGGGGTCGAGCATACATGTTGTTGATTTTGATGATTTAACGAGTTTAGCCAATTCTTCTTCTCCTATAGCAGTGAATGAATGTAATTTTTCCTCAGTGACACTACAATGCACTGTCTGATGTGATACTGTAGTAGACGGCTGCATGGTTATAATTTTTTTCCTAACATTATCAATCTTACAAGTAAAGAAGTTCATAAAGTCATTACTGCTGTGCTGTTTACAAACATTAGAAGGTGAAGATTTATCTTTGGTTAATTTAGCCACTGTATCGAATAAGTACCTAGGGTTGTGTTGAGTCGAGAAATAAGCAGATCTAGCAGTTTTTAGGGCCTTTCTGTATGCAATCATGCTCTCTTTCCACGAAATGCGAAAAACTTCTAGTTTTGTTTTCTTCTAGCTGCGCTCCATTTTTCTGGCTGCTGTTTTAAGGGCCCGGGTGTGCTCGTTGTACCACGGCGTTGGACTATTTTCTTTAATCTTCTTTAAGCGCCGGGGAGCAACTGTGTCTAAAGTGCTGGAAAAGAGAGAGTCAGTAGTTTCTGTTGCAACATCGAGTTCCTCTAGGCTATCTGGGATGCTGAGGAGATGAAACTGATGAGGAAGATTATTTACAAAGAAATCTTTAGTCGCAGCAGTGATAGTCCTGCCATATTTGAAGCGAGGGGACGGCTTTGCAGCCTTTGCTAAATTAAGTGTACATGATACTAGGTAATGATCTGAGATGTCATCGCTCTGCTGCAGAATTTCAATTGTATCAACATTTATTCCATGTGACAGTATTAGGTCTAACGTATGATTACGGCGATGAGTGGGTCCTGACACATGTTGCCTTACTCCAATAGAGTTTAGAATGTCTCTAAATGCCAATCCCAATGCGTCTTTTTCATTGTCTACATGGATATTAAAATCACCAACAATTAGGACTTTATCTGCAGCCAGTATTAACTCTGATAGAAAATCAGCAAATTCTCTGGTAAAGTCTGTATGGTGCCCTGGTGGCCTGTATACAGTAGCCAGCACAAATGTCAAACGGGATTTATCAATTTCACTACATAACGTTACATAAAGCACCAAAACTTCAAAGGAATTATATTTGAAACTAGACTTCTGAGTAATACCGAAGATATTATTATAAATTACAGCAACACCTCCCCCTTTACCTTTCAGACGCGGCTCGTGTTTATAACAATAATCTTGGGGGGTGGACTCATTTAAAGTAATGTAATCGTCAGGTTTTAGCCAGGTTTCTGTCAAACACAGCACATCTAGGTTATGATCTGTAATCATATCATTAACAATAAGCGCTTTTGAGGAAAGGGATTGAATATTCAGCAGCCCGAGCTTTATCATTTGATCATCTGTATTATATCTGTTGTTTATTTGTTGGACATCAATTAAATTTTTACCGTTGAATGGTTTTGATGGTTTTTTGTATTTACTAATTCGTGGAACAGACACAGTCTCTATGTGATAATATCTAGGTGAAAGAGTCTCTATGTGCTGGGATTTATCTGACTTCTGTGATGTGAGACAGCTAGCAGGCGGTCGGGTAAGCCAGTCCGTCTGCTTCCTGACCTGAGTTTGTGTTCGTGAACGCGCAAATCGCGACGCGTCTGTTTCTGTGCGATATCGGGTCCCTTGATGAACGAATATTTGAAAATAAGAGATACTAAGAAAAATCAACGATCCAAATTAAATCACAACGAATCATCAGCTGTTAAATTACAAATGTAGCAAATTGAACGAAGTCACATAAAATTGGAGTCAGATCACTTTATTCATGGAGTCAGATTTAAAATTAGATGTAAAAAATGTGTAAAATTAGAATAAGTGAATTTAACAGAAATGCTGAAAAGGCTTACACGCAGAATCCTTCAACCAAGCCGTTAGATTCCGTTTTTGGGCTAACGGATGGACCTTACAGTATGCTGAAGCATTAAGAGTTCCTTTCACTGGAACTAAGGGGCCAAGCCCAACCCCTGAAAAACAACCCCACACCATAATCCCCCCTCCACCAAACTTTACACAATGCAGTCAGGCAAGTACCGTTCTCCTGGAAACCGCTAAACCCAGACTCGTCCATCGGATTGCCAGACAGAGAAGCGTGATTCGTGTGCTTTTCAGCACTGCATCCGACTCTTTGCATTGCACTTTGTGATGTAAGACTTGAATGCAGCTGCTCGGCCATGGAAATCCATTCCATGAAGCTCTCTATGCACCGTTCTTGAGCTAATTTGAAGGCCACACGAAGTTTGGAGGTCTGTAGCTATTGACTCTGCAGAAAGTTGGCGACTTCTGCACACTGTGCGCCTCAGCATGCGCTGACCCCGCTCTGTGATTTTACGTGGCCTACCACCTCATGGCTGAGTTGCTGTTTTTCCCAATTGCTTCCACTTTGTTATAATACCACTAACAGTTGACCGTAGAATATTTAGTAGTGAGGAAATTTCACGAATGGACTTATTGCACAGGTGGCAGCCTATCACGGACAGTGCCACGCTTGAATTCACCGAGCTCCCGAGAGTGACCCATTCTTTCACAAATGTTTGTAGAAGCAGTCTGCATGCCTAGGTGATTGGTTTTATACACCTTTGGCCATGGAAGTGATTGGAACACCTGAATTCAATGATTTGGACGGGTGTCCCAATACTTTTGACAATATAGTGTATCTAAGGAAAAAATTATTCTGGAACCAGTGCTGCTGAAAAAGGGAGTGGGCACTGTTGCACTCTATAGCACATTAGCACATGCAGACATGTTCTTTGAGTAGTTGTGCATCTCAATTATTTGATAATTGTGATTGCCTTCAAATCCACCACCACTACATACACCAATCAGGCATAATATATGAGCATTATAACATCAGAGCATCTCCAAAACTGCAGCTCTTGTGGGGTGTTCCCGGTCTGCAGTGGTCAGTAACTATCAAAAGTGGTCCAACGAAGGAACAGTGTTGAACCGACGACTGGGGAGTGAAGGCTGGCACATGTGGTCCGATCAAACAGACGAGCTACTGTAGCTCAAATTGCTCAAGAAGTTAATGCTGGTTCTGATAGAAAGGTGTCAAAATACACAGTGCATCGCAGTTTGTTGTGTATGGGGCTGCATAGCCACCGACCAGTCAGGGTGCCCATGCTGACCCCTGTCCACCGCCGAAAGCACCAACAGTGGGCACATGAGCATCAGAACTGGACCACGGAGCAATGGAAGAAGGTGACCTGGTCTGATGAATCACATTTTCTTTTACAACACGTGGATGGCCGGGTGCGTGTGCGTCGCTTACCTGGGGAACACATGGCACCAGGATGCACTATGGGATGGTTTAAGGAGCACAACAACGAGTTTGAGGTGTTGACTTGGCCTCCAAATTCCCCAGATCTCAATCCAATCGAGCATCGGTGGGATGTGCTGATCAAACAAGTCCAATCCATCGAGGCCCTACCTCGCAACTTACAGGATCTGCTGCTAACATCTTGGTGCCAGATACCACAGCACACCTTCAGGGGTCTGGTGGAGTCCATGCCTCGACGGGTCAGGGCTGTTTTGGCAGCAAAAGGAGGACCAACATATAAATATTAGGAAGGTGGTCATAATGTTATGCCTGATCGGTGTATAATAAACCCACTGCTGTAGTCAACCATCCTGGCCTATCCCTAGAATAAAAAATGTCAAGCACTACACACAAGTCCTTTCCACACCTTGTGGATATACCATCTAATATATTCTCAACACAATGACCCATTTCGCATAAAAATTGTTAATTAGCTTTTGAACCACTTCATTAACATTTTAGGAGCACAGAAACAATTTGTGTGTTTACATACACAGATCGAACAAGCAATCACACTTATTCCCAGTTGCATGTTCCCTGGCATGAAACCTGCACTTAGATTTAGCACTCTAACAACAAATTTGTCAAAACATAATTGCAGAGTCGAGCATAGCTGTGTGCCTAACATGGGTGCAAAAATAGGGCTCTGTGACAGTTTGGCAAATCTATGATGGAAATCCACCAGATGGCAATGAAATTAATACTTTCATGCTCTGACCGAGAATGAAATGAAAAAAGTTGTCTTCCCATGAAGTGTGACATCTAAAATCCTCTAAACACCATCTATTTCTAGTTTACAGTTACATAGTTTTGGGTGACCAGTGACTCTGATGCATTTACACTCTCCCAGAACCAGTTACTTGTTCTAGCACTGGTGGAAGACAAATAACCCACAGTAATGTGTGCAAATATAGAGTTTAAATATAGAGTTTGATTTAATCTGTCAGAATGAGAAAATAATATGACATGCCCATTTCAAGAGCCTGTGTACGATGATAGTGGATAGATGCAGGAAAAAGATGGATTCTGGACCCATAAGCATGTGAGATTACGTCTATTCTCTAACATGCAAGTCCCATATAACTAGAACTTTGAAGGTGGCTACAACATCAGGCGAAACAAGTCAAGAATAAAGTCTTGTGTGTCTGAATGAGTTTGTGAGAACAGAATTTTGAGATTGCAACTACTGAATATAATACTTTTTGAAAAAGAATACTTTCACTGTTAATGGGTAGATGATGGCCCCCATGAAGTGCACCTACATCAACCAGCAGTGTTTAATTTGACCATGCTTAACAGGGCAAACTTTGTGTCCTTGCCTTACAACAACAACAAAAAGACAAACGACACCTACAGGTAACAAGAGCAAAGAGCCAACTACTATTACAATATCTGTAGCTATGATCACCAAGTACAAAATTAATTCCCCCTCTTGGGTGATGACAGCATAGAAAACACATTTTAACCATATATCAAAAGGCAAGGGCCAGATTTCTTCAGAGAAGAGTAAGTTGATATTTATGTACTGATATTTGTATTGATAGATTTGACTGCTACTCAATACCAGACAACCTGATCTGTGGTAATATTGGAATACTTAAGAACAAGTACGCTTTGACGTGCAAAAAAACAAAACAAAACAGACATTACATATCTACAGGTTCTTTTATTTTTAAAATGACTATGTAGTGCTAAAAGAGTTTTAACTGTGCTTTAAAACATGTAAATTTAGGCTGACTCAGAAGTCAGAAGGGCAAGTCATGTAGGCCTACAGTATGTTTTTTCTTAAATATGCTCCATATTCATTTATATGGAAATAATGCACATGAAAATGCCATTAGAGATGATTTACAAGAGAAATATTTGACTGGGTTTTTAATGCCTAGAACACCTCTCAACATAGTCTATGTATAGTGCAAAGCAGTAATTTAAGGTTATTAATGACACTAAAAGGTCTTTTTGTTACTGTTTGCAGGTTTTGTTTAGAGCAACCAATGGACAACCTGACATTCACAAACAGCATTCTCCTTGTGGAGGGATTGAAAGTTACACCTGAGTCTTCCTATCCTATTTTCATTCTGTATTTCTTGTTTTATGTCTTTGCAATGGGATGTAACATTGGATTTATAACAATAGACTTTATAACAATAGACTTTATAAATTGTCCTGTGAAAATATGTCCATTAATAACATGTTTGGAATTGTTTATTCTGCGGCAGCACTTAGCATATCAGTGGCATTGATGTTTATAACATATGTCAGGATTGTTGCTGTATGTATAATCAACAAAAACAAAGCACTCAACAGTAAAGCCATAAAAACATGTAGCAGTCACATAGCTGTTTATTTAATTTAATAATGTTTGTTTCTTGTGCCATCATGATTTTTCTCCATTGTTTTCCCGAATACTCTGAAAACAGGAAACTAGCTAGTATAATGTTTAATTAAATCCCATAGTATATGGTTTACAAACAAAAGAGATAAGACAGAAGATTGTTAAATTGTGGTGGAAAAAAAGAGTTAATACGTTGTGATTTATTTTTGAGGCCTGTTGAAAAAAAAATATAGATACAAAACGCAAGCTGAAATCATATTTTTTAAAAGCAGTAAAAGAGAGAAAGCTGCGTAAAAAAATTACCTGGAAAAAACAAGTGAATTTACCAGCATTAAATTTTCTTACCAGCAATTAAACTATTTTGCATTAATAAAACATAGGAATTACCTGGAAAATAATAAAACAAATTATATGAACTAACAAATAATATGTATTTTAAAAATATATTATTATATAATATTCATTATTTTGTTTGTAACATGCATTTGGTTGAATTGGTTGAATATTTTACATAACTATAACCACGTGGAATTCTGGAGATAGATGTCTGAAGGAAAACATTTGCACTAAAGAAAACGTTGCTTGAATTCATAATCAACATATTTTTAGATATTTAAAGATATTGACCATTGGCTGATTTATTTACCTTTAAATGCAGAATAAATGACTTGAATAAATGACAACAATACCAAGCTGTACTTTATTAACTTCAGGTCTGTTGTATCTATTGCTTAATTAAAAAAAAAAATCTGCTATTTATGTATGTTTAGTTATATTAATTAATCATTTTAATATTTTAAATTGATACGATTTACAACAAAAATAACAAAAATTATTTTGTTTGTAAACTATGTTTGTATGATCCTCTTAACTTTCATGAGGCGCTTGTGTGTGCATCACACAAAAGTTTTATTCACTGCTTTTAGTAATCACATACAGGGAAAAGACAAACATTTTAGCTCTCAGTCCTTCATAGGTGTCTCCCACTATTTAGGCAAACAATATCTCTCTGATATCATCACATTCATTTAAAGGGGGCATTAATTGCATTTTTGTGATTTTATAATGTTTCCTGACGTGCACTTATAGGGTTTTTTTTGTTTTGTTTTTTACATCAAAAACTGTCATGATTTAGAAAAAAACTATTTTCTACCTTGATTTTATCCCTCTTATTTAAACACTCAGATGGATGTGTATCCTTTAAGACTTCAAAGTAAATGGTCACTGATTTGATTGGGTAACATCCTTGCATAAGGAATAAGTATAACATATTCAAACTTTTGAAAAAATGTACTATTATTGATTATATTTAGATCTATTCACACTGCATAAGAGGCTGCAACGCTGAGAATTATAGCCGATCACAGTCATGTCAGTTGTCATGAACGCAATAATCTCACCATTGCAACTCGATTTCTGCACACTCATAACTAACATCATAAATTATTCCCGGAAAAGTGTAGACAGTGTCAACGCAAACTCAAACTTTTAAAAACGGGTTTTAAAGTGCAAGTTTTTTAAAATGATACCATTATTATCTCCATGTGTAAACTACAAAAAAAGTGAATTTGTAAAAACTGTGACGTCATGCGTATCACGTGTTCAATAGGCACTTAGTTTTTCTGTCCTGGCAGCAGAACACATAATTTTTTATGTGTTTTTTTAACTTTTCCATTTTTAGTACATCGTTGACGTTTAGCTAAACGTACCCTTAGTCACTGGCTTGATTTACTGACGCATAAACAGCAATACACATTTTTGAGACAAATAATGTCATTTTGAGACAAGCATTGCCACCCCAGAATTATCCCAGTATATAATAAAAATGTAAGCAATATTACATGTCGGAACTGACCGACGAATTGATGAATTGGGGATCATTTTCAGAGACCAATCTACTTCGAGTGTATAAAAACGAGCCAATAACGTTGGCATGCGGTCCACGCACCGCCCCGCAGCGCGGATATAAATACAGAAGTGGAATACCGCATCCTCGCTTTTCCAACTGAGGAGCCGAAAAAGTGACTCGGCCCTTCAGCAGAAGGACAGCACCTGGCGACGGGACGTACGTCTCCGTTCCCTCCTTCAGGGAACGAGGGTTACATATGTAACCGAGACGTTCCCTTTCAGTCTGAACTGACCGACGAATTGGGGATCCCTACCAACACGCCAGGGAGGCTGGCCCTTCCAGCACCCTGCTTGAGCACGCTGGAGTGCTCCTAGGTTGGAGCAGGAGTCAGGGCTCCAAGCAGGGAAGGTCCGTCACTGCTGTTTCTGCAAAACCCACTCAGTGTGACTATTGGATAACGCTGGGAAAGCGTGCCCGTCTCAGGAAGATGGAACGCTGCCGAGCCACGTAGTCACGTCTGACCATGGGCTGAAGGTTTGGCGACAGTACAGAGTAACTGGGACCCGGTACTTGCCACTCTGCCACGCCCATCTCGGGACCCGGCCATGAAGCCAGTGCTGAAGCGGTCTCATATGAAGCAATCCGAGCGGCGTTACTGCGGCTGCAGATGCCATATGCCCCATATGCTCCTCTGTGAGGCGCACAGTCTGGTTGACCGAGTCCAGCTCCATGCCGAGATAAGAGATCCTCTGTGTGGGACAGAGTTTGCTCTTCTCTCGGTTGACCCGAAGGCCCAACAGGATGAGGTGACGGAGCACCAGGTCCTTGTGTTCGCAGAACTGTTCCCGAGACTGGGCAAGTATGAGCCAGTCGTCGAGATAGTTGAGGATGCAAACGCCATGTTCTCTGGCAGGGATGCCCCTGTACTTGGGGGGCCAGTACGCGAACTGAATCGCGTAGCCAAGTCTGATAGTACGGATGAGCCAGCGAGACGGCCTGGGGAGCGCTAGCCAGGCCCCCAGAGACCGTGCAAGCGGGACCAACGGCACAACAGACGTACCCGGGGTGGGGCAGCGAGGTGGAATGCTCAGACCTGACCCGGATGGCCCGGAGGCGACCCGGAGTGTTGTCTGACCGTTCCAGGGTGGGGCAGTGTGTGGGAGAGAAGGCCCGGGGGCGTCCTCTAGCTTCACACCGCCCCCTGCCGAAAAGAGGGGGAGCCAGGAGTGGCAAGGCCCGGGGCTGTCGCACACAGCCGGCTTGGCCCTCTTGGGGCCCAAGGACAAAGGAAACTGCTCTTTTATTGACAATGTGGGTACCGCTGAACTCCGAAGAGCCAGCGGCAGAGTGTTGTTTTGTGAAACGATGTTGGCCCCCTGGTCCTCCTCCTCCACCATCTCCCTCCGAGCAGATCCATCCGTCCCTGGGCTGCCCGTCTCAGGGCCGCTTACCCTTCTGTTTACCGGCCGATGATAGATGATCAAATACTTATGTCATGCAATAAAATCCAAATTAATTATTTAAAAATCATACAATGTGATTTTCTGGATTTTTGTTTTAGATTCCGTCTCTCACAGTTGAAGTGTACCTATGATAAAAATTACAGACCTCTACATGCTTTGTAAGTAGGAAAACCTGCAAAATCGGCAGTGTATCAAATACTTGTTCTCCCCACTGTATGTGGAGTGTGTTGTTCAAGCATATTTTGTACACATATTTGCAGCAGCAAGCCACTATGTGCTGATGATCATGGCATTTGACAGATATGTGGCTATATGCAATCCATTGCGATACTCAGCTATAATGACCAATAAAATGGTAGTTAAACTATCAATATCAGCCTGGGGGCTGTCAGTATTCATTGTGTCTATTATGTTAGGTCTCACTATACGCCTGTCTCGCTGCAGATCTAAAATTGAAAACCCTTTTTGTGACAATGCCTCACTGTTTAAACTATCCTGTGAAAATGTGGTCATAAATAATGTGTTTGGAATAATTTATACTGTGATTGTCTTTACCTTCTCACTCGGGTCGGTGTTTATAACATATACCAAGATTGCTACTGTATGCATAATGAGCAAAAACAAAGCACTCAACAGCAAAGCCATAAAAACATGTAGTACTCATATAGCTGTTTATATAATCATGTTTGTTTCTTGTGCCACAATGGTTTTTCTCCATCGTTTTCCAGAATACTCTGAAAACAGGAAACTAGCTAGTATAATGTTTCACATTGTACCACCAGGACTAAATCCTTTAGTATATGGTTTACAAACCAAAGAAATAAGACAAAAGTTTGTAAAACTTTGGTACAGAAATAAAGTTAATCTAAAGAAAATTAATTATAAAGAAAAAAATCCATTATGAAATGTCATTTTCTCTGCATGAAAATAAGAATATAAATAATTGTAAAAGTGCTACTGTGAATATTATTTAGCCCATATACCTTTTCTCCACAAAATAATTATGATAAATAATCAAACACCCCCAAAATGCTTTTGATAACTTTTAATCAGCTGGTCTAAAGATGGTCTGAGCCAAATTTGGTAAAGAGATATGACAAATGTTGCAGAAAGATTACATTATAATTAACATTATATGTGAACGATTTTTGTTGTTGATGAAACATGTTCCATTAAAATTAGTTATCATCCGCTTCATATGTGTGAAATCGGCTTGACTGAATAGCTTTTGTAGCATATTCAGCTCATACAGTGAAGAGTATGCAGTTTTATTATTTCGGAAATGTATTTATTTTCGGTTTATTATTTCTTACTTGAGTAGGCTAGACATGTCTGAAAAAAATAAAGCACTATTTAATGTTCTTCTTTTTTCTATTGTGTTTATTTGTCCTATTGCTCGTAATTTGCTTCTTTTTTATTTTATTGCTTATAATTTACTTGTGTAATTGTGTTTTGTTTTTTTTTACTTTAAGGGAGGCTATCTTTGACTTTGAAAACTAGAGAGTGCAATCCACTCCAAGAACAAAAGGATGGAACTTGAGCATGGCATCTTGAGACAGGTTCTTTTGAAATAATTATTTTTAACTTGACATGCCATATTAAAAACAATGAGAGCTGAACTACATTCAAGCTGCTCATAATGAAAATAGTATGCATGCTATTATGATCATTAAAGTTGTATTATGTAAAATTCACATATGTTTTTGAACATATGTGTCCACAGTGAGTATACACAACCCCTATTATGGTAAAAATCCCTCCACTCCGTTTGTTAATTTCCCCATAAATCTGAAACAGTGATGTGCCCAAAATCATCCCCTATACCCTCATTCACTATTCCCTACATTAGTCAATTAATATAGTTCACTTGAGGGAGTGAATGAAAACGAGTGCCAAAGGGAACCTATTATGTAAAAGTCACTTTTATATTGTTTTTGAACATATTTATGTGTCCGCAGTAAGTGTACCCAACCCTAACCGTGGATGTGCCCGATATTGCCCCCTATACCCTCATTCACTATTCCCTACATTAGTCTACTAATATAGTTCACTTGAGGGAGTGAATGAAAACGAGTGAGTGAATTAGGACACTGAGTGTGCCGGAAGGGCTGCCACTTTTGCCATAGTTTGTGCTTGCTGTTTAAAAATTATTTGAAACTTCGAAAAACTGGCAGCATCAGTAGTAAGATGAAAAGATTTATCTTGAACTCTGTCATGGAAACTATGTATAAACCTTAATGAAACAATTTAATAATTAAAAAGGAATTTATACCTGTATGATATTACGCTGTAGCCACATTGGAAAAGCGGTTTGGAAAATGGATGGATGGATGATTCAGCTGCGAGCGCCATCTTCTGGTCAGACACTGGATTTTATTCGGCTCTCACAGTGCATTATGGGTATTCTTTAGCGGTTGAGTGCATAGATATATAAATACATAAGTTTTATGTCTATGGTTGAGCGTACATTGTGGGACTGAATGGGTGTACTCGATAATGTCATTGACTACTGCAGTGATGTCATCATAAGAGCGATCGACCTCTCTCCCTCATGCTAAGACTTCAGACAGACCTTCACTGCATTGTCACACACCCAAGCATCTGGAGGAGTATCTCTTTGACTACAGTCATCACCGACCAGCCCTTCCCTCCCAGCCTACAGCAGAGGTGCCAGAGGAGTAATGAGGAGCTGCAGCATCACGACCAGCCTCCAGCCAGGATGAGCACCCAGCCACAAGCTCCACAGACTTATTGAGTATGAGTTCACTTAGGGAATTATTGAAGTCTATGTCTGAGAAGGAAAGGGATGAGGCTGCTGATATGATTGCGCTTCAGAGAAAACTCAGACAGTATTAAAAATGACAGCGTCGGCGTCAGGGGCTGATGGAACATATCACATCATTCCTGAGGGAGGGGATGAGGAGGAGGCGCAAAGTGTAAAGCCTGCCACACCATCGACAAGATCACCTTTATCAAGTCATTCTTCCTATTCATCACCGTCACCTGACATTGAGTTACATACTAAGGGACAAGGTGTTAATCCTACAACGCTAGGACATGGGAGTGCCACACAAATAAATGTAAGCACACCTACTGCAGAGGCAGAGCACTTTACTCCCTTTGTACTCACCAGTTTCATCTGGTACATTACCTGCCTTATGACGATGCTGGAAATGCCTTTCAGCCTCAGGTGCAGCCACAGCTAGTAGCTCCCACGCCAACCTGCCAGCATCCCAGTGTGCCTTACGTCTTTACAACAGTGGCACCTTCTCCACGACAACCTGTCGCTGCTCCACCTGCATCAAGCTTTTCAGTTCCTCACTATACTCTCATGCCTCCAGTAGCGCCAGTGCCACAAACACTGCACAGTCCTCCAGTTCCTGACATAAACATTCCCTCCCTTGCAGGCACTTCTCTAAAAATCATTGAACCAGCCAATGAAGCACCCAGAATACTTGATCCCTTACCACCCTTTGCATGCTGCCCCCAGTCAAAAATTCCAGACTTTGTTAATGACAATAAAAGGGAATTCGCTAACCTTAAGCTAGCTCTTGACAACCTCCTTGAACCTCATGTAGTACTAGATGAGAAATAAGTATAACATCTTGCTGGAACACTGCAAATTACCTGAAGCCCAGATGACTGGCCAGTCCTGCCGCCAGCATCCATACCCATACTCTGCAGCAATGCAAGCTCTTCAATTACAATATGGCAAACCCCATCAGTTGATGCAGAGTGAGATAGCAGCGATCCTTACAGCACCAGCGGTGAAACCAAACGATGCATGCAGCTTTCAGAGTTTTCCCCTGTGTCCACCTCTTAGTGAGCATGCTATTATCTTTGGAGGGACCCAGAGGGATAGAGTTGAACTGCTGCTCGCATGTAGATCGCTTGCTCAGTAAGCTGCCCAAGTACTTACGAGATGGCTTCATAGAGTTTATCCAAGTCAAGGCTCAGCAACAGAGACTCTCTAGTAGGTTAGTGCAACGCTACCAGTATGAAAGAGCTCCCAGCGGTTCAAAGGAGAAGAGTGCAGCTAAACCAAAAAGCCAAAGTACATTCTTGTATCATGATGCAGCCCCCACAGAAGCTAAAGCATCCCCCGGTCCTAAGGTGTCTCGGAAGAAGACCCCCCTCAAAAGTCAACTGCCTTGTAGCAGCAAAGACCACTACATAACCCGATGCAGCAGTATTAAAGAGCAGTCAGTTGCTGATCTTTGTAAGTGGATTTTAGATGGGAAGCGCTGGACATATACCTGTTCCCATGCACCTGAGACCTGTAATCTAAAGAAACCTTGCAGTGACTGTGATGGTATTCACCTACAAGTGGTTCATGGTGTGGCCCAAAGTCATGCAACCGACATATCATCAGCTACCTCTGATAGCCGTATGATAGCTCTTACCATCCATTCTTCTGAAAGTGGTGCCAATAGACAATAGAGACGTATGCTATATTAGATGACAGAGCACAGCGCACCATGATTCTACCCACTGCCTTCCAGCAGCTCTAGCTGAAAGGTGAACCTAAAACTCGAGCCCTTCGTACAGTCCGACCAGACACTACTGACCTCAATGGCTCAAAAGTCACATTTGAAATCTCCCCAAGAGGTAACCCAGAGAAACGTTATCAGGTGCTGGGAGCATTGACAGCTTCTGGCCTTGATCTGGTGAAACAGTCATACCCAGTTCAGAATCTAAGGGGAGTTCTGCTACAGCCATTTCACAAGGTATGTCCATTGGTTCAGATCAAGTTCATCTCATTACAGCCAAAGAACCTATTCTTCAAGGCACCAGAGGGGGACCCGTGGCAGTTTGTATAGCTCTCAGCTGGGAACTCCAAGGGGCAGAAATTAGTAATACAGACCAAGCACCAGTGCAGCAATGTTTCTTAAAGTGCCCCTATTATGGCATTTGAAAGGTTCCTATTTTTGTTTTGGGAGTCCCCAACAACAGGTTTACATGCATGCAAGGTCAAAAAACAATTTCATTGTCTTATAATATGCATTTATTTTTACCTTATTTGCTCAACGACTCCCAAAGTCCATCGGATTGCCAGACAGAGAAACATGATTCGTTACTCCAGAGAACACGTCTCCACTGCTCTAGAGTCCAGTGGTGGCGTGCTTTACACCACTGCATCCGACGATTTGCATTGCACTTGGTGATGTAAGGCTTGGATGCAGCTGGTCGGCCATGGAAACCCATTCCATGAAGCTCTCTATGCACTGTTCTTGAGCTAATCTGAAGGCCACACAAAGTTTGGAGGTCTGTAGCTACTGACTCTGCAGAAAGTTGGTGACTTCTGTGCACTGTACGCCTCAGCATGCGCTGACCCCGCTCTGTGATTTTACGTGGCCTTCGTGGCTGAGTTGCTGTTGTTCCCAGTTGCTTCCACTAACATTATAATACCACTAACAGTTGACTGTGGAATATTTAGTAGTGAGGAAATTTCACAAATGGACTTATTGCACAGGTGGCAACCTATCACGGTACCCCACTTGAATTCACTGAGCTCCTGAGAGTGACCCATTCTTTCACAAATGTTTGCAGAAGCAGTCTGCATGCCTAGGTGTTTGATTTTATACATCTGTGGCCATGGAAGTGATTGGAACACCTGAATTCAATGATTTGGAGGGCTGTTCCAATACTTTTGGCAATATAATGTATGTTACACACTACATGAAAGGTAATTTTCAAAAATCCATAATAGGGTCACTTTAATCTCCACTGCCCACTCAGATGATCTTCTCTACAGAAATGTGGAAAGGTTATGGCAACTGGATGTGCTACCCTTTCACAACGTGAAACTGACTGTCGGGTCTAGGAAAGAAAGAGGCTATGCATCTGCTTGAGTCTCAAACGCAGCAAGTCAATGTCAAGGGAGTACACCGTTACGCCACCCCTCTTCTGTGGATTCCAGTTGGGCCTGAATTTAAGGGCTCTATGCAACCTGTCCTTGCAAATCTGAGGAGCACTGAAAGGAGACTACAGAAGGACCCTGAAAATGCCTCAATCTATTCAGGAGAGATTTCCAAACTCATCGAGGCAGGCTATGTAGTTATGCTCAACCGAATGGAAGCAACACAGACAAAGGAGGCATGGTACCTGCCCCATCATCTGGTGAGCCATAACAATAAGCCACGACTGGTGTTAGACTGTTCTTTCAGACACAATGGCCTGTCCTTGAACGATCAACTCCTCCCAGGTCCCACATTTGGACCATCGCTGTTAGGAGTACTCCTGAGATTCAGACAGGATCCTGTAGCAATAAGTGCAGATATTAAGGGCATGTTCCATCAGGTCCATCTATTGCTGAAGGACAGGCCTTTTCTACGTTTCATTCAGACATATACGAGTGGCAGGTTCTGCCATTCGGCAAAACAAGCAGTCCATGCTGTGCCATCTTTGCTCTGCAGCACCATGCTCGCAAATCTGAAGTCAATTTGCTTTGACTTTGACTTTGTCAATCCAGGTACAACAGATAGTACACTGAAGCTTCTACATGGATAACTGTCTGACAAGCTTCCCTACTGTTCCTACAGCCAATCAAACCGTGGATCAGATATGCAGCATGTTAGCAGAAGGAGGGTTCGAACTCAGACAGTGTGCTAGTAGTCATCCAGCGGTGGTAGCTCATCTTCAGACGGAAGCCCGGTTGTCAGCCACAGAGCAGTGGATCTTAAAAAAAGATCTTAATCTACTCATGTCCCCCCATGGTGGGCACGAAGGACCATGTGGCAAAAAAAAGGTAATGGGGGTAATAACTCCAACGTACATAGTCACAGACATTCTCTTTATTTACCTCATAATTAAACTATTCCAGAATGTATATGATATATTCCTGTGTGTATGCATGTCCCTATGTTATACTATCCTAGTTATGATGTGCTATTTATGTTAAGGTAATTTTAAATGCTTCTGTTCAGGTGTAAGAATGTATCTCTGCTTTAATAACTTCCAGCCATATCTTTTTTGGAATCGAAATGTTCCTCTCTTTGTGCATTATTCAACGATGTGTAGTATGTTACTATAAAATGCATTATACTGTTTTTACCATTATTTGTAAAAACAACCAATTCTGACACAATCATAAAACATGCAGGGTCATAAACAGACAAAGAAATCTTTCTCCTGCCTGAAAGTTCCTACCAACGATTGGTCATTTCAGAAAAGATGGGTGTATTTTAATCTTAAGAGACACATACACTGGATCATCTTGGCTCATCTCATCTTGGCTCTTCCCCTGGCTAGGCAGCTCATCCTTTGCCAGGCAGCGTTCTTTCCATACTAGCGCTCATTCTTCTTCTGATGAGACGGACTTCCTTCCTCGTTTTCCAGCAAAACTTGCTTTCAAGTTAACCTCGTTCAAACCTCCCACGGATGACACGATCTCTGGAAGAACCCAAAGAACGCTCCAGCTCACAAACGCTCTGAGAAGCTCTACACACATGCATCCTTCTTTTATCAGCACCAAAAGTATCAATTTTATCGATCTTTAGATGCGTTTTAAGCTTATGTGCCCCTATTAAGGTGATTTTATTTGTTACTGGCTTTCAAGGTTAACTGTTTGTGAATTTGCCATTCCTTGATCTTCTCTCTCTTTCTTTCTTTACTTTTTGTTATTTTGTATATATGTATTCTTTGCTTAGTCATATGTATTCATTTATTAAAACCATTATATCCACGATTGATTTTCCCTGTTGCTGCTCACAAATCTTAGTCACTTAAATGTTTTGATTTTTGCTACAAGCTTATATAGTACTGTTGAGTACTTTAGTTAGACTCTAATAGAACAGAAAGTTATTCTTTGTGGCCAGAAGAATAATCTTTCTTGAGAGTTGATAGGAAGAATAAACTTTCGTGATAGTGGATAAGAAGATCGCAGTGTCGGTTCGGCGGACAAACGGACCAGTCGATTTGAAATTAATTCTGTTAAAAGTTATTCTGGAAACTGATCTAGTCTATCTATATATTCATAATTAGTTATAATTCTTTGGAATTAATTATCTATATATATAAATACATGGGCTGGGTATTTCTCCTTTTGGGTGATTTAGATATTTATAATTGATCATAACATGTTTCCCTTTTGAGCTTATTTAATTTATTAATTTGTAGTTGATTTGCTACAGCTGATACAATCGGCTATTATTTTTGGCCCATTAAGCATGCAGCACTGACTATGAGAGCTGCCTACCAGGTGTTGGCGTCCCAACATGATCCACTTGGGTTCATACTACCATTCACCACCAGAGCAAAGGTGATCATCCAACAGTTGTGGGCTAAAAAGAGAGATTGGGATGACCCAGATCTACCAGCCTCCACAACTGCAGCAGAACAGCACAGTTCCCTCCATGTGCTCTGCGATTCCCTTTAAAAGACAAATGGGGCAGTGGCATATTTGGCAGTTCAAACTGTCAGTGATTAATGTTTCCTTCATAACGGCCAGATCACGGGTTGCTCCTAAGAGGCAGCAGTCGTTGGGACATGAGTCTCCGAGATCCAAGAATTAACAGACCACACATCATGGAGGTATGTTAATACGCAGGATAACCCGGCTGACGAAATAACGAGAGATAAAACCCTCCAAAGTCTGGCCGAGTCCAGTCGATGGAGTCAAGGGCCTCCATTCTTGAAACGAAGCCCAGAGCACTGGCCTAAAAGACCTGGAGTTGTACAGTCAGAAGTAGTATCCGAATTGAAAGGCCTATCCTGCTACTCCATAATATCAGTTGAAACTAAGTCCAACCTCCCTGATGTTACTCAACTCAAGACCTGGCGAGAGTTGATGGAGGAAGCTTGTCAAGGGGTGGACGCATCGGACAGTGTAACTATGACTAGCAGAGAAGCAAAAGCTGTTCTGCTGAGAGCATGTCAATCTCAGAACTTCCGGAAAGAAGTAGCTGCCCTTAAGGCACAGAAATTGATTCCTGTGCACAGTCGATTAGTCAACCTCGCTTCAGAGTGGGACCCCCTGACCAACATGAGATGAGTTGGGGGGCATCTAAGAAGGCTAGCGAACTCGGAACCAGAACAAATACACCCCATAGTGCTGGACCCAAGACACAAAGTAACGAAGCTCTTTATCCAAGAATTTGACGGGTGTGTGTTACATCCAGGAGCCAAGAGAGTCTGTGCTGAGATACAGAGACAGTACTGTATTTTCAGAGGACGCCAGGCCGTCAGACACCATAAACACAACTGTCTGTCCTGTCAGTGATATGATTTCAATATTGATATGATCTGTCCCTCAAATGACAGATTTGCCACCAGAACGACTCCGACTGCTCTGTTGACTGCTTTGGCCCATACCTGGTCAAGATAGGAAGATGGAATGAGAAACTCTGGAGCCTGGTCTTCAAATGTCTCACAACTAGGGGAGTTCACATTGAGCTCCTTAATTTGATGGATGTAAATTCCTTCCTTCTCGCACTCCATCGGTTCATCGCCAGAAGAGGTCAATGTGAAAACGAGGCTTTTTTCAAAGAGGCTGATGTGAACTTTGTGTTTTTGACATAACCTTGTGTGTATTTGACAATTTAAGCGCAAAAAGAGGCGAAAGAGAAATTAGTTTAATACTCATGTGACGCGCCGTCTGCCAGCTTTCAGTGCACGTGCTTCGGATGTGTACGCTCAGAAAAACATATATCAAAAGTTTAAACTGATATGCTTTTAATAATACATTTTCATACTAACGAAAGAACTGCAATTTCACATGAGCATCACCGCAATGATAATTAAATCCAAACAGTTGTTTTGTTCATTTTTGGCAGAGTATGCAGGTACAAGCTGGAAAGGGGACTGGGAGCAGCAGCTCATTTGTATTTAATGATACATGCACGAAAACAGCATGTTTTTCCTTCCACTCAAAACTTTACAACATGGTATAATAAATGAACTGTGGGGTGTTTTGAGCTGAAACTTCACAGACACATTCTGGGGACACCTGAGACTTATTTTACATGTTGTAAAATGGGGAATAATAGGTCCCCTTGAAATCACTCTCACCTCCTCAAGGATGAACAACTTTAAATCTTATTTTTTAAAAAGTTATTATTAACTTTAACTTTATTAACTTTTTATTAAAATAATTGTTTACTATGTTTACATTTAACTGATTGCCCAACTACATTACATAAGTGGCCCACATGCACTTACCTTGCTCTGCAAGGAGGCGATAGATTCGCTCATGAACGATTTGAAGCCTGTTTGAGGCTCTCAGCACTGGATGACAAGCAGGCGGCTTCACTGGGGAAGGACCTTGGTTGCGGGCAGACAGGGTGTGGGACCTCGGTGGCCTACTGTTTAGGATGGTGGCCAGGTTGCACCGTGATATTCTATCGCCTCTGTCCATTTCTCTCACCACCGCAGCTGGAAAAAATCCTCTTTGGTGTCAACGAATAGGCCCCTTCCTGAAAATGAGGCACTGAGAAAGCATGCTTCCTCAAAATTATATTTTTTTGTTCCACAGAATGAAGTCATACAGTTTTGGAATGACACAAAAATGAGTAAAAAATTTTGGGTGAACAGAATACTAAAATATAACATAATATTTGTGGATACATTATCACGCATACATTTACATATAGTGTCATATGAATTATATGCATACAGTGACTATGATCATGACAACAGTGGCTATCAACCAGTTGTCCCCTGTGGGATGATGACAACGTCACAAAAACACCTTTAAGCCAAATAAAAGCTAAGGGCAAGTAAACAGTTTTTCACTAAACATTTAGCAACTTGACTGTCACCTATCTTGATAATAACAGTGTGTCGAGTAAGTGTTGTTTTATTACACAACTAATTTATGCAAGGCATAACTTTGTAGCAAAAACAGTTTCATGGTTCTTTGGTTTTTTAATTTACTATGTGGTGATAAAGGAGTTGTGCTGCACTATGAAAATGTTCAGATGACAAGCTATGCATTTTTTAACCATTTGGGAAATATGCTTTTAATAGATTTCTTTTCAAGAAATGTATGATTGTTTAATAGTATATGTATGTTCCTCAGAGTGGAATGCAGCAGTATCAGATGAAATGTTATTAATGACAATGACAAGTTTTTTGTTACTCTATACAAAGGATTGTGCAGGGCAGCCAATGGACAACCTGACGTTCACAAACAGCATTCTCCTCGTAGAGGGACTGAAAGTTACAACTCAATCTTCCTATCCTGTTTTCATTTTGCTTCTTTTGGTTTATGTCTTTATTATGGTCTCCAACATTGGACTTATAATTCTGATCTCAACAGAGAAGAATCTACATCATCCTATGCATTTTCTGTTCTGTAACTTGCCACTAAATGATATACTTGGTACAACTGTTGTTTTGCCACGCTTAATGCAAGACATTTTAAGGGAAACACCACAACGCTATATCACATATGTGGAGTGTGTTTTTCAAGCTTATTTTGTGCATATATTTGCAGTAGCATGCCACTATGTGCTAATGATTATGGCCTTTGACAGATATGTAGCTATATGCAATCCACTGCGATACACAGCGATAATGACCAATAAAATGGTAGTTAAACTATCAGCATCAGCCTGGGGGCTGTCAGTATTCATGGTGTCAATTCTTTTGGGTCTCACTATACGCCTGTCTCGCTGCAGGTCTAACATTGAAAACCCTTTCTGTGACAATGCCTCACTGTTTAAACTGTCCTGTGAAAATGTGGTCATTAATAATGTCTTTGGAATAATTTATACTGTGATTGTTTTTACCTTCTCACTTGGGTCTGTATTTATAACGTATGGCAAGATTGCTACTGTATGCATAACCAGTAAAGACAAATCACTCAACAGCAAAGCCATAAAAACCTGTGGCACTCATATAGCTGTTTATATAATCATGTTTGTCTCTTGTGCCAGTTTTATTTTTCTCCATCGTTTTCCTGAATACTCTGAAAGCAGGAAACTAGCTAGTATAATGTTCCATATTGTACCACCAGGACTAAATCCTTTAGTATATGGTTTACAAACCAAAGAGATAAGACAAAAGTTTGTAAAATTTTGGTGTAGAAAAAAGGTGAATCCTTAGTTTAATGTTTTTTTGTTTTTTTTTTGTTGTTGTTGTTGTTTGATTGTTTGTTTGTTTTACAATATAACATCTAATAATATAACTCTAAACCTTACTGTATAGATTTTTTAAAAATACACATCTTTTTCACTGAAAAAAAAACTACATATTGGAGGTATTTTATGCATGCTATTCTTATCCTTGATTGTCAGTGAGAATATTGGGGGGGAAATTTAGCACTTTATCTTATATTCATTTTTAAGTATTTCTCACCCTTTATCAAGTGTCTATTCAGTAATAGTATATAATGAAAATAAGCAATTGTATTTGAACTAGAGGGCTATTTTAACTGTAGTGAATTGGGCAGATAACCACAAGGCAGTATCTATTTTGACTAAATTCCTCTCTAGAAATATTTATAAAGCAGTAGTCTCTGATAATATTTGTGTTTTTTTTTTTTCTAGGATGTTTAAAAAAATATTCTATAAGAATTATAATATAAAGTAGCTTTACCACACTGATCTACTGATAAAAATGCTAATTAATTTACTATTGTATAGACCTTTTTTTACATTAACATTTTTGAATACATAATTACTGGCAACGTACCAGTTGTAGATACCATCGTAAAAGGCAAGTGCTTTGATTAAAGCTATTCACTCATGTCTAAAACCTGACAGTTGCTTCATTTCTATGTCTTCATTACTTTGTCTGAAACATGAAATACGTGCTGCAAGTATAAATAACATCTGAACTATACAAATATACTACAGTTCTTTTAATAGCGTTTGAGCAATATTTAAACAGTAAACTGTTGACTGTCTTAATGTATGCCGTTGTGGTCTTATTGTCTTATTATTGACTTGCTAAACAAGCATTAGTGATTGCAGTAGGGTCATTCCACGTCAAATCATCCACATTTTCCCAGCTAATTTTTTTTATGTCATAAAAAAAATAATAATAATAATCAGTTGTTAAGCAAGTACATAAGACATCATCATGTCTCCGTACCTTACCCCTATTCGCAACGGTAAGCTTATAAAATAATTTATAATTTGAGCTGCCAGGTCCGCTTTCGTAAATGTCATTTTGACGTAATTCATTTTTGCGTGGTTGTTACGTCCCTGTAGGTGTGTTTGTCTGTGTGTCTCTCTCTCTCTCTCTCTCTCTCTCTCTCTCTCTCTCTCTCTCTCTCTCTCTCTCTCTCTCTCTCTCTCTCTCTCTCTCTCTCTCTCTCTCTCTCTCTCTCTCTCTCTCTCTCTCTCTCTCTCTCTCTCTCTCTCTCTCTCGGCTCGGGAACCTGTCAGTTTCTATCAGGCGGCTTGACGTCAACTCCTCCGCTGCAAATCAAGTTTCCCCGCCAGCATCTAAAAGGACGCCGAGACAGTCAACTTGGCTCTCCTGCCGCTCTGCTTTGTGTTGGTTTTGTATCGTCAATATTATTTGTTCTGTGACTATCTTAACCCTACCACTTTTAGTTGGCCATTTTGTTTTGTATGATATTTTTGCTATTTTTCCCCTTTAGTTCCCTTTCGTTCAGTCACTCCGAGTAATGTCAGTGACTGACGAATGGGGGTTTCGCTTAGAAGCCTATCATCTTCGAGATCTAGAAAACGCCCAATGGCAGTGCCAATGCCATGGGCATGCGGAATTTGCATAGCGTAACTCCGCCCCACAGCGTGGGTATATAAGGAAGTACGCTGGCAACATCGCATTATGTTTCTGCTTCGGAGCCAAGAGTATCTCTTCACTCCTCAAAGCCTTCTGAGTATTGTCAGCCTCTTCGAGACGAACAGCTTTCCAGTTGGTGTTGGTGTGACGGCGTGTTCCAGCGATCGTTTACTGCCTGCCTGCTGATCTGTGCAGTGGTCTGCATTCAGCCGGTATTCGGTCCCTGGGCGCTTCAGCATCACTGCGAAGCTTCCTCTCCTAAAAGAGCTCACACTTGGCACGTCTTTTTCAAGATGTCTCGCCAGTGTGCTTCTGGGTGCGGTCGATATCTGCCGCCCTCTGATGGGCACAATCACTGCCTGATGTGCTTGGGCTTTCAGCATGCTCAGGCAGCGTTTGTGGATGAGACATGTTCCCACTGCGGGGACATGCCCATCTCGGTGCTGCGGTCGAGACTCAATGAGCTCCGTAATAGAGTGAGAGTCCCCTCTGCCACACCCCAATCTGCGGTCTCTACGCGAGGCGGCACTTTGGCTGGTGGCCAGGGTGACCTGAGGGTGACGGTGTGGAACAAAGCCCCGACGCTCATGCCTCGGACCACACCCCCCTCTAGCGCACCGTTCCCGCCGTGCGCTCAGACTGAGACACCGGAGCCGGCTCCTGCTGTTCCGAGTGTGTCTTTTGGGGCCGCAGAGGACGAGCGGATGTCGATCGGCGCATCACAAGGTGGGCTGGAGTCCTCCGAGGATGATGATTCGGCTGTGCTGCCGCCTTCCGGTGTGCCAGCATTGTCCGAGTCGGACCCGGAGTTGACAGCCATGCTTTCCCGGGCAGCCGCGAGTCTCGGGTTGGAGTAGAACCCTCCACCCCGTCCTGAACGCTCGCGGTTGGACGATTGGTTTTTGGGGGCGGCGCGTTCAGACCACGCCCCCAATACCTTTTTTCCCGGAGGTGCATGAGGAGGTCACGCGGTCCTGGAAGTCCCCGTTGTCTTCCCGTGACCGATCGGCGGCCTCCTCCGCCTTCTCTGCCCTCGACGGGGCCGCGGCCAAAGGGTACACTGGGGTTCCCCCAGTTGAACGCTCTGTTGTGATGCAACTGTGTCCGCAGAGTGCTTCAACATGGCGTGGCGACCCTAAGCACCCCTCCAAAGCCTGTAGTTTCACATCAACCTTGGTGGCGAAAACCTACAGAGCTGCGGGGCAGGCTGCCGCCTCTCTGCATGCCATGGCCACCCTTCAGGCCTACCAGGCCCGGGTGCTCAAGGACATGCACGAGGGTAGAGCTGACCCAGGGCTCAGAAATGAGCTGCGTGCCGCCACCGACCTCGCCCTCCGGGCGACGAAGGTGACCGCACGCTCCCTGGGCTAGGTGATGTCCACTGCAGTGGTCCAGGAGAGACACCTATGGCTCAACCTGGCCGATATGCGGGACGCCGAGCGCACTCGTCTCCTCGACGCTCCCATATCCCAGGATGGGCTATTCGGCGGCGCGGTTGAGAGCTTCGCCCAACAGTTCTCAGCCGCCCAAAAGCAGACTGAGGCCATCAAACACGTACTGCCCCGGCGGCCAGCTGCTGCTTCCACCCAGCCGCCGGCACAGTTGCCTCAGTCTGCTCGCCGCCGAGGGCGCCCTCCCGCGGCTCCCGCCCCTCCCGCGCCGCCCAAGCAGCAGCCTCCACCTGGGCCGCGCCATGGAGGACGCCGTAGGAAGGCGCCCCAGTCCGCTCCAGCCCCGCAGCCCGCCAAGCGCCAGGCTAAGCGGCGCTCCTGACGCGGACAGCTCAGGGATGGGCAGTTCTTTCCAGGAGATGGTAGCAGGGCCACCTGAATCCTTTGTTCCGCTGCTGGCCCCCGGGCCAGCAGCACCCTTTTATGGTCAAAGAAAGAACTGACTTACCCATCCCTGAGCAACCAGAGACTGATGGCAGTGTGCGCCGCCCCCGGGCCACGCCACTCTCGTCCCTCTCTGACGCCAGTCTCCTCTCAGAGCAGACCCCAGTGGAACGCGCATCCTTCCCTGGTCTCCTCTGTCAGGACGCGGCTGATGACCGTGCCCCCACACCGGGACGCTATGCCTCCCATGTCTGGGCCGGTCACCCTGCCTCGCTGCCCCACCCGGGGTACGTCTGTGGTTCGCATAACCCCGCTGGTGCAGTTTCTGGGAGCCTGGCTTCAGCTTCCTGGACTGTCCCGCTGGGTCGCGAAGACCATCAGGCTCGGCTATGCGATTCAGTTCGCTCAGGCTCCTCCTTGTTTCCGGGGAGTCCGATTCACCATAGTGGGGTCCAACGCCCCCCTTATGCGTGCGGAGGTTGCTACCTTGCTGGCGAAGGGTGCGATTGAGCCTGTCCCTCCAGCCGAAATGGAGTCCGGCTTCTACAGCCCTTACTTCATTGTACCCAAGAAAACCGGTGGGTTACGACCGATCCTGGACCTGCGCGTCCTGAACCGATCCCTTCACAGGCTTCCGTTCAGGATGTTGACAGCGAAACGCCTTTTCGAATGCGTTCATCCAGCAGATTGGTTTGCAGCGATCGACCTGAAGGACGCCTAGTTCCATGTCTCCATTCTTCCTCGACACAGACCGTTCCTACGGTTTGCTTTCGAGGGGCGGGCATATCAGTACGCGGTCCTCCCATTCGGGCTAGCTCTGTCCCCTCGCGTCTTCACAAAGATAGTCGAGGCAGCCCTTGTGCCACTCAGGCAACACGGGGTTCGCATCCTGAACTACCTCGACGACTGGCTGATCCTCAGTCACTCTCGAGAGCAGGTGTGCGAACACAGAGACCTGGTGCCCCAGCACCTAGCCCGTCTGGGCCTTCGGGTCAACTGGGAGAAGAGCAAACTCTGCCCAGTGCAGAGGATCTCTTTTCTCGGTATGGAAATCGACTCGGTCGCCATGTGTGCGCAGCTTACGAGCGAGCGCGCGCAGTCACTGCTGACTTGCCTTCGTCAAATCGAGAGCAAGAGTGCGGTTCCACTGAAGTTATTTCAGAGGCTCCTGGGGCATATGGCATCCGCAGCCGCGGTAACGCCGCTCGGATTGCTTCATATGAGACCGCTTCAGCACTGGCTTCGCGATCGAGTCCAGAGATGGGCATGGCAGTCGGGCACGCTCCGGGTCCCAGTGACTCGGGCCTGCCTGCAGACCCTCACCCCGTGGTCGAACCTCAGTTTTCTACGGGCCGGTGTGTCCTTAGAACGAGTTTCCAGGCATATTGTTGTGTCAACAGATGCCTCCACCACGGGCTGGGGTGCCATGTGCAATGGACATGCTGCCGCGGGCTCCTGGACAGGACCCCAGCGCCTCCTGCATGTCAATTGCCTCGAGTTGCTGGCAGTACGGTTCGCCCTGCACAGCTTCCGAGCGCTGCTCAAGGGTCAACAAGTGCTAGTCCGGTCAGACAACACGGCCACAGTAGCGTACATCAACCACCGCCATCTCGTCTTATGGAGTCAGAAGCACCTGAGGTCCCTTCGTGCCATCCATATCCCGGGAGTCCTGAACCGTGCAGCCGACGAGCTCTCACGGCTTCAGCCACTTCCTGGAGAATGGAGACTCCATCCCCAGACGGTTCAGCTGATTTGGGAACAGTTCGGCGATGCACAGGTAGATCTGTTTGCCTCCCACGACTCTTCCCATTGCCGCCTGTTTTATTCCCTGACCGAGGGCCCCCTCGGCACGGACGCTCTGGCGCACAGCTGGCCGCGGGGCCTCCGCAAGTATGCGTTTCCCCCAGTGAGCCTTCTTGCACAGGTTCTGTGCAAGATCAGGGAGGACAAGGAGCAGGTCCTTTTGGTCGCCCCGTATTGGCCCGGCCGGACCTGGTTCTCCGAACTTGTACTCCTTGCAACAGCCCCTCCCTGGTCGATTCCTCTGAGGAAGGACCTCCTTTCTCAGAGACGGGGCACCCTTTGGCACCCGCGTCCCGATCTTTGGAACCTCCACGTGTGGCTCCTGGATGGGACGCGGCAGGTTTGAGTACCCTACCACCTCAGGTGGTGGCTACCATCACTTCCGCTAGGGCCTTGTCTACTCGACACGCCTATGCGTTGAAGTGGAACCTCTTCGTCACCTGGTGTTCTTCTCGCCAAGAAGACCCCTGGAAATGCCCGATCGGGTCCGTGCTCTCATTCCTCCAGGAAGGGTTGGAACGAAGGCTGTCTCCTTCCACCCTCAAGGTTTATGTGGCCGCTATTTCTGCCTACCACGACCTTGTGGAGACGAAAAAGGTAAGTCAGCACGACCTGGTCATCAGGTTCCTGAGGGGAGCGAGGAGACTGAATCCTCCTCGCTCTCCCCTCGTACCCTCTTGGGACCTCTCAGTAGTCTTAAGCGCTCTGCAGAGGGCTCCCTTCGAGCCATTGCGGTTAGTCGAGCTTAAGTTCCTGTCTATGAAGACAGCGCTCCTGACCGCCTTGGCCTCCATCAAGAGGGTAGGGAACCTGCAGGCATTTTCGGTTGACAAAGCGTGCCTGGAATTCGGGCCGGCCAACTCTCACGTGATCCTGAGACCCCGGCCTGGATATGTGCCCAAGGTTCCCACCACTCCCTTCAGGGACCAGGTGGTGAACCTGCAAGCGCTGCCGTTGGAGGAGGCAGACCCAGCCTTGGCACTGCTCTGTCCAGTACGCGCCCTCCATGCTTACGTAGACAGAACGCAGTGTTTCAGGACCTCAGACCAGCTCTTTGTCTGTTATGGTGGGAAGCTGAAGGGAAAGGCTCTCTCCAAGCAAAGGTTGTCTCACTGGATAGTGGACGCCATTGTTTTGGCTTACCAAACGCAGGGGCGCCCATGCCCCCTAGGGGTCAGGGCTCACTCCACCCGGAGTGTGGCCTCCTCTTGGGCTCTAGCGCATGGCGCCTCGCTAACAGACATTTGCAGAGCTGCAGGCTGGGCGACACCCAACACATTCGCCAGATTCTATAATCTCCGAGTGGAGCCAGTGTCCTCTCATGTACTCGCCTCTACTAGTGGCCGGTAATGGACTAGGCTCAGGTGTCTTCGCTTGCTCGCCATTCCACTCCACGGACTGGATACGTGCGATATTTTCCTCAGGTAGTTTCCCTGAAGCCCTGAGTTCCTCCAGCACTGTTGATGCCGACACCAGTACGTCTGCCCACTCGCTCAGGCCCTCGTGTTGGCTAGGTGCCACCGTGTGCATGGTTCCCCCGTTGGGTGACCCCCACATGTGTATTTCCACTGTAAGTCTCCCTGAGCAGGTGTCTTTCCCTTGGCAAGCCCCTTGCCACCCCTGGGGGTAAAATTCTTCCACCTTCGGCGGGTTACCCCAGAGTTTTTCCATATGTAGCCCTGAGCGGGTCATATGTGTTCTTAAGTCCTCCCTACGGGTAGGCATTTGGCGCATACTTCCACCTGGAATATGCTTCCCAGTGTACCTTGGTATTCCTGTGTTAAGTGGGAGTCCTTCGTCCGTACTAGCTTACGACAGGGAGCTCACGCTTACGCAGGGCTCTGGATGACAGCCGAGTGGCGTGATTACATTGGGACCCCCATTCGTCAGTCACTGACGTTACTCGGAGTGACTGAACGAAAGGGAACGTCTCGGTTACGTATGTAACCCTCGTTCCCTGAGGAGGGAACGGAGACGTAACGTCCCTCTGCCACTTCCGCTGTACCGCTGGAACAGCCGGGAGTTCAGTCTTGGCTCCTCAGCAGGTAAACATAATGCGATGTTGCCAGCGTACTTCCTTATATACCCACGCTGTGGGGCGGAGTTACGCTATGCAAATTCCGCATGCCCATGGCATTGGCACTGCCATTGGGCGTTTTCTAGATCTCGAAGATGATAGGCTTCTAAGCGAAACCCCCATTCGTCAGTCACTGACGTTACGTCTCCGTTCCCTCCTCAGGGAACGAGGGTTACATACGTAACCGAGACGTTTCTTTTCTGCTTTTCGGTGGCATTGTCTCAGGTCAGCTTTCTTTTTGATTTCTTTTTGATTTCTTTTGAGACTTTCTTTTAATTAGTTCACTGTGTATTTAAGCCCAGTGTTTGTTTCAGTTCAGTTGTCTGTTATTGTTGTGCCAAGCTTGGTTGTTCTGTTCCTGCCTGAGAGTGTGTTCCTGAGTGTTCCCTTTCAGTCGGTCACTCTCACCGTACGTCAGAGATGATCCGACGAAATGGGATCTCGCTTGCGAGCCCAATCCACTTTGATTGAAACTAAATGAGCCATTGAACATTGGCATGCAAACTTTGCATCAAACGTTCCGCCCCGCCGTGTGGGTATAAATATGGAAGTGGATGCAGCTCATCTTTGCCTTTCGCTTCGGAGCAGAGCGTTCTTATGTTCAGCTCTGTGCTCTATGAAAGTATTATCTATACGAGCCTGCTCTTTTCGGGAGGAAGCCTCTTCAGGACGTGTTGGCAAAACGACTGCAGCGGGTGGTCGCGCTATCACATAGAGCTTGACACGCCTTCGACGAGAGCTGAATGGGCATGCAGCGGGCATGTGGTTCGAGAACGCAACCAGGCCTTCTCACGCACCTACTGTCCAACCGTGGAGACAGGTAAGTGTTGCACCGCACACTGAGACCCCACTTCGAGACGCTATGCCTCTCGAGACGAGTCCCTGTCCTCCACTTCGCTGCCCCTCCATGGGTACGTCTGTGGTTCCGTTGGTCCCACTGGTACGGTCTCTAGGAGCCTGGCTAGCGCTCCCCAGACCGTCCCGCCGGCTCATCAGACTCGGCTATGCGATTCAGTTCATCCCATCTGTGCTCTGCAGTTATACATGGACAGAATGCAAAGCTTTAGGACCTCAGACCAGCTCTCCATCTGTTACGGAGGCCAGCAGAAGGGAAAGGCTGTCTCCAAGCAGAGGTTAGCCCACTGGATAGTGGATACTATTGTCTTGGCGTAGAAGTGGCGTTCCATTTGCGATGGAAAGGGCACGCTTTCCCAGTGTTATCCAATAGACTTACTGAGTAGGTCCTACAGAACAGCAGTGATTGACTCTCTCTGCATAAGCTTCTGCCCCAAACAGGTGGGGGTCTGAGAGGCTTATGCAGGGCGCTGGAAGGGCCAGCAACATGGCATTTTGGTAAGGATCCCATTTCGTCTGATTCTTTCTGACGTATGTTGAGAGTTACCAACTGAAAGGGAACGTCTCGGTTAAGTATGGTAACCCTTGTTCCATGAAAGAGGGAACGGAGACATACATGTATGTCCCATTGCCATGGTTGCTGTACCACCTGCTGGGTCACTAACTCGGCTCCTCAGCAAAAACCAAAGATGCGCTGCATCCACTTTCTTATTTATACCCACACGGCGGGCAGAACGTGTGATGCAAAGTTTGATTTTTGATTTTAATTTACGTCTCCATTCCCGTTTTGGTTATGTGTACTTTAAATGGAGCGATAGAAATCTTAGGTTTCATTAAAATATCTTCATATGTTTTTTTTTGAAAATTTAATGACATTATTGGAGGAGGTTTTCCATGCACAGATTAATCTATGATTAAATATAGTGCTCATTATTTTCTATAATATTGATTAATATCGATATGCATCAATATGTAAATGTTATAACATTTACTTGTTGTAGCCCAAATTCTAACAACTGAAACATAAGAAATACACCGTCATAAATCAACACAGATCCTCGCATTTTGAATTCACATTGATGTTAATTCCCAAAACATACACATCTGCAGAAATGTATATAATGCCCATACTTTTTAGAAAAGAAAAATTATTTTTGTAGGTGTAAGGTGTAGTTACGGATCTATCAGCAAGAGTGAACAGAACTACGCTAACAATCCAAACTTTGAACGCTTGAAACAAATTAACTAAAAAAAAACAAAAAAAAACACATGACCCCTACAGGTAACTAGAGCAAAAGCCATTTCAACATAATATCATTACAGTTTCAGTGGCTGTGTTCATGTCAACCAGTTGGCTATGTCATTCCCCTCTTGGGTGATGACAGCATCACATACATCTTTGAAGCACATATTTAAAGGCAAAGGCTTGTAAAGATTCTTCAAGAAAAGTAAGTCCATATTTATGTAACTCTAAATACTGACAGAATTGACTGCTAATTAATCAGTTAACTTGACAACTTGAAGCAGTCTGTAAAAATAATATATCTAAATATATATATATATATATATATATATATATATATATATATATATATATATATAACTATCTTGGTATTACTTTATAGCAACGACAGACTGCAGGTTCTTTGATTTTCAATTTACTATGTAGTGATTGTGTTACTATGATCGATTGTGTGCTTTTATTTAATATAGACCATGAAAACTGATCAGACAGCAAGTAATGTGTGTTATTTACAAATAATATATAGATTAACATGGAAATCAAGCTCAGAAAATGCCATCAAATGTGATGTTATAATTAGATTGTACTGTTTACAACAATATGTCAACATATTTTTTTGTATAATCATCATAGTATAATGCAGCAATTTATGCTCTTAATGATGATGACAGGTCTGTTTTTTTGTTTTTTTGTTTTTTACTGTTTGCAGGTTTTTTATAGAGCAACCAATGGACAACCTGACATTCACAAACAGCATTCTCCTCGTGGAGGGACTTAAAGTTACACCTCAGTCTTCCTATCCTATTTTCATCCTGCTTCTCTTGGTTTATGTATTTGCAATGGGATGTAACATTGGACTTATAATCCTGATCTCAACTGAGAAGAATCTTCATCATCCTATGCATTTTCTGTTCTGTAACCTGCCAGTGAATGATATACTAGGGACCACTGTCATGTTGCCACGCTTACTGCAGGACATTTTAAGGGAAGCCTCAGAGCGCTATATCACATATGTGGAGTGTGTTGTTCAAGCATATTTTGTACACATATTTGCAGCAGCAAGCCACTATGTGCTGATGATCATGGCATTTGACAGATATGTGGCTATATGCAATCCATTGCGATACTCAGCTATAATGACCAATAAAATGGTAGTTAAACTATCAATATCAGCCTGGGGGCTGTCAGTATTCATTGTGTCTATTATGTTAGGTCTCACTATACGCCTGTCTCGCTGCAGATCTAAAATTGAAAACCCTTTTTGTGACAATGCCTCACTGTTTAAACTGTCCTGTGAAAATGTGGTCATAAATAATGTGTTTGGAATAATTTATACTGTGATTGTCTTTACCTTCTCACTCGGGTCGGTGTTTATAACATATACCAAGATTGCTACTGTATGCATAATGAGCAAAAACAAAGCACTCAACAGCAAAGCCATAAAAACATGTAGTACTCATATAGCTGTTTATATAATCATGTTTGTTTCTTGTGCCACAATGGTTTTTCTCCATCGTTTTCCAGAATACTCTGAAAACAGGAAACTAGCTAGTATAATGTTTCACATTGTACCACCAGGACTAAATCCTTTAGTATATGGTTTACAAACCAAAGAAATAAGACAAAAGTTTGTAAAACTTTGGTACAGAAATAAAGTTAATCTAAAGTAAATTAATTATAAAGAAAAAAATCCATTATGAAATGTCATTTTCTCTGCATGAAAATAAGAATATAAATAATTGTAAAAGTGCTACTGTGAAAATTATTTAGCCCATATACCTTTTCTCCACAAAATAATTATGATAAATAATCATAAACACCCCCAAAATGCTTTTGATAACTTTTAATCAGCTGGTCTAAAGATGGTCTGAGCCAAATTTGGTGAAGATATGACAAATGTTGCAGAAAGATTACATTATAATTAACATTATATGTGAACGATTTTTGTTGTTGATGAAACATGTTCCATTAAACTTAGTTATCATCCGCTTCATATGTGTGAAATCGGCTTGACTGAATAGCTTTTGTAGCATATTCAGCTCATACAGTGAAGAGTATGCAGTTTTATTATTTCGGAAATTTATTTATTTTCGGTTTATTATTTCTTACTTGAGTAGGCTAGACATGTCTGAAAAAAATAAAGCACTATTTAATGTTCTTCTTTTTTCTATTGTGTTTATTTGTCCTATTGCTCGTAATTTGCTTCTTTCTTATTTTATTGCTTATAATTTACTTGTGTAATTGTGTTTTTTTTTTTTTTACTTTAAGGGAGGCTGTCTTTGACTTTGAAAACTAGAGAGTGCAATCCACTCCAAGAACAAAAGGATGGAACTTGAGCATGGCATCTTGAGACAGGTTCTTTTGAAATAATTATTTTTAACTTGACATGCCATATTAAAAACAATGAGAGCTGAACTACATTCAAGCTCCTCATAATGAAAATAGTATGCATGCTATTATGATCATTAAAGCTGTATTATGTAAAATTCACTTCTATATTGTTTTTGAACATATGTGTCCACAGTGAGTATACACAACCCTACTATGGTAAAAATCCATCCACTCCGTTTGTTAATTTCCCCATAAATCTGAAACAGTGATGTGCCCAAAATCATCCCCTATACCCTCATTCACTATTCCCTACATTAGTCAATTAATATAGTTCACTTGAGGGAGTGAATGAAAACGAGTGCCAAAGGGAACCTATTATGTAAAAGTCACTTTTATATTGTTTTTGAACATATTTATGTGTCCGCAGTAAGTGTACGCAACCCTAACCGTGGATGTGCCCGATATTGCCCCCTATACCCTCATTCACTATTCACTACATTAGTCTACTAATATAGTTCACTTGAGGGAGTAAATGAAAACGAGTGAGTGAATTAGGACACTGAGTGTGCCGGAAGGGCTGCCACTTTTGCCATAGTTTGTGCTTGCTGTTTAACTTCGAAAAACTGGCAGCATCAGTAGTAAGATGAAAAGATTTATCTTGAACTCTGTCATGGAAACTATGTATAAACCTTAATGAAACAATTTAATAATTAAAAAGGAATTTATACCTGTATGATATTAAGCTGTAGCCACATTGGAAAAGCGGTTTGGAAAATGGATGGATGGATGGATGATTCAGCTGCGAGTGCCATCTTCTGGTCAGACACTGGATTTTATTCGGCTCTCACAGTGCATTATGGGTATTCTTTAGCGGTTGAGTGCATAGATATATAAATACATAAGTTTTATGTCTATGGTTGAGCGTACATTGTGGAACTGAATGGGTGTACTCGATAATGTCATTGACTACTGCAGTGATGTCATCATAAGAGCGATCGACCTCTCTCCCTCATGCTAAGACTTCAGACAGACCTTCACTGCATTGTCACACACCCAAGCATCTGGAGGAGTATCTCTTTGACTACAGTCATCACCGACCAGCCCTTCCCTCCCAGCCTACAGCAGAGGTGCCAGAGGAGCAATGAGGAGCTGCAGCATCACGACCAGCCTCCAGCCACAAGCTCCACAGACTTATTGAGTATGAGTTCACTTAGGGAATTATTGAAGTCTATGTCTGAGAAGGAAAGGGATGAGGCTGCTGATATGATTGCGCTTCAGAGAAAACTCAGACAGTATTAAAAACGACAGCATCGGCGTCAGGGGCTGATGGAACAAATCACATCATTCCTGAGAGAGGGGATGAGGAGGAGGCGCAAAGTGTAAAGCCTGCCACACCACCGACAAGATCACCATTATCAAGTCATTCTTCCTATTCATCACCGTCACCTGACATTGAGTTACATACTAAGGGACAAGGTGTTAATCCTACAACGCTAGGACATGGGAGTGCCACACAAATAAATGTAAGCACACCTACTGCAGAGGCAGAGCACTTCACTCCCTTTGTACTCACCAGTTTCATCTGGTACATTACCTGCCTTATGACGATGCTGGAAATGCCTTTCAGCCTCAGGTGCAGCCACAGCTAGTAGCTCCCACGCCAACCTGCCAGCATCCCAGTGTGCCTTACGTCTTTACAACAGTGGCACCTTCTCCACGACAACCTGTCGCTGCTCCACCTGCATCAAGCTTTTCAGTTCCTCACTATACTCTCATGCCTCCAGTAGCGCCAGTGCCACAAACACTGCACAGTCCTCCAGTTCCTGACATACACATTCCCTCCCTTGCAGGCACTTCTCTAAAATCATTGAACCAGCTAATAAAGCACCCAGAATACTTGATCCCTCACCACCCTTTGCATGCTGCCCCCAGTCAAAAATTCCAGACTTTGTTAATGACAATAAAAGGGAATTCGCTAACCTTAAGCTAGCTCTTGACAACCTCCTTGAACCTCATGTAGTACTAGATGAGAAATAAGTATAACATCTTGCTGGAACACTGCAAATTACCTGAAGCCCAGATGACTGGCCAGTCCTGCCGCCAGCATCCATACCTATACTCTGCAGCAATGCAAGTTCTTCAATTACAATATGGCCAACCCCATCAGTTGATGCAGAGTGAGATAGCAGCGATCCTTACAGCACCAGTGGTGAAACCAAACGATGCATGCAGCTTTCAGAGTTTTCCCCTGTGTCCACCTCTTAGTGAGCATGCTATTATCTTTGGAGGGACCCAGAGGGATAGAGTTGAACTGCTGCTCGCATGTAGATCGCTTGCTCAGTAAGCTGCCCAAGTACTTACGAGATGGCTTCATAGAGTTTATCAAAGTCAAGGCTCAGCAACAGAGACTGTCTAGTAGGTTAGTGCAACGCTACCAGTATGAAAGAGCTCCCAGCGGTTCAAAGGAGAAGAGTGCAGATAAACCAAAAAGCCAAAGCATCCCCCAGTCCTAAGGTGTCTCGGAAGAAGACCCCCCTCAAAGTCAACTGCCTTTTCTGTGGCAGCAAAGACCACTACATAAACCGATGCAGCAGTATTAAAGAGCAGTCAGTTGCTGATCTTTTTAAGTGGATTTTAGATGGGAAGCGCTGGACATATACCTGTTCCCATGCACCTGAGACCTGTAATCTAAAGAAACCTTGCAGTGACTGTGATGGTATTCACCTACAAGTGGTTCATGGTGTGGCTCAAAGTTATGCAACCGGCATATCATCAGCTACCTCTGATAGCCGTATGATAGCTCTTACCATCCATTCTTCTGAAAGTGGTGCCGGTGCGGCTGCACTACAAATCAAAGACAATAGAGACGTATGCTATGTTAGATGACAGCACAGCGCACCATGATTCTACCCATTGCCTTCCAGCAGCTCCAGCTGAAAGGTGAACCTAAAACTCGAGCCCTTCGTACAGTCCGACCAGACACTACTGACCTCAATGGCTCAAAAGTCACATTTGAAATCTCCCCAAGAGGTAACCCAGAGAAACGTTATCAGGTGCTGGGAGCATTGACAGCTTCTGGCCTTGATCTGGTGAAACAGTCATACCCAGTTCAGACTCTAAGGGGAGTTCTGCTACAGCCATTTCACAAGGTATGTCCACTGGTGCTCATAGGTTCAGATCAAGTTCATCTCATTACAGCCAAAGAACCTATTCTTCAAGGCACCAGAGGGGGACCCGTGGCAGTTTGTATAGCTCTCAGCTGGGAACTCCAAGGGGCAGAAATTAGTAGTACAGACCAAGCACCAGTGCAGCAATGTTTCTTAAAGTGCCCCTATTATGGCATTTGAAAAGTTCCTATTTTTGTTTTGGGAGTCCCCAACAACAGGTTTACATGCATGCAAGGTCAAAAAACAATTTCATTGTCTTATAATATGCATTTATTTTTACCTTATTTGCTCAACGACTCCCAAAGTCCATCAGATTGCCAGACAGAGAAACGTGATTCGTCACTCCAGAGAACACGTCTCCACTGCTCTAGAGTCCAGTGGCGGCGTGCTTTACCCCACTGCATCCAACAATTTGCATTGCACTTGGTGATGTAAGGCTTGGATGCAGCTGCTCGGCCATGGAAACCCATTCCATGAAGCTCTCTACGCACTGTTCTTGAGCTAATCTGAAGGCCACACGAAGTTTGGAGGTCTGTAGCTACTGACTCTGCAGAAAGTTGGTGACTTCTGTGCACTGTACGCCTCAGCATGCGCTGACCCCGCTCTGTGATTTTACGTGGCCTTCGTGGCTGAGTTGCTGTTGTTCCCAGTTGCTTCCACTAACTTTATAATACCACTAACAGTTGACTGTAGAATATTTAGTAGTGAGGAAATTTCACGAATGGATTTATTGCACACGTGACAACCTATCACAGTACCCCGCTTGAATTCACTGAGCTCCTGAGAGCGACCCATTCTTTCACAAATGTTTGCAGAAGCAGTCTGCATGCCTAGGTGTTTGGTTTTATACATCTGTGGCCATGGAAGTGATTGGAACACCTGAATTCAATGATTTGGAGGGCTGTTCCAATACTTTTGGCAATATAATGTATGTTACACACTACATGAAAGGTAATTTTCAAAAATCCATAATAGGGTCACTTTAATCTCCACTGCCCACCCAGATGATCTTCTCTACAGAAATGTGGAAAGGTTATGGCAACTGGATGTGCTACCCTTTCACAACGTGAAACTGACTGTCGGGTCTAGGAAAGAAAGAGGCTATGCATCTGCTTGAGTCTCAAATGCAGCAAGTCAATGTCAAGGGAGTACAACGTTTACGCCACCACTCTTCTGTGGATTCCAGTTGGGCCTGAATTTAAGGGCTCTATGCAATCTGTCCTTGCAAATCTGAGGAGCACTGAAAGGAGACTACAGAAGGACCCTGAAAATGCCTCAATCTATTCAGGAGAGATTTCCAAACTCATCGAGACAGGCTATGTAGTTATGCTCAACCGAATGGAAGCAACACAGACAAAGGAGGCATGGTACCTGCCCCATCATCTGGTGAGCCATAACAATAAGCCACGACTGGTGTTAGACTGTTCTTTCAGACACAATGGCCTGTCCTTGAACGATCAACTCCTCCCAGGTCCCACATTTGGACCATCGCTGTTAGGAGTACTCCTGAGATTCAGACAGGATCCTGTAGCAATAAGTGCAGATATTAAGGGCATGTTCCATCAGGTCCATCTATTGCTGAAGGACAGGCCTATTCTATGTTTCATTCAGACATATACGAGTGGCAGGTTCTGCCATTCGGCAAAACAAGCAGTCCATGCTGTGCCATCTTTGCTCTGAAGCACCATGCTCGCAAATCTGAAGTCAATTTGCTTTGACTTTGACTTTGTCAATCCAGGTACAACAGATAGTACACTGAAGCTTCTACATGGATAACTGTCTGACAAGCTTCCCTACTGTTCCTACAGCCAATCAAAACGTGGATCAGATATGCAGCATGTTAGCAAAAGGAGGGTTCGAAGTAGTCATCCAGTGGTCATCTTCAGATGGAAGCCCGGTTGTCAGCCACAGAGCAGTGGTTAGTGCAAAACCGTGTTGACTTTATGGAGCCCACATTAGGCCTCAAGTGGAATTGTGCAGCTGTGTAGCGTCTGGACTGACTCACGATGAATGGTTCCGTTTAATATCAGAGATGTTTTTAGCCTTTTGACATTTGCATATAAACTATGGACCTGGCTCCGGCCAGTCTGACTTTTATAGACCTTTGTTGCCTTGGCCGATGCTGAGCAGAAACGCCTCAAAGATCCTTCTGACTTCAAAAAGATCTTAATCTACTCATGTCCCCCCATGGTGGGCACGAAGGACCATGTGGCAAAAAAAAGGTAATGGGGGTAATAACTCCAACATACATAGTCACAGACATTCTCTTCATTTACCTCATAATTAAACTATTCCAGAATGTATATGATATATTCCTGTGTGTATGCATGTCCCTATGTTATACTATCCTAGGTATGATGTGCTATTTATGTTAAGGTAATTTTAAATGCTTCTGTTCAGGTGTAAGAATGTATCTCTGCTTTAATATCTTCCAGCCATATCTTTTTTGGAATCGAAATGTTCCTCTCTTTGTGCATTATTCAACGATGTGTAGTATGTTACTATAAAATGCATTATACTGTTTTTACCATTATTTGTAAAAACAACCAATTCTGACACAATCATAAAACATGCAAATTAGGTCGTAAACAGACAAAGAAAACTTTCTCCTGCCTGAAAGTTCCTACCAACGATTGGTCATTTCAGAAAAGATGGGTGTATTTTAATCTGTCCTTAAGAGACACATACACTGGATCATCTTGGCTCATCTCTTCTTGGCTCTTCCCCTGGCTAGGCAGCTCATACTTTGCCAGGCAGCGTTCTTTCCATACTAGCGCTCATTCTTCTTCTGATGAGACGGACTTCCTTCCTCATTTTCCAGCAAAACTTGCTTTCAAGTTAACCTCGTTCAAACCTCCCACGGATGACACGATCTCTGGAAGAACCCAAAGAATGCTCCAGCTCACAAACGCTCTGAGAAGCTCTACACACATGCATCCTTCTTTTATCAGCACCAAAAGTATCAATTTTATCGATCTTTAGATGCGTTTTAAGCTTATGTGCCCCTATTAAGGTGATTTTATTTGTTACTGGCTTTCAAGGTTAACTGTTTGTGAATTTGCCATTCCTTGATCTTCTCTCTCTTTCTTTCTTTACTTTTTGTTATTTTGTATATATGTATTCTTTGCTTAGTCATATGTATTCATTTATTAAAACCATTATATCCACGATTGATTTTCCCTGTTGCTGCTCACAAATCTTAGTCACTTAAGTGTTTTGATTTTTGCTACGAGCTTATATAGTACTGTTGAGTACTTTAGTTAGACTCTAATAGAACAGAAAGTTATTCTTTGTGGCCAGAAGAATAATCTTTCTTGAGAGTTGATAGGAAGAATAAACTTTCGCGATAGTGGATAAGAAGATCGTAGTGTCGGTTCGGTGGACAAACGGACCAGTCGATTTGAAATTAATTCTGTTAAAAGTTATTCTGGAAACTGATCTAGTCTATCTATATATTCATAATTAGTTATAATTCTTTGTAATTAATTATCTATATATACATGGGCTGGGTATTTCTCCTTTTGGGTGATTTAGATATTTATAATTAATCGTAACATGTTTCCCTTTTGAGCTTATTTAATTTATTAATTTGTAGTTGATTTGCTACAGCTGATACAATCGACTATTATTTTTGGCCCATTAAGCATGCAGCACTGACTATGAGAGCTGCCTACCAGGTGTTGGCGTCCCAACATGATCCACTTGGGTTCATACTACCATTCACCACCAGAGCAAAGGTGATCATCCAACAGTTGTGGGCTAAAAAGAGAGATTGGGATGACCCAGATCTACCAGCCTCCACAACTGCAGCAGAACAGCACAGTTCCCTCCATGTGCTCTGCGATTCCCTTTAAAAGACAAATGGGGCAGTGGCATATTTGGCAGTTCAAACTGTCAGTGATTAATGTTTCCTTCATAACGGCCAGATCACGGGTTGCTCCTAAGAGGCAGCAGTCGTTGGGACATGAGTCTCCGAGATCCAAGAATTAACAGACCACACATCATGGAGGTATGTTAATACGCAGGATAACCCGGCTGACGAAATAACGAGAGATAAAACCCTCCAAAGTCTGGCCGAGCCCAGTCGATGAAGTCAAGGGCCTCCATTCTTGAAACGGAGCCCAGAGCACTGGCCTAAAAGACCTGGAGTTGTACAGTCAGAAGTAGTATCCATATTGAAAGGCCTATCCTGCTACTCCATAATATCAGTTGAAACTAAGTCCAACCTCCCTGATGTTACTCAATTCAAGACCTGGCGAGAGTTGATGGAGGAAGCTTGTCAAGGGGCGGACGCATCGGACAGTGTAACTATGACTAGCAGAGAAGCAAAAGCTGTTCTGCTGAGAGCATGTCAATCTCAGAACTTCCGGGAAGAAGTAGCTACCCTTAAGGCACAGAAATTGATTCCTGTGCACAGTCGATTAGTCAACCTCGCTTTAGAGTGGGACCCCCTGACCAACATGAGATGAGTTGGGGGGCATCTAAGAAGGCTAGCGAACTCGGAACCAGAACAAATACACCCCATAGTGCTGGACCCAAGACACAAAGTAACGAAGCTCTTTATCCAAGAATTTGACGGGTGTGTGTTACATCCAGGAACCGAGAGAGTCTGTGCTGAGATACAGAGACAGTACTGTATTTTCAGAGGACGCCAGGCCGTCAGACACCATAAACACAACTGTCTGTCCTGTCAGTGATATGATTTCAATATTGATATGATCTGTCCCTCAAATGACAGATTTGCCACCAGAACGACTCCGACTGCTCTGTCCACCCTTTTACTCAACGGGTGTTGACTGCTTTGGCCCATACCTGGTCAAGATAGGAAGATGGAATGAGAAACTCTGGAGCCTGGTCTTCAAATGTCTCACAACTAGGGCAGTTCACATTGAGCTCCTTAATTTGATGGATGTAAATTCCTTCCTTCTCGCACTCCATCGGTTCATCGCCAGAAGAGGTCAATGTGAAAACGAGGCTTTTTTCAAAGAGGCTGACGTGAACTTTGTGTGTTTTTGACATAACCTTATGTGTATTTGACAATTTAAGCGCAAAAAGAGGCGAAAGAGAAATTAGTTTAATACTCATGTGACGCGCCGTCTGCCAGCTTTCAGTGCACGTGCTTCGGATGTGTACGCTCAGAAAACCATATATCAAAAGTTTAAACTGATATGCTTTTAATAATACATTTTCATACTGACGAAAGAACTGCAATTTCACATGAGCATCACCGCAATGATAATTAAAACCAAACAGTTGTTTTGTTCATTTTTGGCAGAGTATGCAGGTACAAGCTGGAAAGGGGACTGGGAGCAGCAGCTCATTTGTATTTAAAGATAAATGCACGAAAACAGCATGTTTTTCCTTCCACTCAAAAATTTACAACATGGTATAATAAATGAACTGTGGGGTGTTTTAAGCTGAAACTTCACAGACACATTCTGGGGACACCTGAGACTTATTTTACATGTTGTAAAATGGGGAATAATAGGTCCCCTTGAAATCACTCTCACCTCCTCAAGGATGAACAACTTTAAATCTTATTTTTTAAAAGTTATTATTAACTTTAACTTTATTAACTTTTTATTAAAATAATTCCTATGTTTACATTTAACTGATTGCCCAACTACATTACATAAGTGGCCCACATGCACTTACCTTGCTCTGCAAGGAGGCGATAGACTCGCTCATGAACGATTTGAAGCCTGTTTGAGTAAAAAATTTTGGGTGAACAGAATACTAAAATATAACATAATATTTGTGGATACATTATCACGCATACATTTACATATAGTGTCATATGAATTATATGCATACAGTGACTATGATCATGACAACAATGGCTATCAACCAGTTGTCCCCTGTGGGATGATGACAACGTCACAAAAACACCTTTAAGCTAAATAAAAGCTAAGGGCAAGTAAACAGTTTTTCCACTGAACATTTAGCAACTTGACTGTCACCTATCTTGATAATAACAGTGTGTCGAGTAAGTGTTGTTTTATTAGACAACTAATTTATGCAAGGCATAACTTTGTGCAAAAACAGTTTCATGGTTCTTAGGTTTTTTAATTTACTATGTGGTGATAAAGGAGTTGTGCTGCACTATGAAAATGTTCAGATGACAAGCTATGCATTTTTTAACCATTTGGGAAATATGCTTTTAATAGACTGTTTCAAGAAATGTATGATTGTTTAATAGTATATGTATGTTCCTCAGAGTGGAATGCAGCAGTATCAGATGAAATGTTATTAATGACAATGACAAGTTTTTTGTTACTCTATACAAAGGATTGTGCAGGGCAGCCAATGGACAACCTGACGTTCACAAACAGCATTCTCCTCGTAGAGGGACTGAAAGTTACAACTCAATCTTCCTATCCTGTTTTCATTTTGCTTCTTTTGGTTTATGTCTTTATTATGGTCTCCAACATTGGACTTATAATTCTGATCTCAACAGAGAAGAATCTACATCATCCTATGCATTTTCTGTTCTGTAACTTGCCACTAAATGATATACTTGGTACAACTGTTGTTTTGCCACGCTTAATGCAAGACATTTTAAGGGAAACACCACAACGCTATATCACATATGTGGAGTGTGTTTTTCAAGCTTATTTTGTGCATATATTTGCAGTAGCATGCCACTATGTGCTAATGATTATGGCCTTTGACAGATATGTAGCTATATGCAATCCACTGCGATACACAGCGATAATGACCAATAAAATGGTAGTTAAACTATCAGCATCAGCCTGGGGGCTGTCAGTATTCATGGTGTCAATTCTTTTGGGTCTCACTATACGTCTGTCTCGCTGCAGATCTAACACTGAAAACCCTTTCTGTGACAATGCCTCACTGTTTAAACTGTCATGTGAAAATGTGGTCATTAATAATGTCTTTGGAATAATTTATACTGTGATTGTTTTTACCTTCTCACTTGGGTCTGTATTTATAACGTATGGCAAGATTGCTACTGTATGCATAACCAGTAAAGACAAAGCACTCAACAGCAAAGCCATAAAAACCTGTGGCACTCATATAGCTGTTTATATAATCATGTTTGTCTCTTGTGCCAGTTTTATTTTTCTCCATCGTTTTCCTGAATACTCTGAAAGCAGGAAACTAGCTAGTATAATATTCCATATTGTACCACCAGGACTAAATCCTTTAGTATATGGTTTACAAACCAAAGAGATAAGACAAAAATGTGTAAAATTTTGGTGTAGAAAAAAGGTGAATCATTAGTTTAAATGTTTTTTTTTTTTGTTGTTGTTGTTTGATTGTTTGTTTGTTTTACAATATAACATCTAATAATATAACTCTAAACCTTACTGTATTGATTTTTTAAAAATACACACATCTTTTTCACTGAAAAACTACATATTGGAGGTATTTTATGCATGCTATTCTTATCCTTGATTGTCAGTGAGAATATTGGGGGGAAATTTAGCACTTTATCTTATATTCATTTTTAAGTATTTCTCACCCTTTATCAAGTGTCTATTCAGTAATAGTATATAATGAAAATAAGCAATTGTATTTGAACTAGAGGGCTATTTTAACTGTAGTGAATTGGGCAGATAACCACAAGGCAGTATCTATTTTGACTAAATTCCTCTCTAGAAATATTTATAAAGCAGTAGTCTCTGATAATATTTGTGTTTTTTTTTTCTTTCTAGGATGTTTAAAAAAATATTCTATAAGAATTATAAAGTAGCTTTACCACACTGATCTACTGATAAAAATGCTAATTCATTTACTATTTTATAGACCTTTTACATTAACATTTTTGAATACATAATTACTGGCAACGTACCAGTTGTAGATACCATCGTAAAAGGCAAGTGCTTTGATTAAAGCTATTCACTCATGTCTAAAACCTGACAGTTGCTTCATTTCTATGTCTTCATTACTTTCTCTGAAACATGAAACACGTGCTGCAAGTATAAATAACATCTGAACTATACAAATATACTACAGTTCTTTTAATAGCGTTTGAGCAATATTTAAACAGTAAACTGTTGACTGTCTTAATGTATGCCAGTGTGGTCTTATTGTCTTATTATTGACTTGTTAAACAAGCATTAGTGATTGCAGTAGGGTCATTCCACGTCAAATCATCCAAATTTTCCCAGCTAATTTTTTTTATGTCATAAAAAAAAAATTATAATAATCAGTTATTGAGCAAGTACATAAGACATCATCATGTCTCCGTACCTTACCCCTATTCACAACGGTAAGCTTATAAAATAATTTATAATTTGAGCTGTCAGGTCCGCTTTCGTAAATGTCATTTTGACGTAATTCATTTTTGCGTGGTTGTTACGTCCCTGTAGGTGTGTTTGTCTGTCTCTCTCTCTCTCTCTCTCTCTCTCTCTCTCTCTCTCTCTCTCTAATCACAACATTAAATTTTAACACTCTTTTCCATAATTAGAAAACTCCATATATTCCATAAATTCATAAAATGACAGGAGATCAGTGAGCAGGGGATGTCAAGCTCCTGAAAGGACAAATACTATAACCACTAGGCACCATAAAAACAGTCCACATTCTGCACTACATTAAGTGTTCTCTAGACCATACCAGAGCATTGTGTTTTATGGACTTATAGGTGAACTTTAGTGATATTAAACTGTCCCTGTATGGCAAAGAGTTTGAAAGCTAAGACACTGTTATCAATATCAAATGAACCTGCGCTTTCTTGTCTGTCAGCGCATGGTCAGTTTTTCTCTTTGCTCTGCATTGTTTTTTTCACTGCACTGAAGGCGTGAGAACAGTGTTGACAGCACCTAAATACTTTGGACAGTGATGATACTGATATATTATTTGTGATTTTTGTTGTGTATTTTGTCGAGAGAAGATTAATGCCAAGTGTTTTTAGAAGCTGGAGCACATGAAAACATAATAAAAATTTCTTACCGAAATCAGGCACGAACTTGTTTCCCAATTTAAACACGAACAAATAAATGGCTCCAAATATGTGAATGTCAAAATAAAAGTCTCTTTCTAAATCTGGAGATATTGGGGGAAATATCTGTATAAAATTTTAGTATGAATATGTTAGCCTTAAGGCTATATAAGCAGGGTTGGGAGGGTTACTTTTAAAATGTATTTCTTTACAGTTACAAATTATTTCATAAAAAAGTATTCAGTAATGTAATCCAACCACCACAAGATGAAAGTAATGTAATCTTATTACTTTTGGATTCCTTTAAGGTTACATATGTAAATAAATTCAGGTAAAAGGCAATATCAGAGTTCTTTAAAATTTAAAATAAAAACTATTAAAACTAAGCAATCGTGTCTTGTTTCACCAACTAGAGATTACACAGCCCCGTATATATATATATATATATATATATATATATAAGGCTATACAGATATCTAGTGGCTACAGTATGGAATTATTTCTTTAACGTACAAGGGAAAAAAATACTTAGGCCTATAGTTTATACACAATATTTAAAAAGTCTACACCATCTACATATTTTATTTTAAAATACATGTTGATCAAGGCCGTGATCATTCTTAATTTCACTGACTGACCCTGGGGCGTTAGAAGGTGGGAGTTCCCCTTTGTGGGGGCTCCCTTGTTAATTTCTACATTTTCCAGCTCATTTTCCGCTAGAAACTTACAACTGTTACTGTGATCATACAAGCTATGGAATTTTTAATCACAAAAAAACACTAAATTTTAGCAAACCTGATTTCCATGCTAGTCCTACCTGCGAATGTTTAAATTAGATGTTGAGTCCTAAAAAAACGTCTTCATAGCTGGAAGGCATGGTGTGCGCTATACAACTATGTTGTTTCCTTTTTCCTCTTTGAAAACAAAATAACTGTAAAATTTCCAGACATGAAAACGTTTTTCTCCGTGGGAAGCATCATAATTAATAACTTAGCTGCGTCTAAACCTGCGTCTGAGGAGAATGATTGCCCTTATGGAACAAAAATATATGGGAATATACTGCAAAAATATAATGCAATATACAAACCCGATTCCAAAAAAGTTGGGACACTGTACAAATTGTGAATAAAAAAGGAATGCAATAATTTACAAATCTCATAAACTTATATTTTATTCACAATAGAATATAAATAACATATCAAATGTTGAAAGTGAGACATTTTGAAATGTCATGCCAAATATTGGCTCATTTTGGATTTCATGAGAGCTACACATTCCAAAAAAGTTGGGACAGGTAGCAATAATAGGCCGGAAAAGTTAAATGTACATATAAGGAACAGCTGGAGGACCAATTTGCAACTTATTAGGTCAATTGGCAACATGATTGGGTATAAAAAGAGCCTCTCAGAGTGGCAGTGTCTCTCAGAAGTCAAGATGGGCAGAAGATCACCAATTCCCCCAATGCTGCGGCGAAAAATAGTGGAGCAATATCAGAAAGGAGTTTCTCAGAGAAAAATTGCAAAGAGTTTGAAGTTATCATCATCTACAGTGCATAATATCATCCAAAGATTCAGAGAATCTGGAACAATCTCTGTGCGTAAGGGTCAAGGCCAGAAAACCATACTAAGAAAAACCTAAGCCCGTGATCTTCGGGCCCTTAGACGGCACTGCATCACATACAGGAATGCTACTGTAATGGAAATCACAACATGGGCTCAGGAATACTTCCAGAAAACATTGTCGGTGAACACAATCCACCGTGCCATTCGCCGTTGCCGGCTAAAACTCTATAGGTCAAAAAAGAAGCCATATCTAAACATGATCCAGAAGCGCAGGCGTTTTCTCTGGGCCAAGGCTCATTTAAAATGGACTGTGGCAAAGTGGAAAACTGTTCTGTGGTCAGACGAATCAAAATTTGAAGTTCTTTTTGGAAAACTGGGACGCCATGTCATCCGGACTAAAGAGGACAAGGACAACCCAAGTTGTTATCAGCGCTCAGTTCAGAAGCCTGCATCTCTGATGGTATGGGGTTGCATGAGTGCGTGTGGCATGGGCAGCTTACACATCTGGAAAGGCACCATCAATGCTGAAAGGTATATCCAAGTTCTAGAACAACATATGCTCCATCCAGACGTCGTCTCTTTCAGGGAAGACCTTGCATTTTCCAACATGACAATGCCAGACCACATACTGCATCAATTACAACATCATGGCTGCGTAGAAGAAGGCTCCGGGTACTGAAATGACCAGCCTGCAGTCCAGATCTTTCACCCATAGAAAACATTTGGCGCATCATAAAGAGGAAGATGCGACAAAGAAGACCTAAGACAGCTGAGCAACTAGAAGCCTGTATTAGACAAGAATGGGACAACATTCCTATTCCTAAACTTGAGCAACTTGTCTCCTCAGTCCCCAGACGTTTGCAGACTGTTATAAAAAGAAGAGGGGATGCCACACAGTGGTAAACATGGCCTTGTCCCAACTTTTTTGAGATGTGTTGATGCCATGAAATTTAAAATCAACTTATTTTTCCCTTAAAATGATATATTTTCTCAGTTTAAACATTTGATATGTCATCTATGTTGTATTCTGAATAAAATATTGAAATTTGAAACTTCCACATCATTGTATTCTGTTTTTATTCACAATTTGTACAGTGTCCCAACTTTTTTGGAATCGGGTTTGTATTACATAATACCTTTCCATTTATGGGAAACTAGTGCTTATATTTTTCAATTTACTGCAATATTTGCATTGACCATGTATGGCTATATATTGATAACATATTTAGAAATGAAAATAGCATTACATGTAATATTAATAAAGTTTTATCCTTTATTGTGTATATATATTGCACATAAAAATGTGAGTATATGTTCACACATACACATTCACGGAATGAGTTACAGCAGATTTCTAGTTCCCGGCATGCTTTGCTTCTCACTGTTAAAGGAGAGTAAATGTTCAAATTAAGTGTTATTTCATGTGTTTTGCTCAATGTTAATATAGAGGGAGATCTGTTAGTGTTTAATGTTCTATTATTGTGGGGTGTCTGGTATGTGTGAGTTTTTGGGGTTACCATTGTGCTGATGAGTATAGCCTGTGGTGAGGTTGACGATTGGCCAAACACTTTTAAAACTATGTTATTATATTTAAAAAAGTAACAGCTGTGCTCTCTTCAGCACAGTGACAGTACTAAATACTTTAGTACATGCAGGTGTGCTAGTGCTTTTGTTAACTAGCTTGAAAATATGAAACATTATAATGTAAATAATTATAAAATATAAGAAATATATTACATTATATATTTCTCTATATTTGTGTGTTTATACTGCATGCAATATATTTATACACTTGCAGTACCATATCTGATTCTGATCACATATACTGTACATCTATATATTATAAAGTGTATTACTAAATATAAAATTACATACATTATGATATATTAGTAAATATACTGTCACATATTTTTCAATATATGAAAAGCAGCAATTCCTTATGTATTATTCTATATATTGTAATATATTAACACAATATATTATTCTGTATATTTTCAAATATACTGTTAAATCATTTAATATATTGATCATTCATATATAGGGAAATATATTTTCTTTCTATTGAATCGCATCTGCTCCCATTTATTTGTGATCACATGGCTACTTTAAACAGCTCCATTAAGGCTTTTAGCCAAAAAGAACGCACATTTAGAAAGACATTGAGAAAGAGGACACAGATATGACAATAAATATAAAATAGGCCACTGTTAATTTATTGCTCAGTGTTATTTCAGGGTTTTGATCTTCTCAACTGAGAAAGCACATCTTGTATTTTTTTGTATTATAATGACTATTTAATATTACCTCTAAACTTTGACTAAGCTATTGTCATGTCTGGTTTTGGTTTTGTCCATGTTTCAAGTCGTCTTTGTTTATTTTGTATTTTGTTCATTTTGATATGTCATGTCTGTTTTTGGTTTTGTTTCAAGTCAAGTCTTTGTTTATTTTGTATTTTGTTTGTCTGAATAAACTGCACTTGGGATCTTCAGTGGAATTTATTACAGGTATGTTGCATATTAATTTTATTTTTTGTGTATTTTGTGCTACTCCATAATTATGTTCTAGTTGAGGTTATTTGTAGCATAGGTAGGGTCCAAACATAAACTCAATCCTAGGGGGCCCCAGCCCTCTAAGTCCTGCCCTGATGACACCAAATAAGGGAGATTTTCCTTTGGGATGATTACAGCATCATAGAAACACCTTTGAAAAACATATTTAAAAGTGAGGGCAAATAATTTTTTCTTCAGAGAAGTACATGTTATACGTTTTAACTAGTTAATGTTTATGTTACATAACATAGTTGCCTTCTATTCTTTTCCACACAATCTGTGTAGCAATAAACCATTTTGACTCGTAATAGTGGAACACGTCTGAAGTAAGTATATTGTTTTATTTGACAGCTACCAGTTGTTACATACTTTACACTTTGTGAGCACTTTGTGTTATTTATTTGTTTTATGATTACTTCAAGTTGAAATGCTATTAATGAAATGCTAGGTCTGGTTGTTTCTTACTCCTTAGATTTTGTGAACACCTGAGAATGGACAACCTGACATTCAGACACAGCATTCTCCTCATAGAGGGACTGAAAGTTACACCTCAGTCCTCCTATCCAGTTTTCATACTGCTCTTCCTGGCTTATGTCTTTACTATGGTATCTAACTTTGGACTTGTAGTTCTGATCTCAACGGAAAAGAATCTTCATCATCCTATGCATTTTCTTTTTTGTAACTTGCCACTGAACGATATGCTAGGGACCACTGTCATTTTGCCACGCTTAATGCAAGACATTTTAAAGGAACCCTCAGAGCGATATATCACATATGTGGATTGTGTTACTCAAGCATATTTTGTACATGTATTTATAGCAGCATGCCACTATGTGCTGATAATCATGGCCTTTGACAGATATGTGGCTATATGTAATCCACTTAGATATTCAGCTATAATGACCAATAAGATGGTACTTAAACTAACAGCATTTGCTTGGGGCCTGTCCATTCTTTTGGTGACAATTATGTTAGGTCTCACTGTACGCCTTTCTCACTGCAGATCTAATATTGAAAACCCTTTCTGTGACAGTGCCTCACTGTTTAAACTGTCCTGTGAGAGTGTGGTCATAAATAATGTATATGGAATTGTTTATACTGTGGCTGTACTGTGCTTTTCATCAGTATCGATATTTATAACATATGTCAAGATTGCTGTTGTATGCAAAAGTAGCAAAAGCAAAGCACTAAACAGCAAAGCCATAAAAACCTGTAGTACTCATTTAGCTGTTTATTTAGTCATGTTTTTTTCTGGAGCTATCATGACATTTCTCCACCGTTTTCCTGAATACTCTGACAACAGGAAATTAGCTAGTATAATGTTCCACATTGTACCACCAGGATTAAATCCCTTAGTATATGGTATACAAACCAAAGAGATAAGACAAAAAATAGCTAAACTTTGGTGGGGAAAAAAAGTTATTTCTTTGTAAAAAAAAAAAAAAAAAAAAATTCTTAGTTTTTAAGAATAATGGGGGGGGGATTCTCATAAAGAAAATACAGTATATGGTCAAAAACATTGGTTTTGACAGAAATTGTACAATTATTAGCAGACATTACATTTATTTAAGCAAATCAGAAAGCTATATTTATTCAGAACTTTGTTTCCCCTCACCAATGATTATCTGCTTATATTTATTTATCAGTCTAAAATGGTCTCACTATACTTTGTGCTAATCAGATCACTCATCACCACATAGATCTTGTGAGGTTTTAAGTCTTTGGTACATCTTAAAAGGTTCATGCTTTTTTTTTTCCTAATTAAGCCTTTTTTCTTCTCACTGCAAGGTATTACAACATAATTAATGTCCTGTTTCAAGGAATTTGTATCTCCTGAATTTCTCCATCATCTGAAAGATCACATAGCTTGCATCTTAGTCCAAACCAAAATCGCCCAACTCAAAACTTGGATAAAAGATAAAAAGACTAAGATAAAAATCTCTGAATAGGTTAGTGGGAAAACAATGTGGAGAAGAAAGTAATGAAATGAATGTGTCAAATGTAAAGTGTTTGAATGATCATTGTAAACAATAACATGTTCATATTGTTCAAAGCTACACGGTGCATCTCAATCAGCTCCCTAGCTCGCTAGGTCCTGAATCAGAGTGCACAGAGTGCACAAATTTGTGCACTGGTAGGACCCTGGCTCACTACACATTGGGACACTGATGACTATTTCCAGCGACATAACAATGTCCTCATTATACAACATCACTACTGGTATTTATAAACGAGCAGAACTGAAGAACTATCTTTCCAACATTATTTTTTTAACGTTATTTAAAGTACATTATGATAAATACTTTGCTTGTTACATATAGCTGCAACATTTCAACAGTAAATAAACTATAAATGTTAGCTATATTATGTTTACTACCTGTCTAGTGATGTATGTTTATGCTGAAATATAAATGGTTTGATTTTTCAAAACATCTTTTGTGTGTCATTATGTGTGGTGACTTGGCTCATGTGATTTATGTTTTGTGTTTCATAACTTCTGTTAAAGCCGGGGTTCCTTTTCAGTCGGTCACGTTCGCCATATGTGTTTAAAGTCACAGTTCTGGCCCTCGGCCAGACGATGTCCACCTTGGTGGTCCAGAAGTGTCCCCTGGTGAACCTTGCGGAGCTGCGAGAGGTCGTCAAAGTACGCTTTCTCGATGCTCCCATCTCTCAAGGTGGCCTTTTTGGCGACACTGTCGAAAGCTGTGCCCAGCAGTTCTCCGCAGTTCAGAAGCAGGCAAAGGCAAACAAGAGCTTGCCCCGACGTGCTATTAGAGTTACCTGTGGGCTGCCCCTCAGTCTGCTTGTTGCCAAGGGCGTCAGTCTCCTGTGGCCCCCCGCAGGAAGATGGCGTCACCCCGCCTCCTCCGGGGGAAGAGCAGCTCCGTCCATCTCCAGGTCACCCGTCTCAGGAGTGTTTTTTCACCGACCGCTTGGCGGCTGAGATGGGTGACCCGGAGATGGATGGAGCTGCTCTTCCCCCGGAGGAGGCGGGGTGGAGAATCTTTTGTCGAACTTCTGTTCCGCTCCTGGCGCCACAGCCAGCAGTACCTAAAATTCTCAGCTAGAGCAATTTCTTCTAGCTCTGGGTCCCAAGAGGGTGCGGTTGGCGGTGTGCGACGCTATGCCTTGCCACCCTCAGCCCCCTCTTCTATCGCCAGTGTGCAGCAGCGTGCGCTTCGAGGACGCAACTAGCCTTCTCACGCATCCCCTGCCCAATGTTGGAAGCAGGTAAGTGTTGCACTGCACACTCAGACCCCACTTCGGGCCATTATGCCGTCTGAGTCGGGTCCCTGCATTCCACCTCGCTGCCCCACCGTGGGTACATCTGTGGTTCCGTTGGCCCAGCTGGTACGGTCGCTGGGAGCCTGGCTAGCGCTTCCCAGCCCGTCCCACTGGCTCATCCGCACCATCAGACTCGGCTATGCGATTCAGTTCACCCGGCGTCCCCCCAAGTTCAGGGGCATTCAGTTCACCTCTGTGTTGAACGAGAGTGCTCCTGTGTTAGAGGCGGAGATCGCAGTCCTACAGGCAAAGGATGCAATAGAGCCGGTTCCTCCAGCCGAAATAAGGGCAGGGATTTCAGCCCGTACTTCATTGTACCCAAGACAGGCGGTGGGTTACGGCCGATCTTAGACCTGCAAGTTTTGAATCAGTCCCTGCTCAGGCTGCCATTCAGAATGTTGATGCAGAATGCATCTTCGGATGCATCCGTCCCCAAGATTGGTTTGCAGCGATCGACCTGAAGTACGCGTACTTTCATGTCTCGATTTTCCCTCGACACAGACTGTGCGTTCAAGGGACAGGCATATCAGTACAAAGTCCTACCCTTCGGGCACCTCAGCCAGTTGGGTTTTCAGGTCAACTGGGAAAAGAGCAAACTCTCCCCGTGCAGAGGATCACTTTTCTCGATATGGAGTTGGATTCGGTCAACCTAACAGCGCACCTCACAGAGGAGTGTGTTCAGTCGGTGTTGAACTGCTTGAATTTGTTCAAATGCAGGACGACGGCCCCACTGAAACTTTTTCAGAGGCTCCTGGGGCATACGGCTTTGGGAAAGAGGTCCTAGCCATGGAAGGACCTCTGAGGGCAGTCCCCTCCGGGGAGAAACGATCAATGTCGTTTTTTCCGCGGAGCCCTCTGGAAATTGATGTGGTAATTTCGCTGTCCAGTACACTTCAGGCCACATCAATTTCCAGCGAACGCGCGCTGCTTTGTCCGCCCCAAAGGGTTTTGGCCGGGCAGTGACTGCGTCTGCACACCGAAAATCGTTCTCAACCTCTCCCTGCCGGTCAGCCACTTCAGGGGATCGGGAACGATACTCGAAGAACACCCGAAGTCAGCCTCGAGAGTAGATTAGTAGATTTTCTCCTAGTAGATTATCTCAGTGCATGGTTATGCCTTCCGAATATATCTGCATGGGCCCTGCGGACTGTAGAAAAGGAGTACAGACTGCAGTTTGGTCACTGCCCACCAAAATTCAATGGGGTGGTCTGGACTGTAGTGGTCCCAGAGCGGGCTCAGGTAATGGAACAAGAAGTACACTCTCTGTTGGTAAAGGAGGCCATAGAACGTGTTCCTCCGCCAGACAGGGAGTGTGGGATCTACAGCCTGTACTTTATAGTTCCCAAGAAGGATGGGGGTTGCGTCCAATTTTAGATTTGAGACATTTGAACCGGTCTCTGAGGAGGTTCAGGTTCAAAATGCTCACTATCCCAATTATCATGAATCAAATCAGGTCCGAGGACTGGTTTGTCACGACAGATCTAAAAGACACATACTTCCACGTGTCCATCAGTCCTTCTCACAGGAAGTTCCTGAGGTTCGCTTTCGGGGGCGAAGCGTTCCAATATCGGGTTCTTCCGTTCGGCCTAGCTCTTTCCCCTCGCACATTCACCAAGTGCATGGATGCAGCTCTGGCTCCCCTAAGACTCCAGGGCATCCGTGTACTGAACTACATAGATGACTGGCTCATATTGGCCCAGTCACGAGAAATGGCAGTTCAGCATCGAGATGTCGTCCTTGGCCACATTCAGAGCTTGGGGTTAAGACTTAACATGAAAAAAAAATGTTGACACCTTCCCAGAAAACCACGTTCCTGGGAGTGGTATGGGACTCGACTACAATGCGGGCACAAATGTCTCCTGCAAGTATTGAGTCCATACTGGCGACTTAATGTTGAGAATGTTGAAAAAATATTGAATGTTTGTTAAAGCATTATCATGTTTGCAGTCATGCTCAAATTTGTGAAAACAGCTCTCTTGTTCTTGTGATATTGGTTAATTATATCACGTCATAAATCCAGATCTCATACAAGAACTTTTTGCAACAATATCTTGAATTTTGTGAGCATTTGTATTCATTTTTTGTATTAATTAAATAAATCAAATTAGAAATAAGTTATTGATTGCACCTGATGTAATTTCACTTTTTTTAATGTTTTTACTCTACAGTTGTGCAGTTTTGGGGGATATATGGCATTTTTAAAATGTATTTGCTGAAATTAGTAATGATATTTATATACGAGTATATTTGGAATAGCAACATTTTATGTAAAATTCACACTAAAGAAGATCTACATTTCTCAGTTTTATTCATGGTGAAAACATGAATGTGCATAGTTTAGTGGAAAATTGCTGCCATCTACTGGAAAACAAACACTTTTGCTAGTTTGTGCATGAATGCTAGATGCAAATACTCTTGCTATTTGTGTTTAGGCTGTAATGTGGCATAGGTGCTATTTTTGTATAGTTTAACCATCATCAGCCTTTTTTTAAAATAATATAATGAACACAATGATGGGGTAGAATGGGCTGTGATAATCAATCAATCAATCAAAACTTTATTACAGACTCAGGGTCCAATTTTTAAAATTATAATATAATACGTATATACAGTTCAAGGTAAAAAATCGAACCGTACCCGGCACGCGCTTGCACCGTGGTTCATCTCAAATCTGATGACACATCTATAATATGGTTTCTTGAAAATAACAACGTGTAAAACAGACAGACAGAGTTAGGCTAATGTATGTTTCTGTTGATGGATACACATTCTGGCTTCCCAATACATTACAACAACAGCGATGATCAAAAAGCGTGGACAAAACAGTCACTCTTGTATGCGAGCTCCGTAGCCTATGCTCGCACGTGACTCACTCAGTCATTAACGCCGTCCTCACCCAGGTGCTGATAGCGCGCGAGCGCAGGTGAGACCTGAACAGCACATGTTGTGTTTAAACTAAACTCATTTAAGCCTTGCCAATCTAAACATTCAAGAGCAAGACGCAAAAGAGAACTCGCGCACGGTGAGAGAAGATGTGGATGTGTGTGTGTGCACTCATCTGAAGCCGCGCATATGGCGCGTCGCAGATATTGCGCAAATATTGTGTTCTCTTTCAAGTCTTGCGCTTGAACGGACAAATTCACACAAAAAATGTCAACATGCCCGTCTTGGTGAGTAATCCTAGCGAACATAGTAGGTTTATGTCTTAAGTAAAACGTAAACAGTCGATAAAGACGTGTGTTCAAGTGTAATAGTATGTACTGGATTTGTGCATTATGTCTTAAAGGGAAAGAAGCCTATTCATGCTCTGTGTTTTTAATGTTAATCAAACAACAAATGACTAAGAAATCTCTCACTGCTCTTGACTGAATAGCTTTTGTAACTTCGATAATGATTGATCTTTATTTAATTTATACAGTGAAGATTATAATATGCAATGTTATTTTATATTTGATTATTTTATTCAATTTCTGTACCTGAAAAAACCTGAAAAGCACTGTTTATATTATATGCATCTTTGCTCTATTGTATGTAGTTTGCTGTTGCTTGTAGTTTGATTATTTGTTCTTATTTTGTTTATTTCCTTGAACATAGCACACACCGAACCGTACTGAAACCGTAAACCATGATACAAACCGAACTGTGAGTAATTTGAGCCGTTCCACCCCTAATATATATATATAATTATGTATACACTGAACAAAATTATAAACAACACTTTTGTTTTTGCCCCCATTTTTCATGAGATGAACTCAAAGATCTAAGACTTTTTCTATGTACACAAAAGGCCTATTTCTCTCAAATATTGTTCACAAATCTGTCTAAATCTGTGTTAGTGAGCACTTCTCCTTTGCCGAGATAATCCATCCACCTCACAGGTGTGGCATATCAAGATGCTGATTATTGCACAGGTGTGCCTTAGGCTGGCCACAATAAAAGGCCACTCTAAAATGTGCAGTTTTACTGTATTGGGGGGGTCCGGGGGGGTCCGAAAACCAGCCAGTGTCTGGTGTGACCGCCATTTGCCTCACGCAGTGCCAGAGGTGGAAGTAACAAATTACAACTACTCACGTTACTTTAATTAAGTAGTTTTTTCGTTTTTCTGTACTTTTAGTATATTTTTAAGTCTGTAATTTTACTTGTACTTAAGTATAAATTAAGCTGAGTAATGTACTTTGCTACTTTTAAAATCACAATTCGTTACTGAGTAGCCTACGCCTAAAATTGAATTAAAATTAAAATTCAACCTTTGACCGGCATTTCGGTAGCCAATAGAAATATCCGATCGCGGGCCAATAAAAACACTTATATTTGGTTTGGAAAAAAAGCCCGGTTCTGGAGAGCTGATGATCACAATCGCGGGCAGCGGACACAGTGAAGGAGCTTAGTGTCGTTCATGGATATGGAGATTCAAGACTCTGAATACATTGAAAATGAAGAAATACCCGAGGACGAGTGCCCATGGCCGCACCTGGAGGAGTTGTTCACGTTCAAAGGGAGGAAAGGAGACAGCGTGCTAATGCAGTGCAAACTTTGTATGCCATCTGCGGTGATTTCGGCTTACAAGAATTCAGCCTCTAATCTCAAAAAACACATTATGGTAAGAAGACTTATAGCTATATTTGTATTATGTTGTTTTCATTTTTTAATGTTAGGTAGGCCTGTCGCGATAATTTGACTTACAATATCGCTTGAAACATGAGCTTCAGCGTTATCCAGGTGATGAGTTGGTTGACACATTGTTTCATTCATAGTATGCATATTATGAACGGTTTAATGATGACTCTCTCATAAAGACAGATCCTTGCCGCCACCCACTGGCGTAACAATGTAACTGTACTGATTGACAGCTTGTGTAGCGTGCGCAGAGACGTGCCAATAAATGCTGATAACTTTTGAAATATTAGTTCAGTCAGATTGTTATAAATGTTATAAAATACTGTTATAAATATAATAACAGCCCAATGAGCTTATTTATGTAGCATCATGATAATAAATATAATAATAATAATAATAATAATGAGACCATTTTTGAAACTTGATTACCATAAAAAATAGCAGGAAATAATATGAAAGAATCTATAATTTCCTTTGTATAATTTCTCTGTTATCTTTCCAGAAGAAACATCCATCAAAGATTTATCAGTATGATGACATTGTGACAGCAGCATGTCGTCAATGGAAGACCACAGCCACACTAAACAAGATCTCATCAAGTAAGCAAGCCAAGTTGCCAGATGTGATGTTAGCAGTTGCAGGCAAACGTGTCCCTCAAGCAACTGTCGACAATCTTATCATCAATTTCATATGTGAAAGTGTACAGCCATTTGCAGTGGTTGAACAGCCAGCTTTCAAAGAATTAACTACACTGCAACCTCAAGCAAAAGTCATCTCCAGATCCACCGTCCGTACCAGAATCTGTGATGCTGCTGATGACACGAAGAAGACTATGATTGCAGAATTGGGTAAAGCCAAATTTGTTACAACCACCACAGATTGTTGGTCATTAGCATTAGCATGCAAAAGATTAAGAGGGTCTCACACATTTGACGTGATTGCTGGTGCTCTTGATGATGTCCATTGCCAATACAAGATTAGAGACAAAGTTGTAAGGACCATAACCGATAGTGGATCCAACTTCCTCGAAGTTTTCCATGTGTTTGGAACACAGAATACTGCAGAGGTAGATGATGATAAAGCAGACTTGGATGCTCTTGATGCAGGTGAACATATTGAATATCATGATGTAAGTGCGATCCTTGATGAAGACTCTGGTATGGAATATCAACTACCCCCTCAGCAACGATGTGCATGTCACTTGCTAAATCTTGTGGCAACAACAGATGCTTGCAGAATCCATGAATGACACCTACAAGAAGGCTTTCCGTGCAACTTTTGCAAAATGCCAGGGAATTTGGAACAAAACTGGGCGATCTCACTTGGCTAGTGAAGTTGTAGAGGACAAGTGTGGGATACAGCTCATTCGCCCCAATGCAACACGGTGGAATTCCACCTGTCTTGCCACTGAAAGGATAATACGCATCATTGATGAGAAAGGAGAAGATGCCATTAGGAGTGTACGTGACGAACTCAAGGTGAAAATGTGAGTAATATTAGATGCCATGTATGCAGTCTTTCCCTGGTCATGATATGGCTTAGTTGTTTGTCACAAACATGAACCAGTGCTACATTTTTCTATATATCCTAATTATTTGTAAACAAACATCTATTCATTACTTCAATGAGCTCATTGTTTCTGGTTTAAATTAATACATTATTTAAATTAATACATTATTAGCTAACTGTGTGATTTGTATATGTACATTTCTGAAATACATAACTTAGACACAGTCACCTCTGATAACAGATCACTCTAAACTGTAATGTTGACATGCATTTTCTGTAAAGCTGCTTTGAAATGATATATATTGTGAAAAGTGCTATGCAAATAAATATGAATTGAATTGAATAAACATTTTATGTTCCAGGTTGAGTCCTGCAGAAATTGCATTCCTCCGGGAGTATTGCATCACCATGAAGCCACTGCTGAAAGCCTCAAACATCCTCCAGTCAGAGTCCAGTGTCTACATGGGATGGCTGCTGCCAGTAATCCACCAGCTTCTATCCAAACTCAACAGGCTGGAGACATCAAGCAAGACCTGCACGCCACTCATCAGAGCCCTGCAAAATGGCCTGCAGAAGCGTTTCGGACAGATAATGGAGGATCCAGAGTTGGCTGCTGCTGCAGTCCTCTTACCCAAGTTCAAGACCTCTTGGACTGACAGAGCAGATGTTATAGAGGCTGGTAATTTGAAATTTACATGATCTCATTTGTTTGTTTACTGCACGCCTGTATAAGCGTGTATGCTTTATTACATCACAGTCATGGCAGAAAGTTTGTAACCAGGCTGCTTTGGGCCTCCATTGACTTCCATAGAAGTCAAGATGAGATGCTTGGGGTTAAGACTAAACTCCGAAAAGAGTGTACTTTCTCCACTACAGAGAATCACTTTTCTAGGAATGAGATGGCACGTCTGCTCATATTGAGTCAATTCTTTCAGCCATAGGCAAGATCCGACAAGACCAAGCCATCATTGTGAAGCAGGTTCAGACCACGTGTAACCACACCAGCCCAGGACCTCCACATCCAGCATCTTCACCTCCAAGATCGCCTGAGACCAGCCACTCGTATTACAATTTGAAGTAATTTATTACTTCAGTTGTAACTCGTGTTACAATTGAAGTAACACAATTACTTCAATTTACTTCAATTTATGTGAACATTTTTGAATACCCACACTTAAATGAGCTAAATCACAACAGAAGATACTTAAAGGGATAGTCCACCCAAAAATGAAAATTCTGTCATCATTTACTCAACCTCAGGTTGTTCCAAACCTGTATAAATTTCTTTGTACTGCTGAATGCAAAGGAATGCAAAGGAAGATATTTTGAAGAAAGTTTGTAACCAGGCTGCTTTGGGCCAACATTGACTTCCATAGTATTTTTTTTTTTCCTTCTATGGAAGTCAATGGGGGCCCAAAGCAGATCCAGCCACTCGATCCACAACGCTGACATCAGCAAACCACTCTCCCACACGACGCCATACACGCTGTCTGCCATCTGCCCTGTACAGTGAAAACCGGGATTCATCCGTGAAGAGAACATCTCTCCAAAGTTCCAGACGCCATCGAATGTGAGCATTTGCCCACTCAAGTCGGTTACGACGATGAACTGCAGTCAGGTCGAGACCCCGATGAGGACGACGAGCATGCAGATGAGCTTCCCTGAGACGGTTTCTGACAGTTTATGCAGAAATTCTTTGGTTATGCAAACCGATTATTGCAGTAGCTGTCTGGGTGGCTGGTCTCAGACGATCTTGGAGGTGAAGATGCTGGATGTGGAGGTCCTGGGCTGGTGTGGTTACACGTGGTCTGCAGTTGTGAGGCCGGTTGGATGTACTGCCAAATTCTTTGAAACGCCTTTAGAGACGGCTTATGGTAAAGAAATGAACATTCAATTCACGGGCAACAGCTCTGGTGGACGTTCCTGCAATAAGCATGCCAATTGCACACTCCCTCAAAACTTGCAACATCTGTGGCATTGTGCTGTGTGATAAAACTGCACATTTTAGAGTGGCCTTTTATTGTGGCCAGCCTAAGGCACACCTGTGCAATAATCATGCTGTCTAATCGGCATCTTGATATGCCACACCTGTGAGGTGGATGGATTATCTCGGCAAAGGAGAAGTGCTCACTAACACAGATTTAGACAGATTTGTGAACAATATTTGAGAGAAATAGGCCTTTTGTGTACATAGAAAAAGTCTTTGATCTTTGAGTTCAGCTCATGAAAAATGGGGGCAAAAACAAAAGAGTTGCGTTTATAATTTTGTTCAGTGTATATATACATCAATGTGTTACAAAAATACAACAGTACCAGTGTTTCCACAACTTAAGACTGATAACGTGTAGTACTAAACCTTGATACAAGGGGCACCAGGTAAAATCTTGCCAAGGGCAGCAAATTGGTAAGGGCCAGGCTCTGAGTAAGGGCTCAGGTGTTGGAGCAGGAAGTGCAGTCTCTTTTTGGCCATAGAATGTGTTCCTCTTCCAGAGAGAGACTCCAGGTTTTTTACAGCCAGTACTGCATAGTTCTGAAGAAGGATCGGGGATTGCCTCCAATCTTGTTTCTGTGTCATATAAACTGCACTCTGCGGACTTACAGGTTCAAAATTTTATTGCTGAACTTATTGTGTTGCAAATCAAGGACTGGTTTGTTACAATAGATTTGAAGATGCTAACATTCCATCATTCTTTAACATAGGAAGTTCATCATGTTCACTTTCAGTGATGAAGCTAACCAATATTGAGTTCTTCCGTTCTGCCTAGCCTTGTCACCTCACACCTTTAAGTTCATGGATGCAGCCTGGCTCTGTTCTGATATCAGGGCATTCGTGTACTCAATTATTTCGCCAACTCGTTGATTCTAGATAAGTCTGAAGAGATGGCGGTTTGGCATCGCGATGTTGTCCTCGCTCTCATGAGATGCTTGGGGTTAAGACTAAACTCCGAAAAGAGTGTACTTTCTCCACTATAGAGAATCACTTTTCTAGGAATGAGATGGCACGTCTGCTCATATTGAGTCAATTCTTTCAGCCATAGACAAGATCCAACTAGACCAAGCCATCATTGTGAAGCAGTTTCAGAGACTCTTGGGACCCATGGAAGCTGCATCCAACATGATTCATTTGGCCTTTTTTTAACCGAGGCTGAGGCTATGCCTGTACATATTTACCCCGATTGCTCCCAGGAGTTCTAGAGATAGGTTTGGCCCCTGAGGGGGATCAATTCTTGAACTGGCCTCTCAACTAAGGTTGTTGAGACCATCCTAAAACTGTAGAGCTCCCTCCTTGAGGAAACTGTACGCCTTAAAGTGGAGATCCTTGGAGATCTCTTTGGAGATTTACTTTATGTGGCAGAGAGCATCAGTTGGATTTAGTCAACTTTTAGTCCAATTCTTATGTTGTTTTTGTTATTTTGTTCTGTTTAGTCATTTTTTCTATACATTTTACCAGAGACAAACTCCTTAACATTAGGCAACACATACCAGATGTTTTTTGACTATTCAGACGTTTTGTTGGACATTCTAGTTAGAGGGGCAGCGGTGCTGCTCAAATGCGCGGTCAGACGCAGATGGGGGAAATGATCTGGCACTGGTTAAGCTCTGCGAACGCGGGTTCCGATCCCCGCTCCCAAGTATATGAGTTAAGAGATTGTTTATACCGAGCGTTGTGAGCCCGCTGCACCTGATAAAAAAAAAAAAGGTTGAATTTATATGTATTTGTTAACTCTAAACCTACTCTGAAACTTTGTTCAACTAGCACAGTGCATCAACTAGCTTAATGTTAACAGATACAACTTTTGATCTTAAAAAATGTAGTAGTGAATGTTGACGTTAACATTAACTAATAATAATAAATGCTGTAGATGTAACGGTCTCGTTCTGTTTTGTTTTTTTCATGAAAACCTTTTATCCGTTAGTTTACACAACAACAGCATTTTGGGGGCCTAAAAATGCAAACTTTTGAAAACAGGTTTCAAAGCGCAAGTTTTTGAATATGATACCATTACCATCTCCATGTAAACAACAAAGACGTGAATTTGAGAAAATGGTGATGTCAAGCGCATGTGTATTGCGTGTTCAGTCTGTAGGCACTGTGAATCTTCAGTATAGATTCACAAATGCACAGGAAGCGATTCACAAATAAATGTCAGTTGTGTTCGTGACAAAACACATTTGTAAATATTTTTTAGTGATGTTTTATTAAATATTTATATTTTATTCATTTGTGAATTGTATTCATTTTTGTGAAAGCCTTTACATTTATTTGTGGATCTTAATCTATTTATTTGTGAATTTGATTAATTTTTGTGAATCTCTTTACATTTATTTGTGAATCTCAATCTGTTTATTTGGAATTTGGAATGCAACAATTCTAGCCCCATAGATCCTGCATCTACTCATCCCTGCTGCAACCATTTGTGGCAACAATAAAAACTATTAATAAATAATAATTAAAACATTTTATGTTTGGCAATCCAGGCACATCCAGTGTAAAAACTACAGTGTTGTTTGATATTCAACTATCAACTCACTTATAACATTCCTGTTTGTTCATATAATGCTTGAAAAGAGTTTGTTTAGTCCTTCTGTATTGGTGGTTTAATCTTGCGTATACAGTATGTGTTTGGCAGCTTGTAAGGAAAGAAGAGAGTGATACAAATTCATGGTATATCCTTATAATAATCTTCTGCTAATCCTCATGTCACTGTCCTCAGTTAAAACCAGCTCAGTCATATTCAAAGATCATTTGAAATAATACTGGATATGCGATTCTTTAAATGGTATATTTGTAAGTGTAATATTTCCTCATGAAATGAACATTAGTTGCTTTTTATGTAACTATTGCATTATAAATTTGCATTTATATAATTATTGCAGCAAAATTCCAAATGAAGCATATGGTTTTAACAATCCAAAAGCATATTAGAAATTATATCTGAAATCACTTTGACAATTTTTATTATTGGAGTAATGGATAAAAATATAATATCCTACATGGAAAAACAAGCAATCAAACAAAATTATCATGTTATTACAAATAGTGTTCTGTTGATTTCTTGCACTACTGAAAATAAAATGGAGTAAAAAATAAATGTTCAGTTTTGTTTTCAGAAGTGGAAAAGGACTGTATTATATAGCATCTGCCTAATTAGAATAATTCAAACGAATGATTCAGTCTATATTAATTACATAAATGAAACAAGAATGAGATCCATGTAAAAGTAATAATCAACTGAATGTTTTAAATACACAATAACCAGGTGTATATAATTATCAATAAATCCAATTAGCTTCAGTCTCATATATTGTAACTAGTTGAATTTTGCTTGTTCCACACATATTAATACGTTTTAATGGATTAAATGGAATTGTTTTCACAATGAACATATTTATGAAAATTCTAAGCAACAGAAGGAACTGTTTTCCTGGAGGTTTTAGAAGCAATAGTGCATCTACAAAACGCTCTCTTCATTGCATCTTGCAGTTCTTTATTCCTCAAGCTGTAAATTATGGGGTTCAACAGGGGTGTGAGCACAGAGTACAGGACAGCGATGACTATACGAACATCTGGGTCAAATCTAGCTACTCGATATGAGATATACACAAAGGTGGCTGAAACATACGAGACAAACACCACTATCAGGTGGGACACACAAGTAGCCACAACTTTGAGCTTCTGTGCCTTGCTCATTTTTCTCATAGCTTTGCCAATACAGACATACGATATAAAGATGAAAAGGAATGTACCGATAAGTGCAATGAGGGCATTTGTTAGGGACAAAATACCATTCCTGGTGGTGTCTACACAGGCAAGGCTCACTACTGAGGAGTGATCGCAGAACATGTGCCTAACAATATTGGGCCCGCAGTAAGGCAGCAGAGATGCCCAAATAGCTGGGGGCAGCACTGTAATGACCCCAAAACCCCAAGCAGCAAAAATCAATAGAATACAGAGCCGCCTGGTCATGATAGTCGTGTACATTAGGGGGTTACAGATCGCTACGTACCGGTCAAATGCCATCACAGTCAGCAAAGCACGCCCTGTCACTCCAATTGAGAGAACAAAGTACATCTGTACAAAGCATCCTGTTTTGGAAATTGTCTTGACCTCAGTCAGGAACACTGACATCATTTTGGGAATGGTCACTGACGTGTACACAATATCAGGAGTGTACATAGGAGTGTTGAGCTTGGGGTCGGTTCTAACAAGGTAAATGATCATGCCGTTTCCACTCAGGACAATAACATAGACAGTGAAGAAAATGGGAATCACATATCTTTCCTTAAGTCCATCGAGGATGAAATATTCCACAGGCCCACTGGTGTTCATTGTGCTGATATGCAAGCATGCAGATCCTGACCTGGTCAAGGAAATATATGTAGAAAATAACAGTAAAACAAAACAAAAAAAAATTTCCTCAATGTGCAACTTATGCTGTGTGTTGGGGATTCCTCATTATCTAAAGTACATACCGTTTTAAGCTACACCTAGTCTTTAAAGTATATGAACCGACTAAAAATTAAAAAGATGCCTTTTACGGTACACTGTTTAGTAGTTCTATTAATAAATCAGAGTATATATTAAATATTATTATATTATATATTGCTATTAATAAATAATATTATTCTTTAGACGTCATTTAAACGTGCCATCAAAGTTCCGATTTTTTACTGCATAAAAAAAGAGATTAGATAGAATTTAGATATTAAAAATATCTGACAATTTCTGGATATGTAGAGAAATTGAACTAACCTTACAATAAAGAATGAAGTAAAATGTAGTGAGTACTATACATTATTCATAACAATTCATAACAATTAACGTTAACAATTAACAATTCAATTCTGTAGCTTAGTTGAGTCTCTAACAGTTGAGAGTCAGTATGGGTCAGCGTTGTCACTCTGACATCTTCCTATGTGACAAACATTAAACACAGAAGGGGCTTTAAATGCGCTCATTTTCAAGGAGGAAAAACACATTGTGTGTGTGTGTGTGTGTGTGTGTGTGTGTGTGTGTGTGTGTGTGTCTATTATTTACACTTTCCATTTAATGCCTAAATGATGTTGTGTATTTTATATCCTTGGCAACAACTCTCATGGTGCATCATAAAGAGTAGCTGAGTATGATGGTTTATTTTTGTTGGATTCATGAATATATTCAGATTATATTATTATTATTATCGTCATCATCATTATAAGCTGAAAATGTTTTAAAGATATATGCAAATAATATATAGGAAACTTATATAAACTTATATATATACTTTTATATATATATATATATATATATATATATTCTTTGTCTTAATGCCCTAGTCCTAGTGGTGGTGGTTAAGGTATTCCCTGTTATCTTTAAAGCTCTCTGAGCAGTCTTATTTTATTTCTTTTAAAGAAAAAAGTGATTGAAACAACAAAACTGTACTTTGCTTAACTACAATGTGCAATTGTTAGTAATAACAGTAAATTATGCATAATTACAAGTAACTAATCCTAAACCAAACCCTAACCATAACTCTATTGTAAGTACATGTAGTTAATTAATATTAGTACTCAGTACTTATTTGAGTAAATACAATGTAACTATGTCACCTTAAAATAAAGTGTAATCTTTTTTTTTTTATACAGGGTTATTATTATAATGTTGTTTCAAATACAAATGTCAAGTCAAGTCACCTTCATTTATATAGTGCTTTTTACAGTACTGATTGTTTCAAAGCATCTTTACAGTGATAGTAGGAAATTATTGAAAGAGAGATTGTTTTGGCTGTACATCAGCTCTAGAAAAAAGTTATTGTCCAGCTAAAGTAAGTTCCCTTTCAGTCAGTCACTACTACGTTACGTCAGGGACTGACAAATGGGAGTCTCGCCTGAGAGCCCAGTCACCTTCGAGTGTTAACAAAACGAGCCAATGGTATGACAATACTGTGGGTCTGCGGAATTTGCATCGCGAACCGAGTATACACCTGTGTTTCGGAACGAGTCTCTTCAGCGGTGTTGGTGTGACGGCGCGTTCAGCTGGGTTTCACAGTCCTGCTGCTGGTCTGTGCAGTGATCTGCCACAGTGTTCTGTCTCTCCCCTGTGCGCTTCAGCACCACTGTTGAGGTTTCCTTTCATTCCTAAAAGAGCTGCATGGGCGCGTCTTTTTAAAGATATCATCTCGCCTGTGTTTCTGGGTGCGGTCGCATTATTCATCCGAATGACAGCCACGAGCGGTGTCTCGCATGTTTGGGCTTTAATCACGCTGAGGCAGCGCTCGTGGATGAGGCATGTTCCCATTGTGGGAACATGACCATCGCGATGTAGCGATCGAGACTCAATAAACTCAGAAGAGCTAGAGTCCTCTCTGCCATACCCCAATCTAGTTCCTCTTCGCGAGGACCTAATTTGGCTGATGGCCAGGGTGATCTGAGGGTGTGGAATACCCCGACGAATCTTCCTCGGGCCGCACCCCCCTCCACAACGCAAGCTGTGGAGTTCCCGGCTGAGATTGCTGGTCCCTGACGTCAGGGACCCAGCATTTCATTCTGGGCTCTGGCGGATGATGCTATGTCAATCGCCGCATCACAAGGCGGGCTTGAGTCCTCATAGAAGCACGCCACTGATGAACAGAGTCCATTCAGCTATCCTTTAGGTGGCCCATAGAGGCAGCCCCGTGAATGCTGCGCGGGGGGCCTCTGAAATTTTTGGGGGGGATCCGACCCCAGCCGCCCCGCTGCCCAGGACCCCCGATGAGACCTGAGGTGTTCGGGGGGGTCTAACCCATCGGGGTTTCCGAACGGGGGCCCCCCAAAATAATGAAGCCCGTCAGATGCAGTCCCGACACTTGCCACAGTGGGGCGACACCCCGTCCCAGTCCAAGCCAATCGTATGGGGGGTCTCCCACATTCATATATATTGGAAGTGGATGCTCGTCGGGCGGGCCCCCCGTCCCGCTTACCTTCCATTTGTCCATTTCCCATCCAGGTCAGCATGCTGACCACTGCTGACCGCTCCCACTGCCCCACCCCCATACCACAAACCTACTGTTTGTCCACTTGCCACTAAAGTGACCAACTGACCCATTGACCACTGCTGACTGACATTAACATTATAATATTTAAACATAAATATTAAACAAAATACATTGTTTAATGGCTACAACAGGTATAGTAGGCTACAGTACAGATAAATGTCATGTCTGAGCGGGATTTGAGTGAACGTCATTTTACCGGTGAGCGATTCATGAGTGGAGCACGCTGGCATAGTGCGGATTATTAAGCTGAGCGTCACACCGGTCCGCTTCGCTCATTACAGGCTCGTTCTCATCAGAACGCCCACGTATTAAAAAATGGTCGGGTTTAAATCAGGCTCGGGCTCATAATTACAATTAATGTGTCGGGCCGGGCTCGGACATAACGTGCACGGGCTCGGGTAGGGTCAGGCTTGATTTTTTGGGCCCAATCTAAGCTCTAGTCCCCGGGACTCCGCCCCATCCCACAAAAAGTAAATACAAGTCATTTTAATGCTTCATTTGAATAAAACAATTAGTGTCCACGAAGTTACTATTCAGTCCCTATTGTATAGGTTGCAACCAGGATGTTGTCCTATTTCCAACCTATTTAATGGGCCCCAGATAGCTTCTTGGATACTGTATGTTAAGAGGATTAATCATATTTTATATTAATTTTTATTTATTAAACACATCTACTCTATTCAGCAGACTCTAAACTATAAATTCTGATAGAGGGGAGTTCGACTTAGACAAGCCTTGGTTTTCTAGAACATTCCAGAGCTGAGATATGGAGATGCCACATGCAACCTATACCATTATAAGAAATAGGTGGTTCATGGACAGTGGAATTTTGGGATGGAACTTGGTGCTACTGACTCAGGGGGGCCTGCTGAGTGTTGAAAAATAGGTTTTATTCAAATAGCTGAGCGTGAAAAGCCTAAAACTTTTGTGTCCATAAAGCTACTATCTGGGGCCCATTGAAGGTTGGAAATGGACACATCCCATTAGAAACCTATTTAATAGGCCCCAGATAGAAGTTTTGTGGACACTGTATGTTAAGAAGATTAATCATATTTAATATATTTTTTATTGATTAAACATCTTTACTGTACTTAGCAGACTCCACTGAACAAAATCATGTAACTTACAAGTCACTTGAATGCCCTCAGAAGCAACATATTAAATATCAAAATTCCTCAGCATTTTGGAAGGGCTTTAAAAAAAATCCACAAAAAATACAGTCATGTGCTTGTCCCATTTCTGACCTTTTGATCCCTAAACAAGGTCGTAGGGTCACCAAACTTTTCTGCCTGCTTGTGGGGCCCGTGACGATATGCAAATGGTGCCCTTGGGTCAATCAGAGCTTTATTAGCCTTGTCCACGAAGGTACTACACTAAACCCATTCAAATAGATTGTGAGTGGGATTTTTTTAGAGGGACCCCAGGGGCCCCAAATCACACACAGTGCTGCAACAGGAGCCCCTGAGCGATATACTGACAGGACAAAGGTCTAGGCTCGAAAATATTCTATCCTTCTGCCATTCAAGTCAACTCAGAAACAGGCATAATTTATGTATGTAAGAGGATTAATCATAATTAATATCAATTTTATTGATTGAACACCTCTACTGTACTCAACAAACTCCACTGAACACAATCATGTAACTTTAAAGGCTTAAAACTCATTTAAAGGCTTAATTTGCATAAAAACATTAAATGTCCATGGAAACACTATTTGGCGGCCACTAAATTGATTGCTAATGGGATGTTTGTTTGTTTTGTTTAAAAAACAACCTTAAATTTGGGGTTAGAACCTAGGGGCCTCTAATGCTTGTTCATGGGGCCCCCAGATACAACATATTAAAAAGCCAAATTCCTCAGAATTTGGGAAGGACTTTAAAAAAATCAGCAAAAATATTCAGTGAAAAATGCAGAGATGTGCTCGTCCCTTTTTTGACCTTTTGACCCCCGAACGAGGTTGCAGGGTCACCAAACTTCTCCGCCCACTCGAGGGGGTCCCCTTAAGACAAAGATTTCGAAATCGGACCCTTCTGAGCCATGTCCATGAAGGTACTATGGTGAGACCATCTGAATAGGTTGCGATTGGGTCGTTTTATTATGTTTGATTAAAAATACCATTCATTGGGGTCTAGGACCTAAAGGCCTTGAATGCTTGTTTGTGGGGCCTTCGGAAACAACATATTAAAGATCCAAATTTCTCAGCATTTGGGAAAGGCTTTAAAAAAATCTGAAAAAATACTCAGCGAAAAATACAGAAATGAGCTTGTACCATTTCGGACCCATAGGGTCACCAAACTATTCCGCCCACTTGAGGGGCCCGTGACGATACACAAATGGAGCCCTTGGGTCAATTGGAGCTTTATAAGCCTTGTCCACGAAGGTACTACACTAAACCCATTCAAATAGGTTGTGAGTGGGATTTTTGTAGAAGGGGCACCCCGAGTGACATACCGAAATCACCAACATCTAGAATGAAGGCAAAAATCTCTCCCTCAGGCCTCTTTCATTTTTATACTGTCAGAGCCTTTTGAGGGATTTCAAGGTGTGCGAGAGACGCTTTTTTTGGGAAGGCTCTAGAACTTTCTGCTTCGGGTCCATTATATGACCTATAATCTCTGAATGGCAGACGTCCCACTCGCCAACTAAATGCATGGATTTTTTAGTCTTGTTATGGATAAGCAGTCCCTTTTTTGAGCTTTTGACCCCTAAACGAGGTCGTAGGGTCACCAAACTTTTCCGCCCGCTCAAGGGCCCCGTGATGAGAGGAAAATGGCATCCTTGGGTCAATTGGAGCTTTCTAAGCAGTGTCCACGAAAGTACCATGGTAAGCCCATTCAAAAATATTGCATATGGGATTATTCTAGAAAGGGCTGAAGGGGGGCCCAAATTCGACAGGAGCATACGTGGGAGGCCCCAGAAAGCCATATAGGGAGTGCAGGTTGATTGAACAACTTTTGTTCAGGTTTCAAAATGGGCCTTAGGGGGGTACGGGCAAGGGCCAAAACAAACAAACAAAAACAACTGTCCTGAACTGGACAAATAGCAGCCCTGTGGACACCTAGGGGGCGCTCCGCCATTCTCAAGATAGCATACATCCAAGCTGGACCCCTAGGGGTGCTATTCCCAAGTTTAGTAGGTAAGTGGACAAATAGTAAGCAAACGGGACTGGTCACTCACTCAAACTGACAACCACATGCAACTAGTGGGGAAATGGGATGTTTAATAGGGATTTAAATGCAAACCACTAATTTAGTAGGCAAATGGACATCTAGTATGTAAGTGGGATTTGACTTCCTGCGACCGGTCGGGGGCTTCCTCTGCCTTCTCTGCCCTCGATGGCACGGCGACCAAAGGGTACACTGGGGTCTCCCTGGTGGAGCACTCTGTTGCAATGCAGCTGTGTCCTCAGAGCGCCTCCGCCTGGCGCGGCAACCCAAAGCACCCATCCAAGGCCTGTAGGTTCTCGTCAACGCTCGTGGCCAAGACCTACAGAGCTGCGGGCCAGACCACCTCCGCCCTGCATGCCATGGCCATCCTTCAGGTCCATCAGTCCAAGGTGCTCAGGGACATGCACAAGGGCAGGGCTGATCCAGGGCTCATGCAAGAGCTGCGCACTGCCACCGACCTCGCTCTACGAGGACGAAGGTCACTGCGCGTTCTCTGGGTCAGGTGATGTCCACTTGTGTGGTCCAGGAGCGCCATTTGTGGCTCAACCGAGCGGATATGCGGGAGGCTGAGTGAACTAAGTTCCTCAACTCCCCTATCTCCCAGGCTGGGCTCTTCGGCGGTGCGGTCGAGGACTTTGCCCAGCAGTTCTCGGCCGCCCAGAAGCAGACTGAGGTGATTAAGCACATCCTGCCCAACGGCCAGCTGCTGCCTCCACCCAGCCATCGGTTCAGCCGCCTCAGCCTGCTCGCCACTGAGGGTGCCCCCCTGCGTCTCCCGCCCCTCCCGCTTGGCCCCAGCAGCAGACTTTACCCGGGCCGCAACGCGGAGGAGGTCGCAGGAAGGCGGCGCAGGAACTCTGTCAGGACACGTAACTTTACCCCGCTACGCCTCCCGTGTCAGGGCCTGTCGTTCCGGACTGCTGCCCCATCGTGGGTACGCCTGTAGTTCCAATGACCCAGCTGGTTCAGTTTTCAGTTCAGTTCAGTTTGCACGGTCTCCTCTCCAGTTTCGAGGAGTCCGCTTCACCATGGTGGGTGGCAATTACCCTGTCATGCGTGCAGAGATCGCAGTCCTACTGCCAAAGGGCGTGATCGAGACAGTCACTCTAGCCGAGATGAAGTCCGGCTTCTACAGTCCCTACTTCATTGTACCCAAGAAGAGCGGTGGGTTACGACCAATCCTGGACCTGCACGTCTTGAACCGAATCCTTCACAGGCTTCCATTCAATATGTTGACAGCCAAACGTATTTTCAAATGTGTTCGTCCTTCGGATTGGTTTGCAGCGATCAACCTGAAGGATGCGTACTTTCATGTCTCCATTCTTCCTCGACACAGACCGTTTCTACGGTTTGAATTTGAGGGGCAGGCATACTAGTACACGGTTCCCCCATTCAGGTTGTCCCTGTCTCCCCGCGTCTTTACGAAGGTAGCGGAGGCAGCCCTTGTGCCCCTCAGGGGCACATTCTGGACTATCTCGACGACTGGCTGATTCTAGCTCACTCGCGGGATCAGTTATGCAAACACAGAGACCTGGTGCTCAGCCACCTCTCCCGTCTGGGCCTTCGGGTCAACTGGGAAAAGAGCAAACTCTTCCCCATGCAGAGGATCTCTTTTCTTGGTATGGAAATCGACTCGTCACCATGTACGCACAGCTTATGAGTGAGCACGCGCAGTCACTGCTGAATTGCCTGAATCAATTCGAGGGCAAGATGGCAGTTTCACTGAAACTATTTCAGAGGCTCCTGGGGCATATGGCATCCGCAGTGGCAGTCACGCTGCTCGGTTCGCTTCATATGAGACCTTTTCAGCACTGGCTTCGCGATCGAGTCCCAAGATGGGCATGGCAACAGGGCACACTCCGGGTGCCAGTCACTCGGGCTTGCCGCCAAACCCTCACTCCATAGTCGAACCTCTCTTTTCTATGAGCCAGAGTGCCCTTAGACCGAGTTTCCAGGCATGTTGTTGCATCAACAGATGCCTCCGCCACGGGCTGGGGTGCCATGTACAATCGAGTTACTGGCCGTACGTCTAGCCCTGCACCGTTTTCGGACGTTGCTGAAGGGCAAGCACATACGGGTCCGTTCAGACAACACGGCGACAGTAGCGTACATCAACCATCAGGGTGGTCTGCGCTCGCACTTGCCTACCATCTCCTGTTATGGAGTCAGAAGCAGCCCCTCCCTGGTCAATCCCTCTGAGAAAGGACCTCCTTTCTCAGAGACGGGACACCCTTTGGCACCCAGAAGGTTTGAGTACCCTACTACCTCAGGTGGTGGCTACCATCACTTCAGCTAGAGCCTTGTCCATGAGACATGCCTATGCTCTGAAGTGGAACCTCTTCATCACCTGGTGTTCTTCTCGCCGAGAAGATCCCTGGAAATGCCAGATCAGGTCAGTGCTCTCCTTCCTCCAAGAAAGGTTGGAACGAAGGCTGTCTCCTTCCACCCTTAAGGTTTATGTGGCTGCTATTTCAGCTCACCATGACCTTGTGGACTCTAAAATGGTGGGACAGCACGACCTGGTCATCAGGTTCCTGCGGGGGGCTAGAAAGCGGGAGGCTAGAAATCCGCCTCGCCCTCAACAGATTCCCTCTTGGGATCTCTCAGAGGTCTTATCTGCACTGCAGACAGCGCCCTTGGAGCCATTGCAGTCGGTGGAGCTTAAATACCTCTCTTTGAAGGCGCCGCTCTTCACGGCTCTGGCCTCGGTTAAGAGGGTCGAGGACCTGCAGGCATTTCCGGTTGACGAGGCATGCCTGGAATTCGGGCCGGCTAACTCTCACGTTATCCTGAGACCCCGGCCTGGATACGTGCCCAATGTTCCCACCACTCCTTTTAGAGATCCGGTGGTGAACCTGCAAATGCTGCCCCGGGAGGAGGCAGACCCAGCCTTGGCACTGCTCTGTCCAGTACGCGCTCTCCACGCTTACTGTAGAGCTGCAGGCTGGGCGACATGCATGTCTGGTTGGTCAGCCCTCGTGTCAGGCTAGGTGCCTCCATGTGCATGGTTCCCCATCTCGGCAACCCCCACATGTGTATTTCCGCGGTAAGTCTCCTCCGAGCACGTGTCTTTCCCTTGGCAAGACCATTCTTGCCATCTCTGAGGTTGAAGCATTCCACCTTGCGGGCTGGGTACCTCAGAGATTTTCCATATGCATAAGGAAAGGCAAGCTAAGGCTTACGCAGGACTATGGATGACAGCCGTAGTGGCGAGATTAGATAGGGACCCCCATTCGTCAGTCCCTGACGTAACGTGGTAGTGACTGACTGAAAGGGAACGTCTCGGTTTAAGTATGTAACCCTCGTTCCCTGAAGGAGGGAACGGAGACATTACGTCCCCATGCCACTACCGCTGTGCCGCTGAAATGGCCGGGACGCACTGTCTCGGCTCCTCAGCAGGTAACATTGTAACGACTGAGACAAATCAGACACAATTATTTATTCATTATATTTAATGAATATTCCAGCAAACTTACTCCCAACAAAGGTTTGTGAACCATCCCCCAAAACTGCAGCTAACATCCCAAATGCAGCTAACACCGGGCCTCTGGTTACAGGACACATGGAGACTGATAAGGTTTATGACCAGAAGGAATTTGCAGAGAGTTGTGACTCTCACTTAATTCTTTTTGAAAAGGACAAATAAACCATCTTAAACCCAAATAGCCAATATATAACCACTTGAGAAATATATAAACATATGTCCATCTCATGATTTTTCTTTTATAGGGATTGGTCTATGTATTAATTCAATCTCTGTTGGATTTATGTTTCAGAACTGCATACTATGGTTAACTAAAATCATGTGTATGTCATGTTTGGTCTCTACGAACTCCAAATGTCGTTCCCCATTTGTTAATTTACATTACATTTTGCTAACTCTGTGCCACATTAATATTATAAGAATCTTGAAGGTTCTTCTTTTTAGCACCCAATCAAATTACATATTCAAATGCCCTTCTAGAAGACAAAGAATCGTAAAACTTTACCTCCGAAAGTACGATTGGCTCACTGACCCCTAGGAGGAGAGGCTATCCTCAGAGGTTAAAAAGGCCCCCTGCACAGATCTAGCTCTTCTCTCTCGCACCTACGACCGACACGCGGGTCATTTGCTGGCTCCCACCTGGCCAAGCCGGCCAAGCTGGGAGGCCTACACACGCATCAAGCCATGTGCAGCTTCCTCGACCATGACGGAGTTGAACTAAACATGCAAGTTAATGATATCTTCTTCTCTCAACATGGAAGGAATCAATTGCAACTGCAACACACGCAGACCGAACTATCAAGACTTTCTCCTGCAACAGTGTGTCCGGATGTTCTTCAACCGCTCGGGCAAATGCAAGTAACGTACGTTATACAAAATCGCTGTTTAGTTAGTTAAAGCACTTTCACTTTCCATTCTACCCCATGTATGTGTGCTTTTGTGTATGTGTTTTTGTTAGATTAGTTATGTGTTTGTGATTTAGTTAACACTCTGAGGTCGGCAAAGGCGCCGGCGACTTAACCTTGTTTTTTTTCTTAGTGCAAAACAGACTGAAAATACTCTGTCGATTTTGGTCAGGCAAGTGTTATACATCATTATAATCTGTTAAGTTTCCACTTTTAATTGTGTACACTCACAATAAAAACAAAATGTTGTGCTTTTTGCAAAATAAAGAAAACAAACATGATGCGCGATCTGCAGCCTCTCTGTCAATGAAGTCCAATCTGATACTCTTCAGAAAATTAACTGTAACTTAGTGAATACTTGTCACACAAACATGATACATATGTCTAAAGAAACGAATGGTTGAAATGTCAGGTTTTAAATAATGTAAATCAAATTGAAAACAAATATTCTCTGTTTATGTAATCTGTTTGAAAAGAGAGATATCAGTCGTTCGCCAGCTTCTTCATTAGTGTTAATGCGGCCACGCCCACGGAGCGTGCGTTCTTTTGAAAGTCAAGAGTATATCCCCACCCACATCAAGTCGAATAAACACATTAAGTTTAGAGCATGTACATCATTTTGAGACGCGGTAAGGAATAATTTACCTCAGAAGAAAAGCTGTTTATTTCTAAGAGCAACGAGGATTGTGAGGTAAGTTTATTCTGTTAGTGTCTGTGAATATTAAACCGCAAAAGGACAGTTTAAATATGAATCCTGCATGTGTCTGTGTGACGTATTAAACTGCAGATTAACATTTATAGGCTCTATAATATAACAAATACACTACATAAAATGTCACAGACGTAAGACTGTTTAGACAAGATTTCTTTGGCCTGTTTTGGACAGATTATGAAGTGTTTACTGTAAAATAGCCTTGTGTCACATCAATAAAGCTTTTGTTCACAAATTTCTGCTCAGATGCTATAAATAGGCTACAGTAGCCTACCAGTCAAACGTTTTGTGTACAATACTTCTTGTAGCCATTAAAAACGTATTTTATTTCATATTGATGTTTAAATATTATAGCCTAATGTTATTTTTCAATTTCATCTATGTTCATTATGAAAAGTGCACAGCATGGGTAAGAAAGGACACATCATAAGATGTGCAATATGTCGGGAGACATGGAGTGGGTCAGACATGATTTTGACCACTTCATTAAGTTTTGTTTTGTAGAAAGCCTTTCTTTAAAGTGAATTTTGTTTTGTATAAATTGTATCTTAATTTTAATCAATGTTTCATCAGCCAATTGCCTGGATTTAATAAATAAGAAGCAAATATAGCAGACAATAGCCTATAATAGGCGCCGGCGTGTCTCATGAATGAACCGAAACTCTTTTGTGTGTATTGGATAGTTTACTAAATCAAATGATTCAGAAAATGTTTGCCATTGAAATGACTGGGAAAAAAGTGTCCCAATCAACCTGAATTCACCCTATATACTCTTTGAAATCATCATTGCATTGCATTATGTTGTTTTAAATCCAAAATATTTTACTTATAAAATATTATAAAATAATGTTTGTATCTGTCACATGTTCCTTTGTTCTGTTTCCCACCACTCGTCTGTCTCCCTGGTTACCATCATCATTAGTTCATTTGTGTCAGCTGTGATCTGTTAATTATCCTTGTTTGTATTTGCTATTTAAGTTCCTCCTGTTCACTCTGTCTTTGTCTGATCTCAGTTATGTTTAAGTGTGTTGTGCTGTTGCCTGTCTTGCCTTTATTGGAGAGTAAACCATATTTGGAATATCTGCCTGTCTTCATCTTCCTGCCTGCACACACCCGTGACAGAAGATCGGACCAAAACCACGTATTGTGTTGTGTTTGTAGGATTTTTTTTTCTGTTTTCATGTTCAGTGGTTTGTTTTCCGTTTTCACCCCTGCGTGCACCATGGACTTTCCAGCTGTCAGACTCATGTGCCTTGAGCAGGGAGAAAGCTCCCTCAAGAAACATTTAGAAGTGTTTTTGGATCTCGCCCATCAGACCACCTTCCTGGACTACTGCCTGTGCACGTTCCTGCAGGTTGGACTCAACACCGCCACATGTGCACAGTTGTCCGGGGAGGTTCCTCGAGGGAGCTTTGCTACATATGTGGAGTGGGTGCTGGCGTCCTGCGGATCACCGTTCACTGTCGTGGATGCCGCCAGCCTCACTCCCAGCACAGTACCACCCCTCTGTGAGGAATGGCAGGACGTGCCCACCGCAGATGGAGAGAAGACCTCGGCCGCGATGTCGAAGCCCACGCCAGAAGGAGTGATCGAGCGTGACATCTCACCTGAGCCTGAGGGGAACCCGTCTGACCAGGTGTGCGAGCCGGCTGACCCTTCCATCGCTGAGGGAGTCCTCATGGAGTTCGAGGGAATGGAAGCGAGCCCCGCCCATCCTCCCGCCACTGAGAGTGAGTACGGCCTGGACATTATGGACAGTTGGTGTATGTGTGGAGAGACAAATTTCCTGTGCCCCTTCATCTCGTCAGAATCTTCTTCAGTCTTGTTAACCCCACCCAGCCTCCCTCTCCCACCACCTCTCCAAACTGCCATCATGGACCAAATTCCTGTCATCAGTCTCTGTGTTTGTCAGTCTCCTCTTCAGCCCTCAGCCACTCCTACCATCCAGTCATTGCTACCTCCCATCAGTCCCTCAGCTTCACCTCAGCCTCCTCTCAGTGGCGCGGCTACCCCTTGGACCTGCTGGGAGCCATCGCCACCTGGATGTCTGAAGCCTGTGGCTCCGCCTCCAGCCTCTGAGTGTTCCGCTCCACCTCAACCTGTCACCCTGGCTCCTGCACCTTCACTCCTTCCTCCCTCGGCTCCAGCATGGACCATCAGCCATTCGGCATTGCAGGGCTCCCTCGGTACATCGGCTCCACCTGGATCAGACGTCGCCATGCCTCCGCTGTGGACTTGCGGGCCATTTGCTACTCTCCAGCCCTCCACCCCTTCGGCTTCGGCAAGCTCCGCCTTCCCTCAGGCTTCGCCTCCGCCCTCGATCGCTCCACCTCTGTCCTCTGGATCCCCACTTCCACCTCAGGGGGTCGCCGTTGCAGCTCAGTTGCGGCCGCTGAGGTCTACGGTCTCTCTCCACCCCATCGGCTTTCTGTCTGCGTGGTGGGCTTCACCTCCATCATCACTTCCAGTCGTCCCCAAGGTGACGTCGTACATCACTCCACCATGGCTCCTCCCTCCTGCGACGCCGCCTTGGGGCACATTCCAGGCTGGGGCCTGGGTCTCCATCCGCACGTCCCTGTTCAAGGCCATCCCATGGATACTCCCACTTTCCTCACCTCCTTGGACCTTTTTGTTGGACCTCCTCCCGGTCGTCCGTCCACCTCCAGAACCTCCTCCTGCCTGTCTGTGCCATCCCTTCACCATCCTCCTTAACCATCCCTCTGCCATCCCCTCATCCTCCTCGTCTCCTTGTCTCCACGGCGCGAGGACGTGCCTACCGGGAGGGGGCATTCTGTCACAGTCACATTTAGTTTCAGTTTGATTGGACTTTCAGTTTGTTTGTATCTGTCACATGTTCCTTTGTTCTGTTTCCCGCCACTCGTCTGTCTCCTTGGTTACCATCATTAGTTTATTTGTGTCAGCTGTGATCTGTTAATTATCCTCATTTGTATTTGCTATTTAAGTTCCTCCTGTTCACTCTGTCCATTCTCAGTTATGTTTAAGTGTGTTGTGCTGTTGCCTGTCTTGCCTTTATTGGAGATTAAACCACGTTTGGAATTGTATCTGCCTGTCTTCGTCTTCCTGCCTGCACACACCCTCGACAACATGGGCTTTTTAAAGAAAAAGTGTCTTAAATTTAAATCAATATATTTTATGTGAATGAGCAGGCACGATGATTCTCACAGTTTGAAGCAAAAACTCTAGGCAACAAGACCCATTAATCAAAAGTCTTGTGGACACATATCTATTGTGTGTTTTGTGGGCTTATTTGAGTGTCTTTTTTGTTTTTTAGAAAGCTGAGATTCGACCACGGAGTGTGCCCGACTGCCATGCCCATCTCGGGACTCGATCGCGAAGCCAGTGCTGAAGCGGTCTCATATGAAGCAATCCGAGCGGCGTTACCGCGGCTGCAGATGCCATATGCCCCAGGAGCCTCTGAAATAACTTCAGTGGAACCGCACTCTTGCTCTCGATTTGACAGAGGCAAGTCAGCAGTGACTGCGCGCGTTCGCTCGTAAGCTGCGCGCACATGGCGATCAAGTCGATTTCCATACCGAGAAAAGAGATCCTCTGCACTGGGCAGAGTTTGCTCTTTTCCCAGTTGACCCGAAGGCCCAGACGGGCTAAGTGCTGGAGCACCAGGTCTCTGGTCACCAGGTCTCTGTGTTCGCACACCTGCTCTCGAGAGTGACTCAGGATCAGCCAGTCGTTGAGGTAGTTCAGAAAAATGGAAAAAGTTCAAGATGACGGTCAATCTCCCTCGGTCTGGGGCACCATGCAAGATCTCACCTCGTGGGGCATCAATGATCATGAGGAAGGTGAGGGATCAGCCCAGAACTACACGGCAGGACCTGGTCAATGACCTGAAGAGAGCTGGGACCACAGTCTCAAAGAAAACCATTAGTAACACACTACGCCGTCATGGATTAAAATCCTGCAGCGCACACAAGGTCCCCCTCCTCAAGCCAGCGCATGTCCAGGCCCGTCTGAAGTTTGCCAATGACCATCTGGATGATCCAGAGGAGGAATGGGAGAAGGTCATGTTGTCTGATGAGACAAAAATAGAGCTTTTTGGTCTAAACTCCACTCGCCGTGTTTGGAGGAAGAAGAAGGATGAGTACAACCCCAAGAACACCATCCCAACTGTGAAGCATGGAGGTGGAAACATCATTCTTTGGGGATGCTTTTCTGCAAAGGGGACAGGACGACTGCACCGTATTGAGGGGAGGATGGATGGGGCCATGTATCGCAAGATTTTGGCCAACAACCTCCTTCCCTCATTAAGAGCATTGAAGATGGGTCGTGGCTGGGTCTTCCAGCATGACAACGACCTGAAACACACAGCCAGGGCAACTAAGGAGTGGCTCCGTAAGAAGCATCTCAAGGTCCCGGAGTGGCATAGCCAGTCTCCAGACCCGAACCCAATAGAAAATCTTTGGAGGGAGCTGAAAGTCCATATTGCCCAGCGACAGCCCCGAAACCTGAAGGATCTGGAGAAGCTCTGTATGGAGGAGTGCGCCAAAATCCCTGCTGCAGTGTGTGCAAACCTGGTCAAGAACTACAGGAAATGTATGATCTCTGTAATTGCAAACAAAAGTTTCTGTACCAAATATTAAGTTCTGCTTTTCTGATGTATCAAATACTTATGTCATGCAATAAAATGCAAATTAATTACTTAAAAATCATACAATGTGATTTTCTGGATTTTTGTTTTAGATTCTGTCACTCACAGTTGAAGAGTACCTATGATAAAAATTACAGACTTCTACATGCTTTGTAAGTGGGCAAACCTGCAAAATCGGCAGCGTATCAAATACTTGTTCTCCCCACTGTATGTACATATATTACATTTCCGTATGGGCAAAGAGCACACCCAGGTTCCGAACTGACGACGAAGACTTGACAGAGCAGTCATCAAGTGTTAGACATATTCTAGGTTACTACGTGCAGAGGTTTTTGTTCAATATTTAGAATCTAAATCCTGACTGGAAATCCTCACAGGTACACTTTCTTTCTAAAAAGGAACATAGTTGTGAGGATACTGCCTTTTCTAGTATCCTTGACAGAAAGGGTAGACTCGAGATTGGCCTGTAATTGACTAATTCTGTAGGATCAAGTTGCATTTTTTTAATAAGCGGTTTAATCATAGCCAGCTTAAAAGTTTTCGATACGTATCCTAATGACAAAGATGAATTAATGATATAAGAAGAGGATCTATGACCTTTGGCAGCATCTCTTTTAGCAGCTTAGTCAGTATAGGGTCTAGCATACATGTTGTTGATTTAGATGATTTAACAAGTTTAGACAATTCTTCCTCTCCTATAGCAGCGAATGAATGGAAATTTTCCTTAGGGACACTACAATGCACTGTCTAATGCGATACTGTAGTAGACGGTTACATAGTTATAATTTTCTCTCTAATATTAGCAATCTTGCAAGTAAAGAAGTTCATAAAGTCATTACTGCTGTGCTGTTTGGAAACATCAGAAGTTGAAGCTTTATTTCTTGTTAATTTAGCCACTGTATCAAATAAATACCTAGGGTTGTGTTTGTTTTCTTCTAAGAGAGTTGAAAAATAAGCAGATCTAACAGTTTTTAAGGCCTTTCTGTACGCAATCGTGCTGTTTCCATGAAATGCGAAAAACCTTCTTCCAGCTACGCTCAATTTTTCTGGCTGCTCTTTTAAGGACCCGAGTGTGCTCATTGTACCATGCGTTGGATTATTTTCTTTAATCTTCTTTAAGCGCAAAGGAGCAACTGTGTCTAAAGTGCTGGAAAAGAGAGAGTCAATAGTTTCTGTTGCAACATCGAGTTCTTCTAAGCTATCTGGGATGCTGAGGAGATGAAACTGATCAGGAAGATTATTTATAAAGCAATCTTTAGTGGTAGGAATGATAGTTCTACCATATTTGTAACAAGGAGACGGCTTTGAAGCCTTGGCTAAATGAAGTGTACACGAGATTAGATAATGATCTGAGATGTCATCACTCCGCTGCAACGGCATCAACAATGATTCCATATGACAATATTAGATCTAAAGTATGATTACGACAATGAGTGGGTCCTGACAAGAGTTGTCTAACTCCAATAGAGTTTAGAATGTCTCTAAATGCCAATCCCAATGTGTCTTTTTCATTATCTACATGTATATTAAAATCACCAACAATTAGGACTTTATCTGCAGCCAGTACGAACTCTGATAGAAAATCAGCAAATTCTTTGATAAAGTCTGTATGGTGCCCTGGTGGCCTGTATACAGTAGCCAGCACAAATGTCAAACAGGATTTATCATTTACACTACATAACTTTACGTAAAGCACCAGCACTTCAAAAGAATCATATTTGAACCCCCCTTTTCCTTTCAGACGTGGCTTGTGTTTATAACAAGCCAGATCTTTAGCCAGGTTTCTGTCAAACACAGCACATCTAGGTTATGATCTGTAATCATATCACTTATAAAAAGTGATTTTGTAGAAAGGGATCTTATATTCAGCGAGCCAAGCTTTATCATTTGTTCATCTGTATTGTATTGTTTTTTATTTGTTGAACATCAATAAAATTTTTACCCTTAAATGGGTTTGAGAGTTTTTGTATTTACTAATTCAGGGAACAGACACAGTCTCTATGTGATAATATCTAGATGAAAGAGTCTCTATGTGTTGGGATTTATCTGACTTCTGTGACGTGAGACAGCTAGAAGACGGTAGGTTAAGCCAGTCTGTCTGCTTCCTGACCTGGGCTCCAGTTAGTCAAGGTTCAACTCTAAGACTATGTGTCATATTACTAGTGAGAAGAGCAGCACCACCCCAGGAGGGATGAATACCATCTCTTTTTAACAGGTCAGGTCTGCCCCAGAAACTTTTCCAATTGTCTATGAACCCTATGTTATTCTGCGGACACCACTTAGACAACCAGCCATTGAATGAGGACAGTCTGCTAAGTATCTCATCACTCCAGTGAACAGGAAGTGGGCCAGAGCAAATTACAGCAGCTGACATCGTACTTGCGAGTTCACACACCTCTTTAATGTTAATTTTGGTGATCTCTGACTGGCAAAGTCGAACATCATTAGTGCCAACGTGAACAATAATCGTAGAGAATTTATGAATAGCATTAGCCAGCACTTTTAAAGTGCCGTCTGCCGTCTCACAGTCACCCAGTTGCCCAGCTGCTCGAGCTCTACACTGCAAAAAATGCTTTTCTTACTTAGTATTTTTGTCTTATTTTCAGTCCAAATATCTAAAAATTCTTACATTAAGAAGCATTTACTAGGTAAGCAAAAGTTTTTGTCTTGTTTTGGGAAAAAATAACTCAAAATTAAGTGAGTTTTTGCTTAAAATAAGCAAAATAATCTGCCAATGGGGTAAACAAAATAATCTTGTTTTCTGTTTGAATTAAGAATATTTTGCTTACCCCACTGGCAGATTATTTTGCTTATTTTAAGCAAAAACTCACTTAATTTTGAGTTTTTTTCCCCCAAAACAAGACAATATTTTTTGCTTGTCTAGTAAATGCTTCTTGTTTTAAGAATTTTTAGATGTTTGGACTAGAAACAAGACAAAAATACTAAGTAAGAAAAGCATTTTTTGCAGTGTACCCCCGGAACTGAACAGTGTACAGAGTTCAGCTAGTCGCATCCAAAGCAGTGTCTAAAGCTCTTGCATTCTTACTATTCTGATTTAAAGTTTGGATGCGTGTCTTTAATTCTGAAGTCCAACAGTTTCCAAATTCCAACAGTCAACAAGATGGTGTGTGTGTCAAAAATGTACGTAATTGATGCGGTTTAAAGACAGGCTACAGATCCTTTGCATTCACATTGGGAAGATTTCTGTTGCTGCAGCAACAGCACATAATAATGCTTACCATTACACTCAACCTAACATACGCTGCTTGTATTCTGTGAGTTACTGGAGACCCAGAATGAGACATACTGTACCAGTAAAAGGAGAAAAACAAACCACTGGAAGTATTGTTGTATTAAATTAAATATTAGTTTAAAATTAGTCTTAATTGTTTGTCTTGTCAATCAGTTTGTAGTGAGGTCTTGTGACGTTTCTACATGTCACTATCATTTAGTACGTGGAGCTATCGCCCCATTGGAGTATATATACCTGTTGTTTATGTCTCTTGGGGTGGGTCATGGTCGAAAGTCCACCCCTTTGTGTTGTTGCTACGGACTACGGAGTGTGATGTTGGGTTACCAAGAATCTGTGTGCGTGTGGTGTGCTGCTTACTCCCAGTGTGGTGTGCCTTCAGGGCTCCCATCGGTGTGGCATTGCAGCTTAACATAGCCCTGGTCAGAGCACCAGCTGTTGCTGTTAACGAAGTTATTGTATGATTTTTGTATATGATGTCGGAGTATTCCGTCATCATATCATCGGGCCCTTTTTGCACGTTAAGGCAGGCTGAGTGAGAGCAGTCAACTTAGCACGTCTCTCTCCCCACCCCTTGGTCTTTGAGCCACGCTGCTGCTTTTGGCATCCAGTTACGTCCCTGTTAAAATGCCTAAGTGGGCTTGAAGGTTTATTTATTTTTGCTGTATTTATATTTCTTTATTTGTTTGCGTAGATTGTTTTGTATTTATTATTTGAGTCTGACTGTTTTGCAACAGTCTCCAGGTGTATTGATTACCGCCCTGCGGCAGTGGTGTCAGTCAGTTTGCAACTTTCTGATCTGCAGTTAGCTTTGAGTTTGGTGTGATTTTCTACATTTGTGACAGTGCATTTTTCGTTTTTTTTTTCTTTAATGTGTGTTTGCAGTATTCATACTTTGTTTATTCTGAGTACATTGTAAATTTATTTATTACATTTGTTACATTTAATTTAGTAAATTGACTTTGAATGTGTTTTCTTTATTATTTTTTTATTTAAATTTGTTTAATTGACTGATCTGACTTTTCTGTTTCTTGTTTTTTTAGGAGCTGAGTGCTTCCTGGAGCGGGCTGGTTTTTACTGCACTACTGGCTTTACTTCACCAAGGGTTGTCATTATTGCTGTGTCATTATTGCATACTAGCCTGATCTTCATATAGAAAGCCTCAGCCCCTGCAAGGTTTATTGTGATTTTTTTTTCTTTTCTTTTTTCTATTCGACCAATGACATTTGTTTATTTCTGGTTTTAAATAATTGTTTATTTCTTAGCTTTAACCCCTAGAGCAACTTGCTTTTTTTCTTATCAGTGTGAAAGAGACTCAAAATAGTGTTATACATCATTATAATCTGTTTAGTGTCTACTTTTATTTGTGTATACTCACAATAAAAACAAAATGTTGTGCTTTTTGCAAAATAAACAAGAAAACAAACATGATGCGCGATCTGCAGCCTTTCTCTCAATGAAGTTCATCTGATACTCTTCAGAAAATGAACTGTAACTTAGTGAATACTTGTCACACAAACATGAGACATATGGATATCCGGCAGAGGCGTGGGACCATATATTTGTTTGTTTTTGTATGTTTGTGTATGCGTTTGTGTTGTGTTTTTTTCTCTCTTTTCTTTCTTTGTAGTAACAAAGCAGCAGCGTGTGCTCTGGAGACTGCAGTTTCTGGTTTGACTCCCTTAGGTGACGTCCATTGGTGTCGATTATAAAAAAAAGGTATATTCTATAATAATGGAGGGAGAATTACAGGAACTTAAAGAGCTTATGGCCAACTTAGAGCCGGCAATGAGAGATTGCGACAGGAAAGGGCATCTAAGTTGCAAAAACTAGCCGTGTGGCTGGACCTAGTACCTCTGCCACAGTCGATTCCTCTATACTTCCACCATTAACTGGTACTAACACTCCAGTAACTGAGAGGTTTGTATTTGTGCCTAGAGATAGGAGGTGCCCAGAATTTAGTGGAAGGTCTGGGGTGAGTATTAATGAATGGATTGAGAAAGCTAAGGCATGTATGAGAACCCGTTATTTATCCAGATCAGGCCTTCTTTCTTTTCGATCTTAGAGGGGGAGGCGCGAGAAGAGATACTATATCGTTCGGATGAGGAGAGTGGGGATCCTGAGAAAATTATTAAAGCACTGTGCGAGTTGTATGGATGCTCGTTGTCATATATAACCTTGCTTTCTTGCTTTCTTCTCCAGGAAGCAGCAAGAGGGGGAAACACTCTTGGAGTTTTCCCTCATATTGATGAGCCTCCTGGGGAAGGTTAAGCGACAGTTGACAAATGCTATGGTAAACACTGAAACGGTGCTCTGTGATCAATTTGTCGAACACGTTAATGATACTGTCATTAACGTGTTCGACAAATTGATCATGTAGCAAGCTTTAAGACGAGAGCTTAAACAGCTGGTGTGCCGACAGCCCAATTCCACTTTGTTAGACGTGCAGAGCGAAGCCTTTTGATGGGAGCAGAAAGGGATGCCAGGGGGTGCGAGGGCCCGAAGTTGGGGCATGGAATTCAGTATGGTGTTTATGGGGATTCGCAAGTGGGGACCCATAGTTTGCCTCAAACGTGGGCATGGAATTCAGTATGGTGTTTATGGGGATTCGTGAGTGGGGACCCGTAGTTTGCCTCAAACGTCCGAATTGGGTGAGTTGAGAGAAATGCTGAAAGCACAGCAGGAGAAATTAAATCAGCTCACACAAAGCTTCGCCCGATTGCAAGGCCCAGAAATGAGTAATCAAGTTCCTCGTAATGGGCCCGTAATTTGTAGAAGGTGTCAAAAGCCAGGCCATTTTGCCCAAGAGTGCGATGGGGAGTGGTTTGCCCAGCGCACTCCGCATTCCATTGCACCATTTGCTGGGGGTAAGCAGTCTTCCACTTCTGTGCAATCGGAAAACTAGTGCCCACCAGGCTGCAGAGCCACAGCTCAGTTGGGGATTCCATCGTCTCTGTTTTGTTAAAAGGTTCTGTCCCTGCATCTCGTTTAATGTCCTCCTGTCCTCATCTTGTTGTGTCTATAGGTGGAGTGCCAGTGCCTTGTTTGGTTGACACAGGCTTAATGGTCTCCACCATTAAGGAAAGCTGTTTTCTGCAGCATTTTGAACCATTGGGTCAGGAGCAACTTAGTTACAGCAATGGTTACAGCTTTGCACTGCCAATGGTCTGTCCATTCCTTATCTTGGTTATATGGAGCTGGATATTGAGCTCTGTGGCCAAGTCGTTTCAAATTGCGGGGTGCTTGTTTTCAAAGACCCTCCTGGTGGCTTGTGTGATCGGATTCCGGGGGTTCTCGGAATGAATGTTCTGAAATGATGTTACCAGGAGCTTTTTGGTCAGCATGGCCCCGCCCTCTTCGATTTGCCAGACGTGTCAAAAGCTCCGCATTTCATATCTACAACACTACAGCTACAACATTTTTGTGACATTAACACCATAACTAGTGTAAATCGCATTGGTGCGGTTCGGGTTCGGGGCCGTAGGCCTTGTCGCATTCCAGGGGGCATATTAAAGTTTGTTCCGGGTTGTACAAATGTAATTTCCCATGATATCCCCTTGGTAGATGAGACTCCCATTCGGCAGCGTTGCCGGCGGATACCTTCATCAGAGTATGAGGTAGTAAAGGCCCATATAAACCAGTTACTCAAGGCTGAGATCATTCGAGAAAGCTGTAGTCCATATGCTTCGCCGATCGTGCTGGTTAAAAAGAAAGACGGTAGTCTACGCATGTGCGTTGACTACCGTCAACTTAATATCAGAATTCTGCCCTGAATTAATGAGTCCCTGGATTCCCTGAGTGGTGCTTGTTGGTTTACGACCCTCGATTTGGCCAGTGGGTATAATCAGGTTCCAGTCACAGAGAAAGATCAGTTTAAGACCACTTTTTGTACACCTTTCGGACTCTTTGAGTGGAACCGTATGCCCTTTGGCCTGTGCAATGCCCCAGGCACCTTTCAGAGGTTAATGGAGCGGCTGTTCGGGGACCAACAGTGTCAATCTTTGCTATTATACCTGAATGATGTGGTAGTATTTTCAACCTTGGTAGCTTAACATCTGGAGCGCCTAGAGATAGTCCTGAGTCGGTTAGAATGTGAAGGACTCAAGGTTAAGTTAAGCAAGTGCACATTTTTCCAAAGAGAAGTGCAGTATCTGGGCCACGTCATATCGCTGAAGGAGTATCAACCAATCCTGCAAAGATCGAGGTTGTGGCTGATTGGCGGCGTCCGTCCAATGTGGCGGAGTTGTGTTCATGTCTTGGTTTCGCCAGCTATTATCGCCGCTTTGTGGAGGGGTTTGCCAAATTGGCGGGCACCCTGCATAAGCTGGTGGTGGCGTGTGCTGGTTCGGGACCCAGTAAGCGAGCCTCTCCGGGGTTTACGGGGGCTTGGACAGAGCAGTGTCAGGTGAGCTTTGAGGGATTGAAGAACAGGCTCTCTACCGCCCCAGTGTTGGCTTATGCAGACTTCTCCTGGCCCTTTATCCTTGAGGTGGATGTTAGCCATAGAGAGCAACATGACTAACTATAGTTCCATGAAATTGGAGTTTGTGGCACTCAAGTGGGTCATGACCAAGTACCTCCTGGGTCAGAAGTGCATTGTCTATACAGACAACAATCCCCATAGCCACCTGACATCTGCTAAACTGGGAGCTACCGAACAACGTTGGGCTGCCCAGTTGGCCTCCTTAGACTTTGAGGTCTGGTATCGCTCCAGGAAGGAGCAACCGAAATGCTGATGCTCTCTCTAGACAGCACCAGTTTTGTTAGGAGACATGGGAGAGTTTCTTATCAGGGACTGTTATTCCAGCAGTTGTGAGGCAGGCAACGGAGGCAGAAGCGGTAGTACGGGTCAATCAAGCAGTGGTTACAGCATTGCCCAGTTTCTCAGTTAAGGATCTGAGTTCACTACAGGGGCGGATCCTGATATTCAGAGGATTTTGGCGTTTTGGGAGCAGGGGTATTTTCCCACCTTTCGGAGCGGCAAAAGTTTTCCAAGTCTGCTTTGGTTTGCTTTGGCAATTGGACGTCTCTTGAAAAAGGATGGGGTCCTTTATCGCCGTGTGTCACGCCCTGATGGAGGTGAGGAGGTGCTACAGTTGATTTTGCCTTTGGCTTTGAAACGTGACGTATTGACTCAACGTGTTGCATAAACACCGTGGACTAGAGTCCTGCATTTCAGCCCAAGCCCGACGGGCCCCGACTTATTTACGCCCGTAGGGCCAGGCTTCGGGCCAATTTTCATGTCATACCTCACACGCGGGCCGGGCTTCGGGCCTGTTTTAGGCTTCTCCTTATTTTTATATTTTAGACATTCATTAATTAAAAGAAACTATGAGATGTGCTGCGCTGGTGGAAACAACACAAGACCATGCTACCGTGACTGTCAAGACTGGCTCGTACAGTGTTTAGAGTCTGCGCCAGCAGCAGCGAGCGTTCCTTCAGCTCAGCTGCAAGAGTTATGGCCTTTTTACACCTGCTCACTTAATTCATTTTCTCTGATCAGATATCCATCCGATTGTGAAAAAATGTTTCCAAAAAATGCCTTCCGAAATTCTTTCGAGACGGATTTAAATCCGATCAATCAAACAAACCAATTCAGAAGGTGGTCTGGGACGCATTTCAGACGAAACTGGACAAGTGTAAATGCATCTGGTTGTTTGAACCACATTTGTAAAATTTCTTCATTAAAACTAATGAGACGTGAGCTCCGTTAAATTTGCATATAGCGCAGTAATTGAAGATCGGATTTATATTCATTTTGTAGATAGGTGTAAGGTAAGACAAACTGCATGTTTTTTTTAGATTGTATAGCCTGTTTTGTTTGCGAGCGCCGAGCAGCAGCAGCCTGCCTCAGCTTGTCAAAAATGCCTTTTTACTGTGGTGGTGGTGATAGTAAACGTTTAAACTAACATTGTGATATGCTTGAAGTGTTTTATATCTATGGATTTCATTATAGGCAAGACATGTCAAGTGTTGATTTGAGAGGCTAAATTGATCAAACGTAGTAAATCACTGTCGGCCGCTGGCCACTTGGTCGTCACTTTAAAAGACAAAAACTTTAAATTAACAGACAAAAAATGCTCCAAACATTTTTCTAAATTAACTTAATAAAGAAACGAAAATAAATATACAGTGGGGAGAACAAGTATTTGATACACTGCCGATTTTGCAGGTTCCCTTTCAGTCGGTCACGTTCGACGTACGTCGGAACTGACCGACGAATTGGGATCTGTTTTCAGAGACCAATCTACTTCGAGTGATTAAAAACGAGCCAATGGACATTGGCATGCGGTTCACGCATTCCACGCACCGCCCCGCAGTGCGGGTATAAATACGGAAGTGGAATACCGCATCATTGCTTTTTAACTTCGGAGCCGAACGGTTTGCTGTATCAAGCTGTTTCTACGAAGAGTGTTTAGACGAGTCTCGAGGAGGATCGCTCTCTTACCTGGGTGCTGGTGTGACGGCGCGAGTCAGCGAGTGGCCGCTGCAACATACACTTGTTCCTGTGTTGGTTGGCTGGGCGTTTCCGTTCTTGAGTGCTCACACGCAGGCTTGCAATCGGACTGCTGTGAGCCGCGGCCATCTCCCTGAGTGCTTCAGCACTTCTAAAAGAGCATTTCCTTCTAAAAAGAGCAACACGGTTTGACCCTGTGTCTTTTTCAAGATGTCATTCAAATCGTGTGTTTCTGGATGTGGTTGTTTCCTGTCCTCATTTGACGGCCACGATCTCTCTCGCATATAAACATGTGAGATTGCGCTCGTGGGTGATCCATGTTCTCTCAGGAGAACGTGATCACGTCGGCGCGTTGTTTGTCTTACCTTTCTCGTAAAGGCTTGAGCATTCAGCGCGCCATGTGCCGTCGAGCGCTGCCAACACTCGGCGCTCTAGATGCGTGGTCAAGACTATGAAACCTCAAACGGGGTTGAGTCCCTTCGCCTATTCCCCCGATCTAGTGTTTTCTGGTGCACCAGAAAAGGGCTACTTCGGCTAATAAGCCTTGGTGACCTGAGGATTACAGTGGGGCTTCCCCGCCGGGTACATCTCCTCGGGCCCCCACTCCTCTATCGCATCACAAGCGTGCTGAGACTTTGTTCGTAGGTGGTTCATGTTCTCTCATGAGAACATGCCACGTAGGCGCATTGTTCATCTTGCCCCTTTCATAGGGGCTTGAGTGTTCAGCGCGCCATGTGCCGTCGAGTCTGACGGCCACGCTCACTGTCTCACATGCCTGCTGGAAGCTTACAGATGGGATTGCTGGTCCTAAAAAAAAATTTAAAAAAAAGGGGGCCAGCGTTTCATTTGGGGCTCTGGCAGAGGACAGATGTCAATTGCTGCATCGGAGAGAGGGCTGTTATGTGCTGGAAACGATAATGCTGAGTTTCACACTATAATAGTGTATGCTCATGCTGAATCAGATTCAGAGCTGACAGCCATGCTTTCCTGGGTGGCTGAGGTGTAGTGCAACGCGTAAATCGCCTTGCCTGCCCCATGTCTTTTTTTTCCCAGATGTGCATCGGAAAAATTTAGCAGTGTGTAACTATTTGGTGTCAAAATATGGAACGCCAAAAGGGCCATAATCTGTATAAAGTTTTCCCTCTCTCACTACCCTCTGTCCTGCATGCACGAGGGTAGTCCCGACCCAGGGGTTATGCAGGAACTGCGTGCGGTGATGGACCTCGCTCTATGGGTGACGGAAGTCACTGCACGCTCCCTGGGTCAGGCGATGTCCACACTAGTGATCCAGGAATGTCACCTGGGGCTAAACCTGGCAGATATGCGTGAGCCCAACAAAGTGCGGTTCCTCAACGCCCCTGTCTGTCAGGCTGGCCTCTCCGGCGACGCCATCAAGAACTTCGCCCAGCAGTTCTTGGTGGCCCAGAAGCAGACAGAGGCGGTTTAAAAAACATCCTGCCCCGACGACCAGCTGCTGTCTCCACCCAGTCGTCGGCCGCAGCACCTCCGCCTGCTTGTCGCCGAGGGTGTCCCCCTGCGTCTGCCTCCGTCCCTGCTAAGCCAAGCAGCAGCCTCCACCCAGGCAGCAGGTGGCCGGGCGCAAGGGAGGTGCCCAACCCGTCCAGGGTCCCGTGAGTCCCCTGCAAGGGCAAGCGGCCCTGAAACGGGCAGCCCAGTGAAAAGGGGGATCTGCTCTCTGGGAGACGGTGTCCGCACCCCTCCCTCCCCCGGAGGAGGGGTGCGGGGGAGTTTCGGTCCTGCCGCTGGCTCTCCGGAGTCCAGCGGTACCCACATTCTCAGAGCAGTTTCCTCCCTCCCTGGGCCCTAAGAGGGCCAGGTTGGCAGTATGCGACGCCCCCGGGCCTTGCCACTCCTTTCCTCCCCTCTCCCCTTCGCCAGGGGGCAGCAGTGTGGGCACCGAGGACGCCCCCGGGCCTCCTCACCCACACTCTGCCCCACCTTGGAGTACTCAGACAACACTCCGGGCCGCCTCCGGGCCTCCCGAGTCGGGTCTGCGTACTCCACTTTGCTGCCCCACCCCGGGTACGTCTGTGGTGCCGTTGGTCCCGCTTGTTCGGTCTCTGGGGGCCTGGCTAGGTCTCCCCAGGCCGTCTCGCTGGCTCATCCGTACCATCAGACTCGGCTACGTGATTCAGTTCGCGCGCCGGCCGCCCAAGTACAGGGGCATCCTCTTCACCACCGTGCGGAGCAGCGATGCCCATGTCTTGTGGTCGGAGATCGATGTCCTGCTGGCGAAGGACTCGATCGAGCCGGTTCCTCCTGCCGATATGAGGTCGGGGTTCTACAGCCCCTACTTCATTGTACCCAAGAAAGGTGGTGGGTTAAGACCAATCTTGGACCTGCGCATTCCGAATCGGGCCCTGCACAAGCTCCCGTTCAAAATGTTAACGCAGAAACGCATTTTCGAATGCATCCGTCCCCGAGATTGGTTTGCAGCGATCGACCTGAAGGACGCGTACTTTCATGTCTCCATTCTCCCTCGACACAGACCATTCCTGCGCTTTGCGTTCGAGGGGAGGGCATATCAGTACAAAGTCTTGCCCTTCGGGCTGTCCCTGTCGCCTCGCATCTTCACGAAAGTCGCGGAGGCAGCCATTGTTCCGCTCAGAGAACGCGGCGTTCGGATTCTCAACTATCTCGACGACTGGCTCATATTGGCCCAGTCCCGGGATCAGTTGTGCGAACACAGGGACCTGGTGCTCCGTCACCTCAGCCTGTTGGGCCTTCGGGTCAACCGAGACAAGAGCAAACTCTGTCCCACACAGAGGATCTCTTGTCTCGGTATGGAGCTGGATTCGGTCAACCGGACGGCGCGCCTCACAGAGGAGCGAGTCCGGTCAGTGTTGAACTGCTTGAATACATTCAAAGGCAGGACAGCGGTCCCACTGAAATTTTTTTCAGAGGCTCCTGGGGCATATGGCATCTGCAGCCGCGGCAACGCCGCTCGGATTGCTTCATATGAGACCGCTTCAACGCTGGCTTCACGACCGAGTCCCGAGATGGGCGTGGCAGAGCGGCAAGTACCGGGTCTCAGTTACTCCTTACTGTCGCCAAACCTTCAACCCCTGGGCGGACCCTTCGTTTCTACGGGCGGGAGTGTCCTTAGAACAGGTGTCCAGGCATGCTGTGGTCTTCACGGATGCCTCATCCACGGGCTGGGGGGCCACGTACAACGGGGACACAGTTTCAGGTCTGTGAACGGGGCCCCAACTGCGTTGGCACATCAATTGCCTAGAGTTATTGGCAGTACGTCTCGCCCTGGGTCGCCTCAAAAAGCCGCTACAGGGCAAGCACGTGCTGGTCCGTACGGACAGCACTGCGGCCGTTGCGTATATCAACCGTCAGGGCGGTCTACGCTCCCGTTGCATGCTCCAACTCGCCTACCATCTCCTCCTGTGGAGTCAGAAGTGTCTGAGGTCACTTCGGGCCATTCACATCCCTGGTGCGCTGAACCAGACAGCCGACGAGCTCTCTCGTCAGTCGACACCTCCGGGAGAGGGGCGGCTCCACCCCCGGAGCGTCCAGCTGATATGGGACCTTTTCGGAGCCGTGCAGGTAGACCTGTTCGCCTCTCCGAACTCGACCCATTGCCAGTTGTACTATTCCCTGACTGGGGGCACTGACACACAGCTGGCCCCGGGACCTACGCAAATATGCGTTTCCCCCAGTGAGCCTTCTCGCACAGACCCTGTGCAAGGTCAGGGAGGACGAGGAGCAGGTCTTGCTAGTTGCGCCCTACTGGCCCAACCGGACCTGGTTCCCCGAACTCACACTCCTCTCGACAGCCCCTCCCTGGCCGATTCCCCTGAGGAAGGACCTGCTTTCTCAGGGACGGGGCACTCTATGGCACCCGCGTGCAGACCTCTGGAAACTCCATGTCTGGTCCCTGGATGGGACGCGGAGGTTCTAGGTGGCCTGCCACAAGCGGTGGCAGACACCATCGCTTCTGCTAGAGCCCCCTCTACGAGGCGCCTCTATGCCCTGAAGTGGAACCTGTTTGTTGAGTGGTGCTCTTCCCGCCAGGAAGACCCCTGAAGGTGTTCAGTTAGTGTCGTGCTTTCTTTCCTGCAAGATGGGCTGGAGTGAAGGCTGTCTCCCTCCACCCTCAAAGTGTACGTCGCATCAATAGCGGCGTATCACGACGCAGTTGAAGGTAAGTCCTTAGGGAAGCGCGACCTAATTGTCAGGTTCCTCAGAGGTGCGAGGAGGCTAAATCCTCCTCGTCCACACTCGATACCCTCTTGGGACTTAACTCACTGAGGAGGCAGACCCAGCCCTGGCTTTGTTATTTCTCGTCCGCGCCCTCCGCGCCTACGTGGACCGAACTCAAAGCTTTAGAACCTCAGAGCAGCTCTTCGTCTGTTACGGAGGCCAGCAGAAGGGAAAGGCTGTCTCCAAGTAGAGGTTAGCCCACTGGATAGTGGATGCTATCGTCTTGGCTTACCAGTCCCAAGACGTGCCTTGCCCATTCGGGGTGCGAGCGCACTCCATAAGGAGTGTAGCTTCCTCCTGGGCGCTGGCTCAAGGCGCCTCGCTGACAGATATATGTAGAGCTGCGGGCTGGGCGACACCTAACACGTTCGCTAGATTCTATAGCCTCCGTGTAGAGCCGGTATCTTCCCGCATCCTCACCCCCAGTGGCCAGTAGCGCTAAGTGCCCGTTCTAGTGTCGGCTTGCAACGCCACTCCCGCCCCCTGGGCCGGATACGTGCGTCTATTATCTCCAGTTGTGTTCCCCGGAAACGGCTAACCCTGTCGAGCTCCTCCGTCACCCCTTCGGTGTCAGACGTTGCGGCCGTCTGATCCCAGGCCTGCACCCGTATGCTTGTGGAATGTGTGTGTAGGCTGGGGTCCATATGTAGCGGTTCCCTAACGGCAACCTCATATGTGTATTCTCCACGGTACCAGCTACCCTACTTGGCTAGCCCATTGTCTTTCCCTTGACAGAGCCCACTCTGTCGTCTCTGGTGGTGTTCTTTCCCCCCTGGGATCAGGTTGGATCCACCCCAGAGACTGCCATATGTAGTACTACCCTGATAGGTTAGTCCTTATGTGTATTCCGCCACCTCTTCTTCCTCTGAAGGACGTGGCAGCGTACCATCTCCACGAGACGTACCATTTTCCCAGCGTTATCCAATAGTCACACTGAGTGGGTCTTGCAGGAACAGCAGTGACTGACCTTCCCTGCCGGGAGCCCTGACTCCCACTCCAACATAGGTGTGGTCCAGTGAGCTCAGGCAGGGCGCTGGAAGGGCCAGCATCCCTGGCGTGTTGGTAGGGATCCCAATTCGTCGGTCAGTTCCGACGTACGTCGAACGTTTCTGACTGAAAGGGAACGTCTCGGTTACGTATGTAACCCTCGTTCCCTGAAGGAGGGAACGGAGACGTACGTCCCGTCGCCAGGTGCTGTGCTTCAGCTGAAGGCCGAGTCACTCGTCTCGGCTCCTCAGTTGAAAAGCAATGATGCGGTATTCCACTTCCGTATTTATACCCGCACTGCGGGGCGGTGCGTGGAATGCGTTAACCGCATGCCAATGTCCATTGGCTCGTTTTTAATCACTCGAAGTAGATTGGTCTCTGAAAACAGATCCCAATTCGTCGGTCAGTTCCGACGTACGTCTCCGTTCCCTCCTTCAGGGAACGAGGGTTACATACGTAACCGAGATGTTTTCCTACTTACAAAGCATGTAGAGGTTTGTAATTTTTATCATAGGTACACAAAAATCCAGAAAATCACATTGTATGATTTTTAAATAATTTGCATTTTATTGTATGACATAAGTATTTGATCACCTACCAACCAGTAAGAATTCCGGCTCTCACAGACCTTTTCTTAAAGAAGCCCTCCTGTTCTCCACTCATTACCTGTATTAACTGCACCTGTTTGAACTCGTTACCTGTATAAAAGACACCTGTCCACACACTCAATCAAACAGACTCCAACCTCTCCACAATGGCCAAGACCAGAGAGCTGTTTGACATCAGGGATAAAATTGTAGACCTGCACAAGGCTGGGATGGGCTACAGGACAATAGGCAAGCAGCTTGGTGAGAAGGCAACAACTGTTGGCGCAATTATTAGAAAATGGAAGAAGTTCAAGATGATGGTCAATCTCCCTCGGTCTTGGGCACCATGCAAGATCTCACCTCGTGGGGCATCAGTGATCATGAGGAAGGTGAGGGATCAGCCCAGAACTACACGGCAGGACCTGGTCAATGACCTGAAGAGAGCTGGGACCACAGTCTCAAAGAAAACCATTAGTAACACACTACGCCGTCATGGATTAAAATCCTGCAGCGTACGCAAGGTCCCCCTGCTCAAGCCAGCGCATGTCCAGGCCCGTCTGAAGTTTGCCAATGACCATCTGGATGATCCAGAGGAGGAATGGGAGAAGGTCATGTGGTCTGATGAGACAAAAATAGAGCTTTTTGGTCTAAACTCCACTCGCCGTGTTTGGAGGAAGAAGAAGGATGAGTACAACCCCAAGAACACCATCCCAACCGTGAAGCATGGAGGTGGAAACATCATTCTTTGGGGATGCTTTTCTGCAAAGGGGACAGGACGACTGCACCGTATTGAGGGGAGGATGGATGGGGCCATGTATCGCAAGATCTTGGCCAACAACCTCCTTCCCTCAGTAAGAGCATTGAAGATGGGTCGTGGCTGGGTCTTCCAGAATGACAACGACCCGAAACACACAGCCAGGGCAACTAAGGAGTGGCTCCGTAAGAAGCATCTCAAGGTCCTGGAGTGGACTAGCCAGTCTCCAGACCTGAACCCAATAGAAAATCTTTGGAGGGAGCTGAAAGTCCGTATTGCCCAGCGACAGCCCCGAAACCTGAAGGATCTGGAGAAGGTCTGTATGGAGGAGTGGGCCAAAATCCCTGCTGCATTGTGTGCAAACCTGGTCAAGAACTACAGGAAACGTATGATCTCTGTAATTGCAAACAAAGGTTTCTGTACCAAATATTAAGTTCTGCTTTTCTGATGTATCAAATACTTATGTCATGCGATAAAATGCAAATTAATTACTTAAAAATCATACAATGTGATTTTCTTGATTTTTGTTTTAGATTCCATCACTCACAGTTGAAGAGTACCTATGATAAAAATGACAGACTTCTCCATGCTTTGTAAGTGGGCAAACCTGCAAAATCGGCAGTGTATCAAATACTTGTTCTCCCCACTGTAACTACTTTGACATTAAAAACAAAACTGAACTATTTTAATGGCTGCAACAGTAGTGTGTAAAAAAACACGGGCTCCAGTCAGACTCGGGTCGAGAATTTTGATAAGCTGTCGGACACGGGCCGGGCTAGGGCCTGAGCGTCTCGGGCCAGGACCAGGCTAGGGCCTAGATTTGAGGCACGTGCAGGGCTCTACTATGGACACCAGGGTGTTGAACGCACTACAGAACTAATACATCAGCGGTGTTATTGGCCAGGGATGTCGGCACAGTGCCCGGGGCTTTATGGGCCATGTCCTAGCTTCTAAGCCAAATGAGATCTTGGCTATTGATTTTACGATGCTTGAGCCTTTTTGTTCTGGACATGAGAATGTTTTAGTGTTAACAGATGTGTTCAGTAAATATAAACTGGCTGTCCCGACTAGAGACCAGCGGGCTGAGACAGTAGTACAAGCTTTGGTTTGGAGTCCCAGGTCGTATCCATTCTGACCAGGGCTGGAATTTTGAGTCGGCCCTTATGAAACAACTCTGTGGGTTTTATGGGATTGAAAAATCACGTACTACGCCCTATCACCCGGCTGGCAACGGCGATGTCAAGCGCATGAGTATTGCGTGTTCAGTGTATAGGCACTGTGAATCTTCAGTATAGATTCACAAACGCACAGGAAGCAATTCACAAATAAATGCCGGTTGTGTTTGTGACATAAAACAGATTTGTAAAATTTTTTTTATTTGCATTTTTTATTTATCTCATTTTATTTATTTGTGAATTTTATTCATTTTTGTGAAACTCTTTACATTTATTTGTGGATCTTAATCTATTTATTTGTGAATTTTATTCATTTTTGTAAATCTCTTTACATTTATTTGTGAATCTGTTTATTTGGAATTTGGAATGCAACAATTCTAACCCCATAGATCCTGCATCTACTCATCCCTGCTGCAACCATTTGTGACAACAATAAAAACTATTAATAAATAATAATTAAAACTTTTTTATTAGAATTTTAGAATTTACAACCTAAATGTTCTCTGGCAATCCAGGCACATCCAGTGTAAAAAAAAAAAAAAAATTCAACTACAGTGTTGTTTGATATTCAACTATCAGCTCACTTATAACATTCCTGTTTGTTCATATAATGCTTGAAAAGAGTTTATTTAGTCCTTCTGTATTGGTGGTTTAATCTTGCGTATACAATATGTGTTTGGCAGCTTGTAAGGAAAGAAGAGAGTGATGCAAATTCATGTTATATCCTTATAATAATCTTCTGCTAATCCTCATGTCACTGTCCACAGTTAAAACCACCTCAGTGATATTCAAAGATCATTTGAAATAATAATGGATAAGCGATTCTTTAAATGGTATACTTGTAAGTGTAATATTTCCTCATGATATGAACATTAGTTGCTTTTTATGTAACTATTGCATTATAAAATTGCATTTATATAATTATTGCATCAAAATTCCAAATGAAGCATACAGTTTTAACAATCCAAAAACATATTAGAAATTATATCTGAAATCACTTTGACAATTTTTATGATTGGAGTAATGGATAAAAATATAATATCCTACATGGAAAAACAAGCAATCAGACAAAATTATCATGTTATTACAAATAGTGGTCTGTTGATTTCTTGCACTACTGAAAATACAATAAAAAAGTAATGTACAGCTTTGTTTTCAGAATTGGAAAAGGACTGTATTATATAGCATCCGCCTAATTAGAATTAATTCAAAAGTATGATTCAGTCTATATTAACTATAAATGAAACAAGAATGAGATTTATGCAATAGTAATAATCAACTGAATGTTTTAAATACACAATAACTAGGTGTATATATTTATCATCAATAAATCCAATTTGCTTCAGTATCATACATTGTAACTAATTTTGCTTGCTCCACACATATTCATACCTTTTGATGGATTAAATTTAATTGTTTTCACAATGAACAGATCTATGCAAATTCTAAGCAACAGAAGGAACTGTTTTCCTGGAGGTTTTAGAAGCAATAGTGCATCTACAAAACGCTCTCTTCATTGCATCTTGCAGTTCTTTATTCCTCAAGCTGTAAATTATGGGGTTCAACAGGGGTGTGAGCACAGAGTACAGGACAGCGATGACTATACGAACATCTGGGTCAAATCTAGCTACTCGATATGAGATATACACAAAGGTGGCTGAAATATACGAGATACACACCACTGTCAGGTGGGACACACAAGTGGCCGCAATTTTGAGCTTCTGTGCCTTGCTCATTTTTCTCATAGCTTTGCCAATACAGACATATGAAGTTAAGATGAAAAGGAATGTACCGATAAGTGCAATGAGGGCATTTGTTAGGGACAAAATACCATTCCTGGTGGTGTCTACACAGGCAAGGCTCACTACTGAGGAGTGATCGCAGAACATGTGCCTAACAATATTGGGCCCGCAGTAAGGCAGCAGAGATGCCCAAATAGCTGGGGGCAGCACTGTAATGACCCCAAAACCCCAAGCAGCAAAAATCAATAGAATACAGAGCCGCCTGGTCATGATAGTCGTGTACATTAGGGGGTTACAGATCGCTACGTACCGGTCAAATGCCATCACAGTCAGCAAAGCGCGCCCTGTCACTCCAATTGAGAGAAAAAGGTACATCTGCACAAAGCATCCTGTTTTGGAAATGGTCTTGACCTCAGTCAGGAACACTGACAGCATTTTGGGAATGGTCACTGACGTGTACACAATATCAGAAAAGGACAAATTATGAAGGAAAAAATACATAGGAGTGTTGAGCTTGGGGTCGGTTCTAACAAGGTAAATGATCATGCCGTTTCCACTCAGGACAATAACATAGACAGTGAAGAAAATGGGAAGCACGAATCTGTCCTTAAGTCCATCGAGGATGAAATATTCCACAGGCCCACTGGTGTTCATTGTGCTGATATGCAAGCATGCAGATCCTGACCTGGTCGAGGAAATATATGTAGAAAATAACAATAAAACAAAACAAAAAAATTGTTCCTCAATGTGCAACTTATGCTGTCTGTTGTGGATTCCTCATTATCTAAAGTACATACAGTTTTAAGCTATATCTTGAAAATTATGTAGTCTTTAAAGTATATACATTAAAATTAAAATGAGGCCTTTTACAGTACACTGCTTACTACTTCTATTAATAAATCATAGTATATATTAAATATCATTATATTACATATTACTATTAATAAATAATATCATGCTTTAGACATCATTTAAACGTGCCATCAGAGTTCAGATTTTTTACAGCATAAGAAAAAAAATTAGATATTAAAAATATCTGACCATTTCTGGATATGTAGAGAAATTGAACTAACCTTACAACAAAGAATGAAGTAAAATGTAGTGAGTACTATACATTATTCATAACAATTAACATTATTCATAACTATTAAATTATTTAATTTAGCTGAGTCTCTAACAGTTGAGAGTCAGTATGGGTCAGCGTTGTCACTCTGACATCTTCCTATGTGACAAACATTGAACACAAAAGGGGCTTTAAATTCGCTCATTTTCAAGGTGGAAAAACACGTGTGTGTGTGTGTGTGTGTGTGTGTTAATTATTTACACTTTCCATTTAATGTCTAAATGATGTTGTGCATTTTATATCCTTGGCAACAACTCTCATGGTACTTCATTAAGCGTAGCAAATGACAGTTTAGTTTTGTTGGATTCATGACTATATTCAGATTATATTTTTACTATTATCATCATTTTAAACTGAAAATGTTTTAAAGATATATGTAAATAATATAAAGGAAACTTATATAAACATATATACTGTCTTAATGCCCTACTCCTTTGGTGGTGGTTAAGGTATTCCCTGTAATCTGTGAAGCACTTTGAGCAGTATTATTCTAACTCTTTTAAAGGGGTCATGAACTGAGAAATAAAATTTTCCTTGTGCTTTTGACATATAAGAGGTCATCATAGTATAAGAATATCCTGTAAGTTTCAGAACTGAAAACTTCCTTGTTAGTCCAATAAAAGCTTTTATTGACACCAGGCCCAGCAAACGACAGGTTTTTCAAAGTGGGAATCTATGACGTCAAAGGGAAGCAAGCACCGCCTCTGCAGAAGAAGATCAACGCCTACTTCATTACTGCCTGTTTAGCCCCGCCCACCGATTCGCGCATGACATGCAATAGAATAGGTAGCCTAAAAGTAACATAGGCCTACGTGGTGTTAAACCAGATCCAGCTACCAAGCAATAAACATGCTGTTGAGGATTACAAATTATTGTGCAGTGCCTGGGCTCGACAGTAATGCAACATGTAAGTAACTGTGTTAATTCTAATGCCTGATCTGAAATGTAATGATTCATGTACAGTCAGATGTTCTTTGTCTGTGTGTCAGTAAATCAAACCAGTGACTAAACGTCAACTTGCGTTGTTTCTCTTAGTAGGATGAAAATAATCTGTTATTTAACGGTGATTAAATTCTATAACGAAAGCTGTCTCCCTTTGCAATCATTGGAGCAGTGCGTGCTGAAGCTGTCAATCAAACAGCGGGAGTTTATCAGTGACTCCCGTTTTATTCAACGAATCTCTTAACTATATCATGTTTACACTGTTAGTTATGATTAAAGCATTCATTAGTGTACAGAAACTGAGTTGCAAGAGATCACTGCTTTCATGCGCTCAGCATGTCTGTGATCGGCTACAATGTTCATCTCTGCAACCTTTCATGCCACGATCTGAATATAATGCCATAGATCTAAATATAATGACATAGATCTAAATGTAATGCAACACTTTTCACGATTAGTTAACCATGAGAGCTGTAAAACGCGCTAAAAGAGAGAGTAATACTTAGCTATTTCAAGTGGAAAGACGTTAGCCAATCACAGCAGTGGGCGTTTACACTGAAGTCTCACAGCAGACACGCCCCTTAAAACAGAGCGTTCAGAGCAGAGGGCTAAAATCAATGTAGGAAAAATGCCTTTTATTTATAAATTATGACAATTTTTGATGTAAAAAGCATTCTAACATTATAAGTGCACCCCAGGAAACATCATAAAACAATAAAACAACGCAGTTCATGACCCCTTTAAAGAAAAAAGTGATTGAAACAACAAAACTGTACTTTGCTTATATATATATATATATATATATATATATATATATATATATTAGGGGTGTAACGATATTCAAACCGAACCAAAAAAACGCGATACACCACCCACGGTAAGAACCGCGATACTCTCATGTCGAACCGAAAGGGCCCCACCCCCTGCTGCCCCGGCCCAGCTCTCACTTCACCTTATGCCACAAAATATTTTTTTCTTCCTTTACATTTGATTAAATAGTAATCAGTACACTTTTAACAACTAATAAGAGCTGTATTTTTACAAAATATTATTATAATAATGTTATTTACTAAATATACAATAACGTTTGTCTCTGAGTGCCTTGTCACGTGACTTGGGTGATCGCTCAAGCTGCATGGTGGAAGGACAAAGAGAGCCAGTTTCCCCATTTAGCTTGGTTGGCTAAATGCTACCTTGGAGTCCCAGCAACATCGTCATTTTCGTAGCTTGTTACGAAATAAAAAAATCTCTCTCACCTCAGAAAACCGCTTTCCAGTCATGTCAGCCATTATACTGTGCGCATAGTGCACACTCTTCAATTACACGCGGAAAGCGGCGGCGCGCGCTGTATATCACTTCATAAAGCACAAAAGAAACTATAAGCAATGTTACGTTGTCAATTCGTAAGTCATGAAATAAAAGTAAAGTACCAATAAATGTCATGTGTTAGCTGGGAAGGCATGCAGGTCTGATGTTCATTCTGTTCATCAGGAGCAGTTTTCATGTTTCATTAACAGTTCATGATATATTGTGTATTCGTCATGGTAACTGTTGTTTCCATAACCCCAAAATGCCACTTTATTTTCACTTTATGTTATTTTGTTTATTTTTAAATTAGTGTGGTGGCTACTTTATTGTATTAACAAAAACTGCTATTTAATAGCTTTAACTTATAGGCCTATTTATTCATCAGTATTAGTCATATTCATACAATTTATGTGTTTGTTAAGTAGGCTAAAGTGCAACATTACTTGTGTGTGTGTGTCATCAATTTTTATGAAATGAATTTGATTATTTCTGACTAGTCTACAGTGGAGGCATTTATTTCATTTTAGTTTACTCAGGTATGTTAACTGCTCTAAAGAAAACATGAAGCCAATATATAAAGCTAATAAAGTTATATAAAGTTAATAAGTTAAATTATTGTTGTTGTTATTATTAAGTTAAAATGACTCTAGTGTTATTATTGTTGGTGCCCTCCCATGAACCCTGCCTCCACAGCAACCGAACCGAACCGTGGCTCCAAAACCGTGATATGAACCGAACTGTGGCATTGGTGTATCGTTACACCCCTAATATATATATATATATATATATATATATATATATATATATATATATATATATACACTCACCTAAAGGATTATTAGGAACACCATACTAATACTGTGTTTGACCCCCTTTCGCCTTCAGAACTGCCTTAATTCTACGTGGCATTGATTCAACAAGGTGCTGAAAGCATTCTTTAGAAATGTTGGCCCATATTGATAGGATAGCATCTTGCAGTTGATAGAGATTTGTGGGATGCACATCCAGGGCACGAAGCTCCCGTTCCACCACATCCCAAAGATGCTCTATTGGGTTGAGATCTGGTGACTGTGGGGGCCATTTTAGTACAGTGAACTCATTGTCATGTTCAAGAAACCAATTTGAAATGATTCGAGCTTTGTGACATGGTGCATTATCCTGCTGGAAGTAGCCATCAGAGGATGGGTACATGGTGGTCATAAAGGGATGGACATGGTCAGAAACAATGCTCAGGTAGGCCGTGGCATTTAAACGATGCCCAATTGGCACTAAGGGGCCTAAAGTGTGCCAAGAAAACATCCCCCACACCATTACACCACCATCACCAGCCTGCACAGTGGTAACAAGGCATGATGGATCCATGTTCTCATTCTGTTTACGCCAAATTCTGACTCTACCATCTGAATGTCTCAACAGAAATCGAGACTCATCAGACCAGGCAACATTTTTCCAGTCTTCAACTGTCCAATTTTGGTGAGCTCGTGCAAATTGTAGCCTCTTTTTCCTATTTGTAGTGGAGATGAGTGGTACCCGGTGGGGTCTTCTGCTGTTGTAGCCCATCCGCCTCAAGGTTGTGCGTGTTGTGGCTTCACAAATGCTTTGCTGCATACCTCGGTTGTAACGAGTGGTTATTTCAGTCAAAGTTGCTCTTCTATCAGCTTGAATCAGTCAGCCCATTCTCCTCTGACCTCTAGCATCAACAAGGCATTTTCGCCCACAGGACTGCCGCATACTGGATGTTTTTCCCTTTTCACACCATTCTTTGTAAACTCTAGAAATGGTTGTGCGTGAAAATCCCAGTAACTGAGCAGATTGTGAAATACTCAGACCGGCCCGTCTGGCACCAACAACCATGCCACGCTCAAAATTGCTTAAATCACCTTTCTTTCCCATTCTGACATTCAGTTTGGAGTTCAGGAGATTGTCTTGACCAGGACCACACCCCTAAATGCATTGAAGCAACTGCCATGTGATTGGTTGATTAGATAATTGCATTAATGAGAAATTGAACAGGTGTTCCTAATAATCCTTTAGGTGAGTGTATATACGAAAATGACGATGTTGCTGGGACTCCAAGGTAGCATTTAGCCAACCTGGCTAAATGGGGAAATTGGCTCTCTTTGTCCTTCCACCATGCAACTTGAGCGATCACATGACATGCACTTGGAAGACAAAAGTTAGTGTATATTTAGTAAATAATATTATTATAATAATATTTAGTAAAAATACAGCTACCGTGGGGTGGTGTATCGCGTTTTTTTCGGTTCGGTTTGAATATCGTTACACCCCTAATATAGATTAAAAGTACAGTTTTGTTGTTTCAATAACTTTTTCCTTTAAAAGAATTATAATAATACTGCTCAAAGTGCTTCACAGATATATATACAATCGTGCTCAAAATTATTCATACCCTTGGTATTTTTATAGTGTTTTTGAGTTGTGATGAATGAGTTTTATAATACTTTCATATATTTAATATGACAAACAACTGAGAGAAAAAAAACATGATATTTCAAGAAATATGACATTTCATGGGTTTTTATTGACAAATATTCAAAAATCACCATGTTCAGAATTATTCATACCCTTTATATTACAATGTTTCAATAATCAATAGAAAAGCCTTTGTTCATAATTACGGCCTGCAAATGCTTCTTGTAGGTTGCTTCCTGTAAGATTTCTACAGGTCTGCTGCGGAATGTTTCCCCACTCATCCGTCGCAAAAGCCTCCAGTTGTTGGAGATTGGAAGGCTTCCTAGCCCTGACCCGGATCTTCAACTCTCTCCACAAATTCTCAGTTGGGTTCAAGTCAGGGCTCTGACTTGGCCAGTCCAGAACATTTATGTTGTTGTCCCTGAACCATTGCTTGACCACTCGTGCCGTATGCTTCGGGTCATTATCCTGCTGGTAGGTCCAATTCTCTGGCAGGTTGAGCTTCTGTGCTGACGCCACCAGGTTTTCATCAAGAATCTTGAGATAGTACTCCTTTTTCATGAAACCATCTATCTTAACAAGGTTACCTGTACCACTGGCAGAAAAGCATCCCCATAGCATGATGTGACCACTGCCGTGCTTGACCGTTGGGATGGTATTCTTAGGATTGAAGGCTTCTCCTTTCATACGCCAAACATATGCAACGTCCATATGTCCAAAGAGCTCCAGTTTAGTCTCATCTGACCAGAGGATGAATGACCAGAAGTTCGGATCTCTATCTAGGTGACCCCTAAAAAAGGCCAGGTGCGCATCCCGGTGTCTCTGGGTAAGGAGTGGTGTCTTTCTGTGGTGATGTCTATGGAGACCACCTCGATGCAGAATTCGCTGAACGGTGGATATTGATACCGTCTCCCCTGCTTGGTTGAGGGTGTCTATTAGAGCTTTGGTGATGATACGGGGGTTGTTGTTTGCATCGCGGCAGATCTTTCTAGCAACTCTAGAGGATACTTTGCGCTTCCTGCAGCGCCTATCCAGGTTTTTGACAGTGTTGAACATCTTGAACTTCTTGATGATACTCTGTACGGTTGATACAGGGACATCCAGTTCTTTCGAAATGGCCTTGTAGCCTTTGCCTCCACTATGGGCATTGACAACACGTGTACGAAGATCATGACTGAGTTCTTTCTTCTTGGCCACGGTGACAGTGACTGAGAATAATTGGTAATACTTTACAATAAGGTTCATTAGTTAACATTAGTTAACTACATTAGTTAACATGAACTAATAATGAACTGCATTTATTTATCTTTGTTAATGTTAATTTCAACATTTACTAATACATTATTAAAATCTTGTTAACATTAGTTAATGCACTGTGAACTAACATGAACAAACCATGAACAGCTTTATTTTTATTAACTAACAAAGATTAACAAATACGGTAACAAATGTACTGCTCATGGTTAGTTCATGTTAGTTAATACATTAACTAATATTAACAAATGAGACCTTATTGTAAAGTGTTACCGAATAATTAAAGCTTTGCCCCCTTAATTATATTTTACAGAGCAGGTGTTACCATTTAACATTATTAGGCCTTAATTGATTAGACCTAAATTGAATAAACTGATTATAGTCACTGGAGTGTGAAACCATGTGCACTTTCACAAAAGAAGGAATTTTTTCTGAGATTGGGAATAGGGTATGATTAATTTTGAACAGGCTCAAAAGAGAATCTCTGGCCATATCTATTGGTATACAAATGAAGTTTAGCTAACACATATGTGGGGTTATACATAGCAACTAATATATATTGAATACAATGGAAAGTAAAGTAGTTTTTATAAATGAAACAATTTAAAAGTATTGATTTGTCCAAGGGGTATGAATAATTTTGAGCACACCTGTATATACCACTGACAGATGAAGTGAATAACACTGATTATCTCTCCATCTCGGCACCTGTTAGTGGGTGGGATATACTAGGCAGCGAGTGAACATTTTGTCCTCAAAGTTGATGTGTTAGAAGCAGGAAAAATGTGCAAGCGTAAGAATTTCAGCGAGTTTGACAAGGGCCAAATTGTGATGGCTAGACGACTGGGTCAGAACATCTCCAAAACTGCAGCTCTTGTGGGGTGTTCCTGGTCTGCAGTGGTCAGTATCTATCAAAAGTGGTCCAAGAAAGGAACAGTAGTGAACCGGCAACAGTCTCATTGACGCACGTAGGGAGCGAAGGCTGGCCCGTGTGGTCCAATCAAAACAGACGAGCTACTGAAGCTCAAATTGCTCAAGAAGTTAATGCTGGTTCCGATAGAAAGGTGTCAGATTACATAGTGCATCGCAGTTTGTTTCGTATGGGGCTACATAGCCGCAGAATAGTCAGGGTGCCCATGCTGATCCCTGTCCATGGCCAAAAGCGCCAACAGTGGGCACATGAGCATCAGAACTGGACCACGGAGCAATGGAAGAAGGTGGCCTGGTCTGATGAATCACATTTTCTTTTACATCACATGGATGGCCGGGTGCGTGTGCATCACTGACCTGGGTAACACATGGCACCAGGATGCACTATGGGAAGAAGGCAAGCCGGCGGAGGCAGTGTGATGCTTTAGGCAATGTTCTGCTGGAAAACCATGGTTTGTGCTGAACAAACAAGTCCGATCTATAGAGGCCCCACCTCGCAACTTACAGGACTTAAAGGGATAGTTCACCCAAAAATGAAAATTCTGTCATAATTTAGTCACGCTCAGGTTGTTCCAAACCTGTATAAATTTCTTTGTTCTGCTGAATGTTTGTAACCAAGCAGATCTCGGCAGCCACTGACTACCATAGTGGGGGTGAGGGGAACAACATGTTGGTTACAAACATTCTTCCAAATATCTTCCTTGAGAAAATGTTCACTTGCTGCCTAATAACACCCACTAACAGGTGCCGTGATGAAGCGATAATCAGTGTTATTCACTTCACCTGTCAGTGATCATAATGTTATGCCTGATCAGTGTATATATATATATATATATTCAGTCCCGCTTTACATTAGGTGGCTTCAACTACTATGTACTTACATCAAAAAATAAGTACAATGTACTTATTGTGTTCATACTGTATTCCAAAACACTTTTTAAGTTTAAGGTTAGGGTTAGGTGTAAGGGAAGTGTCAACAGTGTAATCATAAATGTAACTACAGAAATTAATTACAGATGTAATTACATGCAGGAAATTTTTTAAATGTAAGTACAATGTAAAAACATGTATGTACACAATAAGTGCATTGTATCAAATTATTAATTTAAATGTTAGTACATAGTAGTTAAGGCCACCTAATATAAAGTGGGTCCATATATTCTGTATTTTTGAATGAGCAAATAATGATAAGACAATTTTGCATATGATATTCAATGGGAATTTTTAATTTCAGGCCTAATTTATATCTTGATCTAGTCCTTTTATTTTTAGTGTAAAAGATAATGGCCAGTGGATAACGTAAAAGATATTGGCCAGTGGGATATTTACTATGTCTATGGCGCCATCTTGTGTTAAAGAAGGAAAGTTACACTAATATATATATATATATACAGGGTGAATTCAGGCTGATTGGGACACTTTTCCAAAGTCATCTCAATGGCAAAAAGTGTCCCAATCACCCTGAATTCACCCTATATAATTATTTTTTTTTTTAACAATATATTCAGTTCACTAAATGAATGTAAGCAGGCTTTGGGAAAAAATTAAATATAAATCAGTCCACTACCATTTAAGTAAATTTAGCTGATCTGGCAGCACAATGACAAGTAAAATGTTCTAAAGAAAAAGGAAGAGAATCTTATGTGTTTAAGCTGCTGAACCTGAAAGAAAGCGCTGTGGAACAATAGACATGAGCAGTGATTTGCAGTGACCTTCCAAACTGTACTGCCATGACACGCATGAGCACTCTTGATTATTTGAATCAAAGCTCCTCCTGAGTCAGCAAGAACTGTGGCACCGCAATCAAGTCAAAACTGCAAGGCCAGAATCCTGCTTCCCATGCAAAGCACCAGAAAGTGCAGTCTTGGTGATGAGGAAACTCTTATAGTCTAGCATTTAAATTAGAATTAAAGCTTGAAAGCAAGGCTAGCCTACCTGCGTAACTATTACATTCATATTCTTCATGAGAAAGCATACCTTTTGGTATGATATACACTACCGTTCACAGGTTTTTGGTCAGTGAGATTATTTAATGTTTTTTAAATGGCTGCATTTATTTAATCAAAAATATTGTAATAATGTGAAATATTATTACATTTTAAAATGTTTTCAACAGCCATTACTCCAGTCTTCAGTGTCACATGATCCTTCAGAAATCATTAATATGCCAATTTGGTGGTCATTTAACGTGACGTTAATGCCCACTCCGCCGTACTTACAAGTGCCTGTCTGGTGTGAATCCTGTAGAGCACAACCTAAGACATCAGTACCCAGGACCCTGGTGCGGTGTCCAAGTCTAGGTCGTAAAACCTCACAAATGTGAGTGGAGAGGACCAGCCCACCGCATCACAAACTTATTGTAGGGATACCCCTGCCAACAAGGCTTTGGAAGCCGCCATGCTTATAGTTGAATGAGCTCTGACAGGCATTGGTGAAGGCTGTCCACATGCCTCATATGCAAGAGAGATTCACTATCCACTTGCTCATGCTTTGCTTGGTGACTCGAAGCACACAAACAATTGATCAGACTTTTGTCACAGGGCAGCTCTGTGGACATAAGCATCCAACGCCCTGACAGGGCATAGCAAATTTAGCTTCTCCTTAGTCTTAGCCTCAGACGTCACGTGACGCCCACGGACCACTGGCTGAAGGTCTGAAGCATATGGCACACTTATCTGGAAACACTTCAGGAGTGTTGTCACGTTCTTTAGCGGTCTGCCTGGAAACAAATGCCCTGACGCCAAACTCCCTCGTGGAAGAAGAACGCCGTTGTGTTTACAACTGTGACAATGAGTGCTTACCAGGATCAACTAAACGCTGGAATTTCAAAAGTATGTGAAGTCCGCGACTCCATTGTTGTAGTAAACTTGAAAAACGTTCATGAATTAATAATTTGTAGATGCACGCCAGTCTATTATTGCAGGGACATCGACTTTACATTTTCACGCCCCTAAACATGACGTGGAACAAAACAAACCGTGATTGGTTGCATTACATGTCAGTCAAACGTCCTCTTGGGCAGCCCTTGACCAATGAAAGCTGCGATGGAGTCCAGACCTTCTGCCGTGAGATTAGCTTCTCCTGGTCTGACAGGCAGGAGGGCAAAAGGCCTGCAACACTATAGATCACACCACATTAGTAGGGACCTTAGGCACTTACTCCGGCCTAGGGTGCAGAAACACTTTCACCATGCCAGATGCAAACTCTAAACACGAAGTGGCAACCGACAGGGCCTGAAGGTCTCCTACTCTCTTTAGAGATGTAATAGCCAGCAGAAAAACTGTTTTTAAAATTTCTCTGCAACAATTTCAATGGGCTCAACTATCAAGAAGAATGTTTTAAAGAAAAAGGAAGGGAATCTTATGTATTTAAGCTGCTGAACCTGAAAGAAAGTGCTGTGGAACAATAGACATGAGCAGTGATTTGGCCAAACCCTAGGTTTGGCCTTTTGAGTGGCATATTGTAAATACACCTGTCAGTTTGACTGCCTATTTGAGAAGAATCCTCTATCTGACCTTCTTCCAAACTAAACAGCCATGACACGCCTAAGCATTCTTGATTATTTGAATCAAAGCTCCTCCTGAGTCAGCAAGAACTGTGGCACTGCAATCAAGTCAAAACTGCAAGGCCAGAATCCTGCTTCCCATGCAAAGCACCAGAAAGTGCAGTCTTAGTGATGAGGAAACTCTTATAGTCTAGCATTTAAATTAGAATTAAAGCTTGAAAGCAAAGCTAGCCTACCTGCGTAACTATTACATTCATATTCTTCATGAGAAAGCATACCTTTTAATATGATATACAGTACACTACCGTAAGATTATTTAATGTTTATTAAAAGTCTCTTATGTTTACCATGGCTTCATTTATTTAATCAAAAATATTGTAAACAGTAATAATGCGAAATATCATTACATTTTAAAATAACTGTTTTACATTTTATATATTTTTTATAATGGTAAAGCTGAATTTTCAACAGCCATTACTCCAGTCTTCAGTGTCACATGATCCTTCAGAAATCATTAATATGCTGATTTGGTGTTCAGTTAACATTTCATATTATTATCAATGTTGAAAAAGTCTCAGGTTACGACTGTAACCATAGTTCCCTGAAAAGGGAATGAGACGCTGCGCCAGAAGTCACGACACAATGGGAATGCCTCTGCGTGATTGCGTCTTGAAGCACATGTGTAATCAGTCCAATGACATGGCGAGACATCATCCTGTAGCATGTGACATCATGACCAGGAAGCTATAAAGCACCCCCGAACCAAACAATGTCAGCTTCTGATTGGCCGAACAAGTCAATCACAGGCATGCAGGAAGTATAGAAGGGCAACGCAGCATCTTGTTCCCTTTTCAAGGAACCATGGTTACAGTTGTAACCTGAGACGTTCCCTTTCAAGGGAACTTGCGATGCATCGGAAGTCACTACACTATGGTAACATTAATACCTACTCTGCCGTACTGACAAGTGCCTGTCTGGTGTGAATCCTGTAGAGCACAACCTAAGACATGACCACCCCGGACCCTGGTACAGTGTCCACGTCTAGGTCGTAAAACCTCACAAATGTGAGTGGAGAGGACCAGCCCACTGCAACACAAACTTCTTGTAGGTATACAAAACACAAACAATTGATCAGACTTTTGCCACAGGGCAGCTCTTTGGACATAAGCATCCAACGCCCTGATAGGGCATAGCAAATTTAGCTTCTCCTGGTCCGACGTCTGAAAGGGAGGAGGGCAAAAGGCCTGCAACACTATAGATCGCGCCACATTAGTAGGGACCTTAGGCACGTACCCCGACCTAGGGTGTAGAAGCAATTTCACCATGACAGGTGCAAACGAAGAGGCAACCGTCATGGCCTGATGGTTTCCTACTCTATTTAGAAATGTAATAGCCAGCAGAAAAAGTTTTCCAAATTTCTTTGCAACAATTTCAATGGGCTCAAAGGGAACCGTTGACAGGCCTTCCAGAACAATGGCCAGGTCCCACGTCAGAACCCTTGTGTGGCTTGCAGGTCTCATACTCAAAGCACAATGTAGGAAATGCGACTCCAACCCCAATGACTCACCACCCAAAGGTGCATGGTAAGCAGCTATGGCCACCACGTAGAGCTTTAAAGTGGAGGGGGATAGCCGTCAGAACTGATGTCCTGCGTGGTAGATGCTCACATTTGAATTGCAACGTGCTTATCTACCAGGTGGGACATAAGTTATCAGTTGCCATACACTTGCTGCATGTCTCATAAAATGTTCAAAAATGTAAATGTCTGGGAGAAAGAGAAGTGCAGACATATGGATAAATGCGCACACAGCTTCTCAGACAGCGCACAAGTACTGAATTGAGCTCTCTTCCACATCTTTTTGCGCTTGAATGGACAAATACATACAAAATTATGTCAAAGTATCCATTTTGGCATGTATTCACGTAAACACAGTCAGTTATGTCTTAGGTGAAAATAATAGTTGGGAGAATAACGGATGTGTATCAGTGTATTGGATCTGTGCATTTGGCCTTAAAGTGACAGCAGGTCTAATAAACCTGCTGCTGCCCGTCATTAATGTTAATCAAACAAAAAAAGAAAAGGAGAAAATCACTCAATGTTCTTGACTTTCTTGATTGAATAACTTTAATAAGGATTAATCTATATTTAATTTATACAAATAAATGTCTGCTTGAAAGAATGAAAAATGTTGTGTGCAAGTTGTTATAAAGAATGCATATATCATTAATTTAAAACGTTCATGTTTCTATGAGAAGGGGTTTTATTTCATTTTAAGATAAATAAAGACGTTATATGTCACAGCAGTTAAATCTGTGTCTATATTGCATGTTTAAACCTTAATATCATTCATATTAACAGGTTAATAAATGCTTTCTCCAGGAGTATATAATGAGTTTGAAAATTTTAGAGAAATGCTTAATTGATGCAATACAATTTAACTAATCCTATTAGATTTTAGTTGACTAAATCTACTGTAACTTCCGACGTAGCACGAGTTCCCTTGAAAGGGAACAGTTGTGCTGTTTGTGGGAACCATGATACTTTTTTTTCAGGATGCTTTGATGAACATTTTTTTTGGATCCTTGCTGAATAAAATGATTAATTTCCTTACAGAACAATCTTACTGACAAACTTGAATGCTAGTGTAGGAAAAACAGTTTAAAAGGAATTATAGGGTTCAATTCTTAAGGGATATTTGGAAAGTTTCAGGGAGGCTCTGTAATCAAAGAAGTTCGATAAGCCTCAATTTGTGAGATGAATGTAGTTTTTATAGCTCTATCATCCCTCCTGAGGTCTGTTGAAGCCAAGAGCTAATTAACCTTACTATGCTGTGAAAGCACACAGAGCAAAAGGTTAGATGGTAGGGTGCAAGAAATAATGAATATTTAATGTTGTGATTTGATGATTTATATCAAATCCATTATTTCTGACTGCAAACTTATTAAATGTTCAGTAACTACATTCCCTCTTTAAAAGGGATTTAACATAGGCTGAAAGGGTTAATTGCAAATCTCACCATTAACAAATAATTGAAGGTGATGAGCATTTAGTTCAGTCTTTTTTTGTAGGAAGTATGAGATGAAATCATGTCCATGGATCACAGGCAGTTGTCACTTTAATGAGGATTTTTGATGGATTTACACTCTGTGTGAATGTTAAAATTTGCCCACTACTCATTCATAAAACATCACAAAAAGTTTTAGCTTTCTGATTCATTAAAATATCCTAATAAACATGCTCTGTTTCGCAAAGACATTGGCCAAGCATAGCTAAACAATTAAATACTGTATCTAAACATTAATATTGTGCATGCAGTAGTGCATATTATATATACAATGTGTGTGTGTGTGTGTGTGTGTGTGTGTGTGTGTGTGTGTGTGTGTGTGTGTGTGTGTGTGTGCGTGCGTGCGTGCGTGTGTGTGTGTGTGTGTGTGTGTGTGAGTGTGTGACCATACTCAGTATTTGTGTGACACACACATATCAACCAGTAGCTACTATTGCTCACATGCAGTAACAGCAAACGTTATTGAATAGGCCTATATCTGAAACAGTCAGCGTTACTGTGGATTTGGCTCCATTTGTCATTCTGCTCTCCATTTCCCATTTTGTTTACAAAGAAAAAACATGAATTCAACAGCTTTCCATATACTGTATGTATCACCTCCCTCTTGTCTCTTTTTTATATATTGCAAACATAATACTGTGATATTCCTGCTCAAAACTATTCAAAGCAGTAAAGACTTTAGTAAGGACATTAAAATCTGAGTGCATCCATGTAATAAAAATAAACTGATTGGCTGTTTGCTTGGCTTTTGGTTTCAGAGCTATATTTTTCCTAAGGTCAGTAAACATAATGTGGTACATTAGTTCAATGCTACTGATACTTAAAAACATCTATTCATTTACCGGATATCAATGTAATAAATAAAAAAGTAAATGAACATATAAATACAAGTACGTTTATTTTTGTGACCTGACTGATCAACCCAGGGACTTAATGTCCTGTACCAAAAAAACACAGGCCTTAAATAGACTTCAAATGTACAAAAACAAACAAATAAATCTACCATTATGTTTTTTATGCAGTTTGACACACAATGGGACTGATTCACTAACCAAATTAAAATTTTAGGATAAAAAGGACAAAAATAATTCCTGTTGGCTTTTTAAACCTGGAATATGTTAAGCTGAAATGTTTATATACAGTGGGGAGAACAAGTATTTGATACACTGCCGATTTTGCAGGTTTTCCTACTTACAAAGCATGTAGAGGTCTGTAATTTTTATCATAGGTACACTTCAACTGTGAGAGGCGGAATCTAAAACAAAAATCCAGAAAATCACATTGTATGATTTTTAAATAATTAATTTGCATTTTATTGCATGACATAAGTATTTGATCACCTACCAACCAGTAAGAATTACGGCTCTCACAGACCTGTTAGTTTTTCTTTAAGAAGCCCTCCTGTTCTCCACTCATTACCTGTATTAACTGCACCTGTTTGAACTCGTTACCTGTATAAAGGACACCTGTCCACACACTCAATCAAACAGACTCCAACCTCTCCACAATGGCCAAGACCAGAGAGCTGTGTAAGGACATCAGGGATAAAATTGTAGACCTGCACAAGGCTGGGATGGGCTACAGGACAATAGGCAAGCAGCTTGGTGAGAAGGCAACAACTGTTGGCGCAATTATTAGAAAATGGAAGAAGTTCAAGATGACGGTCAATCTCCCTCGGTCTGGGGCACCATGCAAGATCTCACCTCATGGGGCATCAATGATCATGAGGAAGGTGAGGGATCAGCCCAGAGCTACATGGCAGGACCTGGTCAATGACCTGAAGAGAGCTGGGACCACAGTCTCAAAGAAAACCATTAATAACACACTACGCCGTCATGGATTAAAATCCTGCAGCGCACGCAAGGTCCCCCTCCTCAAGCCAGAGCATGTCCAGGCCCGTCTGAAGTTTGCCAATGACCATCTGGATGATCCAGAGGAGGAATGGGAGAAGGTCATGTTGTCTGATGAGACAAAAATAGAGCTTTTTGGTCTAAACTCCACTCGCCGTGTTTGGAGGAAGAAGAAGGATGAGTACAACCCCAAGAACACCATCCCAACCGTGAAACATCATTCTTTGGGGATGCTTTTCTGCAAAGGGGACAGGACGACTGCACCGTATTGAGGGGAGGATGGATGGGGCCATGTATCGCGAGATCTTGGCCAACAACCTCCTTCCCTCAGTAAGAGCATTGAAGATGGGTCGTGGCTGGGTCTTCCAGCATGACAATGACCCGAAACACACAGCCAGGGCAACTAAGGAGTGGCTCTGTAAGAAGCATCTCAAGGTCCTGGAGTGGCCTAGCCAGTCTCCAGACCTGAACCCAATAGAAAATCTTTGGAGGGAGCTGAAAGTCCGTATTGCCCAGCGACAGCCCCGAAACCTGAAGGATCTGGAGAAGGTCTGTATGGAGGAGTGGGCCAAAATCCCTGCTGCAGTGTGTGCAAACCTGGTCAAGAACTACAGGAAACGTATGATCTCTGTAACTGCAAACAAAGGTTTCTGTACCAAATATTAAGTTCTGCTTTTCTGATGTATCAAATACTTATGTCATGCAATAAAATGCAAATTAATTACTTAAAAATCATACAATGTGATTTTCTGGATTTTTGTTTTAGATTCCGTCACTCACAGTTGAAGTGACTACAATACATCTTACCTATTTATTCAGAATAGTAGCCAAACACGAGTAGTCTAGGCCTATATAAAGGTGTTTATTGTGTTCAGCTGATTTTGAGATGAATACAGGTTGGGCATGTATTATGCTAATTGATAATTACTGTGGGCACACACTCTCTCATTTAGAATAATCTGGATTCATCAACAATATACAACGATATGAGAACAAATGAGACTTAGTATGTCCAGCTTGCCCTCGTGAAAAGGAAGTACACCTTTGCATACTTTAAAAAATAGTAGGCCTACTTATTACTACTTATATTATATTATAGTATTGATACGTATTGATTTTGAAATATGTTTAAAGAGTACTGCCGAATGTACTGAAAAGCATTTAAGGTAAACTAAAACATACTTTAATGTAATTACTATTGAAACCTGTATTTCATGTATTTTACACATTTCTAATGATGAAGCTGAAATTTAGTACATTTAAAATTTAAATGTAATATTGAATAGCACACTACAGTTAAATTATAATCAAGTACCTTACATGTGCTTTAGTATGTCAACACATTAAAACTTAAAAATTAAAACATAATTATTTAAAATGTAATTTAAAATTAAACGTTTTATTGGACATTATTACAGTGCACTCTGTACTCTCTTTAGGTATGCTAAAAGCCTTTTATTTCATTAATTTCATATTATTTGCAAGTACAGTTTTTTTTTTTAAATATACATTTAAGATCTGAAGTACAGTACTAGTGCACATTCAATACAATTAAGCACACTTCTTTTTCACAAGGGAGTTCCATCAGTGTTGATGACGTATTTTGTCTTTTTATTTCATTAGTATGAGAACTGCACCGACATTTACTGTATGCTTGAGGCCCCTGGTGTCTTTCAAGCATTCAGACAGCTTTCCCTATAATAAGCAAACTCATCAGGAAGACCATGATGAAAAATATCCACATAAAGAAGCGATCCATGACTTTGGCAACTTTCCGCCACTCCCCGTTTCGTCTCTGTGTGGCCTTCTGCTCATGATAAAAGTTAGCAATGTACTCGATATTCCTCAAGAGGCTTTGCTGATGACATAAACACTGACCTTCAACAAGTATCTCCCTTTTCTTCGCCGATTCTTTTCCAGTCGCTCCGCTCTCCAACACTCTCTCTCCTGTAGCTCCCGCAACCTCTCCATGGTCAATGCCCACACAGGTACCATCTGTCCAGCCAGTGTGCCGTAGTGATAAGGTTGGACTGATGTCCTCATTTAATTTATCTTTTATCTTTTGTGAGCAACCATCACTGGCTGAAATGCTTCGTACCCTCAGAGCGAAGTCCTCGCCTCCAGTCTGGCCGTTTATAGTGCAGTTGCTTCCCTTTTGCACAGATTTGTCTGTGTGCACAGACAGGCAGCCCTCACCCATGTCATAAACGAAGCAAATCCGAGCCAGGTAGTGCAGGATAAAGCGACGTGCCCATGTAGGAACAGGTTGGGCCTCTGGTCCGCAGTGGTGAATGTTCATTATGAAGATGGTCAGGGCTGTAGAAGCTGTAACCATGGTCATTGTGGCGATGTAATATTTCCCTGTGGAAACATTGAAATTGATGAACATAGACAGCAGACTTCATTTCAAAGCTTTCAGCATTAAATAGATATTTAAACTATGTGCGACATGAAAGTCATTGATTAGCTGACCTCAAGAGGAAAGTTTCTGTAAATTATTATGTTAAAGTGTCCCTATGCTTCTTTGAATATTACTTTTCATGCAGTGTGTAAGATAGCAGTATGTGAATGTAAACGATCTGCAAAGTTGTAAAGTCGAAAGTGCACGATAAAGTTATTGTCTCTCAAATTAAAGAATTAACTCTGAACCGCCTAATTGAGTCATCAGGAATTCCAGTCTTACTTCCATGACCTGTATAGAGGGTATGCATTGATGCCACTTTCCCGCCGGAACAAGCTCCCTCAGCCAGGTTTGGTGGCAAAAGAGTCTGCTGCATGACTGGATTTAATAGGGGAAACTGCGAAAACGTGAGTAAAACAAACGATTATCAGTTTAAACTAAAGGTTGGACTCAATAGTGTTCCTTACAACTTACCAAAGATCCACTGATCCATGGATATTGACATGCAGACAGGAATCGTGTTTCCTGACATTTATATGAGCCTGAATTCGACGCCGGGGAAATACATAAAGCAATATTTGCCTGTGAACGCTTTATATAAATACAATATAGGTAGGTCTGAATCTGGGTGATCACTGATCAGTGTTTCATATCGTCAAGCCCTATCGTTTTTGTCTGTGTTTATTTAAAAACATCCAATTATGCAGAATATAAGATGGTAAATATTTAATTGATGAGTTGTCAATACAATATATAACAATACAATATATAGGGTATGATTTTCCCTAAAATGCAACATATTGACACAAAATGATAACTGCAAATCCACGTTTCGCTGTCTGGATTCCAGTTGTTTCTGTGAATTGCAGAAATCTATTTGCTTCTCTTTTCAGTAGCTTTCGGCAGTCTGTAGAATTATACCTCAGATTTCTTGACAAATCTGTTTATACAGTCAATCTCAAAGCTCTTTCCCGTTTTGTGTGTTTTCTGCGACACACCAAGCCGGCGGTCGGTGAGAGAGAGAACTCTGATTGGCTGTTCAGCTTAGCGAACGAGTCAGTGCACGAGAATAAGAGCAAAAGTGATGAAAGCAAGCAAGTAACGTTAAGTCAAAACTGAACAGACAGAAGGCTGTTATATTTTTACGTCATCTTACCTAGGCAACACTGCACAAATATTTTCATAATAACATGAACGAAGTGGAATAAAGAACGTGATCAGCGTGACTGATATTTAAAACGGTAAGCAAGCGCTGCTTTGTTTATGGTTTGTATACCTGCAGTCATAGTTTCGCTTTCCTTTTTTTAAATGACGAATATAGACAAACATATCTGCTTAAATAGACAGTTATCGCCTTTACACGCAGGCGCAGAACCTGCGTGCTTGTTGACAGTCGCCTGTAGTCATTTTGGTGTGTTCAGGTGCTGTTTTTTTCACCGACGCGAGGCGACAACACAGTCGGCTTTCATCAGCGCTAGTTCTTTGGCATCGGTTTGGCGTGTCCCTACCTTAAAACGGTGTCTATTAATGCAGATTGTCTGTTGTTCTTACTACTTTGAGTAATTATAAAGGATGGAGCAAGATTTGTTTTACAAACTTTAATGTTACATCAGTAATTCATGTAGTGCTCGGTTAACATATATGTGCTGTTATTGATACAGTTAATGATACAGTTCCCACATGTGCACCGCAATAAATTAGAAACATACACATCGGTTTGTTGATGGACATACAATTGTTAATGCTGATGGCGAGGAATTACAGTTGCAACATCTCATAATGTACGTCAAACTGAGTAGTGTATCACTGAGAGACGTCCTGCTCAAGTTCGTTTCGGGTTGAATAACTAGTTCTTCCAATGTTACATCTTAGGATTCACGCTCGGATTGATATGGTAAAATCGACGCCATCGTTACTGTCTTTACAGTGTGTACAATCTCTGGTCTGAGCCTCCGGAGCTGAAATTCAGATATGGTAATGGGTAGACCAATCACAACAGACTGGGCCATCTGGCCAATCAGAGCAGAGTAGGCTTGAGGAAAGAAGGGATTTAGAGAGACTGAATCATGAGACGAGTCGTTTGAGAATCATTGAAAAATGTTGTGATGTGCAATGTATATTATGATAAAATGAAAGTGTTTTTTGACCTTTGATGCATGTAAACCTGGCGTAGGAGACTTCCAAAACTAAATTAATAACATTTAAAATAGCATAATAGGGTCACTTTAACCATTGATTGGGCTACAACTCCAATAGTGAGTTTGCTAATAAGAGCACAGTTGCAGGCAGTCCTAGATTCATTAGGAAGGCTCATTAAAATTACTGACCCACGGTGCATTGTTTATTGCTTCAGCAGCCTATTTGCATGTCATACAGTCTGATAATTATTTCTTTTAGTCCTTGTGGATAGGGGTGTTTTCTCTTTGGTGAACCACTTAATTGCACACCAAAGGAATTCAAGGGGGTGCTGTGCTGAATAAAGAAGACTAAACATTTATACAGCATGTGCTCAGTTTTTGGGGTAGGAAATAAAAGTGCCAGAACAGATTTACCCAGCCAAAGACACTTTAACACAGACCATGCACCCAAGATGTCAAATTATGGTTCTAATTGTCCATCATTTGATGTTAATTGAGGTCAAATTCTTTAGTTCTACTTCATGCTGCATGAATTGTACAATTGTACACTGAATACCTTGAAAATATGGGAAAAGTAATTATCAGTTCCAATTAATGAGGACACTTGGGATGATATTTGGGAACATGCTAAAACAATATCAGTAATTGGGCAAAAGCAGTTCAGCTAAAGATAATACACAGATTACATACACTGACCTAAAGGATTATTAGGAACACCATACTAATACTGTGTTTGACCCCCTTTCGCCTTCAGAACTGCCTTAATTCTACGTGGCATTGATTCAACAAGGTGCTGAAAGCATTCTTTAGAAATGTTGGCCCATATTGATAGGATAGCATCTTGCAGTTGATGGAGATTTGTGGGATGCACATCCAGGGCACGAAGCTCCCGTTCCACCACATCCCAAAGATGCTCTATTGGGTTGAGATCTGGTGACTGTGGGGGCCATTTTAGTACAGTGAACTCATTGTCATGTTCAAGAAACCAATTTGAAATGATTCGAGCTTTGTGACATGGTGCATTATCCTGCTGGAAGTAGCCATCAGAGGATGGGTACATGGTGGTCATAAAGGGATGGACATGGTCAGAAACAATGCTCAGGTAGGCCGTGGCATTTAAACGATGCCCAATTGGCACTAAGGGGCCTAAAGTGTGCCAAGAAAACATCCCCCACACCATTACACCACCACCACCAGCCTGCACAGTGGTAACAAGGCATGATGGATCCATGTTCTCATTCTGTTTACGCCAAATTCTGACTCTACCATCTGAATGTCTCAACAGAAATCGAGACTCATCAGACAAGGCAACATTTTTCCAGTCTTCAACTGTCCAATTTTGGTGAGCTCGTGCAAATTGTAGCCTCTTTTTCCTATTTGTAGTGGAGATGAGTGGTACCCGGTGGGGTCTTCTGCTGTTGTAGCCCATCCGCCTCAAGGTTGTGCGTGTTGTGGCTTCACAAATGCTTTGCTGCATACCTCGGTTGTAACGAGTGGTTATTTCAGTCAAAGTTGCTCTTCTATCAGCTTGAATCAGTCGGCCCATTCTCCTCTGACCTCTAGCATCAACAAGGCATTTTCGCCCACAGGACTGCCGCATACTGGATGTTTTTCCCTTTTCACACCATTCTTTGTAAACTCTAGAAATGGTTGTGCGTGAAAATCCCAGTAACTGAGCAGATTGTGAAATACTCAGACCGGCCCGTCTGGCACCAACAACCATGCCACGCTCAAAATTGCTTAAATCACCTTTCTTTCCCATTCTGACATTTAGTTTGGAGTTCAGGAGATTGTCTTGACCAGGACCACACCCCTAAATGCATTGAAGCAACTGCCATGTGATTGGTTGATTAGATAATTGCATTAATGAGAAATTGAACAGGTGTTCCTAATAATCCTTTAGGTGAGTGTATATCCCCTAATCGTAGAAATATCTTTAACAATTCCTTTTTACTCTTTTGTCTCAAATGTAAGACTGAAATTGGTACTCACTGTTTATGGTCATGGTATTTGATACAGAAATAATGGCTTCAACATACTTTGTGAAAAGCAAAAGATCTTGAGTACAAACTTAGAATTAAATCGTTTTGTATTTCACATGATATGTGGGAAAAAAAAATATTAATAATTAATTCAGTAAATCATGGCCACATTGTACTAATTTGTTCCCTCATTTTAGTAATAATAAGCTGTGGGAATAATAATCAGATCATGGATACAAATTCTGTTCCCCCCGTATGTCAAAAACCTTGATAAAATTATTTTTGATTATGCTTAATTCAACTTAATTCATGATAAATTCTCTCGAAGCAAGTTTTAATTATTATCTGCTAAATCTTATCTAACCAAATTTTGCTTTTCAAGTAACTTGATCTTGTTTTAAGCATGTTTTTTTAATCAGTTATTTATGCAGTATATGCTGAAGCTGCTGAAAGCATCTGCCAAATGCATAAATGTGAAATGTGTTGTGCTGAACATTTGTTTAAAAACCACAGATTAAAATTATAAAATTATTAATGAGCAAAAAACACAGTTATTGCATGCTAGAATAAAAACTAATTTGTACAATTACAAGTAAAAGTTATTTGGCAGGACCTCACCAATGAGTGGCACGTTCTCTGAAGGAGGCATGCTCTCTGCGACTAGAAGCTGGAAGACAGTAAGGGCTAGTAACACTGTGACCCCTAAAGACACTTTCTCTCCTGAGTCGGCTGGCAAGTAGAAGCCCAGCGGAGCCAAGAAGGAGATCATCATGCAGGGAATGAGCAGATTGAAGATATAAAAGGAAGCTCTTCTCTTCAGGTGAAGTGTGTAGGTGATATCTGGATAGGGGTCTGAGCAGCAGCCATAGAGAATAACGTTCTTCTTAGCAGGCATTCCCAGAACCTCCCATTCTACGTTCGCCACAAAGTCAGCCAGATCAGCACTGTCCAGGGCATTGTGAAGGTCCATCTGGTTGCCGTTGTGGGTCCAAGAGCCAAAGGTGAGGCGACACTGCTGGGCATCAAAGGGGAAAAAAGACACATCCACTTTGCAAGAGCTCTTGGATATTGCCGGCTGGTCCCACATAATCTGGCCATCATGGCGGATCACCACATTGGTCTCCATAGAGCTGGAGAACTGGTCATCTGCACTGGAGGGCAGAAGGTGGAAATCAATAAAATCATTGTCATAGTCAGCACTTTTCAACATTTCATAACCCTAATTAAAACCAAAAATGAATGCATGAATCATCTTTGATAGTTATATTCTTAATTTACATATTCACCTAAAGTGCCTTCTTATTGGTGAAGGCACTTTCATCTTGTTTTCCAGGAAAAATATCTAAACATCCTTAAAGCAAGATAAATATAATAAATTTAATATAATAAGAAATATTAGCTTGATAAGACTTCTTTTGAGATAATGTCTTGAATTATTTAATTTTTTACCCCATTGGCAATTTAATTCTTTTGTTTTCTTAACGTTTGTATATTGCTGTATGCTTAAAAAAATATTGGTCAATTGTATAAAAAAAATTAAAATGTGCCATTGCAAACAAATATTATGCAGTTATACTGATCTTATTTAAGTATATTTAAATATTTTTACAAGACAAAAATGCTGATTTAGGAAATTACTTTTTGCTATATAATTTATAAAGAATTATATATACATACAATTTTACTTTTACTATATAATTCCACAATTATCTAAGACAAACCAGTCTGATATAACCATATACACCGATCTGGCATAACATTATGACCGGTGAAGAGAACAGGTGAAGTGAATAACACTGATTATCTCTTCATCACGGCACCTGTTAGTGGGTGGGATATATTAGGCAGCAAGTGAACATTTTGTCCTCAAAGTTGATGTGTTAGAAGCAGGAAAAATGGGCAAGCGTAAGGATTTGAGCGAGTTTGACAAGAGCCAAATTGTGATGGCTAGACGACTGGGTCAGAACATCTCCAAAACTGCAGCTCTTGTGGGGTGTTCTTGGTCTGCAGTGGTCAGTATCTATCAAAAGTGGTCCAAGGAGGGAACAGTGGTGAACCGGCGACAAGACTCATTGATGCACATGGGAAGCGAAGGCTGGCCCGTGTGGTCCGATCAAAAAGACAAGCTACTGTAGCTCAAAATGGACAAGCTAATGCTGGTTCTGATAGAAAGGTGTCAAAATACACAGTGCATCGCAGTCAGGGTGCTCATGCTGACCCCTGTCCACCGCCGAAAGCGGCAACAATGGGCACGTGAGCATCAGAACTGGACCACGGAGCAATGGAAGAAGGTGGCCTGGTCTGATGAATCACGTTTTCTTTTACATCACGTGGATGGCCGGGTGCGTGTGCGTCGCTTACCTGGGGAACACATGGCACCAGGATGCACTATGGGAAGAAGGCAAGCCGGCAGAGGCAGTGTGATGCTTTGGGCAATGTTCTGCTGGGAAACCTTGGGTCCTGCCATCCATGTGGATGTTACTTTGACATGTACCACCTACCTAAGCATTGTAGCAGACCATGTACACCCTTTCATGGAAATGGTATTCCCTGGTGGCTGTGGCCTCTTTCAGCAGGACAATGTGCCCTGCCACAAAGCAAAAATGTTTCAGGAAAGGTTTGAGGAGCACAACAACGAGTTTGAGGTGTTGACATGGCCTCCAAATTCCCCAGATCTCATTCCAATCGAGCATCTGTGGGATGTGCTGAACAAACAAGTCCGATCCATGGAGGCCCTACGTCGCAACTTACAGGACTTAAAAGATCTGCTGCTAACATCCTGGTGCCAGATACCACAGCACATTGACAGGTCAGGGCTGTTCTGGCAGCAAAAAGGGGGCCAACAAAATATTAGGAATATTAGGTCATAATGTTATGTCTGATCAGTGTGTGTGTATATATATATATATATAGAGAGAGAGAGATAGAGAGAGAGAGAGAGAGAGAGACAGCATTAAGGCGGACATGTCCTCTTCAATATTTAGATTAGGTTTTTCAATTCATAGTTTTTATTTTATAATATTTGGACCCCTCCAATCCTGAATATGTATTTACCTCGATGAAAACAACCAGAGCTATGTTGAGGATGGTCATGTGAATCAGATTGATTTGTTAATATTTGCTATGTCACACAAAACTGTCCAAAACCTTTGAAGGGTCAGAATCTGAACGTGAACAATAAATTCATTACTAGTCCTAGAATGCTTTGCTATGATGAGCCATGAAAAATAATTAGTGGAAAGTTCAGGCCATCTGTCAACTGACCAGCACCAGATCAGCTAAATCTTTGGAAAGAGCATTTAAGATTTTCTGCCTACATTTGACAAAGCTGCAATGTTATGGCCAAAGCTGTAACAAATTAGAAATGTAGAAAACAAAACAATACATTTTATTTGATTAACATAAAATGTTTTACTTGTTTGAAATTGAATTAACTGATAACCATGTAGTGCAGTTTGTTACGAGAAGAAAAAACAGCAAACTTACTGTACGCTCCCATGAACAAGCAGTTCATAAGAATGCACAGCCTTTGCAACAACAAAGGACATGACATACAATTTGTGGCTGAATCGATGAAACCCAATACCAATCCGACCTACTTGTTATATAGGACAATATCGGGTCTCCATACATAACTACTAGGTATACGGATGGTATCAAGCCCATCGTAGTCTGTCTTATTCCAGGTGAGGTAGGCATCAAACCACACCTGACGAATCCACAAGTATGTTGTGAGGATCTGGTTTCTTTCATCCTAGGAAAAAAGACAGATTTCACAACTTAATATTAATATTTTTATATTTTATAATATTATATTAATATTATATATTAATATTAACAAATATATAAATCAGTAATCAAATAAATCAGTTAAAATAGCTAATATGTTCAATGATGTGACACATTAATATATTTCTGTCAGAAATTGATTGAAAAACATTAAATGCAATTCATACAGACAGTAGTTGTATGAATGATGAATATGCTTTCAGTTTAGGAATTAAAGCCATTTTATTATTTTATGGGGCATGAAGTTAAAAATGTCTATGTGGTATAACTGTCCAAAGATTGTATAAAAACAAACAAACAAAAAAGTCTAATTAATGCCTGCTCTATGCCATTTTTAAAGTTCAAATTAAGACACACTTTTTTAAACTAGCATTTGCTTGTTGATGTTTGATGTGTTTTTTTCCCCTCATCTTTACTTTTATCTATTGTATATTGTTTATTTTGTGTACAGTGCTTTGAGAAGCTGCTTTTAAAGATGCTTTTTTAGTTTAAAAACTAAAGTTTATTATTATTATTAAAAGAATAATAAGTTTATTATTATTTATTATTATTATTAAGTTTAATAATAGTTTATTATTATTATTAAAAGTTTATCAAGTTTGTTGTAAAATGAAAACTGAAAAAGATGTCACCGAGATGACCCCTGTAGGCACATATTGTGTCAAGGTCAGTAAGGTCTGTTTTTTTTTTTTTTAATAATAATGATTAAATGTGTACATCTACAGTGGGGAGAACAAGTATTTGATACACTGCCGATTTTGCAGGTTTGCCCACTTACAAAGCATCTAGAAGTATGTAATTTTTATCATAGGTACAATTCAACTGTGAGGGACGGAATCTAAAACAAAAATCCAGAAAATCACATTGTATGATTTTTAAATAATTAATTTGCATTTTATTGCATGACATAAGCATTTGATAAATCAAAAAAGCAGAACTTAATATTTGGTACAGAAAACTTTGTTTGCAATTACAGAGATCATACGTTTCCTGTAGTTCTTGACCAGGTTTGCACACACTGCAGCAGGGATTTTGGCCCACTCCTCCATACAGACCTTCTCCAGATCCTTCAGGTTTCAGGGCTGTCGCTGGGCAATACGGACTTTCAGCTCCCTCCAAAGATTTTCTATTGGGTTCAGGTCTGGAGACTGGCTAGGCCACTCAAGGACCTTGAGATGCTTCTTACAGAGCCACTCCTTAGTTGCCCTGGCTGTGTGTTTCGGGTCGTTGTCATGCTTGAAGACCCAGCCACGACCCATCTTAAATATACCAATCTTTTCTAATAATTGCGCCAACAGTTGTTGCCTTCTCACCAAGCTGCTTGCCTATTGTCCTGTAGCCCATCCCAGCCTTGTGCAGGTCTACAATTTTATCCCTGATGTCCTTACACAGCTCTCTGGTCTTGGCCATTGTGGAGAGGTTGGAGTCTGTTTGATTGAGTGTGTGGACAGGTGTCTTTTATACAGGTAACGAGTTCAAACAGGTGCAGTTAATACAGGTAATGAGTGGAGAACAGGAGGGCTTCTTAAAGAAAAACTAACAGGTCTGTGTGAGCCGGAATTCTTACTGGTTGGTAGGTGATCAAATACTTATGTCATGCAATAAAATGCAAATTAATTATTTAAAAATCATACAATGTGATTTTCTGGATTTTTGTTTTAGATTCCGTCTCTCACAGTTGAAGTGTACCTATGATAAAAATTACAGACCTCCACATGCTTTGTAAGTAGGAAAACCTGCAAAATCGGCAGTGTATCAAATATTTGTTCTCCCCACTGTAGTGTTTTCAAGGAAAATGAAAATATTTATTATCTTTGACATTTTAAAGTGCCCCTATTATGGAATTTTGAAAATTACCTTTCATGTAGTGTGTAACATAGTTGTAAGTGAATGAAAACATCCTGCAAAGTTTTAAATCTGAAAGTGCACCGTATATAAAGTTATTGTCTTTCAAAAGTAAGAGTCGACTCTGAGTCAATTAAACAAATCATTTTTCAAACAAATCGCAAGCCGTTTCGTTGTGATGTCAAGACGAAACAGCATATCGCCCGTCCACTTGTTGTGCGTGCAGACACCAGGGAAAACTTGAACCACCTCAAACACAAGCTGATTCCTGTAGATACTGGATAGCATCATGTCGAGAAGACGCTGTTGTTTATTGTGTTTCATATTGTGTAGGTATCTGGCTAACCGGCTAACTCACATTATTACTGTACTTATTGAAATACTACTGTAAATCAGCTGTGGGCCACTGTTACCTAAAACTGTGTCTATTAATGCAGATTGTCTTTCATTCTTACTACTTTGAGTAAAGATAAAGGATGGAGCAAAATTTGTTTTGCAAACTTTAATGTTAACTTACATCATTCATTCACGTTAGTGCTTGGCTAACGTATGCACTGTTATTGATACAGTTCCCGCATGTGCACCGCAATAAATTAGAAACACACACACACACACAGCTTTGTTGATGGACGCACACTGCTGATGGTGAGGAATTACAGTTGAAACATCTCATAATGTACCTCAAACTGAGTAGCATCACTGAGAAACGTCCCGCTCAAGGTTCAGGTTGAATAACTAGTTCTTTAAATGTTTCATCGATTCAGACTCGCGCTGGGATTGGTGTAAAATCGATGTCATCGTTACTGTCTTTACAGTGCGTACAATCGCTGAGCTTTAGGAACAGGAAGCCTCCTGACGGAGCTGAAGATCAGTTATGGTAATGGGCGCTTGTTTCTGAAATACGCAGTAGACTAATCACAACAGACTGGGCCATCTGACCAATCAGAGCAGAGTAGGCTTGCGGAAAGGAGGGATTTAGAGAGACTGATTCATCCGTTGAGTCGTTTGAGAATCATTGAACATTGTGGTGACGTGCAATGTATATTATGAGAAAATTAAATGAAATTTTTTGATCTTTGATGCATGTAAACCTGTTGTTGGAGACCTCCAAAACTAAATTAGGAAACTTTAAAATAGCATAATAGGGGCACTTTAAAAATCATTAAATAAAAAAATGTTAAAAATTGATTTATTTTGATACCAACATGAATACAAATATTGCATTTCTTAGCACATTTGTTTTAATACACTATATTGCCAAAAGCTTTGGGACGCCTGCCTTTACATGCACATGAACTTTAATGACATCCCATTCTTAATCCGTAGAGTTTAATATGGAGTTGGCCCACCCTTTGCAGCTATAACAGCTTCACCTCTTCTGGGAAGGCTTTCAACAAGGTTTAGGAGTGTGTTTATTGGAATTTTTTACCATTCTTCTAGAAATGCATTTGTGAGGTCAGGCACTGATGTTGGACGAGAAGGCCTGGCTCGCAGTCTCCGCTCTAATTCATCCCAAAGGTGTTCTATCGGGTTGAGGTCAGGACTCTGTGCAGGCCAGTCAGGTTCCTCCACAAACTCGCTCATCCATGTCTTTATGGACCTTGCTTTGTGCACTGGTGCGCAGTCATGTTGGAACAGGAAGGGGCCATCCCCAAACTGTTCCACCAAAGTTGGGAGCATGAAATTGTCCAAAAGGTCTTGGTATGCTGAAGCATCCTTTCACCAAGCCCAACCCCTGAAAAACAACAGCACACCATAATCCCCCCTCCACCAAACTTTACACTTGGCAAAATGCGTTCAGGCAAGTACCGTTCTCCTGACAACCGCCAAACCCAGACTCGTCCATCGGATTGCCAGACAGAGCAGCGTGATTCACTCCAGAGAACACGTCTCCACTGCTCTAGAGTCCATTGGTGGCGTGCTTTACACCACTGCATCCGACTCTTTGCATTGCACTTGGTGATGTAAGGCTTTGATGCAGCTGCTCGGCCATGGAAACCCATTCCATGAAGCTCTCTACGCACTGTTCTTGAGCTAATCTGAAGGACACACGAAGTTTGGAGGTCTGTAGCTACTGACTCTGCAGAAAGTTGGTGACTTCTGCGCACTGTGTGCCTCAGCACGCGCTGAGCCCGCTCTGTGATTTTACGTGGCCTACCACTACGTGGCTGAGTTGCTGTTGTTCCCAATTTGTTATAATACCACTAACAGCTGACCGTGGAATATTTAGTAGTGAGGAAATTTCACAAATGGACTTATTGCACAGGTGACAACCTATCACAGTACCCCGCTTGAATTCACTGAGCTCCTGAGAGCGACCCATTTTTTCACAAATGTTTGTAGAAGCAATCTGCATGCCTAGGTGCTTGATTTTATACACCTTTGGCCATGGAAGTGATTGGAACACCTGAATTCAATGATTTGGAGGGGTGTCCCAGTACTTTTGGCAATATACTGTATATTTAATGCAAGACACAACAAGCTAAACCATTTTTTTTCTCTCGCTCAGAAATCTAGAATCTATATTCTGAAGGTTTTTACAGAGAGGGTTGATCATATATCATTGTCTGGTTTACATAACATTTTATCTATAAAAACAAATATATTACCTGTAGTAAAAGAATAAAAGAGTTGACATATTTGCTCAGACAGCACAATTCAAAGTTAAAGATCTTATGCAAAGCAGCGAAATGAGACATCAAAGAGGCAGAGAGAGAGAATGAGAAAGAACGTGTGATTGACCGAGTGTCATTACCATATCAATGATCTGGGAGAGAGTGATCTGCAAGGTGACATTAATGATGTTGTCCGTGTCCTCTACAGGCCTCAATGCACTGGTGTAATTCACGAATAAATCATTCAGCAGCTTGAACGCATATTTCCCCTGGGCACACAAACACACTGCCGAAAAGCAAGAGGAAAGTGATTTAGATTTGGCCGGTTTGTTTTATTTAGATTGATTAATCAATAAGGCACAAAGTCAAATGGTGGTTCCTTGAGTATATTGAGTAAAATGGCTATTCTCACATCCTTTGGTGTGAGTTTGGTGGCTTGTGATGGAATAGTTTGGTGAGTGTCTAGGGCTGATAAAGAATAATCTGAGCACTTAAGGCATTTGCTACAATAAGCCAATCAGACCCTTTAGCTCTCTATAGTCAGTAATGGTGCCCTCTTTTAAATACTTTGTTGCGTTTCATGTCGAAGAAAATGAAAATATTCCCTGTATCGATTTCCCTTGATTCTTGCTGACACTTGGATTTGTCTGTAGGACAAATAAACAAGAATAACATAATTCAGCAAAGCTTTAGACTTCATTCATTTTCATTTTCACTTGTTCATTTCTTATTAGTAACCAGCTGGGTGTTAAACTGTAGTTCAGAGCTATAAAATATGATTTGGCTGCCAGCTCAGGACGGCTTGATGAATGAGCATGCTTTATCAAAACCAACTTTACCAAAAAAGCGCCAGTAATAGGAGAGCTACAACAACCTTTCAAACTGCAGTCCATATATTTTATTGAACTACAGCCACACTGGGTGCAGCAGGGGAACTAATGAACAAGCACATTGAATCAATTACTTCCTCCTGTTCTCTGAGGATAAGTTTGGTCAGTGCTTTCACTGGCAAATCAATTCACTCCAGGTGCCAGACAAAATAGCGCTTTAATGAAATATAAAAACGGAGGTTGTGGTGTGAAAAGGATGTGTGAGATCCAGCTGGCAGCGCTGCCATCCTGCAGCATGAACTAAGCAGCGTGTCAAATTCTTGTGAACAGAATCACTGGTGTCAAAGTTGCTTCTTCAGACAAAATGCAGAAATGCTTTAAGGACTCTGTGGGTCATATGTTGGGTTACTATTTGGGAAACTGCCACAATTTTTTAAGATAGTAAATTTAATAATACATGATACATTACATTTATCTTTAGTAAGAAGTTGCTTATGATGTGTGGACTTGAGAATGAGCGCAATTGTCTATTGTCTAATGTCCAAATCCTCCAGTCACTAATATACACACAGGAACCAATCCCAGGAGTCCCATTCTTGCATAATTAATAATAATTGAAGAAGAAAAAAAAGCACCATGTTCCAAAGGGAATAAAATATGTAATAAGGGAACTGCTGGTCATTTCATGCCTCTATGGAATTCTAAACACTATTATTTATCAGTGGGCTTGAAGAACATGTCAGATTAGTTTGATGAGAATATAACACACATTAAGTTATATTAAATATTTAGGAGAACAATCATATGTTAAAATTAGCTGTAAATGCAAGATCTTAATTCAGCATCTTCAGTCTTTATCACATGTAATTAGGCTAATATTTTTTTTTTTTTTTTTTTGAATAAGTGTATTATTTAGGGATTCAAATTCATATGGCTACTCATATTGATACTCTACCAAATAAACAGACAAAATCCAAAAAGCAAATATAACCTCTGGGACCAAAAGTTGCATAAAAAACAAAGTAAAATAGACAGAAACACAGCCTACAGTACATATGAGCAGGCTATAAGGCACTATAATGTCAGTTCTTTCAATAACAAGTAATTATGATATTGTTCAAACTAAGATATAGCCGAAATATAGCTGAAAACGAAAAAATATCTTGGAACCCATAATAAACGCCGTCTTACCTGGAATAAAACCAATGGTGGCAATCAAATGGAAATAAGCCAAAATGGCACGTGGATTCATTTTGTGGCGTGTTTGAGGAATAAAAACTTTTCTGTGGTCTCCTGAAGGCAGATGCAGCTTTTCTCAGGCATTCCCACAGTTCAGTACCGTATTGTTTTATCCAGGTAGGCAGCGCAAGATCCATGCGCAACGCGCGAGGGAAGAGAAGTGTCGCGTGCTAGTTAGTAGCGATGACGAAGAGTTTTAGTACTAGATACTGGAGTACTGATAGTCGACTCGAGTTTTGTGGCAAAGTGGGAGCGTTGTGTTAGCTGTAGTAATACATTGCGTATTTGTGGAGACAAGAGTACTGGGAGAACACTTTTGAGGAAAAGTGCTATCTCTCTCTCTCTATCGTCAGCTGGTGTTTCTGCCATAAAATAACAAGCATTTTTACATTGCTATCAGACTTTTGTACCCCACTATATATATATATATATATATATATATATATATATATATATATAAAAAACACACAAACAAATTTCATTAGAAATTCAAAGTATTTTATTTGTAGTTTTATAATAAAAAAATTAAGCACATCCATGCACAACTACAATCAGCCACAAACACGCACCCATTCAGAGAGCAGAACCTTAATTATGTGAAGCATATTCTGTCATAAACCAAGTTTAATGTTTACAATGTTTTTTAGAAAATAAAAATTACATGAAACAAGCACACTACTATAGGCTGGAGCATTTGTAGCAAAAAAAAAAAAAAAAAAAAAAAAAACACCTGAGAGGATGAAGGGTTCACATAATGCTGTAATGTAATTACATCAGCAAAACCCTATCCTAGTCAGAAGAGATGTCAAGTGGACTTTGATTAAAATTTTAGAAGAATCGCCAGTCACATATTGTTGAACACTTTAGAAACCCCAAAATATATTTCTATGAACTTATTTGATCAATAGCAGTGACTTTATTTAGTTTTACATTAAGTAAACCTTTAACAATAAGGTTGTCCAGATCAACATGTTGAAAACCCTACAAAAATAGAGATATGCCCACACTTTTACATTTTTATTGTTGCCATATATTTTTGGTGCCAGGAGAGATTAATTTTTAATAAATGCTTAATCTCTTTGAACCAAAAAAAAAAAAAAAAAACTCATTACAGGTTGAGTAACCTTTATCATTTACACAGAAGCACACTTGCAACTTAAACACTAAGGCAGTCAATGGGAACAATAAAAATACTGTACTTACAAAAGGTATACACACATGGTTACACTAAGATTTAAAAACACTATGACCGAAAAAAGAAAACGTTCCATTTTTTGCGTCTTTATGAATTGTACAAGGTAGGCTCTAAATACACAATATTCTATTTAGCTTTGAATGGACCAGATGATACTTCACAATGTAACTGAATAGACAAATGTAGAGTTCTCATACCTGGCATTTTCCCTCTGAGTATCTTAGGCAGACTGAGTCGACAGATGTATTCAAATAGATACTTTAATTATTAAAGACACTCACACAAATCATGTCTATGACTACAAAACAGCATTTGAAAAAAAGAAAAAAAAAAAAAAAGCTCCTACACAAACACACAAGGGAATGCTTTATTCACAAGTATTGTGCCTAAATATGCGTCGAAAGTTCAACCACGGCCTGAAACAGCCATATAATTGGAGTGCTGAAGGTAATTCCACTCAAGACTCGTGTTACTTCTGCAGAACTGATAGAGAAACCTATATCTTGATATTCAGTGACTGATAACATACTCTTGCAGGTATGATTGAGTAAGGCTGCGGAGTTCCTCCAAAGCATAGTCCTCTGGCATGGGTAGACGTCCAATGTGTGGAGCAAGCTGGCAAAGAGGGATGTGTCTAGGATCTGGGGTGCCTTCACCACCCTGCTGGAGACTCAAAACCACTCGGAGGATGTTAGCCACACGTTTGGCCATCTCTAGAAGGCAAGAGAGATCCAAGGTTACAATTGTACAGTGATTGTGTGGATTCATATTGTTAATCCAATAAGGTTAAGCTGTTTTTCTAGCTGGTCCGATAAATTAACAAAGGGTGCGTTCTCACTTGGCATGTTTGGTTCGATTAAAACGAATGTCTCCTCGCAGCAGATCTTTGTTTGTGTGTGTGACGGAGGGATTCCTGCTGCTGCTTTGACTTTTTTTTTTTTTTTTTTTTTTTTTTTTTACAAAGCTCTTCACAACTCAGTTGGTCAAAATACCATAATTTGTAGCATATAGCCCAGCACACAAACACTGTTTTGGATGTTCAGTAAGTTCATGTTCGGTTGTGAAATATACATCATAAAAGCCGACCAATCAGGTTGTGAACATATCCCTGTCTTTAGGTTCGGTGTTAAAATGCCAATGTGAAGCAGACCAGGACTAAATGTTTTTGTTTTTTTGGTCCGGACCAAAAAACCAAGCGAACCGAAGTGTGAACACACCCAAAGAAAACAACTAAAATGAACTTTTCAGCAACAATATTACAGTATAAATTTCCGACAAAACACAGGAAAAGAACTTCAGACCTGATTGGGCAAGTCGGTCTTTAGCTTTGGAGCAGGGAAGGAGCTCTATTCTCCCACAGAGAGACGTCACCTCTGTATGCAGTCGCTCCAGCTCATAACCTGGGCTTTCAGCCTATAGATAGAAGAAGAATAACATCACGTTAGTGGTTTCTTAAACTTTTATTTTACTAAAGCAACATACTTTCCTGAAGCACCAGGTTACCTGTTGGATGTCCTGCAGTGTCTGGATGACATGGATATAATCAAGGTAGACCCGTCCAGATGTGTCCCAGCTCTGAATCTGAACACTGCGCTCTGGCACTGCCAACCCCTCCAGGAATTCCAGCAGGTACTTATGATTATCATTAATTATGCAGTCTGAGGGGGGGGGGGGGGGGGGGGGGGGGGGGAAGACATGCATTTAACTTTTACAGAAAGTCCTATATAGAAAATAAGTTGACTGAGTTACACTGAGCAGTTTGGCCATGAATTCCAAAAAGTGAGCTGGGGAACAAATTTACATCCAAATGGCATTTAAATTAAACACAAGCCAAACCAGATATTTAGCTAGAAACGGTTTAAATCATCCAGTTTCAGACATGCTCAAATTCTGGGTAAGTAGTTCCTTTCATAATTTTACTTCATTTTATTAAAGCAATGCTCGAAGTGGGGAAAAAAGTGCTGGTACTCCCGGGGGTGGGCGGTCAGAGTACCGACAACAGGAGACAAGTGTGATAAGGTGCGTACCGAGGTTGTGGCTAGAAGGGTGTCTTACCAGGGCTTACGGTGATCAATATTGCATCATTTTTGTCACGCTGAACAACAATTATTACTGTATTTGCATTATTGTAAGGGTAGGTTTAGGGTTGTGGTAGGTGTAGGTGCAGAAGTTAATAAAACACAATCTGATATGTAGCAAATTAAATTTATTGTCATTTTAGATTTTGTGTTGCTTCTGGCTGTAGCTGTATCCCTTCTAGCCACAACCGCGTACCGGCCCACTTCGAGTACTGAATTAAAGCCTATATTTCAAAAGGTTTGCCTCTTTAGTGTGTGAAATGGGGGAAAAGGCTCAGTGGCAAACCTACTTATGAGATGGTCACACTAGACTTGCACCTTTTTTCAGACACTGCAACAGTCACTCTGCAGCATCTTTTTTAGAAATATAAATTCAACAAATCCAACATGTAAAAATAAACAAACAATCTACTCCACTTTCCTGCAATGCTACAAATCTGCAGCGTCTTCACGTGTTGCAAATTAGCAGGCGAGAGTTCACCAAACTCGAATTTTGAAACGTAGCAAAATACAACACTTTTTCATGTGAGTCTGTGTTTCCCGTATCCTGCTTTTGCATGCATATGAATCAAAGTCAATGGGACGAAAAGTGTAGTGTGACCAGCCCTTTAAAGTAAAATTTGGTGTTGGCGAGTATATGAAACGGTGTCACTCGCCAGTTGGCCGGTAACATTTTTATGAATTCTAACAGTAGTTTTAGATGTGGTATCAAAATTCTGTTTCAATTGTGAAATGTTCACTGGTATCTATAGCTGGTTTAAAAAAAAAAAAAAAATTAATAAGCATCGTTTATGTTGCCACACACACAAAATGTATTTAAGACATAAAAAGTATGTTTGTGTGCGTTTTTGGCTTATTCAAACCTGAGGCCAGGTGCTGGATGACCAGCCGATGGCAGTGATTCCAGTGGCCGGCTTTGTAAAGGTGCAAGGCTTCACCGTGTTTATCTCCCTCTCTGCAGGCACGGATGGCCTTGGCCTGATGGATCCACTGGATGGGGATCAGCAACTTTTCCGTAAGAAACTGCTCCTTCTCCATTGACTCATCTGTCTCCTCAAGGGGGCAGTGTAAGTTGAGCATCTCCCGCACTGCACTCTCTCTACGTCTGCATTACATAAAATAGGAGTCATCTCATATATATATTCACTCAACTTAAAAAAAAAAAAAAAAAAAAAAAAAAAAAACACAAACTAAATGAGTACTCAATAAAAAGCAGTCCCTTACCCAGAGTCAGGTATGTGCAGTAGCACGAAGATAGCCATCTCCCATAATCCCGTGCTCTCCAGCTGGGCAGCGTAGCTGGTGTGCAGCAAGCCCTGGCATGAGGTGGACAGGTGATTGTAGTTAAGAGCCTGCAACACGTTCCACAGGTGCCAGCACAGCCGGTAGTCCAGATGATCAGCAGTTACTGTGCTGGGATCAAGTAGCTGTTGTAGGCTGTAATGCCTTATGAGGGGGGAAATAGCATAAGAGCAAAATCAGCCTGCATACATAGACAGCCTATGGACATCATCAGGAATCAAACAGGATGTGATTACAAACCTGTCACTGTAAAGTTTAAGCAGGTGGAAGCAGATGTCATAGAGTGGCTTTTTGGATTCAGTCTCGTCCATCTCTTCATCCAAACCCAACAACTCGAGTTCATCTACATAGGGAGGTAAAGGAGGGCAAGCATACCTTTTCACTTCCTCTGAACCCTGAAACACATACAAATACAGCATTTAAAATATATAATTTATTCACATACTCTTAAAGGGATCACCAAAAATGAAAAAAAAAATGCCATCAATTACTCACCCTCATGTTATTCTAAAGCCATAAGACTTTCGTTCATCTTTGAAACATAAATGAAGATATTTTAAAATCAGAGCTTTCTGTCCCGCCATTGACAGTCCACACAACTATCACTTTGACACTTCAAAAAGTTCATGAAGAAATCTTAAATTGAATCCACATAAATCATGTGGTATAGTCCAAATTTTCTGAATGGACTTCACCGCTTTATATGATAAACAGATTGAATTAAGGCTTTTATTCACATATAAACATTGATCAGCAAACATAGAAGATAAACCAAACCTGCTTGACGTGTGAGAACAAACCTCATTGGTTCTTGCTCAAACGTGCTGCGTAGCACGCGAAAACGAACCTCATTGGTTATCGTGCGTCAAGCAAACATGCTTGCGTTCCCGTTCACCATATCTGATGTGTGCGTTGATGAATGTTTATATGTGAATAAAAGCCTAAATTCAATCTGTTTATCATAAATCGATTAGGTCTCTTCAGAAATTTGGACTAAACCACTCAATTAGTTGTATGCTCTCTTTATGAAACTTCTGAAGCATCAAATTGGTAGTTACGTGGATGGTCAATGTAGGGACAGAAATCTCTCAGATTACATTAAAAATATATTCATGTGTTTTTTTTTTTTAATCAAAAAATCTCTTTATGTGTGTTAAAGAACGAGTCTTTGGGTTTGGAACAACATGAGGGTGAGTAAATGTGAGAATGAGTAAAGTTACTTACTGACATTAAACAACAACAAGTTTTGAACAATCATTCAAAAGTTTGGGGTTCAGTAAGATTTTTTTTTTTAAAGAAATGAAATAAACTTATTCAGCAAGGAAGCATTAAATTCACCAAAAGTGACTAAAGACATTTATAATGTTATAAGAAATTTTTATTTCAAATAAATGTTACTTTAAAATGTTCTGAAAGTCCTGAACAAAATGTACAAGTTTCCACAAAAATAAAGTACAGCTGTTTTCAACATTTGCTCCATCCACCAATTTTTCTGTGAATTTTGGGATATCACATATAAAAAAATAAATAATAAAAAATAAAAATAAAAAAAATTCTAAAAATGTGCTTATCTGGTCAGACGACGTGCATAAATTACAATGGAAACAAGTTAAATTTGCAACTTTGGGAGGAAACATAGCTAATGATAAGAATAAATGTTTCTTGAGCACCAAACCAGCATATTAAGATCCAGCTGACATCACAGGAATAAAATTACATTTTAATATACAATTAAATAGTAATATTGTGAAATGTTATTACAATTTTAAATAGCTGTTCTGTTTTTGTGATCAAATAAATGCAGTTTTGGTGAGCAGAAGCAAAAAAAAAAAAAAAAACCCTGCTGACCCCAAACTTTTGAACAGTAGTGCAATTATGAAATGTCAAAGATAAACTAAAATAGCTTTCAAAAATGTTGTGATGTGAGGTACCTGAAATGCAGACTCATATTTGGCAAGAGCATCAGCTACAGATGCAGTGGGAGGCAGCATGTACCAGAGATGAACAGCAACACACCGCTTCCAGTCAAGCTCGGAGCACACGTTTATACAGCTGTCTGTTGACTGCCACACCTTTATTAAAAAAATAAATCAATAAATAACAAATTAGGACTGTACAAAAAAACCTGACATTGCGATATTTACTTTTTTTCTACTATACAGTATTTTGCAATAAGAAACACAGGAATGTTTACCAGATGACTTGAATAGCTATATTTGAAAATAATGAATCACTGAGTGAGTGGGGTGATTTTGTTGGGGAGCAAAAAAAATATATATATAAAATAAAGAACTGGAAAAAGATCCGCATGCCATCTTGCCTTGTATCAAATCATCAAATAAGCTCAAATCACCTCAAACTGGTTTCTTGAACATGACTGAGTTCACTTTACTCAAATGGCCTCCACAGTCACCAAATCTCAATCCAATAGAGCACTTGGGATGTGCTGGAACGGGAGATTTGCATCATGGATGTGCAGCAGACAAATCTGCAGCAACTGTGTGATGCGATCATGTCAATATGGACCAAAATCTCTGAGGAATGTTTCCAGTACCTTGTTAAATCTATGCCACAAAGAATTAAGGCAGTTCTGAAGGCAAAAGGGGGTTCAAACGGGTACTAGCAAGGTGTACCTAATAAAGTGGCCAGTGAGCATTAAAACAATAGGGTAAAAAAATATATATATTCTGGTTTGCTTTAGAGCAGCATAACAAGCCATTTTGTACAACTAAAACCAACTGGAAGCGGATGATACCAGAAGCCTCACGCATTCAATTTACACACAGCTGCTCCTGCTCTTATTTTAATTTACTTACTGGTTTGCCTGCAAGCAAAGCGACGATTCGCAGCCTCTCCTCTTCTATGAAGGAGTCTGTTTGCATCCTGTTCCAGTCACTGAGCTGCAGAGCCAGTAGATCTCTACAAAACTGAGAGCCCACAGCCTGAGACAACATCAGTGAAAGGCGATGGTCCCCTATACACACACACAGCCTTTATTAGAACCACTAATGCTGCTGTACAGCATGCAACTTGACTGCATCCAGAAAAAATATTGTGCACACTTACCACTCTTCTGGGACAGTTTGCAGGCCTTGCTTATGCAGTGGCCGGTAAGGTAACTGAATACAGCCTCAGCGTGGTTGCGCTGAAGGGCCCGGCCCACTTCCTCCTCAATTACCTCAGCTGCACTTTCGGAGAGCCAGTGTGAGAAGCTCCTCCGCCTCTCAAGCTGCTGCTGGTAATCTGAGTATTGCTCAGTCTCCACATCTCGGTCACCCAGACAACCCCACAGAGCAGCACACAAAGTCCAAATTTGCCGCCAATGGGCCAGGCAAGCTAATGTAGAAGATCAAATGATTTATTATATGCATTTTTTTTTTTATCATCAAGTTATTTAAAATCCATTAAGAAATTTACACACACAACAGCAAAGCTGAATTTTCAGCATCATTACTCTAGTCTTTCAGTGTCGCATGATCCTTCAGAAATCATTCTAATATGATGATTTGGTGTTCAAGAAACATTTCTTATCAATGACTACGTTTACATGTGCACCAATAATGCGATTATTTCTAATAATCAGAGTAAGGTCTTAATCGCAGTAAGATGTTTACATAACATGAGCAGAACTCTTCACTCCAGTTCACAAGCAATTTTCATTATTCTGACTATTCGCTAATAAGCCATTGTTTTAATCTACTCACATCAAATTCAAAATACATTTTTTATGGATGTACTGGATATTATTCGGCGCCGTGATGAACATGGCAATGCTGGGTTTCCCTACGCTGTCGTCACGTTTGCGCCGCCTGGATGAAGATACGGAGCAGAGACTGCCCAGCGAGTTTTGCTGACAGAGTTTAGCAATTTGGAGAAAACTTCAGAATGTCACAGAGTTCATTCATGAAGTTGCGTGAACAACATACAGCATCCGTGTACGTCCGCGCACATGTGCATTTTGGTCAGAGCGGTAATAATGTGATTAAGGTGTTTACATGCCTGTTTATTGCGATTAAAATCAGCGCACGCCACAGTTTAATGCAATTATGGTTACTACGATTATGAGCTTAAATCGCATTAGTTTGATTGAAGTATTGCGTTTACATGAGGTAAAGTTTAAATCGCAATCTTGCCAAAATCCCATTATAAATCGCATTATGAGGGTGCATGTAAACGCACTCAGTGTTGAAAACAGTTGTGCTGCTTAATGTATTGGTGGAAACCATTTTTTTTCAGGACCCTTTATTGAATAGAAAGCTCAAAGAACAGCACTTATATGAAATGGAAATCTTTTGAAACACTAAATGATTTTACTGTCACTTTTGATCAATAAAAAAAAAAAAAAAAAACACTTACTGAGCCCAAATTGTGTGCGTGTGATATATAGTGTATATAAATAAAATAAAACAAAATATCAAAACCACTTCATACCATCCCCTCCTCCTGTATCTTTGTTGACCTCCACAATCCATTCTGCATAACCATGCAGAGCGTCCACTCCTCTCGCTGGCTGAATGAAAGGACAGGGGTCCACTGTGTTGATTGTGCTGTGCTTTAGACTGATCTCCAGTGGCCTGTGGTAAAGTGCAAGGCTCTCAGGCGACTGCTTGGACTCCATGCCGACCACCTGCTCCATACGCACTTTAAACAGACTCTCAGTGATCCTGGTATGATGCAACAATGGGAAAATTACTTTGAGAAAAATTCTGTCGCACTTTAGGTAAGTTTTATTTGCGCTGATTAACTATGAAAAAGTTAAACTTACGGTTTGCTCTTGGTTGGTTTGGGTAAGAAGCCAAATCCCATGCTCTCTGCTGCCTGTTCCTTCATTGTTTCTGTGACGCTAAGTTGATCTCCACAGTGCACCAGTGTCCAGTTGGGACCCCAGCCAACTCTGAACGACCGCCCTCTAAACAGAGCCGCGTCCATCAGTAAACGGCCTTTGCCTAGAGTTATGGAGCCGTCCAGAGGTACTGGCCCACCTAGCCTACGGGCCCCAATGGTCCGAAACGTAGGTTCTGGAGGAGGGGCCGGCAACAGGAAGGATGGGCCCAATGATGGCCATGGGGCTTCAGACACTAGTGATTTGCTAAGCTTCTGAGGTATTCCACCAAAAGGAGCCTCTGGGAACTGGGGAAAAAGCCCTCCACCTGAGGCGAACTTTGTTTGTAACAGGGCTCCAACTGTAATGGAAAAGCCATAATATCAGACATCTATAAAAGAAGTGTACTCCACGTCAAAAGACTTTTTTAATGTTTTTGAAAGAAGTTTCTTGCGTTCACCAATGCTGCATTTGTTTTAATTAAAAAAAAAAAATACAGTAAACACTGTAATATAGAGAATTAACATTACAATAAAATTAACTTTCCTATTTGAAAACATTCCTGTGATGGCTAAGCTGAATTGTACTGAAGAAAAAAAAAAAAAAAAAAAAGTATCATGATTTCTACAAAAATATAAAGGAGTGCAACAGTTTTCAACATTGATAAGAACCATTCTTAATTGAGTACCAATAATATTTGATAATGATTGAGCATTAAAAATCAGCATATTAACAGATTTCTGAAGGATCATTTAAACCTGAAGACTTAAGTAATGGCTGCTAGAAATTCAGCTTTGCCGTCACAATAATAAATTACATTTTTAAATATATTAATAGAAAATAGTTAATTTAAAACGTAATATTTCACTATATTTTTAATCAAATGCACCATTGGTGACAACATTAAAACTATTCATTATTCCAAAACCTTTGACCGGTAGTGTACGTAAACTGCTTTTAATGAATTAGAGTGGCATACTTGATGGCCGACCAGCTCCAGAAAGCAAAACTTTTGGGGAAGCCACATCCTGTAAGAGCTTTGAAGAACCATGCTCTTGAAACAAGTCACATTCATCATCCTCTGCAAAGAGAGAGGCCTTCATAATCTGTGTGGAACACAAATCAACGTTACTAAAATGACAGAATGCGACAGCTTGGCAATCGATGACTCAATTACTCGCACACTACCTGTAAGGTATGAGGATTGATGCCCATTGAGGAAGCGATCTGGCTGGATGCGGACATGGGCTCATGCTCGGCAGGAGTCTCAGATCTCAGCTTGTTCTCCTCCAAAGAAGTTCTCTCTCCATCCTCCTCACCCAAAACACTGTCCACTGGGTGCTCTTGAGTAATGTCGGCCATGTCACTGTCCAACTCCGACACACGGCTGAGCAGCTCAAGTACTGCAGTACTCTACACATATGCACACAAAGAGATCAAGTCAAGTCTTTGTTCTTGATCCGATTGCAGAGTACAGTTCTGTATAATCTTTAAACTGCTTTAAACCATTAACTTTATATCAATTTTTACCAAATAATGGTAGATCAACTAACCAATCAATCAAAACATTGCTATGAAAGCATTATGTACCCATTAAATGTCCTGACACAAACATTTCATCTTTATTGTACTTTTATTTGTCAATGAAATACATGACAAAATCAAAACAAATTCACATACGTCTTTCATACATTTTTTCCCACGGCTATACTTCAAAATAAAACATTCTGAAAGCCCACAAGCTCATATCTGTAGAATCTCTCAGATCAGACACACTTTTAATCATTCCATGTCAAATCACCTGTTAAAAATAATTCTAAAATACATCTGGTCAAGCAAATTCTTTGCTCATGTTCTTCAAATATCATAACATACAAATATACTTTATATTTTGGTAAAGATAAAAGAGACCAAGCATAATTAAATACACTAATAATGCTTGGCTGCATCTTATTCCACTTAAAACACATTCAGAATATTTAAAAGTAACATTTCATTCAAGCAAGTGTAACAATTAATATGCCACTGAAAATGAAAGATCTAGTCTTTATACTCAAAGCACCAGCTAAGTTCGTTCAACAGCTAAGGGGAACAGTCAGCTTTACAAACTATAAATATTAGATAAAAGGCAACTCCCTTTATTATATGAACTTCCTTTGTAAACTCATAATATTTAAAATGTGTGCACAGCATTTCAAAAACTTCCGATCTCTTTGCATCACAGCTGAAAAGCATTTGAACCACTAAAACTCTTTGCTCTCTCCCCGCTGCTAGTGTAGATTTGGACTGTGGGGGGGGGCACAGCAGGTATGAGTGAACTTGAGTGGCCCCCGGAGACCAATGTGTGTCAGACTCAGTGTGTTCCTCAGTCTACCTGAGCCTGTGGCGCCATCTGCTGCTGGGTAAGTGGAAGCTGTGAGATCCCAGGAGGGACCCCTGTCTTCAGCTTCTTCAGGTCGAGCTTGGCCGGGGGGACTTCCTCCTCTTCGTCAGAATCCTGCAGGCCATACTTTGAGAAATGGGCCACCTGTAGAGGAGATTTCAGTTACATTCTCACAATTTATACATGACAACAGATAACTAATACAAGACCGGTCAGAAAATAAAATGATGCTAAGTGGAGCACTCGGTGTAGGCACTCGTACCTCAAAGACCCAGGATCCAGTTTCGGGTCGGTACTCCAAGAAGCGTGCACCCTGTTTGCGCGAGGCTGCCTCGAGCCGACCCTCGTAGTTCATCTCATTCAGCCTCTCTAGACTTTTGATCTGACAGCACGTTGTCTTGTCATTGGGCCACACACCATCGAGAGTCACTTCAGCACGTCTGTGTGTTACAGGAAACAATGTTATGTTAAAGTAATAAAGAGAAGCGTTGTTTCAAATACAGAGACTGAAGTGGTTGAGGATGCAGCAAAACCGATGCTTATTTAGGTCTTGCCACTTTTTTTTTTTTTTTTATTTACCCAAGGAGCAAATGAAAAAAAATTTAGGAGGGTGATTAAAATGTATCAAATAATGTGCTTTTCCCTCAATAAAGCGATTTACAAGGTTTTTAAATATTTCTGCTTCAAACTGCATTTAATTGTTATTATTTTAGTGGTCAATCAATCAATCAATTAAAAAAAAAAAAAGATTGCACCTAACATAAGTTTTTAATATAATACTTTTCACAAATCGAAAATCTAATAATAATAAAATCAAATATAATAAATAAATAACAGGATCATTGTAGTTATTCCATGGTAAACAAAAATTAACCATGGTTTTGCTTCAAATCCATAGTTTAACTGTGTGGTTATACAAATGCTAATCAATACGCCAAAAAACATGGTTTTACTATAATGAAACCATGGTTAATATTGAGTATGTCTGTGCTATACATTATGTGCAAAAAAAGTTACTAAGCAAAAGGACAGTTTAAATCCCTACATTAAAATGATGTTAAAGAAAAACAAAAACACAAATTCAGTGTTACCAGATTAGAGGGATGTTCTGCAGGAACACACACACACTCGCTATGGACACAGTAACTGCTACTGTCATTTATTTATCCTGTAAATAGGCTATAAGAAACATCTTACATTTATATTCAATTACATGCTCTCTCTTTACAGTTACTACTCTCATAAAATACTTCAATTACACGTTGACTTTTAAACCTAAACTTAGCATCCAACAGCAGATATTTCAGCTAAATGAATGTTTTTGCGCCGAATATTTGTCTCCCTCTCGACTGCGTTCTGTCTGTTTGACGCGCATGCGCCCGCCCGCCGCTCGTTTAGTGAAGTTTGAAGTTTAACAGACTGTCAGGACGCGCTTTCATGCAAAGTGGAAATACTCGCGTGAATTAGTAACATTTACAGATGAGGATATAACCTGTAAAATGAACATTTTGCGCTGAGGACGCACACACATCTCATCTGTCAAAGCGCATGACAGGGTATGTTAAACACTAATGCATTTAGCTTAAAGCTCATGTTTTTGGCGCTTGGATCATGTACCTTTCCCACAGCAGCTCAGCTGTTTCCACTTCACTACTTTTAGATGCATTTTGTCCATAGAAATGCGTTATTCAGTGCTGTAATTTGGCGCGACTGGTGGAAGTTTTGCGCGCACAGAGGGCAGACCCGACTAATCAATAATGAGAATTGTTTTCGATGATTTTCATTATCGATTATTATCGATTTTAATCGACTAGTTGTTGCAGCCCTAACGTCAAGGTTCTTCTCTATTGGCCCAGTCAGGCCTATTCAGATTTTTGCCTGCCCTGCTAAAATGCACAAAAAAAAGTTTTTGACTCATGTAACCTTGTAAACAGTGCTTTAAGATTTTCAGGTAGGTCTAACATACAGACATTTAATAAAACACTGCACAGTTTTCACTGCATAAATTATAAATTGAATATATCCATATTAAAGCTACAGAAGTTATTCAGTCAAGAGCAGTGAGTTTTTTTCTCTGTCTTTTGTTCTTTTATTAACATTAAATGACAGACAGCAGCAGGTTTATTAGGCTGCTGTCACTTTAAGACATGACACGGATCTGACACACATCCTATTTTTTTCACAACTCTTTACATTCTTTTAACATTTAACTAATTTAAGACTGTGCTTACAAGGATACTCGACAAAACACACAATTGTCAATTTCCATTTTTGTCTGTTCAAGGGTGAAAGAACTCTGAAACTGCAATCTGTGCACGCATCTTATTGCGCTTGAATGAATGATAGCGTGATCATGTACTGTAGTGCAGCCAAAGGATGAAAACGGATGCTGCGTTAATAGAATTAAATATTTTTAATGCATTAAACTGAAGGAAAAAAAAAAAAAAAAAAAAAAAAATATGAGTATCTCAAAATTAATGCCTTAATTTCGACAGCCCTAAATTACTTTTAGGCCTGCATTTATATATAAAAAAAAAAAAAAAAAAAAAATATCTATCCGCATAAATGCACAGTATTCATTGATTGCGAAATGTTTTAAAACCGCGAGCTTATAGATTGGGTAACCGCGTCACGTTTTTAACTTAAAACGTGCATCGCTAATAATTATTTAATGAAATCATAGCCTTTTGAAGTTTAATAAATCACATTAAGCTGTATCTTGATTCCTGTTTTTTCCATTCCCAAATTTAAGACCACTTAAATTGATAATCAAGATGTTTGTTTTACCATTTAAGAATTTGTATGACCCTAGATTTAAAAAAAACTAAATTGACATTAAGGACCCGCAGGGACTTTTAAGTCACACACATTTACAGTTTGAACATATATTTTAAGTCACAAATGCAAATGAAACACACAAGTCCTGAGATTACCTGTTTAGCCCCTCTCCAACAGGAGGCTTGTCTTTGTCATCAGGGTACACGATTATCTCCTTACGCCTGAAGTGCACAATCTCATCCAGGTTCATGTTGGTAAGATTCACCTCACCAGAGAAGAAAACTGACCCGTAGCCTGCAAAACCACAACACAAAGCACATTGTTATGTGGGTACTTGGAATATCATTCGTTCTTTTGCATGGTGATGCTTTTTGCAATAGTTTTACCTTTCCTGCCAACAGTGAAGTTCTCCACAATACACTCCCCGTTTTCATTCAACATCTTTCCCAGCTCTTCCAAGGATGGGATGGTGTAGTAGCCTACACGGCCAAGAACTATACCTGAAAGAGGTCAGAATAGGATAGCTTAAAATAGGATTTCTAGCCCATCAAACACATTGTATGTTTTAAGGAACGTCAACCGAGACAAGCGTACCAGCTGGGTGAGGAGGTTTCTGAGCCTCCAGCTCCTCGTCTCTTTCCTCCTGAATGGAATCCTCAGCCAGAGAGATATCCTCACTGCTGGCCTCCAGGCCATTGCGATGGCTGCCAGTTCCCCGCATGTTGAACTCTGAGATGGTGTCCTGTAGCAAGGGGCTCGGTTGGGAGTGTGGAATGGGTTTGGTGATCGGGTTGGTGTAGAACTTGGAGACCTCTAGATCATCTTCCCCACTTCTCTCCACATTGACTTCTCTGGTCTCTCCTTCATCCATATTCAGACTAAATTGACAGGAAAACATTGAATTTGTGGTTGCCTCTTTACTGACTGCAAAATATTACTTCACATCAATGGTTGAGAACTAGTGTCAACTTACCTGAGCCCATTCTGTGGGTACTCTGAAGGGGAGGCTAAGTCATCAACCTCTCTGTTCACAGAGTTGTTATACAGACTGCTGTTATTCAGATTCTTCAAAACAAGCTTCTTTATGCTCTTCCTAAAACACAGAATGCAGACAGGAACACTTTAGTCTTGCACTACATGTGCAACAGGTGTAGCTAGTCATGACGTCAGGCTCTTACCTAGGCATGAAGGCTCCATTGTTAAGAGAGGGTTCATCATCATCAAGTCCATCGAAGAGCTGAGATTTGGAGGAGCCAGAGGAGGAGAGAGCTTTGGGACGCACACGGGTGGCAGGACGAGGGGTCAGTTTGTATTGAGTAGGGGTAGTCAGGGCTTTCTGGGCAGCTGGATTTGTGGGCTTGAGACGCTAATGAGGGAGAAGATATATTAGCAGTGCATATACTGTCCCATATGATTAAAAACCAGTGGTCTATGATGTTTTATTACATTAGTGATTAAAAAACAGAAAAAAAAAAAAAGAAAAAAAAATATTCGCAATATGGCTAAGTGCGAGTGAACCACATCATCATGTTCTTTTTCCATGGTTTGCAGTAAATGCTGCTCCACACAAACTCCATCTCTGCATCTGCTCTGAGTTTGGGTAACTTTAACATCCAACTGGGAATGCAACATGCCCCAACCATCTTACCAAAGTAATGAGAAGTGCTTATCAACAAAAGAGACGTTTTAAGTTAAGGATTGTAAACATTTGAAAATGTAGAAATTAAGACAGCCATAAATATTAGCAATGTCATTTTAGTTGCAAAATAAAATTACTATATTCTTTCTTAAATAATATTTTTTGCAGAAATTTGGCCAAATTGTGCAGCCCTACAAACAAGAATATCAAAACTGGATTTTTTTTTTTTTTTTTTTATAAAAACCACATCTTAAAAAACAAACAAACACACAATTTGATGTTATTTCACCAAATTGTGCAGCCTTAACAACAAAGACCGTAATAAATAAATAAATAAATATTCAAACCTCTTCCTTCTTTTTAGGGTCTGAGAGTGGGTTTCTGAAGAGGGGCGAATCTCCAAAAGGAGAGTAGGCCAATGCGTTGATTTGCTGCTGGAGGACGGCCTGCTGAGCGGCTGCTGCACTGGGGTCAGTCAGAGCTGTGAACAAAACACGGAATACCAGTTATTTATTTTACAAAACCTCAAAGAAATTTCCCTCACATTGCTCAACTTATCAACATGATTTAAACCAGTTCTGGGAATGAAATCATTTCTGAAGCATTTGCACTGACCCACAGGCTGTTGAGGAGCGCCAAAATTCAGAGTGTTGGCTCCGGTGTTGAAGCCTCCAGTCCCGAAGGTGCCCACTGACCCCAGGGTAGAGCCCAGCTTGTTCTGGTTGTTCCCAAACAATGACGTCTGGCCAGTTCCTAAAGCTGAAAATACAGATAAATACTTAGAAGGCATGTTTTAATTCTCACAGTAACAAATGACCCTAAAAACATTACATCCTAAAACGTACCTCCTCCGAAGCCAGTTCCCAATCCTGTTCCCAGTCCAGCTGTAGCAGTTTTGTTCCCAAACAGACCCCCACCAGTACCAGTTGCACCAAATCCTTCGGAAAAATAAAAACACCAGCATTAAATTTCTAGATCAAAATCTAGGTGTGCACTATTGAAATGATGCCCATCACTTTCACAAACAAAGAGACAAAAGTTGATTGTAGCAAATACCCTTTTTCATTAGTTCATTATTAAGACTCACCAAATGTTGAAGTGTTCGTGTTAGTCCCTAGAGTGAGTGTTGGCTTATTTGCAAACAGACCAGTGCCTGTGCCAAAGGAGGGTGCGCTAGTGGTGGTGGTGCCAAATCCAGCAGGCTTATTACCAAAAAGATTCTGTGAAATAAAGACACAAGTTAACCATTCTGAAAAAAAAAAAAATGCAAAAATTGTAACTTGTATTTGAACACAGTGGAAAATCTGAAAAAAAAAATAGAGTAAAGAAAAAAAGAGCTAATTGTAGCCTCTTCAGAAATCACCTGTGTACCCACATTCCCAAAGCCGGTGTTAGTTTGACCAAATATTCCTGTGCCAAAGCCTGCGGCGGTGCTCGTATTAGTGTTTCCAAAAAGTCCTCCGGCCTGAGAGGCAGCCGTGTTGCCAAACAGCCCCTGCTTAGAAATGAAATTATTGTATTAAACACAGAATTAACCTGATTTTAGATTAATAAGTTCAGTTTAGTAAATCAGTGCAGACATTTAGTACAACTGCTGGAACTCACCATGCTGCTGGTGTTGGGCTGGCCCATGGTATTGGTGTTGCCGAAGGAGAAAGTGTTGTTTTGGGTGGTGGTGGCTGAGCCGAATGGTTTGAAGAGACTGGAAGCTTGCTGCTGCTGCTGCTGCTGCTGCTGCTGTGGCTGGCCAAACAAACTTCCTGTGGTTGTCCCAAATGCTCCAGTGCCTGCAGTGCAAACAGTTAACACACATATTCAAGAAAAAAATAAAAATAAATAAATAAATAAAATTCTTAGGGTACAACCACTTACTCGTGCCAAAGGAGGTCTTGTTCTGGCCGAAGTTGAAGCCAGTGTTCGGAGCTGAGGAGCCAAAGAGTCCAGTGCCAGTACTGGGAGTAGCTGCGGCTGTCGGTCCAAAGAGACCACCTGTGCCAGCTGCCATTGGGTTGGAAGGACCCTTCCTTCCGGCCTGGTAATCCTCAAACCTCAGTTCCTTAGATCAAGGAAAGAAAGGTATAGATATTTTATCATGGCTCCAAATCCTCAAAACACTTGACAACAGGTGTGTTACACATTTTTGTTCTCTGCAGACAATTTCTTATCAAAGCACCTGACAAACAGTGCACTGTGACTGTGACAAGTTCTTCAGTAAGTCGCCAAGTACTAAAACAACTCTCACAAAGTGAGAATCCATCCTACCTCTAAGGATTTGTTCTCGTATTCCTTCATGGCAGTGATGCACTGGTGTTTGGTGTTAATGCTGGTTGTCACACCACCTTTTACCATTGTGTCAGTACCAGTTGGTGGCTTTAAAAAAATAAAATAAAAAGATTTTGATTTAATACCTTGTATAAAAAAAAAAACAGGTAGCTCAAAGAGCATCTATGAAGAAAACTAAATATATATAAAAGTGTAATCATGTCTAAACGAACATTGAATTTGATTGTTGTGCCAGGGGGTGCAGCAGTGAAACTTGATGCCCCAAACAAAGAGCCTGACGTTCCTCCAAAAGGGTTGGATGTTGTGTTGGTTGTCCCGAACAATCCACCGCTACTGGTGCTGGTACCAAAAGCTGCAAAGCATTTCAAACAGTCACTTAGGTTTGTTGTTTCCGAGCTATTCTTTTAATTCAAGACGCTTCTACAACAAATCAAACCATTTTTATCTACAGACATTCTGCAGGACACTTACTGCCAAAAGCGGCTGGTTTGTTGGCACCAAAGGCATTATTCTGCTGGGAAAACAGTCCTCCACCTCCGGTGTTGGTGCTTCCAAAAAGACTGTTTGATGTGCCACTAGTGGCACCAAACCCAAACCCACTACTGGTGGAGGAGGTGACGGGCTGACTGAAAGTGCTCGAGCCAAAGAGACCACCTTGAAGACAAACACAAATATTTCAAGACAAGTAACATGGTTGACCAAATACAAGCTTCTTATGGGACCGCTCATCTTATACCTAGCACATCAGTGCTTCTCATTAAACCTTCCCTCCAATCCATCCTCAAATCAGTAATTCTCAGATAAGTCTTCTCGGCGAGTCACAACTTGACTCAAACTCACTTCTAAGATGACTCACTCAACAGCAAACATTTATTTTGTTCCATTACAGCTCAAGTCACCTCTCAACGATATAATCACACTCCATTTTGGAAAAGACTAACACTAAAGTAAAGTGTTCTCGTCGTCTCAACCTACAGTGCTCAAATCAGTGAGAACAAATGGTCTTGTAACACACCAATGCATCCACACAAAATAAATGAATGCATAAATCTTAAATAAGTCTCAAATACAAGCAAGTATCCATCAATAAGCTATTTATATTTCATAAATCACTATATCAACTCAACTAAATCCTGAAGTGATTAATTCTGAGTATTCTTTGAGAAGGCTGTGAGATTCTGCATTACCAGGCTTGTTCTGGGTGGTTCCGAACAGTCCTCCTGTGTTGTTTGTCGCACCAAACGCTGTAGATCCAAAGCCCCCTGTTGCTCCAAACCCAGCATCTGATGACAAAGGTAGCAAAAAATTCTTTCTTTGTCTCTGTACAGTATTAATTATTGGTTCTCTCATTATTCTAAACATAAAATACTTTAGCACACATATTAACTTACTTTGTTGCCCAAATGTTGATGAAGTCCCAAATCCTCCTGTCCCTCCCCCAAAGGGAGCACCAAAAGATTTGTTGAACATCGTGCACTGCTATAGAGCCTGCATATGTCTACACAAAAGAAAAGTGCTTTCAGTTCTAGAACAGCAAAATACACTTCAGCTGATTGCAATAATCTTAGACTTTAATTCAGTCATCGTAATATTGTTGTAGCAAATCAGTTTAGTTCCATAATAATCCATATCTCTGTCTGGTGTGGTGTACCTGCTATGGATTTGTAACTGCTGGGAATAATTGACTGTGGTCTTATAGGAAGTGACAAAAACATTAAAAGCATTAAGTAAATTGCCTTACAATAAGTGTCATAGTACTACTGAATTAAGTTCTGCCTCATTTAACTTTTTTTTTTTTTTTTTTTTTAAATGATGTTAAAATGTATGCATCAATTATGATAGATCAGGCTTTTGAAGAATGGTTCTCTCAATCATCATTGTATTGCATTGAATTATATGTTTTGTCCCCCACAACTACAGAATTTCATCTTTGGCCATACAAATACAGCAAATGCACCAAAATTGCATATCTTTGCTCATATTGGGTCTTTAAGGATATTACACAGTGTCTAATATCCACACTCTGATGCATCAAATATGATACAAAACAGATGCAAAATGTACACTTTTTTTAATATAAAAAAAATCATCTTTTTCAAAGAATTATATGTAGATACTACTTTTTATTCTCACAACTTATTCTTTATAATTACTATATTTTACTATTGGAAACAAAATCAAGCAGCATTTATATATTTTTTCTACATTTACACAACCACAGTGACTAACTGAACATAGCAAGTATTTAAATGAATACTGCCTTTGCATAATTCACATTTTCATACTGCCCAAAACATCCATACAGAAACAAATGATCTTTCACGAGAAGTCTAAGCGCAGCAGAAAACTTGTTGTTAATCTGGTAAAGAGGAATGTGAGAGCACAAATATAAATTTCAAAACATTAACATATGATGTCCCGTGAATAGACAAGTGCCATGTTTCAGGTAACTTGTCATGTCTGTTATTGTTCATGTGAGATTTGACGTCTATTAGCAACGTTGGGCGCCAGAAATGTCATGTGCCAATGGATTTACGGCCTTTGAGGATGCGTTATTAGATTTTCTTTAAGGATTTATGATTGAAATGTGACTTGCTCTCGCCCACTTCACACTTCATTACATAAATATTTTGGTTTGTGCCGGATTAAACCTGAGCGAACCAGTCTGTACAAACAAGTGCGAACCAATGCCGTCATGTGCTTACGTTACGTTAAAGTTTCTATTTCAAATACATTTATTTAAAGCTTCAACGACCTGCTATTAATCGATTTAATTTTTCAAAAACCTTTCGATTTATTTAATCCCACATACAGATATGGAAATGCCATAAGCAAAGATTCTACTTTCAAATTCACATGGCTCGCTACAAATGCTAACTTGCTAGCAATCGGGTTTGAAACGCAATTTATCTAACAAACGGAAATAATCAGTCTTACCGTTTATTCTACGGTGATTGTTTATTCAGTCGTCCAGTAAAGAGTTCCTCACTCGAAAGGCTCGATATTTATGGCAAACGTGAATCCGGTGTTGTCGGTTTTGGACATCAACTTGCTGACTTTCCGTCTCTGCTCAGTGTTGATGGAGGGAAACAACGTAGCTAGCAAACCGATAGCAATCCGCGTCATATTTAGACCTCAGACGTCATCACGCATCACGTGTTCATTTCACTTCGCTTCAGATTTTACTTGTATAATATAGGCACGTTGCGGATGTTTTTATATAAATGTTCAGTCAGGAAAAGTTGTTGTTGTTGGTATGCGTAGGCTACTCCTATGTCACTAATGGCAAGACTTTGTTCATAAAGCCTACTGGCTGACCTGGAAATATATTAATATGTTCTTTGGCCAATTAAGATTATGCTTTAATTCATCCACATCAAAAAAAGAAATATACGTCTCCTATTTCTTAATGATTTTGTCTCCACTCTTCATGCCGTTTCAAGATGGAACAGGTTAGTGGAAAATATTTTGTGGAAGAAGGTTTGAACTCTTCCTAACAAGTATCTATTGGTAAATAAGGTCAAAGAGATTTATTTTAAACTTATTCATCGGTATTATGATAACCTTCATTGTGTCAAATTTTAAACTGAGAATTGTACTTTCTGTGATTCACAACCAGAAACTCTCTTTTGCCTCTTTTTTGGCATTGTGATCATTCAAGAAAACTCTGGCAAGATATTTGCCAGTTCATTGTAAACTTCATATAGCCTATAAAGACTTTGAGATTTATTTTAAGGATGTTTTGTTTGTTTTTCACTTTTGAGAAGCAATATGAAAATGTTTATTTTCTTTGTAACTTAATTTTGCTTGCAAAATATGTTATCCACAAATGTAAGACTATAAAAGTTATCCCCCATTTTACTCACTTTCAAAAAGATATTAAGATTTATATTAAATCTTTATCCACCTCCTGTAACATAAAAGCTACCAAAACACTGAATGTATGCTCACACTATTTTTTGTGAGGAGGATTGTTATATGTAAGTGTTCTATATAATCTTTATTTCCTCTTTATTTATTTATTTATTATTATCCTTTTCTGGATTCAAATGTTATGAACCCCTGGCTTTTCCTTTTACTCACTTTTGAGTTCTGTAAGCAATTAATAATAATACAAAACCTGTCACTCACAAACCACAACCATCCAATCCATTCCCAATGGACAAAATCAACTCCCGCCCCACGAAAATATGATTTGAGGGTTATAAACTAATCCAGTAGTTGGCAGAAATGAGTAGATCGCGCGGAGTGTTCAATACCAGAAGAACAGGAAGAACTACGTCATCGAGCGACTCGCGTATATAAATCACGAGGCGCACGCGTGGTAGGTCTTTCTGTTCCGAAGTAGCAGAGCAAGAAAATGTGTTGAGCTGAGTTTCGAGAAAATATACGGCTAATTTATGGTAAGACACAATGGACCCAGTTTCCACTATTTTACAATAATAGTTTTCTTCTATACGGTGTGTTGTGATGAAATCTAAACTGAAAATAGCTGGAATTACCGTCAGATGGTTAAGTGGTGATGATCGGTTTTCTGAGCACACTAAATGTGGACGAAGTACCTCCCACATGTATGAGCTGCTCCTTAACGATATGCCTGTCTTTTCAGATCTTTTACAAGGGCTTCACAAATTGATGGTGAGTTCTGCAGTAATGCTGTTATTTAAATACTGCCCGAGTTCATGATGAAACCTAAACTGATTATAGCTGGAATTACCGTCAGATTGATCAGTGGTGATGATCGGTTTTCTGAGCACACTAAATGTGGACGAAGTATGTTACCTCCCACATGTATGAGCTGCTCCTTAACGATATATTTGTCTTTTCAGATCTTTTTCGAGGGCTTCATAAACTTATGGTGAGTTATGTTGAAATGCTTTTAACGTTACTTATATTAAATGCTCATTATGATGAAACCTAAACTGATTATAGCTGGAATTACCGTCAGATTGATCAGTGGTGATAAACGGTTTTCTGACTCGAAACAACTTTTTTTTTTCTTTTTTTTTTTTTGTGTGAAATTTGGCCTGCAAATTGTTTTAATCCAGAGTTTTTCTTTTTGCCCACCAGATTTCAAACGAAGGGGACTGAGACAACTTCAGCTTTGGACTTTTTTTATTTTTTTTATTTTTTTTTTAAATACCTTTTTGTGTCCTATGAGTTTAATATTTGTATGTATTGAAACTTGAAGAGATCTCAACCCAATAAAAGTTATTTATTCACATTTTGTTTTCTACATTGTTTCTGTGAGGGGAACCGCTGCCTATAATGCAGATGTGTAACAAAGGATCACGACCTGTGCATGTTACACTATGGAAAAATAAGGGTGAAGTGGTTAATTGCTCTTGCCCATTTCTGTGGCTTAAAGTCCTCATGAAATCAATTTACCCCATTTACTTTGTTAGCACACATTACAGGTCTTAGGGTGAACAATTAATCCATGCAAGTTAATAAACAGAAAAATGTTTGTCGCAGTAATCTTTAATCAAAACCTGAACTGTTACTTCCGGTCTAGAAATGACCTTTTCCCGTGATGTAAGTTTGATGGCTTGGGTTTGAATATCCTTAACCACTCCCCTCCAACTGTTCATCTATGATGGAGAGGTGTGCTGAAGTAAAAAAAGCCCTATTCAATATTCTGTTTCAATTGGAAATGCATCATAGCACTGAAGACTCAGTTGCTACTTCCAGTTCAAGGGGACTTTAAAAGCCTTGAGAAAGTCCAATACCTTGAGCACAAAAAAAAAAAACCTTCATGGTTCATAACGGCAACTGAGGCTGTTTACACGACATCGATGTACTTAAAGTTTTTCCTTTGCGTTTATCATGAACCGATGACCATATTCTCAACTATCCCTGTTCACACAGAGCCATGAAAAAGCTGTATTACGCATGCCAGGCCAGTAGTTGGGGAGGTCACTTTGTAAAAAAGAGACTATGGGCTTATAGACGGAGCACGCAATATGCATGCGTGTAACGTCACCGTTTTCACATTCGCGTTTTTGTTAATGACAACTGTATTGTTTTCAAAAACATGCACTTTGAGACCCGTTTTAAAAAGTTTGCCTTCTCAGGTTCCCAAAAATGCCGTTAACATGTAAATGAAGGGCCAAAACGCAACAATGTCGTGTAAACGGCCCCTAAAAAGCTTTGCTACAATTGGTACTGTTTGGGTTTATTTTATTAACACCGATGGACAATTGTACATTAAAGTGAAATTTACAAAAAAAAAACACCCAATAAACATTCTCTGTTCATAAACACTAAAGTATTGTTTTTTCAATTATTTGCCTTTACCAAACCAATATTTCCTGTTTCAAAGAGGGAAACACACAATGTCCTTAAAAGTGCGACATAATGGTCAATCCGTTCGCTAGTCGTCATCTTTTTCAATGTAGGGCTTCACAGCAAAACGAGCAATTTGCCGGGCCAAGTATCTCTCTCTGGCTGAACTTACAGTCTGGTCACTGCTGCGTTTTGCAAATTTACTAGGTTCCTGTTTTGCATCACTTTTATCTTCAGTTTCCATAACCTTTTCTTCTTTAGCATTGTCAGTTTTCCCCTCGCTCATTTTTTCTTCATCCCCTATTTTGCTGTCCATTTTCTGGCTTTCTCTGTCCGTCTGATCTTGCTCTCCTTTGCGGTCCAGTTCTCGGTCCTTCGGGCTGTTGTCTCGATCTTGCTCTCCTTTGCGGTCCAGTTCTTGGTCCTTCGGGCTGTTGTCTCGTTCTTGCTCTCCTTTGCGGTCCAGTTCTCTGTCCTTCGGGCTGTTGTCTCTTCTGTCTCGATCTTGCTCTCTTTTGCGGTCCAGTTCTCGGTCCTTCGGGCTGTTGTCTCTTCTGTCTCGATCTTGCTCTCCTTTGCGGTCCCGTTCTCTGTATTTTGGGCTGCTGTTTCTTCTGTCCCTCTTACCATGTCTGTCATCTTTGTCTCTGTCCCTCCTGTCTCGGCCTCTGTCCTCTTTTCTGTCCCTGTCTCGTTCCCTCTCTCTTCTGCGGTCCCTGTCCTCCTCTCTATGACTGTACTTGTCCTCCCTCCCTCTGTCTCTTGTCCTCTCTTTTTCCTTTGCTCTATCCCGGTCTCTATCTTTGTGACTCCTCTCTCTAACCTCTTTCCTCTCCCGGTCTTGCTCATCACCACTGTCTGAATGAGGGGATTTTTGTCTGTAGTTTCGTTTTGAGTGGTTGCCGCTTGTGATGGTTTTATTGAACGTTGCTCCTTTATCGCTCTGGTCCTCATCACTGTGGGATTCAGCCTCGCTCTCTCTTCGTTTCAGTGTGGGCTCCGGGGTCGGCGGCCTTTCTGCTGCTGCAGAGCCTGTAGCTTTGTCCTCTCTAAAACACATGTTTATGATTAATAATAGTATTAGAGCTTTAAGAGCTACACAAACTTTCAAATACTTTCTGCAATTTAAAATGTGAAAAGTAACAAAGAATATGAGCAGTTAAAGAGATAGTTCACCCAAAAATAAAAATTCTGTCCCAAGATCTGTATGAATTTCTTTCTTCTGCTGAACACAAAAGAAGATATTTCGAAGAATGTCAGTAATCAAATAGTTGATGGGCCCTATCTATAGTATTTTTTTCCTATACTATGGAAGTCAGTTGCTACCGTCAACTGTTTGGTTACCCATATTCTTCAAAATATATTTTTTGTGTTCAGCAGAAGAAAGAAATCCATACAGGTTTGGAACAACTTGAGGGTGAGTAAATGATGACAGAATTGTCATTTTTGGGTGAAGTATGCCTTTAACCTTTTTAGATGCATGATGCGTTTTGAACGGAACTCTTCATGTCTCATACTGCATGAATTTAAATGAAATTAAATGTTCATTTATGTGTCATCAACATATAGAAAATAACCAAAATTACAGTCAGGTTCTGCTGTAAAGGAAAATCCAAATACTTATTTTATAAAATTATATATAACAGATATTTACAATATATTTCTTTTGTCAAAAAATGCTATTTTTATGAAGGCTTTTTTAAATTAATATAATTACAATTAGTTTTTTTTAATGTTAAGCATATTGCATTTATTGCAAGGGGTTTGTAAACTTACGAGCATAACTACCAAAAGACCATGTAACAATTTGATGTTAACCTGGGGTATGTAATTGTGTTTTTTAAGCACTTTATGCTTGAAGTCCCTGCTTGTTTTGCTTATCTATGATAAACATATCCCCTTTATTTGTATTGTAAGAGAAGGCGCAGGCATTTTGAACTTTTTTTAATCAATTCGAGTTATTTTAGCAGTCAAAAAACAGTGCTTGATAGTTATTATCATAATCATAAACACCGGTGTGTAGCGCAAATAAAGAAATAGCTTGCTTCCGCACTGAAAGATAAGGTGGATATGCCTCACCTCGGAGCACTACGATCAGGAATTGCCTCTTCTCCGACTGTCTGATTGAGAAGATGTCTATAAAATCCACTGAGATCCCTCTGCTTCTTGACATCCAGTGCAGCTGAAAATGAAAACACTATTAAGTATGTCCATTTTAATACTCATAACACTGCATTATACTACAAGAACTCACCTTCTAACTCTGCTTCCCTCTTCTCTCTTTCCAACTCTTCCTGTCGTTCTTTAAGCTTCTGGCGATAAGCTGAGGTGACAAAGGCCTCTTTATCAGCAAACATCTCGCCCTCTGCTTCTCTTTCCTTCTGAATTTTCCTCTCATCACGGCGTTCTTGTTCCTTCTTCCTCTCCTCCACTGCACGGAGCAGCTGGTTAATATATTTGGGCTGAAAATGTTGAAGTGAACAATTAGCTACTGAACGTGCTACTTCAAAAAAATTATTGCAAAGCATAATACGGTAGTACAACAGATATACAGACTTACATTGGTTTAAAGTAAAGGTCCGTCCACACCAAAAACAATAACCAGAACAATAAATATAGGCTAAAGTTAATAATCGTTCTAATTCTATGAGAATAGGGAAGTCCACACTACGACTATGAGAAATGATATTGCTAGAATCATTTTCAGAACCATTTTTTTTCAGCTAATGAATGTTAAAAACATTGACAGCCAATCAGAATACATCCTGCTTTAAAGAACTCGAGCATTTAAAGCGGCAGATGACAAAACTGTAACGCATGTTTATAATAAACAATATTGTGGATGCTAATATAGTTATATTTATCATTCTTGGTGTGAATTGGCCTTAAGAATGTCAATTGAATGAACAAAGCAACTTTTTTGTAATACAATTTTAAAATATACCTTTCTATCTGTGCCACCTAGCAATTTCTTATTGCTTTCCAGTCTCTCTTTCTGAATATCATCATACACGCTGTCATATTCATAGACAGTGCTGTTCTCTTCAAGTGCCTTTTGCATCTCAAGACGGGTCTGAAGTGGGATATATAACAAAAGAGCTGTTTTCAACACCATTAACCTTATAATTATGCAACTGTTGTTGGGATGTCTTCCATGCTTACCTGCTTCATCATCTTCTTTTTGACTGCCTCCTTCTTCAAGCTCTCCCCAACAGAGGTCTACAATATAAAAGACTGTGTTTTATTACAGTGCACTGAGAAAGTGTAGAGAAAGTGATATTCGAATTTATAGATGTCACCTCATCATCAGAATCATCTCCAAACACAGAGGGGCGGGCGAGAAGGGCAGATTTTGATGCAGTCTTCTGGGGCAAAATGAGCCCATACCTTTAATGCACATAAGACAACATGAATATGACTTAGTATAAGTGATGGTTAATTAAAAATTTGTCTATACATTATATATATATATATGTGACCCTGGACCACAAAACCAGTCATAAGTCTCACGGGTATATTTGTGGCAATAGCCAACAATACATTGTATGGGTCAAAATTATCTATTTTTCTTTTATGCCAAAAATCATTAGGATATTAAGAAAAGATAATGTTCCATGAAGATATTTTGTAAATTTCCTACCGTAAATATATCAAAAATATATTATTAGTAGTAATATGCGTTGCTAAGGATTTCATTTGGACAACTTTAAAGGTGATTTTCTCAATATTTAGTTTTTTTTGCACCCTCAGATTCCAGATTTTCAAATAGTTGTATCTCGGCCAAATATTGTCCTATCCTAACAAGCTTATTTATTCAGCTTTCAGATGATGTATAAATCTCAATTTTAAAAAATTGACCTTATGACTGGTTTTGTGGTCCAGGGTCACAAATATAAACATTGTCTCTGGTGGGGGGAAATAAAACAGCTAAAACCAGCCTAAGCTGGTTGGCTGTCTATCTTCCAACCTGGACATAGTTGGTTTTAGAGGGGTTTTGCCTAGCTGACCAACCAGCTAAAAGCAGTCAAAAACCAGTTTTTACCAGGCTGAGAGACCAGCTATGTCCAGTTTAAACCAGCAAAAACCAGATAACCAGCGTATGCTGGTTTTAGCTGGGGGGTTTCTTCATCAGTGGTAACGTAGCCAAGCAAAGCACTCCCAATTTCATATAAGGACAGTTAGCAACAAAAAAGGCAATAATATTACACAGAGCGAATTAGATTTTAGTAAAATGCAACATGTAAATACAATTTATTTATAATGTGGCTAATATTATTGTATTCACGTGTGTTTTGGGGATAGCAGCATTAGCTCAGTGGCTCGGACTATTTTGATTAGCTTATTTTTCATCAAGGTACTCTTGAACAATATGCACACACAACCATCATGACATGTCCATCATTATAAACAATAATTTATATATATGTCTTATGTAAATGGTCAAAATAGCTGTAAGTTAGCATTAAGGCACTTACTGTTTACCAGAGGTCGCCATCTTGCTTCCAAAACTATCTTGCGTACAGCAGATTCAATAACTTAAGATCAATACGACGTTAAGGCAACAAAACAGAATCGAAATGTAATCAATCGCAATTATTTAAAAAAACAGCGCTGAAATAAAATACCCTCTGTATGATTACAAATTAGTCATACTGATTACGTTTACGTTGTTATGAAAGTACCGTATATGAATCAAACGATATTGCTTGTTTTTACATATCAGCTTGACCCATTTCTTTTGGGAGTGTCCATTAAACGTTTCACCAAAATATATGAAACGCTATTATAGTTGTACGTTAATTAAGTTTAATAATTTTTAGTAACTGAATTTCAAAGTAATACAAGGCACCAGATAGTGAAAATGTGAAATGGTAGAACAAATTTCTACCGAAGGGTCAATTTCCCTATATGCTAAAACTCTCAATGAAAGGAAAATGAAACGTTTAGACGTTTAAATAGAGGCCTTTAGAGGAAATAATTTAGTAACATTTGTTGCATATTAAAACAGCCTACATTTAATGCATGTTCAAGTTTTTATTGTAGGCCTGTGCTAAACAAGGAACGATATTGCTGAAAGGAAACTGTTCAAGTTGATACAGAACAGGCTGCCACTAGATGGTGACAATCTCTTTAATAAATCCCTAAATCACCAAGCCCCACACCCTGGCAAGTTGCTGTCATTCTATTGTAAAAAGCACACATTTTATTCCTATAGCAAACAGACAGTACTATTATATGTGTATAAGTACTGTAAATATTTAAACATTATAGGTGTTGTTAATATTTTTCACTTTATGTAAGAAGACCATGTAGGCCTACTGTAATATGTCATATAGGTCTATTGCAAAAGTTGTTAAAAGTTGGTCTACTTTTTGTATAGCTTGTAATTGGGTAGGCCTACAGCAGTTCTTTATTTCTATTATGTGTATAGTTATAGATCCATTATATGATTTTTGTCCATTTAAAAATAAGAGTTGACTTTTTTTTTCCTGTAATGTGTATTTTGCCATGTACTAGATTTGAATATTTTAAATGATTGTGTGAATTAAATGCATTTAAATGATTAAATGGATATGTCGAATATGCATATTCTTTGTATTGTATCTCAGCATTAACCCAAACTCTGTTACACCTGCTGTAATACTAATCTAATTTTCTCTATTCTCACTGTTAATGCCAATCAGAGAGATTTGGGTAAACGTTGGATTTGGTTGAATTGTCAGAGGCAAATAGAGCAAAATAAGGTATGAGGAAGTTTCCACTAACAATTGAAGCTGTGTGTGTCAAATGCTTTGGGTGCCTTGACACTTGTCATGAAGCAAAAAACTGTACTATCTATTCATCTTTGAGAGTATCACATGGCCTACAAAGAACTGAGTTGCACTTGCTTTGGCATGTGTGAAGCATAGACTGTAAAAAAAAAAAGTGAAGCAGCAGTGTGGGAGTGGAGGTTACGAGCAAAAGAAAAGAAATGTCACAGATTGTCTGTAAACCCACTTCCTGTCTACACATCATCTGTGAAAACAGAGATACTGGTCTCTCTCTCTCTCTCTCTCTCTCTCTCTCTCTCTCTCTCTCTCTCTCTCTCTCTCTCTCTCTGTGTGTGTGTGTTGTTGGGTGTTTATGCATTACTAAGTAATTAATTACTATAATTTAATTACTTTACCCCTGAAAAAGTAAGGAGGAACCTTGTGAGGAACACAAGTAAGGTTGTGAGGAACACAAATAAAAGAAGATATTTTGAAAAATGTTGGTCATCAAAGCGTTTCGGTTCTCTTTGACTTCCAATGTATTTTTTGTATACAATGGAAGTCAATGGTTACCAGCATTCTTCATAATATATAATTTTACGTTCCACAGGAGAGAGTACACTAAATGATGACAACATTTTCATTTTTGTGTGGACTATACCTGCATGTTTTCTTTAAATTTGCTTTAAATGCATTTCATAGCAGTTTATATAAATGTGGTATTTTTGAGGTAGACCAAATTATTAAGAGAACCCCACTCTGGACCTTTCTAAAAATGCTGTTTAACACATTATTTCACATGCTTGTTCAGTTCACATACAGTTAACCATGGCTTGAGGCCACTGAATCTTGACAGCTGGCGGTTCCGGCGCATGCGCAGAACAGTCGCAGAGAGGAAGCGCGATAGAGAGCAGTAGCAACGGACGAGCTGCGGCTGATCTCCCCTGACACAATTATGTCTGTCTCGCCACCGCCAGTTTCTCTCAGGTATCCGTTTACCGGAGCCTGAATGGCGTTGGTAACTGTGCAGCGATCGCCTACTCCAAGCGCAACATCCAGCCCGTGCGTTTCGGTGAGTGACTCGCATCTTTTTCTCCGACACCTTCCACCGCCTCGGTAGTTTTGGGTTCATTTCCGCTGTTTCCTCAGGTCCGTTTGTCCTCAGACGGTATAGAAACACGCATGCGTGAAATATAGACTCGGAATTACATTGTTGTCCATATGGCTCATCAAATATCTGGCGAGCGTGCGACATGGGCTGTATCTCAGTCGTTGAGATTTTCTGCTAAATCTACCGGTTGTTTGCAGTGGCATGTCACAGACAGGAAGTGTTTGATAATTGCTCAAATGACTCAAAGCTTCTTTTTGACAATGTATCAAATAGTTATATTCATATGCAAATGTGACTATGACGATGTGATTGGTCTTCAAACGAAAGTCGTCTTGGAACCGGGAAGTAAATACAGCTGCCCCCTTAAAAACTGAGCCAGTCATAGTAAACAGGCTGTCTGTAGGGTAGTGAAAAGGTGGCATTATAAATGTCTAAAACTAGACTGAATAGCAAGAGGCAGCATTTCTGTAATTTTTTACATATTATGTAAAAAAAAAAACAATGACCCCAATTTTTGTTGATCTCCTTGTCAGGGACCCCCTCACCATATAGGCAGCTCTATATTTCTGTGTATAAAAAAACATTTATACTACCAAGGCAACATTTTAAAGCGTGTCTTCTAACCATTATTAGATGTATTAACCTGAAGAGAAATATTTCAGTTCAAATTCAGATTTATTTGCGTATCTCTTTTCAAAATAAATATGATTTCAAGGAGAAACTCCGTAGAAAAATTTACAACACAAATACAAGCTATTCTTAAACATACATTTTGTAAGCAAGAATGGTTTGTACATTTGTTTTTCAATTATATGCATGTTTTGGTAACACTTTATTTTACAGTGTCATTGTTACATATATTACATGTACTTACCATAGTAATAACAGTAAATTATGCATAATTACATGAAACTAACCCTCAACCAAACCTAATCCTACCCTAACCCTATAGTACATGTTGTTAATTAATATTATGCAGTACTTAAATATATAAATACACTGTAACAATGACACATTAAATAAAGTTTAACCAATATTTTTTTATATTTCTTATTATTAAATCCAAGGCCTGTCAATAAAATAAAATTATTGTGATAAATCATAATTTCCACCAGTCTTTAGACAGCAGAATGAATATTATAAAAAGTTCCGTAATAATATTGTGTTACACGCAATACAATTGTTACAAGAAAAACTTTTTTTTGTCTCTCAAATTTTCCTAACACCACCTGCGGGTCCTTAGACTCCTGTTTGAAATCACTTCACCTAGAGCAGTGGTTTTCAAACCTGTCCTGGAGGCACCCCAGCCCTGCACATTTTGTATTTCTCCCTTATCAGACACACCCAATTTAGTTCTTGCAGTCTCTACTAATGAGCTTATGAGTTGAATCAGTTGAATCACAAAATGTGCAGGGCTGGGGTGCCTCCAGGACAGGTTTGAAAACCACTGACCTAGAGGAATGTGAATTTGTACATGAAGATAAAGGCCAAGAGCTATGATGAAGCAATTAGGTTTTACCACTACAGAGTCATATGATATTTCACTGTTGTCTATTTAGAGGCTGAGAAGTGGTGCTGGTAAAATCTGGGTCAGTATGACAGAATTTAAAGGTTTGGTTCCAGGTGGGGTTGATTCAAGTTCTAGGAACCACTATCTACTTTCACTATTATCTTCTTGAGCAGTACACTTAACCCCAGGTTACGTTACCAACAACAAATATGGACAAATATTATCTCTTATAGGCAATTTCGTTGTCTTTCTAAGGTCTTGTATCATGTGACGTCGTGTCTTGTGAGACTCCTGCGAGTTTGATATTTCGAGTTTCTATTGTGCACCAATACATGCAACAAATCTGGTCTTAGTTTGCCGTATTATACTTTAACTTTACACTCATGTGAACTATGCATATGACTAAACTATTTGAACATATGCATTGGATAGTCAAATTTTTTGGAGGTCTAGGCTAGATTGCCAGTCATTTGCTGATCATGAACCAAATGATTCAAACACAGGTTTCATGGGTGAAGCATTTCCATAATGCAAAACACTGTGCTTTCATTTGGGTTCATGCAAAATCATGGCCATCTTGGATAATGTCTGTCTGCCATGAGTAACTTGAGATAAATTGGTTCTCTGATAGCCCCATCTTTTTGGTGCATTCAATGCATTTATGAACATGGCAAATCTCAGGCTTATTGATACAATGCATTCCAAATTAGGCAAAATACTGAAGCGGCTCTGTTTCATAAAAAACAACAATGCCCCCCCCTGTTGTTTTTGCAATAGAATTATTATTATTGTCACACAACTGTCACACAACAAGTTTCTTTAGTGAGCTGGTTGTGTCATGTTTTAAAAAAGCAAGTTTCTAAATATCCTGTCAGCCTTTATCATACTCTGTCTTAATATGATATTGTGCCTCAGCCTCCCTTTGTCTGTCTATGTTCTGGAATAAAGATGTTACTGCGAGCTGTTTATTTTAAAATCTTTTTGGCTTTAAACTCCAAACTCTTCTTAATGTTCATATGCATTTAGCATGAAATCTAACCTCTTCGGTTGATCATCTGCTCTGAATATAATAGCGTGGGCTTATGCAATGATCTAAGCCGTTAGACCCAAATAAACGGTGCAGCGTTTGAAAGGGCTAATAAGCGGTATATGAATGGATAGAAGTTATTTATCACTGGCAAGAAAACTGCATGAATTTTTAGACAGATTAATAATAGGTGTACAGAACAAGACATTACCCAAACAAAATGTGGGAATCAATGCACATGTTTAAGTTATGGGTGATTTTTCAGTTTATGATGTCCAATTAAAGGGTTAGTTCACCCAAAAATGAAAATTCTGTCATTAATTACTTACCCTCATGTCGTTCGACACCCGTAAGACCTTTGTTCATCTTCGTAACACAAATTAAGATATTTTTGTTGAAATCCGATGGCTCAGAAAGGCCTCCATTGGCAGCAATGACATTTCCTCTCTCAAGACCCATAAAAGGTACTAAAGACGTCGTTAAAAAGTCCATCTCACTACAGTGGTTCTACAATAATTTTATGAAGCGATAAGAATAGTTTTTGTGCGCAAAAAAACAAAAAAAATCCCTTTAATAGATAGCAAATGCAAGATGTCAGCCTCAGCAGTACTTTGTGCACAAAATAATCAGTGTATTCAAAAACAAAATTATTATTATGATTACTATTGCTATTATTATTATTATTATTATTACTACTCTCTACACTTTTTTTTTTCAAATTAACTTTTGTGAAAATTGAAAATATGTGCAAAAAAATGGTAACACTTTACAATAAGGTTTCATTAGTTAACATTAGTTAACTACTTTAGTTAACATGAACTAATAATTAACTGCACTTCTACAGCATTTATTAATCTTAGTTAATGTTAATTTCAACATTTACTAATGCATGATTAAAATCAAAAGTTGTATTTGTTAATCTTAGTTAATGCACTGTGAACTAACATGAACTAACAATGAATGACTGTATTTTTATTAACAAACATTAACAAAGATTAATAAATACTGTAGCAAATGTGTTGCTCATTGTTAGTTCATGTTAGTTAATACATTAACTAATGTTAACAAATGAGACCTTATTGTAAAGTGTTACCAAAACAAAATATTAAGTTCAACCAAATCTAACCTTATGAAACCTTATAAAATGCAACAATCGATGTGAGTGCATGAACTGATATCTTTAAAAGACCTCTGTATTAAATATTGATTTTGATGCTAATCTGCATTTCATCTTATTGTTTAGCCTCAGAGTTACGACCTGAGGTAATAATTTATGCTACAGATCGCTAAGAATAATAAATCTCTGTTTCCTTTTTTTTTTTTTTTTTTGAAGGAGTCTGGCAGTGGGGAAGATGACCGCCGGTCTCAGCCCAGAAGGTAAAAAAAATCCCTCATTCTCAATGAAGCCTTAATGTCACAAAAACCAGTAGTTATAAAGTCACAAGGCCTGTTTACACCTGGTCCCTTAATGTGTTTTCTCTGATCGTAAAATATCATGAAAAGACCAGGGGCCTCATGTATAAAACTTTATGTAGATTTCATACAAATATCTAAACATCTTTAAATCAAGATACATTTACTTGACATGCCAAATGAAGAAATTAAGTCTTGTTTTCTGAGAAAATGAGCAAAATTAAGTGAGTTTATGCTTAAAACAAGAACAAGTATCTTTCAATGGGTAAGAAAATTACTTTTTTAATTTGAATTAAGTTGATATTTCTGAACCCATTGGCAGATATTTGTTTTTGTTTTAATCATAAAATCACTTTCACAAGATTTCACAAGATTTCTTATTTTCTCATTTTGCTTCTCAAGTAAATTCTTCTTATATTCTAGTGTTTGAGAGCAGAGCTATTCAAACTTTAAAGCTTTTTATTTTGTAAAATTAATTAAAAAGTAATCTGCTGGAATTTGTATTTTCAAACTTTGAAGTGAACTCATTGTGTGCTTCTTAGACCTTTACATTTAGAGAACATAGTGACGTGTTATGTTCACTTCAATTTATTCCTTAAATTTTCTTTAATTGGTCTTAAAAAGGTCTCTGCAGAAACCCTGATATTGCGATATACTGTTTATCGTGAATTCTTTTGGCCACGATTATCATGTAGTGAAAAATCTGATACTACGCACAAATGTTTTCAGATTTATAAAACCACGTGCACGCCAGAACCGGCACAAAATTCCCTTTATAAAACCCAGTCGGCGGGAGATTGTGAGTAACATGCATCTCCACCCCGTCTCCTCCCCGAAATAACCATATATGGAGCTTACAAAGCCTAGTTTTACTATGCATATCCTCATCTGCATACCATTTCCATATTCATATTCGCATCCAAGTGATACCATGTTTAACTGTACAAGACATTAGGAAAATATGAGATACAGACTTTAAATGTCATTTGTGCTGTCACTTCACATTGCTAAAAAGTCATTCATTATCCTTGTCTTGTTTTAGAATAAATATGTCAAATATTCAGAGAAGAGTTATTCTCATTCTTCTCAAATAGTACACTGTAAAAAGTGATCAGTTAACTTAAAAAAAAAAGAAGTAAATAAACTTCTTGCATAATTGAAAAAATGTATGCATTTATGGAATTGTCTAGTTCACATAACTTAATTTTTTTAATTACGCAATTTTATTACTTAATTTTATGTCAACTGATCACTTTTTACAGTGTTTTTTTTAATAGTTTTAAACAAATCAAACGTATGCAATTTTGCCTAAGGTAAACATATATTTTAGGATGTTTATATCTATTTTTTATGGAAACAGATAGGCCTACTTATTTTTTGCATACAACTCATTTTTTGCATATGACTCAGCAGGTCATTGACAAAACCTTTTTAAAATAAACATGCAAATCTTACCATTTCCTTCAAATTCTATCCTTCAAATACAGTGGTATTTTTCGTAATGTTGAGAAGATCACAGGAGGAGTTATCATTAGGCTGTTGTCTGCTTGCACATGACATCAACAGCAATGGTTGTACAGTATTGTAATCGGACCTATATTCATACCGGCCAATGGACCGCTCTACCACCAAACGAATTCAATGCCATAATATCAGAGTCAAGTGTGCATCATTGATCATTGTTCTCCCTGCAAGAAATATTTTCTCAGATCATGAGCTCTGCAGTTTGGTTTAAAGGGAAACATCATGCGCCTAGCACTCCTCGCTGTTGTTAAAGCACTAAAACGTAGCATGCCACAAGAAAATTGTTCAAAAGCAAGCGCATACACTACAAATACTTATATCTAAATTCATATATTTTTTTGTTTCACTTCTGGATAATACCTTGTGTAATGTAATTTGAGTAGTTAACTCCATTAATGAAAGTGGAATATTTAATCTAAATGTGAATATCAGAGTTTAAAATCATTCTGTTTGCATCTTTACTTCGCTCACTCCAGTAAAAGAGTGTGTACGGTCTGCGGATGGAGCGCAAACATTTAAAACCAGATGCATTTACATATGTAAATTTACCATATGTAAATTTTATTCCTTCCAAAATGGTCAAAAAGAAACACGTACAGTATGTAAATTTTACTCCTCCCAAAATGGTAAAAAAATAAACGTGAGAGCGTCTTATTGGCTACATGAGATGTTATAGCCAGATATGACAGCACTACTGCAACACGCATCGCTGCAGATGAGTAGCTGAGTATCTCTTCAGAAAGCCAACGTGCAAATTGCCACTGAACACACTATCATCTTCATTAAAAGTAGTGAGACTAAATAATCTTACCAGTGCTGATGCCGCTCTCTCTCCTATTGCGGTTTTTGATCTTGATATTAGCTGATTATAAATAAAATGCAGCTCATAGTTGTTGTTTTCATTGATGTGAATTTGTTGACCTTAAAAGAATAGTTCACCCAAAAATGAAAATTCATCATTTACTCACCCTTAAGTTTTTCCAAACCTGTGAGAATTTCTTTGTTCTGCTGAACACAAAAGAATATATTTTGAAGAGTGTCAGTAACCAAACAGTTGACGGCACCCATTGACTACTATGGAAGTCAATCAACTGTTTAATTCCCCATATTCTTCAAAATATCTTCTTTTGTGTTCAGCAGAACAAAGAAATTCATACAGGTTTGGAAAAACTTAAGGGTGAGTAAATGATGAATTTTCATTTTTGGGTGAACTATTCCTTTAAATTTGCATATAGCATGGGAATTGATGATCAGATTTATATTTGTTTTGCAGAGACATATTTATGTGGCCAAGTGTAAATGGAACAATATGGATAGCTGTCCGATCAGTAAAAACTCATGAAGTGACCAGGTGTAAACAGACTAGTGCTGTAATCGCATCCAAAATAAAGGTTTGTCTTTACATAATATATGTGTGTGTACTGTGTATAATTATATAAATATACACACATGCATGTATATACTGTATATATATTTATATCATTAATATTATATATAAATATTTTATATATAAATATTTAAAAAAATTCTGAAATATATGCATGTGTGTGCATTTATATATACATAATCATTATACACAGTACACACACATATATTATGTAAACACAAACTTTTATTTTGGATGTGATTAATCGCGATTAATCAATTTGACAGCACTAAATCAGACCCATAGAGTCAGAAATTTGCCACGATAAAATGATGTACAAGGTTCTTTATTACAGATTATACATTTTTCCATCATGCTCTTCTGTATCACTGGGCCTCAGATGAGATAATGTTAATAGATAATGATAATGTAGATAATGTAAAGCTGGTCTCAGTGTTGGTGGCAATTCTGGAGTGTGAAATCACTTGTACATAATCAAAATACACATACTGCTTGATGTTTACTTTATATCAATCCAGTAGTTTAAATGTCGTTTTTAACTGGAATGACAAGTGAATGTATTTGATAGATTGATAGATCTTAGAGGTACCCATGTGAAGATTCCTTTCATGTCACAAAAGTTATGCATTAGGCAGTCACACAAACAAGGACCTTCATAAAGTTATGACTATGACATAATGGCAATACATTGCTTTAATAGATTGACACAGAGTAAAGAAAGCTCTCACTTTCGTGATGCCATTAAAGCTCTCAGGTGAAAAGTTGAAATTATGTAACAAAATCGTTCCCTTAAGCAGTTACAATGTTACAAGATCGTATTCTCTAGAGATATTATAAGCTCTATGCTATCTCAGATCTTTAGAGCTGTGTCAGAAATCAATAGCAATGCTGTCCTTAACTAAACTGAGACCTCACTTGCTCGTCTCATGCACATCATATTGTTTTCCTGTTGCAAAGCGGTGATGTTTTATTCAGACACCCTTAAATGATGATTAGTAAGAGACTAAGAGTATACTTCCATTTTTTTGAGAGAGTATCAAATGAGATGGGAAGTTCTCATATATCAGTCATTGAATATGCCATCAGATAACGGACTTCTTTAATAACACATTGCATGCTGTAGATTGACACATCATTGAGCTGCAGCTCTGATTTCTACATTACCATGATAGCAGTGACATCATACGAGACCTGCTCTGAGATCCAGTGATTTTGTCAAGTTTGACTGTCATTTTGTGACAACATGTAGTTTTTCCATTCATGTTTGCTCATAGACACACCGAACAAGCAAGTTCAGCCAGTTTCCATAAATCCTTGTTGATTTAGAGCTTCAGCGTCCTGCAATATTTCCAATTTCTTTCACAGTCAACAGTAGTATATCAGATCACTTATACATATCATTTAACCCCAACCCTAACAGTTTTAGGGCCCTATTTTAACGATCTGAGCGCATGTCTGGAGCGCCACACTCACTTGCTATCCACTTTTGCTAGGTTAACGACGGGAAAAATGGTTGGCACACCTGGCGCATGGTCTAAAAGGTGTCCCTAGTCTCTTAATGAGTCATGGGTGTGTTTTGGGCGTAACATGCAATAAACCAATCAGAGTCTCATCTCCCATTCTCTTTAAAAGCCAGTTGCGCTTGTACCATGGCGGATAATAGCAATGCGCCAACAATGCGCCTGAACACACCTCGTTTTCAGACCAGCATGCCCATGGGCGAACAGATGGGCTCGAGTGCATTTGCTATTTAAACAACGTGGCGCTGGACGTGAAAATGATAACTGCGTCGGACTGACACTAGAAAAAAAACATGCCTGCCGTGGCATTGCGCAGGGTGTATGATAGGGTCCTTAGTGTGCTTGCATATTTACCTCACTTAATAATACTACTTAATATAGCAGCAGAATAAATTGTATCTGTGCATTAATTGGTATTTTGCTGAAGCTGACAATGGGAAACACCAAAACCACTGGAGTTACATATTTGTCTTGTTGCTTCATTAACGTCATGATTTCAGTAAATGCCAGTACATTTTTATAAGGCGTTTAGAAATATTCTTCTGTCTTGAGGTACTTGAAACAGGCCCATATATTGTGATTTATGAAGAACAGGGCTGCAAGCAATGGTTTCCACTGGAGTGGTTTTATTAGTCTTTAACCCAAGGGCACCAGAAGGGTGAGTAGAGCTGCATTTAGAGCAAGTCAAAACAGGGATGCAGACGCTGCTGGCAAGAACACGGGAGGGAGGAGGGTGAGACCGGTAGATTCAATATTGTTGTGTTTGCGGTATTGCAGAGATTAGGCAAGTACAATCATGACTGATCTAGCATATAAAGTTTTTGTAACTGTAAGTCAGCATATACTAATTGTTTTACTTTTTATTATAGAATTACTTTGTTAAAAGAATCTTGTATTAACTTGTCTCTAAGCCGCAATTGTTAGACTGACCTAAAGAAAAATAAGACTTATTTAAGCCGGTCTGCTACAGACTGCGATTTCGGCAATCCTATTAGATCATTACAAATCACACTGTACGACATGGATCTAATAAACTTGGGTACGACATGTATGTAGGCTGTACGATGATGACACCTATTGAATTTTAGGCTACGACCCAAGTATAGAAGATTAAAACGTCATCAGCATGTGACAGTGGTGAACAAATAGAGCGAGATGAATTGCACATTGGCAATTGAGGTTTTTATGTGCGCTGAAAAAAGAGGACGGAGCAAAAGAGGAGAATCTGGATGCGATCATGGCTAGGGAAAAGAGGCCAACTTGGCATGGCAATTTTGCAAATGGAGCTTTAGGTAATAGTTTTAAGTTTTAACTGTCATGTTGATCAATACAGCATTTCATGTTGAATTTATATTGGCTAGTCAGTAGATCAGTAGGTCGTAGCAGCAAACACACTGTGAGATGATCATGTTAAATTTCTGACACTGTCAGAAAATTATCGCAGGCTATCTTTGGTCGCAAGACCGTGACAATGGCCATCTTTGAATATCTCTCACTGTATGACGTAGGACCACCGGTTAGGAGCCACGACCACAGAAATCGCCACGATTGGTCATCTTTCTTCTGGGACAGCCCAAAATCGTGTACCGGGTATAAAATAGGGTCTAGATTCCAGAAGAGGACCACCCCACCCCCCTTTTCCTACTTACAAAGCATGTAGAGGTCTGTAATTTTTATCATAGGTACACTTCAACTGTGAGTGACGGAATCTAAAACAAAAATCCAGAAAATCACATTGTATGATTTTTAAATAATTAATTTGCATTTTATTGCATGACATAAGTATTTGATCACCTACCAACCAGTAAGAATTACGGCTCTCACAGACCTGTTAGTTTTTCTTTAAGAAGCCCCCCTGTTCTCCACTCATTACCTGTATTAACTGCACCTGTTTGAACTCATTACCTGTATAAAGGACACCTGTCCACACACTCAATCAAACAGACTCCAACCTCTCCACAATGGCCAAGACCAGAGAGCTGTGTAAGGACATCAGGGATAAAATTGTAGACCTGCACAGAGGCTGGGATGGGCTACAGGACAATAGGCAAGCAGCTTGGTGAGAAGGCAACAACTGTTGGCGCAATTATTAGAAAATGGAAGAAGTTCAAGATGATGGTCAATCTCCCTCGGTCTGGGGCACCATGCAAGATCTCACCTCGTGGGGCATCAATGATCATGAGGAAGGTGAGGGATCAGCCCAGAACTACACAGCAGGACCTGGTCAATGACCTGAAGAGAGCTGGGACCACAGTCTCAAAGAAAACCATTAGTAACACACTACGCCGTCATGGATTAAAATCCTGCAGCGCATGCAAGGTCCCCCTGCTCAAGCCAGCGCATGTCCAGGCCCGTCTGAAGTTTGCCAGTGACCATCTGGATGATCCAGAGGAGGAATGGGAGAAGGTCATGTGGTCTGATGAGACAAAAATAGAGCTTTTTGGTCTAAACTCCACTCGCCGTGTTTGGAGGAAGAAGAAGGATGAGTACAACCCCAAGAACACCATCCCAACCGTGAAGCATGGAGGTGGAAACATCATTCTTTGGGGATGCTTTTCTGCAAAGGGGACAGGACGATTGCACCGTATTGAGGGGAGGATGGATGGGGCCATGTATCGCGAGATCTTGGCCAACAACCTCCTTCCCTCAGTAAGAGCATTGAAGATGGGTCGTGGCTGGGTCTTCCAGCATGACAACGACCCGAAACACACAGCCAGGGCAACTAAGGAGTGGCTCCGTAAGAAGCATCAAGGTCCTGGAGTGGCCTAGCCAGTCTCCAGACCTGAACCCAATAGAAAATCTTTGGAGGGAGCTGAAAGTCCTGAAACCTGAAGGATCTGGAGAAGGTCTGTATGGAGGAGTGGGCCAAAATCCCTGCTGCAGCGTGTGCAAACCGGGTCAAGAACTACAGGAAACGTATGATCTCTGTAATTGCAAACAAAGGTTTCTGTACCAAATATTAAGTTCTGCTTTTCTGATGTATCAAATACTTATGTCATGCAATAAAATGCAAATTAATTACTTAAAAATCATACAATGTGATTTTCTGGATTTTTTTTTTAGATTCCGTCACTCACAGTTGAAGAGTACCTATGATAAAAATTACAGACTTCTACATGCTTTGTAAGTGGGCAAACCTGCAAAATCGGCAGTGTATCAAATACTTGTTCTCCCCACTGTATATACTAAGTAAATCAAGCCTTTTCTAATAGATTATTTTCTATGGAACCCATGTCATCTTAGCTTCTGCCTGTATCCTTCCCTTTTAGAGGTTGTCTCTAGTATATAATTGAGACGTTGTCCATTGTAACACCTGCTTTGAAAATGGGCACAATTTACTGCCATTAACAAATGTAAAGATACTGTAAAAAGGCTACAGTAAAAACATGTTAATTGGTTAACCGTAAGTTACCTTACCATATATAGTGACAAAACTGTAAACGAAAAAACATCACATTATATGTAATTTTACTATAAAATGTATGGTTTTCGTGAGTAAAATTATAAATTACCATATAATTTACGGTAAAAAAAAATAGTAAAAGGACATTCCCAGAAGTCCCTGCATTGCACGTCACTTATGATTACATTTTTTTTTATAAATAATTCTGTTTTGTCTTGTTTTTGTTATCAGTAATGTACATTAGTGTGGCTTGTGTTGCATTTTATGTTGTTAATGTTTATAGCATTATTTTAGTGTCGTGTGTTGCCCTGATATACGAGCATTGACCATGATTTATGAACAATCATTATTGTCATATTATCATTACCTGTATTATTGTGGTGGTGGTTATTGGTACATTTAGGTAAAAAGGCGTTTTTTGGTAGTTAAAGTTTATTAATGTTATATCACTTAATTAAATATAATATGGTTAAAATACAGGTATAACTAGAAGCAGTTGTCAGGGTTTTTTTTTTTTTGTGGTGAATTTCTGGCAACCACAGTTTTTTACCGTTCATACAGTACTGTTCAATAGTTTGGGGTCAGTAAGATTATAATAAATACAAAAAAAAAAAAAAAAACTACTTTTCTTCAAGGACACATTTAATTGATTTAATCAAAAAGGAGAGTAAAGACATTTATAATGTTATAAAAGATTTCTATTTCAAATAAATGCTGTTCTTTTGAACTTTCTATTCATCAAAGCGTCCTGAAAAAAAATGTGTCACTGTTTCCATAAAAATATTCAGCAGTTGTTAACATTGATGATACTGAGAAATGTTTCTTGAGCAGCAAAACAGCATATTAGAATGAGGAGGATCATGTGACACTGAAGACTGGAGTCAGAGTCCTGCACGCTTTATTAACAGCACACCCGACCCGATATCCGACAGAAACGTGTAAACTATATAAAACTATACATAAAGTGAACAATCTACTTTGTACAAATTGTGCATAAATCACATCACTGGGTCATGCTATACGCTTAGAGGTCTAAAAGGCATAGGTTAAAAAACATTGGTCCTCTTTTTACAAGCATGAAAAATAGGCTAAAACTTCCTTTAATATAATCACTATAGCTGTCAATCAGATGCAGCGCGACTGGCAGTGCTTAAAGGGGCAAGTCGCGCAGAAGCCTTTAGCGGTCTGTAGACAGAGCGTGAACACAATCACGGCACCGTTTGGAAGCATCTGCCTATCACTGTGTACCGGATTGAGTCAAAATAATCTTGGCTATTGGACCCGCAGCCCACCCATGCCTACCGCACATCCGACCCGCACCCGCACTGCACCCGACACGTAAATATTATTCCACCCGTTACATCAAATATTAGCGGGTGACCTACCCGCCCGCGTGCAGGACTCTGACTGGAGTAATGGCTGCTGAAAATATAAAATATGACTGTTTTTACTTTATTTTTGATACTTTGTGAGCATAAGAGTGTCCTTAAAAACATTTTAAAAATCTTATCGACACCAAACTTTTGAATGGTGGTCATTCATAAATTTTATTTTTTATATTTCACTCACTTGGTGAATTGTAGAATTTAAAAAAAATATTTAATTTCTCTTTTTTTTGCAGATATATAAATATAAACTTCCTTCTGTGTAAAATACATATTGAAACAGGGTCAGTCACGTGTGTTCTGATAACGATGCAGGTGCTATTGGACTTTTTTTCTTACATGAACAGGTGTGTTTTATATGTACTACTGATAATATTCCCACAATTTCTGAGCAGTCCTTTTCTCACATCTATAAAAATTACATAATTGGACACCAATAAGTGTTATCCATGTTGCTTATTTAGATTTTTTAGGGAAGGTGTTCATTCAAGTAACATATATACAGTATCTACTGTATGCAAAATAAATAGACTAATTCCTTTATCAGAAAAAAAATCAACCTATGTAAATTAGGCTGCATGGGTCATGATAATAAGGTTGACTTTATTTTTGTTATTTACATGATAAAACGCTCTTGGAAAAGTGATGTCTGTAGAGTCGCACCCTTTGAAACAACATTGCTAAAGCCGTACATGCAAGCAGACGCCTTTGTACCATCTTGTACCATACGATAAGTTAAGAATAATATGCTTTAAACGTAAGAACACATACTGTGTGAACACCCGTGAAGTATGTCTGATCAGGGTCAAATTAACCCCAAAATAGCAACTTATTTATGGCTTACTTAAGACCCCTTACATCGGACATGATTGCCATTATGCAACAAAAGCTAATAGAACCCATTATAATCAGTGATGCAGCGCGATATGACAAATTCCACACAGTAAACTGATGCCCTTTTCTATTTCTGACCTACTTCAAGCGTTTGTGCTACTTCTGACTAGTGTTGTCAAAAATATCGATATTTCGACGTATCGATACTGAAATATCTGAAACGGTTCCAATACTCCTTTTCTGCCCTATTGATACACCGATATGAGCTGTGCGTTCTCACTCTCTACTCTCAGGGTATGTTTACACGACAACGATGTACTAAAAACAGACAACAACATTGTCAAAACGTTCACACGAATCTGCAAAAATGACTAAAAAGGCTGTATTATGCATGCCAGGCCAGTAGTTGGCAATGTCACTTTCTCAAGATACACCCCGCGAACATGTAATACGCATGTGTGAACATAAAATACCCATGCGCATGACGTTACCGTTTTCACAAATTCACGTTTTTGTTGTTTACATGGAGATGGTAAAGGTATCGTTTTAAAAGCTTGCATTTTCAGCCCCCAAAATCGCCGTTGTCGTGTAAATGAACGGCCAAAACGCATAAATTGAAAACGGTGTTGTGTAAACATAGCCTCAGATGGCGAATTGACAGTTTGACACTTACCCGCCGCCTCTCATTCACTCTGGTTAAATAGCGCTTGTATTGCGCGTCATTTGAGTCATTCCCGGAAGTTTCGCGCTCACACCAAAAGTGCGCACACCCCGATCAATATAAGTGGCGCTCTCATAAAGTCTTTTTAAAAACATTGCGCCTTCCAAATTGACTTTTCGTGGCTTTTCGAAAACTTTTTGTTTTCGTGGCTTATTGCGCTTAAACGGTCAAATACATACAATATTATGTCAAAATGCCTGTCTTGGAGAGTATTCAGGTAAATACAGTCAGTTTTGGAATGTAATAGTTGAGAAAACACATGTTGTGTAACAGTATATTGGATCCGTGCATAAACTCTCTTAAAGTGACAGCAGCCTAATAAACCTGCTGCTGTCTGTCATGTTAATCAAAGAACAAAAGACAGAGAAAATCACTCACTGCTCTAGACTGAATAACTGTAATTGTAAGCATTAATCTGTATTTAATTTTTAAAATGAAAGGTATCCAGTGTTATTTTACATTTGAGTACTTTCATTTTTGTAGTATTTCTTACTGAATACTACTGTTAAGCCATGTTTATTGTATTTGTTTGTGCTATCGTTTGCAATTTGTTTATTTGTTCCTGTTTTATTGCTGACTGTTTACTTTCTTTTTTTGTAAATGTAGTTCAACAATTCAAATAAAGCCTCACAACAAACCTACCCAAATTATCAAAAAATTATGAGATGATAACAAATTATCTGTATGGCGGTATATATGGCAGTTTTCCCAGTGGTATCGAAAATGGTATCGAATATCGATATTTTTCAAGGTATCGTATTGAAGTTGGAAATTCCAGTGTCTTGACAACACTACTTCTGACACAAAGAACAAACTGATTTGCAGCGGTCGCTTTGTGACATCTGTTGTAGTAGACGGCCTCAAGCTGTTGTCGCGTCTGGTGTAGACACTGTGTTAGTCATTCAGACAACTCAAAACTAGTGTAACTGGTTTAAAAAATATGTTGATTTTACCACCCCAACACCAAATTAATTAACCATTAAGTGTTTCACAAACAATATCACAGTTGCTCTCTGAGATCGTATCAGATTGGTCCTCATTTTCCATTCACCCATGTGAGCCATTACCTAATGAAACCAGTTCATAAAACCCCTTGTAAATTATGTCAAAAGAGACCTTGACCTGTTTAGTCTTATTGATTATACTGTACAGATGATGAGAGACAGATCCTAATAATCAATATCGCTGCATATGTGCTCAGGTTTGCATTTTGCGAGTGTGCATTTGCAAAGAACAGATTTAGCCAATGGATACAAATCTGGATGGTAATAAAAATGTGAATTAGAATTCATAGCAGAACTATGCAGTAAATGCTGCACTACAATGGACAACAAACAATGCTTTGCTAGTAATTTTCACTGATAAGAGCACTATTTGTGTTTTGATGGCCCTAGCGACCTGGACTGGTTTAAATACATTGCCATAGCACATTGTCACATGACGGGCAACCTAAATGTTTACACAGGCCTTGTGTTTCACCTTTGGTTTAGGATTTCAGTAGCTCAGTCAGTCACAACAAGGGAAACTGGGCAGGACAAAGGCCGAGTGCGACCCATGGGAAAAGATCTATCCTGTCCCCTACCAAGGGCTCTCATGATTGCTATGATTACCATGGGAAATTCCATCATCTTCCCTTTTTTACCTGAACATAGGACAGCCTCGATCGAACACTTCTGTAGCATGCTCGTATTCATTTATTTATAAGCACTTATTGCAATTTCCTCACTTTTATTGTAGCTTCCTCCTATTGTATAGCTGCATTTTAGTGTGCAGCATGAGGCTATTATCGTTCAGTGTTTTGATCACATCAAATACGCTTTGTTGTTTGAGATAATTACATTACATGGTCCCTAGTCTCATGTATTTATAGACTAATTCAGATGTAGTAGACTGTATAGACATAGTCTAGATTTTATGGTTTCCTCGGCTCATTTTAGGTTTATCACAGGACTTTTATGATAGTCATTTGGCAGATTTTAATACACTTGTGATTTGCATATTAGAATCCATTTCCAGATAGCTCTGAATCCAGTTTAATTGTGTTTACTCTGTGGGTTGATAAGGAGTCTGCTGTCCACTGGAGCACATGTGTCCTGACTCCGCCTATCGTCTCAGTGTGTCTGTCTCTATTTACTCCTGGAGCAAATGGATACACCAGAGATCCGAACTGAGAGAGTCTACACAAGAAGGAAAATAGTTTTTAACGATGAGTTACCACTGAATTTGCTCTGAATACATTTGTCGGATTAGTCACTCTAATGCTCGGAGGAACCTGAGTAGTTGCCAGTGTGTTTTAATCGTTTCTTTATCATGTGGTAGAAGGATGGAAAAGCTCTAGTGAGGTTTCCTCACCACTGTCCGGCGTAAAGGATGACTTTAGGTGGTCTGGCGACTGCTTTAAGCACCTCTACAGAATGCCTGTCTGCACACGATGGAATACAAATACTGCTGCAAAGCGGCTTTATGTACCAGGACAACATCAACCGGTTGTAAGTTTGAAAAAGATCAGCATATGTTTTTATCATTGAAGTAAACTAAGAAGTCCTTTCTTGTTACTTATTTATTTTGAGCATTTTGGAGCTTTTTCTTTTCTTTTTTTGTTTTAATTTCCCTTTTAACTTCTTTTTGGGGTATTTTCGGAGTTCTTTTCTTTATTCAATTTCTATTTTATTTTAATTAAATGCTTTCTTATGGGTATTTTTGGGATTTATTTTCTTTATTTTTTTTAATGTTTCTTTTAATACATTTTCTTATGAGCATTTTGTGGTCTTTTTCTTGTTTTTTCTTTATTTTAATTTCTTTTCATTTATTTTTTTCTTTTGGGTGTATTTGGGAGTTCTTTATTTATTATTTAATGTATATTTTCATTTAGATTCATTATTTTCTTTACTCTCTCAAGTTATCTTTGTTGTCATGTCTGAAAACTGTTGCTCCCTGTAATGAGGATGTTCAGTTTATCTAACTAAATATGCATGTATTTGTGTCACATGGCGATTGAGGCAGTCAAAACAAACAACGTATAGTTTTACACCTTACATCACTCCTACACCACCTTCCTGTCCTCGGTAAACAGGAAGTCCTTGCCGCACACACGTTTTTATCATTATGCAAAAGCAAAACTTTCATTTCGTTCAAGCTTGCTGAAGACCACACAATCTTGTGTTGTGTGAAAATCATTACATTTTAACATTGTTTTGTATATATGTGTAAATTAAGATTGTAAATTAAGCATTGTTTCAAAGTGTGATCGTAGATGTGGCCTTTTTTGTCTTTACACACACAACATTGACATCTTTTGAACGTTTTAAAGCATTTATAATACATAAACTCTCTCAGAAACATTCTTTTGATTATGCAGAGTCATATAAATCAACAGATCGAAATTAATTCAGAAATGTGTGGGAGAGTACCACCCATGCAGCTGGTTTCAATAATGACTCAAACTTGATGTTGTCAATAGAGACGTTGATGAAGTGTTCGGTTCAGCATTACACGTTTGTCATCTCATCTTTCTGTCTTTCCCCTCCCTTTTCCTGCTGTAACACACAAACCACTGCTTAAATGAAACCATGTGTGTTATTATTTCAGTGTACAGTGCGAGGAGACAGACGACCGTAGATTGAAGTGTGGTTGGACAGTTCTTGACCCCTGCAAAACTGCCACTTTATTTGAATGTTTCTCTGAGTTTGTTAGTTACTGTGGTGGGTATTCAGTGAATAGTATAGTAAATAGATGAAGGATTTTTGGGATTTAACTTGGAACTTCCTTATTGAATGGACTCTGTCTCTCAACTACAGGTTATTATGTCCAACTCGAAATGAGCCAAGAACTGTTACTGAGTTAAGCCCTATTCGGACGGGACTAGTTTTCCAGGAGGATGTTAGAAAAATGCCATGTCTGTGTTTTTCTCACACAACCTCAGTAAAAGTTCCAGAGCAAATTACCTACTGTTTTTCGGCAAACTCAACAATCCTCTGAGAAATCTAATCCCGTCCGAATGCGAATGTCTGTGATTGCCGATATTTTGTTATACAAACGCTTTTCCACGTGTTTTTTGACCTACCTGAGCTACTGTTTGCGCTCCAATCTTCCGCATACCTTAATAAATAATAAATAAATAAATACCTTATCAAATTGGTGGTATCCGACGAAAAAAAATAATGATAAAATTAATAAATAAATTTATTAAGCTGCGAAGATTGCCCATTTTAATATCAGTCAGGTGCTTGTCTAGATCACTAGACACTTCTATAAACTTAAATTAAGTTTATTTAAATAGGGTTTTAATAATAAATAAAAGTTATATCGCTAAGTAATTTATAAAAAAAAAAACATATACTTCATATGTGATGCACGTTACCTTCTGTAACACCCATGTCTAGAAAACACCTCTGTAATAAACATGGAGTCCATGCAATGAAAGTGAATGAGAACTGTTCAGCTCCAGAATGACCACCAAAAAAAAAACACAAAAGGGAAAGGGGTCCACAAGACTTGCTTTGTATTCCTGTTTTCAGAAGTTTTCATAAGGTACGTTTGTGTGGCGAACAATCAAAAATTTAAAGCTGCAGTCCATAACTTTTTTTGGTTAAAAATGATCAGTCTATGGTGAGGATGCTGCAGGTGGCGGATCATTTATAGCCTCCTCTCACAGCAGCTGGAATAATTACATTTATTTTGATAGCGGATTGTAATCCAGAAAGGTCCAAACAATTAGAGATTAGACTGTACAGAAATTGAAATCTACAGGTAACGCTAATACACACTAAATATACGTAGTGTTGTGGAAATTCTCAATACGAATATCTGACTTCACCACGGACAATTCAAAACAACTCCCAGTTGTTAATATAATACTACAGTATCTCGAGGTAATTCCCTTCTCGAATACTTCTAATACAATTCAATACTTCGAGGTAATTCCCCTCCTGAAGTAAGGTGACGGCGTCCCGTCGATAAGCTACTACCACTACCTCAAACACACACAGTGGTGGAATGTAACGAAGGACAAATACTTTGTTACTTTACTTAAGTACATTTTTCACGTATCTGTACTTTACTTAAGTAGAATCAATAGTGCATACTTTTGACTTTTACTTCGTTACATTTTGCAGCAGTTGTTATACTTTCTACTCCACTACATTTATACAACGTTCCGTTACATTTTCTGATCAGTTTCAGGGCTCGACATTAATGCTTGTTCGGGACAAGTGGATTTTTTTGAAGGGGCAAGTGAAAGAGAATTTTACTTGCCCGACCGGACAAGCTGATTAAAACGTCAATAACAAAAATAACTAGGGAATCACCAAAATGCAAGAATGATTCTGCATTCATTTAGAGTAAGTGGTGATCGATAGTGGATAATAATATATAATGTAATGAACTGACGGTAACAAGGTTGCACTGTTGAGGCTCACGCAGCCTCATGAGGAGAAATCGAAAACAAATCGATTCTTTGTGTGAGCGCCTCTCACACAAAGAAACTCAGTTAACATACACGGTTAAAATTACAAATTGTGGAGTTTTTATATTTATAACATATGATACAGTTAAGCAACATCACACAACCAAGAGTGCTGTTTTCCTGAATACCATCACGATTGAAAATGTAACACTGATTTCATATGACAGTTCCATAAACAATTAATTAACATTAAGTCACTTACATTTTAGATGCAATATTGACTGTTTTTGTTCTATTTCAGCAGCGAAAATATTTCCAAGATCACATCAGAACCATAATGCATCTCACAGCAACAGTGTTAGCCTACTGAATGATTTAGCGTTTTGAATGAATCAAAGATTCAATGACCCGTTAATAAACGACTGCCTCATTCTTGAACGAATCAGCCGTTTGAACGAATCGACTCAATGACTCACTCATTAAGACCTGCCGCCACCTACTGGCAGTTTAGTTTCATGTTTAAACAGTCTTTCCAACATTTCTTATTTGTATATTCAAAAATATTTAAAACAATCTCATAACATTATTTAATGCAGTTGTAATTTTTCAGCGTAAATTATTTAATTTGATTGGTAACAGCCCTATAGTGTCTTATTCTAATTTAATTTATTGATCAAATTTAAGAATATAAAAGGAAAGCTGAAGCATAGCCTATTTTTAATAAGATTAGGGGAAAAATGCCCTTTATAAAAGGTAAAAATATCATAAATATGCAGATTTAAATACGTCAAAGCTGATAGAACACTGGTGAGAATATTGCTTCAGAATAATGATATTTAACTCTGCAGATCATCCTGATAGATAACCAGAATTGTAAGTCAGAATGTAAACTGGGCCACAGATGGTAAGCACAGTTACATTAACCCAAAACTAACATAATTAAAATGCCACAGCCCATAGGGTTTTTTTTTATTTATTTTTTTTATTATTAGAATATAGACATTGTTATGCAAGTACTTTTACTTTTAATACTTAAAGTACATTTAAAATCAGGTACTTTTTACTTAAGTAGTGTTGTCATTGTGGTACTTCTACTTTTACTAAAGTAAATATATCTGGTTATTTGTACTTTTACTTAAGTACTGAGATTCAGTACTTCCTCCACCACTGAACACACATGAGCACACAGGTCTTTAGCATCTATACACTCTCACCGTCCTTCTCAGGTGTACGCTGGTCTCTGCAGGATCCTTAATACTAACGTATTACAGCCTCACCCCAAGAACGGCTCTATAGTCTTCCAACACTATCACTGTCTCTGCTGTGATCTTTTGAGCGTAGAATCTTTAGTACTTCTATTCCTCAGCTGCGCAGCATATACACCTGACACGACTCCAGAGTTGCTCTTTGCTGAAATGAAGTTTTATTCACGGCCGGGAGATCACTGGTCACAACAACCAAAATGAGTCTCCCGAACAGAAAGAAACGTGTACATTTAAACTTTACAGTTGAGTAAAAATCAATGTCACTCAAGTTTCCTTCACTGTGATTTGTTCTGGTGATTGGTTCGTAATGATCTAAGGTAATCATATGACTGTTCTATTTGTGTTAAGCACCATTTTGGGTAAATCTACATGGTCTTTGACCTGAACATCCTTAGTCTGTGTTTTTCTGTAGTTTCATGTTAAATAACCCTTTGACCACTTCTGAAGCCATTATATAAAATATTTCTATCACAGTAGTCACGCAATGCTGATGTTGTTAACATTAACAATTTGAGAACAAAGTATAACAATAATAATAATTTGCACGGTTTGATGTGATATGAGCTAAGTGATCGTTAGATTCAATCAGCGTTGGTAGCGTGATTTATTTTTTTCTCAGTTGGTCAGAACAAAAGTGGCAGACATGTTACTTACTTTTTCAGATTACATTTTCCGTTGAAAATTCTTAATTTGGTCATACTTCCAAGACGTAGAATCTGTGATTCGGATTTACAGTGAATATCTACACTGGTGCGTTGACTGACAACTCACGATACTCCTCAAAACATTAGATTAATCCGCCCTGAGGAGCCGTGCCGATGCACAACCCATGTAAAGATGATAATTCCGCAAATAGCTGCAATTGCAGATTTCAAACAGAGATGGTGACAAAGAGGCAAAACTTGCACACTGCGGCTTTAAAGTCGGCTTGAAATGGAAATTCACCCTATTTTCTAAATGTTTTTGATTTTATCGTGAATGATTCATCCAAGCATATATTTTTATTTATTTATTTTTTGGACCATTTTTAATCAAAATGTCATAACTTCATCGTCTGGTGATCTTCTTGACCTCCCTAATTTTTTTTCCTCTTTGATAATCTGTTTCACTCGTTACAATACGGAAGAAAAGATCTGCCGCAACTTCCATTTTTTTCCCACTCCGCTGTCCGCATTTAATCGTTGCAACACAGGCTCTTTGGAAAAACGTACCTGTGGCAACATTTCTGCAAGACGTAAAATACACTGCAATTTCCAACAGAAATGAAGACTAGAGGCAATAAAACAGCAAGCACTTTTAATCCTTTTCATACAAAATTATGATTATAGGGGTAGATTATGGATTAACAAAGACGCGGCTCCTTGCAAAATATTAAATTAGGACCTCAATACACTTTTTACCAACGAATACATTTTGGAGTTTGAATCCATATGTTTGGCTTTTCTGACATGCTAAGCTTGCTCGGTAGCTTAGCTGGTACAGAATTGTACTTGCGATGCGGAGAGCTCGAGTACGAGTCCCGTGAAACACGAGTCACGACAAAAAACCTCAAAGACTTGTAGAAACAAGCTAAAATGGCATGGTTTTTACTAAAATGGCAGTAATTGCGTTTTGATGTCACATTTGCTTGTTAGGTGTACGTTATTTTAAAACGCGATAGAGCATTAACCTTTTAGCGCCACTCACTGGATATTTCAATTCAGAACTGGGGTGATATGTACAAAACCAACGTAATAAAATATTGCCAGATTCACGTTCATCTGTTTCAGATAATACTGAACACGCTTTTAGCACCACTCACTGGACATTTCACTTTGAAACTGTCGTGAAACGTGCACATCGCAACGTAATATTTTGCAGAAATGTTGCCACAGGTACATTTTTCCAATGGCCTGGGATGAATCGTTGTATTGTATTTGAACGTGTGCATGTCACACAGAAAGTGTGAATATGTGGAAGTGCAAATGAGATATAAGAGCTACAATGGATTACATAAACTAACAATGATCAATATATTTGTACAGCATGTTAACCAATGTAGTTAACTGATGTTATCAAATTAAACCTTATTGTAAAGTGTTACCTAAATAACAAACTAGCCCTTTAAATCAGTCAAATTACTTGTTGTTCATACAAACTTTTTTTAAAAATAATTTTTTGCAGCACAGAAATGTATTTAGAGCACAGAATGTATTGATGTGTTATTATTTAGAAAGCTCTTAGGCCCAAATATGCTGCAAAAACAATGTACAATTAGAAACACTCCTTTATAGTAGTTATAAAAAATAATGTAACAGGTTCATAATTAACAACAGACTTTAGACACACACACACACACAGTCACATGTACACACTCCCATAATACTTCATTCTCATGCTTTTGAGCCGACCTACAATAACACCCTCATAAAACGACATATGGTTAAGCACATGACTCAAAACAGCAGACGCACACGCACTAAATGAATCTGTGCCTCTCTCACTTCTCTGCTGTCTCTGCTATTCACACTCGCTCTTGTTTTACAGTGTGCATAGTTTGAATGTCATTGATTGAAAGGAGATATTGCATGGTATTATTCAAAGAACAGAAACCCGCACACACAGATCCCCCAGCTGTCGCAGTGATGGGGAACAGAGTGTTCTTGTTTGCGTCCTGGACAGAGAGTTCGGTGTGTGAGCTAATGCCTTCAAAAAGGAGTCCTCCCATATTTCCCTACTGAACACAGTGTCTCATGTTCCACTCAGGATTTAAAACACATCAGAGACATTCATAGAAAAGATAGAAATAACACAATGATAGACGTGAAAATGTGAAGAGAATTTAAAGTTTCACAGAGAAACCTCTGGGAATTGCACCCACATTGTTTGAACAGGCTAAATGATGCCCTTTTACAAAGTCTTGATTTAGTTTTTGGGGTTTACTATATAGGTTTTCATTCTTCAATGTTCAAAAACACCTTATTTTTCAAATATTTTACATTATTGTATCTCTCGTCTCAGTCTGGCTGTAACACTCTGTGTAGTTTTCATGAAGCCCCTACTTCCGAAAAAGCGCAGCATGCTCTGATTGGTCGGCTGTACCAGGGTACTGTGATTGGTCAACTGTTTCAAGCCTATTTTGTAAATGTCACACTCCTTTCCATAATTGCGAGTTTCAACACACTACTAACGCAACTCAACCAGGCCTTGCCCCCTTTTTTTCCTGTATGCCTTGGGCAGGAATAATTTAAATGAGGGATACTGTGACATGTATGTTCCCGGAAGAAAATAGGTCCTCTTTAAATAATGTTAAACATTAGTTTCTGTAGACTTTTAGGTTTCCTCTCTTAGTTTTAGCTTTATTTTAATGTGCTTTACTGACATGATAAATTCATTAGTGGGGGTTTATAAAGCAAATTGTTATTTATCATAATAAACTTTGAAACTTGCCAGAAAAACCCAAAAACTTTGAAACTTGCCAGAAAAAGCACATTTTGCTGATTTAAAAAGGAGGCAACCAAACTACGTTTTCCCATAATTCTCTGCTGCAGCACGGGAATGATAAATGAAGTATACCCGGGCCTTTAGTGTCTGTATTCACTCATTTTCATTAACTTAAGGAGTACACACTCCTTCAGTAATCATTCTAGTATGCTGATTTGGTGCCTGCTCAAGAAACTTATTATTTTCAATGTTGAAAACATTAGTGCTCCTTAATATTTTAAACCGTGGTACTTTTTAAGGGTTCTTTGATGTATAGAAAGTAAAAAAAAAACAAAAAAACTTTTATTTGAATTAACTTTTGTAACATTATAAATGTCTTTACTGTCCTTTTTGATTAAAATCAATGAAATATGTCCTTGCTGAATGAAAGTATTTATTTATTAAAAAAAAAATCTTACTGACCCCAAACTTTTGAACAGTTGTGTATTCATATTTAGATATACACATTATCTCAATTTCGGTCTCTTTCTCTGTCCTCAGCATCAGTGAGAGCTTTCTAACAGTGAAAGGTGCCGCCCTTTTTCTTCCACGTGGGAATGGCTCCTCTTCTTCCTCTTCCTGCTTCCCCAGGATTACAGCACAGCGCAGCAAACATGCAGGTACAAATACAAAAAACATATAATTACAATATATATGTACATACTCATCCTTACATAAGAACATATTCTTGTGTACACATGTACACAGTGTGTATACTCGAACACATACATAGACATACACTGGTCACCGGGTATAACTTATATTACATTCATGATCACATGATTCGATCAAATTCTGCAGTACAAAGTTATGTTAAGGGTTACACTTCCAACACAGTCCATGGGTTTAAGTCAAAAATGGTTCACAAGTTCTTTTTTCTCGCTTTCTACCTCATATATACATGGGGGTGTGGGGGGGGGGGGGCTTAGGTAACCGATGTAATCTTTTCATCTCTTTTCAACCACTTCCCCCAATATGATGAAATTCTATTAGTATGTTGTCTTAAGTTTCCATATTGTACACATCATTTACAATTTCTTGCCATTCATATACAGATGGGGGATCTTCCCTGAGCCATTTCCTTGTAATGGCCTTACTAGTTACTAGTAATATATTAAAAAGGTATACGTCCTTCTTTGTTATTTTTGAAGGAGAAATGCCCAAGTACATTGTTTTAAAGTTACACTGAAGATTCAACCCCATTATTGTATTTATCTCTCTATTTAGATCCTGCCAATAAGTATGAATAACGTTACAGTCCCAAAAGATGTGAAAATGGTCAGCCATTACATTTCCGCATTTTCTCCAGCATTCACCAGCCGTTTGATTCCCAGTGTACAGTATACTTTGGGGGTTATGAAAAACCTTATTGCATTTTTCCAAGCAAATTCCCTTCATGAATCTGAATTTGTTGTACTCATCTGTGTTTTACACATAGTTAGCCATTCTTCTTGTGTTAGCGTCTTCCACATCTTTTATATTCTTGTTGAAGTAATGTCTAACTTGAAGATATCTGAAAAAGTCTATGAATATTTATGATTAATGAACGATTTTAACTCTGTTTGTACAGGGGACCTTCAGCAGCACCTGCAGACCATGTTCACTTTACTGCGGCCAGAGGACAACATCCGTCTGGTGAGCACCACACACAATCTCACACACACAGTAACTAGCTCTCAACCAAAACCTAATGAGCTGCCCATGTAGGCAATGATTTTAGGCAAGTTTTGGACAAAATCAAGCCACACACTGCATGAATACTTTACAAATAATAAAATCCTAAAATGCATGGCAGCAACCTTATGTCGAGTCCACACCGCACGATTTTAGGCACGATTTTCACTCGCCGACAGTTTTTGCGAAATCGCCGACAAATGTCAAAATCATAGGCAAATCGGTGCTCGTTCACGCGAGTGACAATCACGCAGTGTGAATTATCAAAGATGCGATCTGAGAGAATCGCAGACGAGTCGCCGACGCCCATGAGATATTTGGCATGCTAAATATCTGGACCTGTCGGCGATTCAAAATCCTGCTGTGTGAAATCTGTTCTGACTGAAAAATACATCGGCGATGACCTACAGCCAATGAGAGAGCAAGATACAGGGCAGCGGGAAGTTCGGGGAGGAGTTATAGACCAGATTTTAATAGATGTATTTACAATTAAATCAAACAGAAACAAAGGACAAACATTTGCTTGACCAGCCGCAACAGCAGCACATTGCAAAATTATTTATTTACCTCCAACTCTCTTTGCAGAACACAATCCTTGCTCCCCGCGTCTCCCCTACCATTTCCTCCGCCATATCTTCTTTTTCTTTGTCTTCTTTTCGCTGTAAATCAGCGCACAGACAGTTTGGATCACAAGCTTCTTGCGGGCTGTCATTTTTAATAACATTTCCAGTCTCACACGAGAACTCCCGTCTCGCGCATGCGTGATCTCGCGTTATTTCCTTATCACTTCTCGCGTGTGTTTGGTTGTGAAACGTAGTTTGCGGACCAGACAGAGATGTCGCCGAGTAAAGTCATGCCATGTGAAACCCCATCGCCGATCCATCGTGCAACATGCACACAGCAGCGACTGAATGCTACCCCAGATAGTAGTGTGAAAAGAACAGTGATCCGACGACTTTGAAAATCTTGCAGTGTGAACTCGGCATTAGTGAAATCCAAGACGAGGAATATGTAAATCATATCATAAAAAGCTAAAAAGGCTTATCTAAAATATTGATACCATGTTTTTCTAAATGAACTCTCTAACCTCCCTGCAGGCTGTGCGGTTGGAGAGCACCTTTCCCCAGTGCACCCGCTACATGGTGGTGGTCTCCACTAATGGTAGACAGGACACAGAAGAGAGCGTGGTGCTGGGCATGGACTTCAGCCCCTCCGACAGGTTTGTGTGTGCTGCAACTTGTACTGTTAAGTTAAACCAATCAAATGTATTATCAGCAAATAAGTACATTTTGTGGGTTTTGCAGTTCCTGTTCCATAGGCATGGTGCTTCCACTGTGGAGTGACACACGGATCCACCTGGATGGTGACGGGTAGGTGTGACAAATCTGTTAAAAACGGACAAATGCACATCTGATTCTCCTGCAGGTTCTTCAGATAGTGTTTCACTCTTCTGTTTTCTTCACAGGGGTTTCAGTGTGTCAACCGATACCAAGATACACATATTCAAGCCAGTCTCAGTCCAAGCCATGTGGTGGGTGCTTTTCTTTTCTTCTTGAGATTCATAAAATATCATTTTAAATAGTGATGCACTGAAATAAATTTTTGAAACAATGAAATTGACTTTAAAACTTTCATATTTGTTTTGTGCTGTAACTAGTAGTAAAGAGGAAGAAATGATCGGTTCACGTGTGCTTCAAGAGCGTTCTGTCACGCCACATTAAAGAGCACCACAAAGATATTTATTGTTTGAATTTCTTGATAAAATTGACAGAATTTGAAAGTGGAGACTTTGTTCCATATCAAAACTAACAAAGCACAAGATTATTGTGTTTATTGGATGGGAGGTGCACTACAAATAGTGCTTAGTAAAATTTTGTTAATGCTTCAACTGAAAACTGAAAAGGATTTAATAATCAATATCAGTTCATCAAAATGAAGATAAATAGACACGAGAAACGCTGAAATGTTGTTGTTTTGTCAGTTGACGATTTCGTGCATCACCATTTTTAAATATGAATTATTAATATGAGTACTTTGACATTAACATTGAATTATCGAATCAGTTGACCCTAATTTATTTGTTACGTAAGGTTTTGATTCATATCAATGCTGGGCTGATATTGTACCTAAGAAAGAATTTTGGTATCAGTCAAACCTTGATATGGTGGCATGTTTTGATATAGAGCACCTCTTTTTCTCAGGTCAGCCCTACAGTCTCTTCATAAGGCCTGTGAAGTGGCCCGCTGTCATAACTACTTCCCAGGCAGCCTCTTCCTGACATGGGTCAGTTACTACCAGAGCCGGATGTCCTCGGATCAGTCCCGCATCAACGAGTGGAACGCCATGCAGGATGTGCAGTCCCACCGTGCAGATTCGCCTGTGCTATTCTCTGATGTGTGAGTACTAATTTGTCAGTGGTCCTGCAATATGAGTGAATTGAGGCCAGTTTAAAACATCATGGGACTTTATATATATTATAAGTGGCCCTGTTATGCTTTTTCGAATATTATGTTTCATGTAGTGTGTAATAGAGCTGATTGTGAATGTAAAAGGTCTGCAAAGTTTCAAAGTGCTCAACAAATGAAGTTATTGTACCCCAAAAGAAAGAACTGCCTGAAATGAGACGTCAGTAATTCCAGCCTGCGTAGGTTTGTAACAAATTTGCATTATGTCCACCTATGGTATTCATTGTCTGCCCACAAATAACATTTACCACTTAAAGTGTATTCACACTTGCAGTTCAGTTTGCTTGGTTAATTTTTGGTCTGGACCAAAAAAAAGACAATTTAGTCCTGGTCCACTTAGCGTTCGCATTGGCATTTTTACTAAAGATACAGGTACCTAAATAGGAACAGGGATATGTTCACAACCTGATTGGTTGGCTTTTATTACGTATATTTCGCGACGGAACTGTGTGCCAGGATAAATACGCTAGTTGTATGTACGTAGCCTACATATGATGGTATTTTGACCAGCTGAGAACTCGTGAAGAGCTTATAAAATGTGTAAAGGACTCAAAACAGCGGCAGGAATCCCTCTGTTACACACAAACGAAGATCTGCTGCGAGGAGATACGGTTCTGATGCTTGTACCGAACTGTGATGGGCTATGATGAGAACAAAAAGAGCATTCTGTCCTTTTTAGGGTCGCATCTTGTGACATTATGTCCCGTTTTTGGTTTGTTTACATGTCTTTGGTCCGTGTTGCGTTCATATTTCATTCCAGCCACACCAGAGTTAGTTTGGAAGCGGACCGAGACGAAAAGATGGTTGGTGCGCACCAGGGTTCGGAAGTCAGCGTTCACACTTATTTATATAAAATGCACTAACAGAGCAATCGCACCAGGGTTCGTGAACACACCCTTAGAAACATCCTGCTCAAGTTGTGCTTGCGATGGCGGTTTGGGTTGATAAGCTACTTCTTCCAATGTTTCATTATTGGACTCGGGCTTGAATTGATACGCTAAAATCAACACCATTGTTACTGTTCATGGTAATGGGTGTTTTGTTTCTGACACATGCTGTAAGCAGTAGACCAATCACAAAAGACTGGGTCATCTGACCAATCAGAGCAGATCAGGCTCTCGAAAAGGAGGGTTTAGAGAGACTGGATCCTTAACTGAACCATTTCAGACACTGAGAAAAGAGGTGATGCTGCATTGTATATGATGAGAAAATTTGTGTTTTTTGACCCTGGATGCATGAAACCCTACTGTAGAAGACGTCCAAAACATAATTAGGAACCTTTAAAGGTGCAGTGTATAGTATTTATGAGGATCTATTGACAGAAATGCAATATAATATACATAACTATGTTTTCAGTGGCGTATAAAGACCTTACATAATGAACCATTATGTTTTTATTACCTTAGAATGAGCCATTTCTATCTACATACACCGCGGGTGTACAGTGAAATCGCCATTTTGCGCCGTCATGTTTCTACAGTAGCCCTAAACGGACAAACTTCTCTACAGAGCGCCAGTCACTCTCTGCTCTCTCCGACAACAACATTTTTGTCCTGTTTTGGCCCCCGTATCTTCTCTATGTGCTTCGAAAGGGAGGGCAATTATTGCAATTCACAACCTCACCGCTAGATGTCGCTAAAATTCACACACTGCACCTTTAAAATAGCATAATTGGGGCACTTTAAAATAAGACACATTCTTTAAATATCATTCATTAGTCATATCCTTGGTCTGCAAAGTTGGATGTGTGTTAGATTTGAACAAAACATTTTTTTATTTTTATTTTTTTTACCTTGTGTCTGCAGGCCAACTGAGCGAGAAAGAACAGAGAGACTCATCAAGAATCGTTTGAGAGAGATTATGATGCAGAAGGACCTTGAAAACGTCACCTCAAAAGATGTATGATGCAACTACACATCCTAAAAATCACTTCCTGAACGATTTATTAGTTCAGTAGAATCTTCTCACGTGTGCTCTGCTCACGCTGTACCTGCACACACACACACTCCTGTTTAGATCCGCACGGAGCTGGAGATGCAGATGGTGTGCAACCTACGGGAGTTTAAGGAGTACATTGATAATGAGATGATCGTCATCTTGGGGCAGATGGACAGGCCCACAGAGATTTTTGAGCATGTTTACCTGGTGAGAGTGATGTCACCCACACATTGTAATCATACATTTCAGTTATGTGGTACCATCAGTCATTTTTGAGTTGTACCTAATTATAGGGTTCTGAATGGAATGCATCTAATCTGGAAGAACTACAAAACAGCGGGTGAGTTTTGTTGACATCCTCGTCTATGAAAACACTCTCATTCCTGTAATAGAAGCTACTTTTCTGTTTTAGTCATAAACCTTTTATCTTTTATATTCTCTTTGAAGTCTGTTCCTGGTGTTAATGATTATACAGATTTTCAGTTATGTCTTTGTGTTTACCATCAGGGTGCAATACATCCTTAATGTGACGCGGGAGATCGATAACTTCTTTCCAGGGCTATTTGAGTACCACAATATCCGGGTTTACGATGAAGAGGCCACAGATTTGCTGGCTTACTGGAATGACACTTACAAGTTTATTTCTAGAGCCAAGTGAGTGGGAATAACTTCCTAATGCTCACTTTGGAGTAAAATGCACTGGTGTTCTATCTGGAATTGTTATAAAGTTGTTTCAAATTATTTATGCCACGTTTGTTATGTCAGAATTACCACAATTTGCGAGTTGACGACCCTGAGATTATACTTTGAACCATTTTAGTAATGCTCATATCTTTGGCTTTGTTGTTAATGGCATAAAAATACATTAATTCTTGGGATGTAGCGATAATAAAATTCTGGCTGTACTGATAAGGCAATAAAATATAACCGATAACTAATAAAATGATTATAATCATTATTATATTAACTATTAATGCAATATTGAAATTCATCTAAAATTAAAATAAATTATTTAAAATGCTACAAGTTAATTTAGGCATCACAAAATTGTAATGTACTGTATGAAAAATGGAAATTCATTTTGAGATTGTTTTTAACAATGCTATTGAATTCTTCATGTTTTTAATAATTTAACATTGAGCAAGCATTTTTCAATATATTGTGCAACCATAGTTACTTCATCTTTTATATGTACTTGAAAAATAGAACAAAAATGGCACACCTTGTAACACTGTCTATAATAAAATGGCTTATTAAAATTAGAGCTGGGCAATCAATTAATCGCATCCAAAATAAAGTTTGTGTGTGTGTACTGTGTATAATTATTATGTATATATAAATACACACTCCACAATGTATATATTTAAGTAATATTTGCATGTATATATATTGTGTGTATATATATATATTTATATAATTGATCTTATATATAAATATTTTATATATAAATATAACATATTTTTCTTAAATGCATGTGTGTGTATTTATATATACATAATAATTATACACAGTACACACACATATTATGTAAACATGAACTTTTATTTTGGATGCCCAGCACTGATTCAAATATGTTGAGGTATCTAACTAGCTGTTACTGTTGAGATTTCTGCCATTTTGCTGCTGCTGTTCTTTTAAAATGACGTCACAATCAGAATTTTCATTTCAATTAATTTCTTTTATTGAATTATATACAAGGAAACCAATGAACAATACAAATACTCACAATCCAAATGAATAAGAACTTAGAAATCAAATAGCAGCCAGAAAAATCATAAGGATGAACAGATGAGCAAAAGGAATGCTGGAGAAGTCAGAATTTTCATCAGATTCCAAGTTTCCAAGTTGTAATTCATGTTCGACAAGGTATGAACAGTTTTCAGTCTTAAACTTGAAATTACGGTCATTCTGATATAATGTGAGCACAGCATTTGTATAAATGAATCGTAATTTCAGGTTCAAAGTCTCTCTTTGTTTGCCATCTTTTAACACAAGACTAATCTGATACCTACAGGAAAGCAGGGGCGAAGTGTCTGGTGCATTGCAAGATGGGCGTCAGTCGTTCGGCCTCCACTGTGATCGCATATGCCATGAAGGAGTACGGATGGAATCTGGAGCAGGCCTTTGAGTATGTTAAAGAGCGGAGGGCTGTCACCAAACCCAACCCATCATTCATGAGACAGCTGGAAGAGTATCAGGGAATACTGATGGCCAGGTAAATATGTCATTTGAATGCTTGTGAACAGCAGGAAATGTCTGTGTGCATTCAAATATTTAAACATGCAAGTATGCCACTCACTCAAATGACCGTAGACACGTTCACCTCCGTGTTAATGACACTGTTCTTCTCACAGTTGATTATAGGGCTCTGATCGTATTCTTTGAGAAGTTACAGTGGCTGTTCGACCACATTCCACTTAGTAACTTATGCATCTTTGATCGTGTGCTTGCGTCTCAGAGGTTGTAGGTTTGTGCATGTGGGCGGGTATGCATTTGCAACGCAATGCTCTTTGCACTTCCTGTAAAATTGCTGAATGGGGTTATTCACGTTTTAGGTCTGACAAAACCACTCAAGCTATGAAATATTTTTCAAGGAACCATATTATACACATTCATAACATTTTACCCCTGAAGTTTATATTTACATAATTTTTTTTATCTATCCTCTCGCTGACCCTTTAAACACTTCAGACTTTTATTTGACGCATACACAATGGTGGTGGGTCATGTTGCTGAGTACTGAATGTGTAAATGTAGGCGACTAGGTGGTCATATGTAAAAAAAAAAAAAAACACACAATCATGACTATTTCAGAGTGACCCATTTTGCAGCTTAGTTTTCATAAATGATATGGGTTTATGAAACTTAAAGTACACTAACATTCAGAAGTTTAGTTTTTTTAAGAAATTAGTAATTTTATTAAGTGAGTATGCAATAAATTGATAAAACAGTAAAGACATTTATAATGTTACACAAGATTTCTATTTCAAATAAATGCTGTTTTTAATCTTTCTATTCATCAATGAAACTGAATAAACGCATATCACGGTTTCAACAAACATATTAAGAAGCACAACTGTCTTCAACATTGAAAAATACTAAGAAGAAGAAAGGAAAACGGCATATTAAAATGATAGTGACACTGATTGAAGACTCTATGACTGCTGAAAATTCAGCTTTGCATCACAGGAATAAATTACATTTTAAAATATATTAAAATAGAAAACATTTTAAATTGTAATAAAATTTCACAATAATACTGCTTCTACTCTGTTTTTGATCAAATAAATGCAGCTTTGGTAAGCACAGGAGACTTATTTCAAAAGCATACCGACCCCAAATCTATTAATGCATACTCTTTTTATTTCAGCCGAGCAAGGAAAATCCTGTTTTCCATGGTATGGCCCCTTTAAGATTAACAAAACTGCCAATTATTTTTTGGTAGTTATTTATACCACAGTTGGCATTTCTTTTGTCTTATACCGCAAGCTGTCATGTGTGTACTGTAAGTCCTTAAATAATGTGTTGTTACAGTCAATAGTCGCTCAGCTGATAAGACCAGAGGGTGTGAAGTGAGACAAATGTGCTGTGAGTGACTCTTTGCTCTTCTGCAGGACTATGTGTTATAATTCATTAGTAGTTTTCTGGCCTGACAACAATAACCAATAATCAACTATTTGTGCAGCATGAAACATACAGAATATGAAAATGGCATGTTGTTACTTACAGCAGATGATCCCACTTAAAACTAGCCCAAATACAATGTAACATGTTGTGTAGATGAGAATGAGGCATTTATATAGCACTTTCATATGTACTACTGTACAGTGTACACCCAAAGTGCTTTACAACCATGTCAGGGGTCTCTCCTCAACCACCACCAGTGTGCAGTATCCACTTGGATGATGCGACGGCAGCCACAGTACAACGGCGCCAGTGCGCTCACCACACACCGGCTATAGGTGGAGAGGAGAGAGAGTGATAGAGCCAATTCAATGGATGGGGATTATTAGGAGGCCGTGATTGGTAAGGGCCAATGGATGGAATTTGGCTAGGACACCGTGGTTACACCCCTACTCTTTACGAGAAGTGTCATGGGATTTTTAATGACCGCAGAGAGTCAGGACCTCAGTTTAATGTCTCATCCGAAGGACGGATGAGATCTTAAAGTAATCTTCAGAGTGATGTCAACTAGGCTAAAAACATGGCATTCTTTCAGCTCATGCTTACAAACTGTGAACACACATGCACACGGACACGTGAGACTGGTTAGGTCTTACGTGATTACTACAAAAAAACAATACAGCAAGAAACTATATGGACACACTTTATCAGTTAGACTTATCATCTATAATTCTACTTTCTGTATCAATAATAATCAATTTTCCATATTTATTGTCAAATAATATATCACCCACGAAAATGTATTGTACTCCTCTAGTTCTTTTATACATTGCTCCACTGATGGTTAGCTTTTTGATTGTGTTAGTTATTGCCACTCCTTGCATGTTTTGTTTACTCAACCTTTTCTTTTCTCCATACTAGCAAACAGAGACACAATAAGTTGTGGCGCTCCCACTCGGATAGTGATCTGTCGGAGCACCACGAGCCACTCTGTAAGACCACTGCACAGTCTCTCGGGCGCTCTAATTCCCGCAACCAGACCTTCGGCCAGACATCCCCCTCGATACACGAGCTACTGCAGACTCTCACACCCACCTCAGCCAATGCTACTGGAATTAAGGAGCAGACGGAGACCGATACGACACCCTGGCGAGACACTCACATTTACAACGGCCTGGGGACCCCGGGCGACAACCTCCATAAACCCACAGAGACCCCCTTCATCCCCAGACCAAGGGCTGCCACTGTGGTCCCGGAGGCCAGATCTGATGTCACCTCTGTGACCGTTGCCGAGACGGTCTCGCTGGGTCGTCCTCATCCGCCCGCCGCTGTACATCACCCACCCTCGTCCCCCAGGCTTCTCTCAGATGCAAAGGCCAATCAAGTACTGCCTGAGCAGCCTGAGGTGTCCAATCTTGTGCCTTTGGAGAAGTCTAGTCCAAAGGTGCTCTCATCTGTGAACGTTAGGAGTAGGACTCCTGAGCCATGCACACAGGCCCCAGACTCTTTAGGGCTGCAGGATCTCAGCCAGCAAGTGCCTAACACGGAGACGGACTGTGCGGGGTTAAGTCACAGCAGTGATGAAGACCACCACCCCAGTGCCACATTACAAAGAGCTGAGCTCTCTACAACCCCTCCCTCGACTCTAAGCACAGACCGCATTGACTTCTTCAGTGCCAGAGAGAAGTTCCAGGGCCTTTCTCAGGAGGGTCAGATCCGCGGGACTTCTGAGCAGGCGGTGCAGCAGGCGCCTCGGGACAAAAGTCCGAGCATAGAGAACAAACGGCTACTTCCTGACAACCCTATCAAAGAGGAGGAACAGAAAAAGGTAAGTGGGTAATGAATAATGATGGGATAGTGGCGTTTTTGAAACTTCCCATTGTAGAATTAAAAATCTGTAATTTTACTCACCCTCATGTAGTTCCAAACCTACAGTCAAACCAAAATGTATTCAGACACCTTCAACATTTTCTCACATTATCACAGTTTACTCGCAAGAGTTTAGAAAATGGTAATAAAATATGATAAGAACTCAGAGTTAAACTGTGTCAAAACAAATTAATCTTGATAATGTCAGATAACTTTGATAGAAAGGTATGTAATGGATTACAATCAACCAATCAGCTGTCAGCTGTTAAATTTAAGTACACAATTAGATAATACCAATTTAGGCCAACCAATTACCAAGCAATGCTTAATTTTGTTCAGTCTGTCGTGTAAAAAGGTCGCATTAGCAATTAAAAACACTTAAGCAAAACATGGTCAGGTCAAAGTGTCGGAAGAATTTTGGTCCAAAATTGTTATCAATTTTACTGGTAGTCCACTGTATGAAGAATTTTTGGGTATAATATGTCACAGTTTATTTTGCTAGCCTCACTTACATAAATGAACTATAGTGTCTTGCACCCACTAGTGAAAAATTATATCTGGTGTCTGAATTTTTGGTTTGACTGTATACGATTGCTTTCTTCTGCTTTTTTCTTTGCTTTTCTCACTGAAAGTCAGTGGGGAACAATATTGTTTTGTACTCCATTGATTTTCATTGAATATCTCCATTTATTTTTGCAGAAGAATGTAAGTCATACAGGTTTGGAACAACAGGGTGAGTAAATGATGACAGAATTTTCATATTTGGGGGGGCTTGTTCATTTAAAGAATCAACAAAACTCATTTTCATGAACTTTAAAGTATATAATGATGCATTAATGCTCTACAATTTTATAATTGTGTTAAATTCATTTCTTACTTGCAGAAATAAACAAAAGCACAGTGTTAACTATCAATGAAAGAAATAAATCTCTATTAATGACTATAAATGCTTATTTAGATAGCTGGACAAATCTTTGAATGTATCTGTCTTAATATTATGTTATCGTCCTGCAGCAAGGGAATAATGTTCCAGAGAGTAAGTGTCAAACTTTATTAAAATCAGGATCCGTTCTCATACCGTGTCTCACCCATAGCCATGTTTGAGTGAAGTCTCATGCCCCACACTGCCACCCACTGTTGATGAGAAATGTTGCATGGGATCATTCATCTGTCATGGTGTTGATCAATCTGCTGAAGTTGCATTGGAGTTTTATGCACATGTAGAGTGAAAGGTGAAGTGTGTCATTTTGTGACATTACAATGCTTTTACCCATTCCAGTTCCATGTTCTTGTGTAAACTAAAAGAACATCAATCGTTTTACTATATTGATTTACTATAAAGTTTTAACACTAGCTGTTTCCATCCCAGCTGCCAATTTAATTTATACCAACAATCTGAATGTCCCGAAAACAACTTGCGAATAAAGTAGCGTTTCCATCCGACGTGTTCAAAAGAACAAAATTGTCACTTCTGGGAAAATTGGTGCAAAATATAAATTCAATCGGAAGTTGGAATCACTGGGGAAGTCACTGTGGCTCTTTTATTAAATGTAACAAATTAGTTGCGGTTCAGTAATAGTAGCCAGTCATCTGACACAAGGCCGTATCCATGTCTTGAACATTGGGGGGGACCAATTTTTTTTTATTTTTATAAAGCATAAAGAAAAGTGAATGAAATTCTAGATCTAATTCTAGTTGGGAAATAATCATTTTGGGACTATTTGCAAATAATATCTGCATAAATTTGCGTCAAATATATTGTTAGTCCCAAGATTCTTCACGTTAGTGAATAAATACATAGATCCGTGGTTCACATTTGGATTCCCTAGTGGTCTGGTGGTAGAATTTTTGTAAACGGTGTCAAAGATTCTGGATTCTAACCCACCCTCATATAGGTTTTTTTTCCTCATTAAAATCAAAGATGTTCATCAATGATTGTACATTGAGCAGGGATACGTTGGCATTAAATCAATAGATTGATGCGCTCGTCTGTGTGAAGACTGTGCATGAGCCAAAAGAGAACGTAAAACCCGCCTGCTTTGATTTGATTGGCCATCTCAATCATTTTTACAATGATGAGCGCTTTTAGACCGCTGAGGCAGACCGGACTAAAAATGTAACTTTTAAACTTTTTTGTCATCCTAACATACAGAGTGCTGCGTAATGAAGTGCAGCAGAGCAGTACAAGAATTTCAAATATTGGGTGGGGACAATTTGGCCATTTCTAATTATTGGAGGGAACTTGTCCCCCTCAATGTCTATGGTGGTTACGGCCCTGATCTGACAGGTTTTGGATCCCTTATACCAAAGAAACATGTTTTCTTTTATTCTCTATGCTAACTCCTCAGTCATATGACTAGTTGACGCAAAAGTCACGTTTTTTGATATGCATCTATGAATTTATTCCACCACCCAGAATGCAATAGCAATCACATGGTAACGCCCTGGCAACATCCTAGTATCAAAGTTTAGCACGGACAAGCACTGTTCACATTTTATCTACTTATTTTTGCAATTCTGCTTTGTGCCACTAGAGGCACAAACATTATACACTTCACCTTTAAATCACAAAATAATGGATGTACATATTCAATACAAATTACCTCCCTATGCTCCTGTGTTTCTGCTACAGGAGAGCTGCAGTGTCTCAGTCCATAACATAGTTTCAGAAATGGAGTCCATACAGCACAGTGTAACCCCTCCCCCCCTTCCTACCAGCCAACCTGTTTCCAGTAGCAGCAGTGAGGAAGAGGAGTTGACTCCAGCCACATCAGCAGAAGCTGAATCTGAGAAGGTGGAGCATGGGAAAGATTGGCCAGAGGGCACCGTGCGCCGAGCCACCAGAGAGCTTGAGCAGAAGATCAAGCAGGTGGTCTCGTCAGTGGCACCGGTGTCCTCGGCCCCCGCATGTCCGTCGCGACGCTCCCCCGTCAACACCAGCAGCAGAGAGAAAACTGAGGAGACCTCAACCCACACGCACCTCACACCTGATCCAAGCACTGTGTCAACACACCATCACCAGCCTCAGAACAACACGGACAAGATGGAGAAAGACGACTCTTCGGCTGAAGAGGACAGAACAGGAAGCAAAAGTGAGAGACGACTCAGGGAGGGAGAGCACAGGAACACCGGCCTCACACACTCAAGACAAAGCCATTCCGATTCATCTCCAGTTGTGGTTCTACAGCTTGAGGGAATCACTGAGCAGGAGAGTTACACTGACTTTGACTGTCCCCTGGGACGCTGTCCAAAGGACATGAGAGAAACCTGGGAAACCCTGAAAGAGCTTGGGGCGTTCCTCTGGCAGGTGAGTGGCTGCTTGGACAGGCGGCTGAGCCAGCCTTGGTCAAGGAGGGAGCAAAGAAAGGGCCGGGCTACGCGAGAGAGGACCAAAGAGGTGGAGGCTCGGATCCGGCAGGCTGGACTGACCCCACCCTCAATGATGAAGCGATCGGCCTCGTTGGCCAAGCTTGGGTCATTGGAGCTCTCGACCATTGACCTGAGCGAGCTTGACTTGATTCCCGCCTTACTCCCTGCTCCCACCAATAAGCCACGGCCCCACTCCTACAGTGACGATACCTCAAAAAAGAAGTGCGTTTTGCCTCGTTGCACTCCTGCTCTCCCTTCCTCTTCTGCCTCTCCTGTTTCGTCCACTGGATCTCATACACTCGGACACGCAGAGAATAATGATAAGACTGAAGAGGGGGAATATAGTGACTATGATGTCATGCCACTGCCACTCTCCTCACCCTCCAATCAATGTTGGAGGGAGGATAATGCACAGGAGGATGCAGGTTACGCCCCGTTACCTGCTTCTGCCTCGATACCCGTGGCAACACGCCAACAATATGGGAGGACACATCCCCTGCGGAGGCTGAAGAAACGAATTGTTAACCCTTACCACACTATGTGACTTTTATTCTGTATGTGTGAGTGTACGTGTTTGTGCCTGCAAGTGTGAATTTGTAATTAAAGGGATAGTTCATCCAAAAATGATAATTCTGTCAACATTTACTTACCCGTGTGTCAAGACCTGTATGACTTTCTTCTGTGGAACACAAAAGAGGTTGTTTTTTTTGTGTGCATACATTGAAAGTCATTGGCGTCCGAAAACAAAAAATGTTGGACCCCATTGACTTTCATTGTATGGATAAAAACATTCTCCAAAATATCTTCTTTTGCTTTTCCGTAGAAGACACAAAGTCTTACACTTTTGGATAAGACATGAGGGTTTGTCATTTTTGGGTGAACTATCCGTTTAACTTGCCACGCATACCTCAGTGGGCCTTATCCAACCGGAAATAAAACAATGTGGACATTTTAGAGCACAATGTGATTTGAATGTTTTTGGTGGGATTGATGGCTCATAAAATAGGAACTGTAATCCTGACCCATCATTTGAGTATGAAAAAAATAGCTGCTCTGGAGGAATAATGAAGTGCTATGACTGATATACGTTTTGCACAGTGTCTATCAGGTCGCTCTTTGCATACTATGGTAGTACATTACCACTTCATCCTTTACCTGTCAGTCTATGAACGAAACCCACAATTTTCTCTGCTGAATTGGATTCTGGAGGTGTATGTGTGTGTGTGTGTGTGTGTGTGTGTGTGTGTGTGTTGGGGGTTGAAGGAGAGCCATAGACGAGTGTGTTTAAATCCAATTAGAAAAGAATGACATGTAATTGTGAGTGTACAATTATTACAGATGTGAGATTAATATGTGTATGCATGTTGGTTTAATGAGAATGGGATCAGTTCTGTGGTACTCGTAGAATGTAGAGTTTATGGGCCTCATTGTGCGTATGTATATTTTGTGGATGTGTATGATATGTATACTTAAAGCGTGTGTATATTTTCTGTTTGTTTTCGGTGCAGTTTCTTTCTTCCGCATTTTCTGTTTTATTAAAGGGACAACAAAAAAGAGACTTGGGGTATTTTAATATGCACTTTTTATTATTGTTTTACGTTTTTTTAAACTGTGGTTTGTATTCTGGAAGCATGCTCGCAGAGTATGTATTTAGAGTTGCTTGTAAGGGTGTTTGTTGTACAGTACAGAAAAGAAAAGAAAGAAAATTAAAATGTGTCTTTCTGTTTGTTGTAAGACTGGAAAAATATTTTCTTTTTATTGTGCTTAAACTGTGACAATTAAAGAAAATTTCAAATTCACAAAGTATTTTTTGGTATTTTGGGGGAGGGGGGTATTTTATGACCTGGTTCCCACGGTCATAAAAAAAAAAAAAAAAGCTGAACACTTTGATTTTTATTACAAAGTATTATTTTTCATGCCTAAAAAATGTAATCTTAAAATGTCAGGGGAAATTATTTTTTGTAATAAATAAATAGGAATTGCTCTTAGTGAATCCAGTCTCTGTAATAATAATAATCATTATCCAGTAATTATGAATGACAAGAAAAGTAATGGAAATCTATTGGTCAAAAAGAGTGGGAACCCTGTATTAATCTAAATGTTTTACTTGTATAGAGTTGTTCATATTGTTCAGGACGAAGTTAAGTATGTTTGACTGATGCTTGCTACACTTTAAAAACTGAAAATGTACATCTGATCAGACTTTCCAAAAGTAGCCTGTATTTTTAGTCATAGCAGATTTCAATATTTTGAAATAAACCTAACACAAATGTTTTTTGCAGAGTACAGTAATGCATGAAAGCTGTGTTCAGAAGGTTGATTTTATATTTAGAAGGTCCATAGAACTGATGTATACCTAAATCAAGGGTGCAAAATGCAGGGATTTATGCTGTGCTCACAGCCACCTGACCTCGGTGAGTGCTCCCACTGCAATCTATAGCCCTGTCACCGGCCCGAGAGAAATAGCCCAACACCGACAGCCGTTTCGAAAATAGACAGGACCGCCTTGACCCCCCTGCCCATACTCTATGGCAAGCCATTTTCACGTTTAACATTTGAATTTCTAGTTAGTAACTAGTATATATTCAATTATTACACCGCTCTCTGGAATACTTGATTGTGATTGGTCTGTTATGACATCCCGAGGTCTGATAATGAGACCTTATTTTGTGAATGTGCGAGACTTCCGATTCATTAGCCGCAATAGGGAAATAATATGAATAGTGCAGTAAATGGTAAAACTTTGCACTACAAACCAGTTTATAATTACGACAATACAATAAAATAATATAACTAAGAAATAACAGTTTGCAATATATTGCAATCAAATTTACAAATGGCCACGCCTGCTCTTATGTGAAAAATAAGGTGGATAAAAGACTGCTCATCCAGGTATGTGAAGCTGATGCTTGTTTCATGTCTCTCGAATCACACCGCAAATTCGCTCTCTCTCCTTTCATACAAACGCAGTGGGTGGTATTTTGTCTCAATTATTGATGAAAATTCTGTCATTAATTACTCACCCTCATGTCGTTCCAAACCTGTAAGACCTTCGTTCATCTTCAGAACACAAATGAAGATATTTTTGATGAAATCCGAGAGCTTTCTGACCCCATATAGACTGCAATGTAATCACCACTTTCAACGCCCAGAAAGATGGTAAAGACATCATTGCTTCCTAAAATTAAACTGCTGTAGTCACATGGACTATTTTGCTGATGTCTTTATTACCTTTCTAGGCCTTGAAAGTGGTGATTACATTGCAGTCTATGGGACGATTGTTTTGTACAATGTAACAGATCATAGATTTTGAAAACAGTATCAACATATACAAAATATACAAATATTTTATATTGTAATTATTTTTTTAGTGAAAAGCCACGTAATAAGTGGTATGACTGTACATTACCCCTTAAATGTTCGCCTAGTTAATCTTGGTTCCAAGCCATTTATACCAGAAACTGTCTATTAGTTTTGAGCTAATAAAATTTATCAGCTCAAATAAATATTTCATGTTCAATTTTTTACTTATGGCAATGGCAAAACACAAAAAGCAGAATATGGAAAGCAAAAAAAAACAATGAACCATTAAAATAATAATATGATACAAGAGTGCTTCAACATATTAAAATAGCGGTAAGATACAATGGAAGAGTGCTTCAACATGGATTACATGCCTTATCGGACAAAAAGATTTTTAAACTTAGACTTAAAAACAGATAAAGATGGGCAAGTCATTCAAGAGTCTGGGGGCAGCTACCAAGAAAGCGTGGTCACCCCTACACTTCAGCCTCAACTTGGAGATAAACAAGAGTCTCTGGTTGGATGACCGGAGTGATCTGGTTGGACAACACGATATCCTGATATCTATAGCACGAGTTCAGGCTTTTATTTGGCATGCTCTTTATACGCAAAAGTAATCTTTTAAGTGCATCTGGTACGCAAAATTTACCCGTTTGGTAGGATTAGTTGGGTGTGTATATTTCATATCATATGCATGCAAAAAGTGTGTATCATATGTACACTAAAAAAGTGTGTCATATGCGTCAAAAAGGTAAGATGGAGCCATACAATTTAGTGATTTATAAACGAGAAGTAATATTTTAAAATCCACTCTATAATGCACTGGCAACCAGTGTAAGGAACGTAAAACTGGAGTGATATCCCATTTATGAGCACCCGTCAGCAGTCTAGCTGCCGCATTTTGAACTAATTGTAATTGGGACAAAGCTGATTGACTAATCCCAAAATAAAGTAAATTACAGTAATCCAGCCTGGAAGAGATAAAGGCATGGATTACTTTTTCAACATTTTTAAAAGAAAGAAATGTCTTTACTTTTGATAAAAGACGGAGCTGAAAAAAAGCATGATTTCAATCATGCTTGAATTGATCTGCCTATCAAATTTCAGAGATTCATCAAACACAACACCCAGATTTTTCACCCATGGTTTCACACAAGAAGACAGTCCACCAGAGTTTAGTTTGGGAGCATTAAAAGAATCGGAAGGTCAAAATACTATAATTTCTGTTTTACTCTCATTGAAATTCAGAAAGTTTAGGGACAACCAGGCCTTTACATCCGACAAACAGGCCATAAGAGTGTCCAAATCATCTAAATTTCACTTTAAGGGCAGATACATTTGGGTGTCATCAGCGTAACAATGTAATGAAAGCCCATATTTCCTAAAGATTGGGACCAATTGGGAGCATGTATAAGGAAAAAAGAATAGGACCCAAAATAGATCCCTGGGGAACCCCACCGGATAACACAGCATTACTAGAAGTATGTTCTCCAATCTTAACTGAGAAACTTCTGTTGGTAAAATAAGATTTGAGCCACTCCAGGGCACTACCTTTAATGCCTGCATAATGTTCCAAACAGGCAATAAGAACAGCATGATCTACTGTATTGAATGCAGCAGTTCAAAGAGCATAGTCGCCAGAACCACAAGCTATTAGTACATCATTAAAAACCTTCAACAATGCCGTCTCAGTAGAGTGATGTTTTCTGAACCCAGACTGAAAAATTTCAAAGCAATTGTTGGAGGACTGTTGGTTTTCTCCAAAATCTTAGTAATAAAAGACAAATTGAAGATGGGTCTAAAATTGGTTAACACTGTGAGGTCTAAGTTCTGTTTTTTAAGCAAGAGTAGACTGTTGCATGTTTTAGCAGATCAGAACTAATACCGGTTTCTAAACAGCTATTTATCATAATCAGAAGATGGGAAACAACAACATCAAAGACTTGTTTAAGGAAATATGGAGGTATAACATCAGTAAAAGAGCCTGAAGGCTTAAGGTGATCTACTATTTCTTGAAGAATGAGTGCCAGTAATGGGTGACTAAAAACAGCAGTACAACTAGAGGGATCAGAATAGGGAGTTATCCCCAATCTTAGATCCCTTATCTTATTGATAAAGAACTTGAGAAAATCTTCACACATAGATGAAGACACATCTGGGAATGAGCAAACAGAAGGGTTGATAGTGGCATTAATAATATTGAAAAGAGTTTTTGGTCTATGACAGTTCTTATTTATGATTTCAGTAAAATACCTTGATTACCGCTATCTGATATTGGGATAATGAATCTCTTAGCATTTCAAAAGAGACCTGTAGTTTTATGTGGCAAGTAATAAGCGGGATCATGTAATGTACAAATATAAACCCCTTCGGAGTTTATTTTGCAATAAAACAATCCACTTCACCCCTTCAAATGTTAATTAGTTTAGTTACTGTACTGTTCAAAAACTATTCAAATAGAATCTATTGCACCTACTTGTACTTATTAGATAATAGAAGCAAAGGAACTGGTATTTAATATATACTAGTGACTATTTGAATTGATTTTAGTCGGAATAAGTACTATAATCTAATGAACAGTTACAAGTAGGCCTACAGTACAATTAAAAATAGATAGGCTGACTATAGTCACTATTGGACTACATACTAGTACATAAAACAAATTAGGCCTATCTGTTTTATGATACTATTTTCAGTGGTGGACAGTAACAAAGTATTTTTAATTTGTTACCGTACTTAAGTAGCCTATATTTTTCAAGCATCTGTCCTGAGTATTTTTATTTTGGGAAACTTTTACGTCTTTTACGTAACTTTTACTACACATTCCAAAGTATAATATTGTACTTTTTACTCCACTACATTTCATAAAAACATGTTGTTCCTCGTTACTTTAAACTAAAGAAATCACCTGCACCGAGACGCAATAGCAGTGTCCGATTCAAGAACTTATCAGTCAATTATTGTTGTGCAGAAAAAATAAACTTAAGACTGTTACACACCAGCGACCCTATACAATTTTTTACAAAAAATGAACGGGAAAACAGGCATTCTTTTATAATTTTTTCTTGTTATATTGTTTAAAATGAATTGGTTGAGGAATATTAAGTTGTTGATGTCTAACTAAAAAATCAATGAGGAGGAGTAATAGGTAATAAATGCTGTCCCGGGTCACTAAAGACCCGAGGTATGCATTTAAGGGTTAAATTGGTTCGCAATTTTCACTGACTGCATCTGTTCTCGAATCAACAACTCACTGATTCAAATGATCTGGTCAGAGCGAGCCTCCAGTTAACAATTCACTGAATTCACAAGTCTGACTCGAAATGAGCCAACAACGGGAGATCCTCGGAGCTTGAGCGCGAGCGACTGATGCCGCAAAAAATAAGTTACTAATGCCGAATTTTAGGATTTATTATTGTAAATGGAAATCATATTTAGGTCACAACTGTCAGTTGTTTGTGAACTATATCTGCTGCAAAAGGGCAAGCTGTTTGAATGTGGACATGTCCAGATTTGTGTATTACCATCTGGACGTGGGAAGGTTTTAGGTAAAAGCTAAACATAACATTAAAATAATGCAAATGAATGCTCATGCATCTTCCCTGCTGTCGTATCAGTTTCAAATGATGTAAAAATAGTATGTTTGCATAGTTTTTTTTTTTTTTTTTGTTAACACATTTTGCCCTATGTCTATGTCTGTTTATATTTGTCACCACACATTTACACACATTTTGTTTTTCCTTATTGTTATATACTATATGGTATATTTTGTTATTTTTACTAGTTTGCACATTTGAATTATCAGGAATTATCGGTAGGTTAGTAGTTATCAGCGTATGACAAGTTTTGTTAATAAAATAAAACATTCTCTTACTTGCAGATCAATGCATGTCTGCATAATCTTCTTTATTGACAACTAGTGCTGTCTACTTGACAATTCGTAGGATGGAGTAGGCTATATAAAACTCCAAAATAAATAAACATTCATCAGTCAGTAATTTTTACTTGTTATAGGCCTACTTGATTAAAAACCAAGTAGGCCTACTTTTGTACTTTTACTCAAGTAAAAGGACTGGGTATCATTACTTTTCCTCAAGTAGTTGATTTGTGTACTTCATCCACCACTGCTTATTTTTCAAAGGATAATTGTCAAAATGGCTTGCCATACATAGCCTATACACCCCGTCTGTGCACTTATCCAGTCCCCCCAATCCATCGCTCTCTCGCCCTCTCTCTCTCTCTTCTCTCTCGATGTTCAGGAACAACTAGAGAGGACGAACTCGCACTAGTTCTGCGAGTCCGTACCAAGTTTGTGACCTGGAATAAACGAGACACTTCTAAAAGCGCTGCGTCCAGAGGAGCCGTTAACCGTCTTGAGAAAGGGGAGAGCAAATTTAAAGACAGAATCAGCGTATATTCCCCAAAGACAGAGGTAAGTGCTTCATTTGATTGACAGTTATGCAGTTCCTCATGATGGAATGCTGCATTGTGACGACACGCGCGTTGTCTAGTTTTGTAAATTCTGTTCTTTTTTTGTTACGTACTGGCTGTGACATCATCATAACCTATCAGTGCAGCACGTTCTGCTTGATTATTGAGTTGCTGTAAGGAATATCTATAGTTAAAGATCAGGTGTTCGCGGAGCTTATTGAGAAGAATAGCCGAGGCGGTATACACTGACATGGGCATATTTTCATTCTGTCCCTTTGTAAATTTGGAAGGATCGTGTCTGGAGGGGACAGAGGGGGGAGACACATGGTTAGTTTGGCATGACTATATTAGGAAAGTAGCCGTGTCTGAAGACAGTGAGGGGGCCTTCTCACATGGGACAAACTGTTGTGTGGTTTAAAGACACTGCATTCTGAAGGGGGTTTAACAACTTTACCCATGTGGTCTAGGCTAGTATTAGTAATTGTGTCTCAAACTTTGATATTAACATTGTTTCTGCTATAAATGAAAGTAGTTATGCATGTGTAAATTACAAACACCTTTACGAAAATGAACCATGGTTTTACTACAAATAAAACCAACAAATTATTATAGTTAAACCATGGTAATCACAAATTAACCATGGCTTTGCTACTCTAACCATAGTTTAACCATGGTATTTGTGGTAAAATTGTGGTTATATAAATGGTAAACCTGGCAAATATTTTAATTAAAAACAGTAATATAAAAACAATTTATAACTAAAAGATTTAAAAACACAGCAATACATGCCTGGTCATCTACTTTGTGGAATCAGATGATACCAGATCTATGTTATTTAACATCAGTTAAAAAATGAATAGTTCTGGTCCTAAAATTTATGAAATAGGATTACGCTTAAAAGTGTTTTAAGGAAATTTGCATGTAAAAGTTTAACATGTAAATCTTTTCATTTCACTCCGCATACTTTGTTGTTTATTTAACATGATTGTACATCATTGTCAGTACTGATTGCAATCACAAGAAATAAAAGGCTGGATTTAACTGCAAGCAGTGAAAGTTTAATGAAAACAAAATCAAAATAACACTTCTCAGAATACTGGATACAAAAACGCGTAAAACAGAACAACCAACATAATATTGACAAGAACAGACGATCTACTGCCCGTCTTAGACTTCTGGGGGCCCTAAGCAAAACTTTGTGAGGGGGCCCTGTCAGTGCATTCATAAAAAAAAAACCCAAATGACCCCGACCCCTTAATCTGTTTTTTTCACTGTCAACCAACAACAGTGAGTTGAAACTGTCAGTAATACAATAAAAAATAAAATTACAAACAATAGGACAAATACAATAGACAAAAGATACAAATGAAATAAATGTAGCCTACTAATAATAATAAGCCTACTATACAGAAATTGAATAATCAAATGTAAAAAAAAAATAAATAATGCATAGTCTTCACTGTATGAATTAAATATACTTGATTCTTATTAAATTAAAGGTATTCAGTGAAGATTTTCTCATTTACTTTCCCAACTGTTTATGTTAAGACATAACTGACTGCGTTTAAGTGAAAACTCACCAAGATGGACATTTTGACATATTTTTGTGTATATTTGTCTGTTTAACCCTCATCCTTCCCTCACACTTTGTAACAAATCCTTCCCTCGAGGGGCAAAATGACCCGAAGCCCTAAAATTATACTTAATTTTTTCTTTGTCCAGAAAGCTTATTTTATTTAATTTTGGTCATATTTTTTTCTATTTTTAATGCAATTTTTTGGGAATAAAAATAACTAACAATTTCATGCATAACCCTTTTAATTCAGCTCAAAATATCTTACATTGGGTGTCTTTGCCGACCTCTTGTGGAAAAAAGATAATATAATATGATATGTCATGACTCTTGTAGACATTATAAACATTTTTGGTAGTCTTAGCATTTTTTATTTGAATTTTCTTTCATTCGTATGGGGGTCAATTGACCCGCGAGGGAAGGATTTGTTACTTTTTTTTTATTTAAACTACAAAACTCCTCGAATCCAGTCAATTTTTTGTACATTCGTGGTTCAAGTGCGACAAAAGTCCTAGGGTCTTGGACCACTCAGATGAGCTCTCAATTTTTACATTTTGTTTTCGTTACATACCTGTATTAATCAATTTTACTTTCTTACCTCAGAATTTTTTTTCCTGGTAATCCTTAAAGCTATTTCTAATTGGTTAAACTGACGTCGTTATCATTCAGTCTGTGTTACAATACTTTTTAAGCTCTTGCCCAGCCATGGCTTGTTCTCTGTTGTTCAGTAGGTGCTATTTAGGGTACTTTTGTGTTGATGATGCAGATTGTGTATCTGTTTATGTCAATGATCTGTTGAAACCAGTGTTCGGGAAAGTTACTTTTAAAAGTAATGCGTTACAATATTGCGTTGCCCCCTAAAAAAGTAACTAATTGCATTAGTTACTTTTATGGAAAGTAATGAGTTACATTACTTTTGCGTTACTTTTTCTCACCTGTGCTGGGCTTGCTTGTTTGTTTTTTAATAACAACAAAAACCAACAAACCAACAAACAAACAAAAGTTATATTTTTGGCAAATGTAAAGGCCCTTTCACACCAAAAGTGAAATGAATAAACCTCAGGCTGAAGAAAATGCAAATTCATGCCTGTACAGTAGAGGGCGCAGCTCAAACAAACCTTTCAAACAAACAAAATGTAACACAAATGTGATGTTTAACTAAATTCATTTTGGCTTATTTGTATGGATGAAGTGGATCATTAAAGGTCAGCAGCAAAGACATTAGTTAATAAAGTGAGATTAAATACATAAAGTATATTTGTATTATTTAACATATTTAATTATTTCAGGTTTGTATAATATTCTTGAGTTTGCATTTCACTGTTTTTATTAATTTTGAGGAATACTGAATCTTTTTTTGTGATGAGTAAATGCATGTTGACATTTAGTCTAGATCTACAATAAACATCATGTTCACTCAAAAGAAAAGATAATTACACTACAGTGTACAGTAATATGTTTATCATAGTTATCCCTATCTCCATAATATTTCCTTATTATTATTCTTAAATTAGTATTACTGTTATTAATAACTATATGTGTTCAATGTTAATATGAGTAATGCTGTATATTACTGTAATTTTAATATGAAGCTGTGTATTTAGAACTTTAAACAGGCCAGTATTTGAGGAGGGCCAAGTAATGTATCTTACTGACATTAATAAAGCAATTAAATGTTTTATTATTAATATTATTATTATTATTATTTGTTTATGTTACTGTCATTGGCGTAATACATGTTTTTTTTTTTAATAAAATGATAATACAATATCAAGATAATTACTATCATACATACATTTTAATGTAAAAAGAAAATCACAACATACAGGTTTACAGGTTAGTGTCTCATCAGCCACACATTTCTAATTGTTGTACTAACCTTTTAGTTGCAGTATACTTGTAAATTGGTTTCATGAACTCAAAAGAAAAATTTTATTTAAAAAAATCTACCATTTATTTAAATGACACATTAAAAAGTGGAAATAAACAACAGACAATAGTCAATAGTCAACACAAACAAATAACAGTTTGATAGTTATTGATTTCTGAGCAACTTTACCATGCATTATACACAAAATAATAATTAAATATTGTATGTATTATATAGGCTATTTTGTGTAGCTATATATATATATATATATATATATATATATATATATACATATATATTATACACATATATGTGTTTGATACTTTTCCACCCTTTCTCTGTTTTTCACAGCCATGAGTCGCAGCATTGTGCGCCAGAGTAAGTTCCGGCATGTTTTTGGGCAGGCGGTGAAGGCGGATCAAGGTTATGATGATATTCGGGTTTCCAAAGTGACATGGGACAGCTCATTCTGTGCAGTTAACCCAAAGTTCCTGGCAGTTATAGTGGAGTCCAGTGGTGGCGGAGCCTTTCTGGTCATGCCTCTCTCAAAGGTAAGTGCCTTGAGAGAACTTCTGGAACATGTGAAGTTTATGGCTCTGCTTTGTCATTAGAAATAGTGCATTGTCAGGATAATACAATATGTGGTCCTAAATTCAGTGGACTTTATACATATACGTTATCTATAAGCCATACAATCTTTGTTGGTAACACTTTATTTCGATGGTCCACTTTATTCTACTAACTATAAGTAACTTTGCAACTACATGTCAACTAACTCTCATTAGTGTATTAGTAGACTGTCTGCTTCATATCTGCCAACACTTTATTGTGATGCTCCCCTAACAGACATTCTACTGACTATCTACAGTCAACTTGTTCTACTAACCCAAACCCTAACTCCTCACCCTAACCTAACACTCTACTAAGTCTACCAATACTCTAATGAGAGTTAATTGATATGTAGTTGCAAGTTGCTAATAGCTAGTACAATGTCTAAAGTGGACCATCGAAATAAAGTGTAACCCCTTTGTCTATCCTTTCATCTTCATGGGACTATATTTATGGGTATGTTTGTTCAAGAGTCTCAACTGGGGCTCATGTTAAGGGTGCCCATCCCCCACATGGGCTTCCATTTCACCCTCATAGAGGCAAAGGTTTGGACCCCATGGAAACAGAGTACACAACTTGCATATGTTGTCTGAAACCACTCCTGTGACATGCCGCAGCTGAGTTTAGAGATAAGTAAGCATTTGTGAGTTGATGTAATCCCCATCAGGCATTGCCATCTCTTATCTGTTGAACTTTAGCAGCTTGCATTGCAATATCAGCAAAGCAATGGAATTCATTATGCCAATATGTAGATCTTATGTCCATGTATCTTATAACCTATAATTTTTTATCACAAATATTGATGGAACTATAGTTTAGTTAATAGTTTATTAAAGGGTTAGTTCACCCAAAAATGAAAATTCTGTCATTAATTCCTCACCCTCATGTCGTTCCAAACCTGTAAGACTGTCGTTCATCTTCGGAAGTCAAATGAAGATATTTTTAATGAAATCTGAGAGCTTTTTGTCCCTCCATTGACAGCCTACACAACTACCACTTTCAAGCTCCAGAAAGGTGTAAAGACAAAATTAAATTAATCCACATGACTCTAGTGGTTTAACCTGAATTTTATGAATCAACACGAGTGCTTTGTTTGCGCAAAAAACATAATTTACCACTTTATTTACAAAATATTAATCTCCAATGCACGTTCACACAGCAACGTCTGCTCTCGCGTCAACACAACACTCATGTGTCAGGGTGCTCTTGTGAATGTGCGTTGGAGATTAATATTTTGTAAATAAAGTGGTTAATTATGTTTTTTTGCACAAAGCATTTGCGTTGCTTCATAAAATTGAAGTTAATTCTTTTTTGATGTCTTTACTACCTTTCTGGAGCTTGAAAGTGGTAGTTGCGTAGGCTGTCAATGGAGGGACAGAAATCTCTCAGATTTCATAAAAAAATATCTTAATTTGTGTTCTGAAGATGAAACGAAAGTCTGACAGGTTTGGAACGAAATGAGGGTGAGTAATTAATGACAGAAATTTCATCTTTGGTTGAACTATCCCTTTAATTTCATGTCATCGGTATGTTGGCATATTAGTTTATATCTTCTTTCAGAACTTCTGAAATCTGCCAGTTTCTTCAGAATGCACCCATACTTATTTCTACCTTCTGTAAGGCTCATCATTAAACTGACACTGACAAATGTAAGCATATGATGTTCCTATTGGGATTTCACAGATGGTTTCACAGTAGTTTCAAAACGTATTTGGACACCTAAAATGCCTAAATGTCATTGCATTAGTTTAATGTTTAAAACCATGGCTTGTGTAGTTTTGTAGCACTAAACAGTTTATAAGGATTTAAATGAATGAATGAATGAATGAATGAGAAATAAATTAAAGACAATATTTGTATGATCATTTTTTAACTTTGTTAACAGGGTTGACTCGTTGAGCTTGATGAACACAGCCTTCAAAAAAATAAAAAAATAAACTTTTTTTTTGAGAAAATAGAATGAGCTGGACTGTAGAAAGGGGCAAAATAAAGTTGCTTCCTGGGTGACTCAATTTTAATAATCTTTAATTTATTAATGGGGAAAATGTCAGCTGTGACAGGGTTGCATGCCAAATGTGGGATGCAGCTAAAAGGGAAAAAAAAATACATTATTGTTCAGAATTTTGGGGTCAATAAGTCTTTTTTTTTTAAGAAAGGAAAACTTTTTTCCTAATGACAAGGAAATTGATCAAAAGTTACAGTAAATAAATATATAATATTACAAAATATTTATATTTCGAATAAATGGATTTGGCAGATACACAGATATTTGGACACTTCAAATTGCCTAAATGTCACTGCATTAGATAACACTAGTCTACCATTTTGGTCACCGTGATTGTGCCAAGCAAGACATGTTCCTGGATCAACATATTTTGTTGATCCTGGAACAACATTCCTGACCGAATATTTAGTCCTAACAATATCCCTACCCCTAAATCTAACCCTACCCACAAGGTATACCTAAAATCAGAAGGAAATGATAGGTGAATAACACTGTCAATAAACTGTAAACTTGTCCCTCAAATCTGATTGGTTGATTAGAATTTTGTCAATGTGATCAACAAAGCTGTTGATCCAGGAACATATTGCACTTGGTGGAATCACGTTGTAACACTTTAAAAATCAGCAAAAGGGTTATATAAATCAAATTTATTATGAAACAAAAGGCAAAAAACTATTATGTACATAGTTTAGTCCTATTCAGTGTCTGCTCGCCGCTTCTTGACTTGCCTCTTGTACTCATTAAATGGAGCATCTCTTGTAACTGTCCAGCAATAGTCTGCAAGCATTGATGGGCTCCATTTGCCCTGATAGTGTTTCTCAATTGTTGCAATGTCCTGGTGAAATTGCTCGCCATTCTCGTCACTCACTGCTCCGCAGGTCGTTGGAAAAAAATCTAGATGAGAGTGCAAAAGAATGTATCTTTAGTGCAACCAAGGCTTTTGTATGCCTTGAGGAGGTCTTCCACCAACAACCTGTAGTTGTTTGCCTTGTTGTTTCTGAGAAAATGTATTGCCTCTAACCGGAAGGCTTTCCATGCCGTATTTTCCTTGCCACACAGTGCATGGTCAAATGCATCATCTCGAAGAAGTTCACAAATCTGAGGACCAACAAAGACATCTTCCTTTATCTTAGTTTCACTTAACCTTGGAAATTTTCCATGGAGGTACTTGAAAGCTGCTTGTGTTTTGCCCATGGCCTTGACAAAGTTCTTCATCGGAGCTTGATGTGTAAGGGTGGTAACAAAATCTTCCTTGATTCAACAAGTTGTGGATGCTGAACACTTTTCCTCCTAGGCTCCAATGACTGTCGTACTGGCGTCTTTCTTGATGTAATAGGTATCTCTTGCACGACTATCCCATTCGCAGAGTACAGTCTGCAGACCAAGCAAGAGCGCAACAACCTTCAAATCGCCACAAATGGAGATACTAAGTTTGACATTAAAAACATCTTCAGTTATTTCTTGTTGTTCCCAATGCATGTGCAACCTTTGTCAGACGACTCAAAGTCAAACATAATATATTGATCCTCAGCAGTGTATCACATCAGTGGATCCATTTTTTTGAGTTTGGGTCCATCCATTAATGCCCTTTAGTGTAGCCTCTCTGCCGAGTCACGAGCATATATCAGCAGGCCTGGATAGACACGCTATAAATACCCTGCTAGCCATCTCCCCTGTGCTCAGTCTCAGGCAGGCCAAAAGAAAAACTCCCTTTTCAACGCCTCATCACAGGGTTATAAATACACACCAGGAGTATGAGGAGGGGAGTGACTGGAGAAGGAGCAGCCGAACACAGAGCCAACACGTGCTCGCATTAGCTCAACACGATTAACAAAATAACATCAAAGTTATATCGGAATCCTTATGGAGTAACTAGAACTCAACACAGCCGAACTCGTGGAGGCGTGCAGTGTGCAGAGCTAAAGAGTCATGAGCACACACACACACACACACACACACACAATACATCATTGCATTATCCCTGGATAACTTTCGATTCACTATACGTTCGTGTTGTTGACATTTTATGCACTTACGCGGCGATTGCCATTAAAACACAGACATTAGATGCAGTTTCACTCACCGGCTGCGGTTTGGACTCATGACTGGGAACAAACAAACACACTTGCAGAACTCCGTTGCTCCAGAAAAACAACCTGCATCCAAACTGCACGCTGGGTTAATTGGAAAGCTGAACAAGGTTATCTTTCCCTCACAACCAAAAACACACTTCTTTAGTGACATTGTTGATTTCGTGGTCTAGAAACAAAATGACAGGGCTGCCGACGGCTTCTGTAACCTGAATGAAGCTCAGTGATGGGCGCGCTCTTGCTCTCGCTCTGGTTGACATGCGCACGCGCTCATCCGGGAGAAGTGCCACCCTTTATGACGTCATACAGGGCCATACTCGAAAAAAACCTTTCCAAAACTTGTTCGAATCCTGAAGTAGTGTATTTGGCAAAGACATACGTCCAACTCGTTTTTTTAAATTTTGGCCATATTTAGCATGATAATCCAACTCTTTAACAGTGTAAATAAGTCAGAATGCATGAAATAACATTAGAGTCCCCCTTTACATTTTTTGTACCACTAAACAAAATGTATGAATGAACAAATGATTTTTTTTTCCATAAATGAAAGAGAATATTTGATCATTTTTTTAAACTTTGGTAACGACTGAATAGTTGAGCTTGATGAACACAGCCTTCAATTTCTGTCAAATTTTTGAAAATGGAATGAGCTGGGCTGTAGAAAGGGGCCAAACAAAGTTACTTCTTGTGTGTCACAATTATAATAATCTTTCATTTATTAATGGGGGAAAATGCCAAATGTGGGATGCAGCTAAAAGTTTGGGGTCAGTAAGATTTTATTTGAAAGAAATTAATACTTTTATTTAGAATGCAATAAACTGATCAAAAGTGACAGTAAAGAATTTTTTGTTTCAAAAAAATCTTTTGAGCTTTCTATTCATCAAAGAATCATGAAACAAATATATCATGGTTTCCACAAAAAATATGTTAACATTGATGATAATAATCATAAAATTAATGAGATCTTTCTTCCCACCAAATCAGTATTAGAATGATTTCTGAAGGATCATGTGACCACTAAAGCCTGGAGAAATTATGCTGAAAATTCAGCTTTTCCATCACAGGAATAAATTACATTTAATTTCAAATTGTAATGATATTTCACAATGTTACTATTTTTTTACTGTATTTTCCATCAAATAAATGCAGCCTTGGTGAGCACAAGAGACTTATTTGAAAAACAAGTCTTAACATTATCCTTTGTTCCTTGTTTTTATATGCTATAGATGGGTCGAGTGGACAAAAACTACCCTCTAGTGGTTGGACACTCAGGGCCTGTTCTGGACATTGACTGGTGTCCTCACAATGACAACATCTTGGCCAGCTGCTCTGAAGACACCACTGCCATGGTAATCATCATGACAGACATTCATAAACATCTCGACTGCCTGCCAGCTACTAGCCTTGTAGTCATAAACATGTTTCAGTTGCCTTTTTTTTCACACAAGTGAAGCATGTCTCCATATACAGTACCTGCTCACATTGGAGTGAAAGATCACAGTGACTGGCAATAGTGTTAATATGAAGGGTGATGACTGGAGTTAACGGTCCGGGCATGGGACAGGAGCTGGTATTTATAAACACATGTTAGAAGGGAGCTCTTAGCCAGAAACCTGTTCACAAATAAGCCATTGGTAATGACAGACAAGGAAAGATGGGCCTGAGGTGTCTATAGGAATGAGTCATTCCATTTTCAGCACACACTGGAGCACGTGCATGTCCTCATGCACAAACACTTCTGTATACAGTGACCATATAAAGTATTTGGACACTTATGCTGCATTCACGCCATTTCATAATTAGCGTAATTTCAAGATGACAACACGTAACATTCTACTCTGAGCTGTTTACGTCTTTGTACTGGGAATTTCACATTTCTGTGGCAACACTATCAACGGCTAAATGAATGGTCATGTGGTACAGGAGGAGCTCTCAGAAAGTTCCCAGCTTACAAGTTGTAATTACGAGCTCTACGAGGATGTGAACGCTTTGTACATGTTGAAATTTTGTGATTCCGTTAATAACGACATGGCGTGAACGCACCCCTAAACCCCACATCTATAAATGTCATTACATTAGACAAAAAAAATTAAAGTAACATTTTTTTATTGTTTTTATTTATTTAAAAAAAGGTAACATAAGCACACTTTTTTAGGAAAACATTTCACATACAATTTAAATTTATAAAAATACACTGTAAACATTTTTTTTCAAAGTTGTAAATAAAATATTATTTGAGTATGTTTTATACTATTTCAGTCTTTCTACTAAAAATGTCATGTTTAATTCAGTGTTACAAGCAATTTCTGAGTGATTTTTTCAGTGTATGCCATTGTTCAAAATCAAGACAGACAGGATTTGGACACTGTGGTGGTCAAACTTTAGCAGGACATGTTCATAGTTAATGTGATGAGCTATACATGTGTGAACCGGAGGAGAACTGACTTCATACATCCAGTTGATCAAGATTCATTGTGAAAATAGCTCAGAAAAGTGGTTACTTTTGAGAAAAGCTCTAGAGGTATTTGCTTGCAGATGTTACTTGTTTTGATGTTTTGTATCTACTGTAATGACATTCAGACATTTTGAAATTTGAGTATAATATAATGTATTAAAAACAGGTATCAGATGCATTTCCTCAAAGTTGAGCAAGATGATGTGAAGACGTATTGTAATATATGAATGCTATTAGAGCTATTTCATTACATTACAAACGTGAATGGCATGCACCGAATGCACTGCTGTTAGAGGAGGTTAACTGCAGCTGTCATCTGTGCTGACATTGCTGCTGTGCTCACTGAAAACCAAAGGAACGCTTCCACAACATACTGCAAACCAATATACATCAATATACAAGTATAACCAAAAAGTTTAATCAGGAGGCTGATTATGCTTGTTTCTAACTTTAAGTTGAGAATGTTACTAGAGCAAAATTTAAACAAAAAAGATTAACATTATACCTACACTGCAAAAAAAGTTGCAGCCTGGAACTTTTAAGTACAATCAGCTTGGATGTGTAAGTAATTTCAACTTAAATTACGTTAAACTGACTTTAAAAAATTTGTTGTATCTTGTATAACTTATAAAAAAAAGTTGAAAATTGCTTAACTTATTTTGATGAGTTAAAACAATGTAAAAACATATGTTGTGATAACTTATTGATCATATCATTTTTTACAGTGTATTAACCTTTTTAAGCATATGCACATATGTATGTTTTGAACATTTCTTGCATTTTTATATTAATAATTATGTTCATATTATTCAAAGTTCTGTCATGAAACTCTAGATGGCGCAGGCAGTCCTTAATTCAATCTGCTTGCAATCACATCATTCTCTGTAGGGCACAGCTGATTGGTTCCTGCTGTATCAGTAGCCAATGAGCTTGCATGCTCAACCTTCAAATACTTGGTCAGCATTTGCTATAGCAGTGCAGCGCGCTTTCAGTAACCCTCCAATTTCCCCAGCTCTACCTGTATAGATCTTCTGTTTTTCATGTTTAATATGGCAAAGATGCTTGATTTTAAGCAATCTATTGTATAAAGTTCTTTGTTCGTATAAAGTTTGTATTTCGAACTTCGTTTTATCCCTAAACGAAGAACGAAAAAGTACTTCGCCATGAGTATATCGGGGCCTTTAGTTGCTCACAGCAGTGTGTCGTGAATGTATTGGTAGTGGCAAGTCTGTACTTGCTCTGAAGCAGCAGCAATAAAAGCAGCAGCAGTGTAGCAGATCTATTTCGCCAAGACCAAACATATCATCGTTGTCATATCCATAACAAAGCCAAACACTCTGAGAGTTGTCATGACAGAAATAATGTATAAGTAGTCATACAGGTTGCAGGATGATCTAAAAAATATTAAAATTAATTATATTAAAAAATATTAAATTCTTGGAAGTTTGCTGAGGCCCCTGGTTGAGAACTATTTCTCTAATACAGTTGTGTTTACTCAGGTATGGCAGATCCCTGACCACACTCCCTCTCGCCCCATCAGTGAGCCGATTGTGGTGCTGGAGGGTCACTCTAAACGTGTGGGCATCATCAAATGGCACCCCACTGCCCGCAACGTACTCCTCACTGCAGGTAAAGATCAGTCTGCATTACTGCCTTTTAATAGACACTAGCATCTTACTTTTAGCAGATAGATACATGTATAAAAATAAGGTTGTTTTATTGTAAATAAATTAGAAGTAGTTTTCCCGCCATGCAAAGATGGCTTCAATTCAGTGTGCTTGTGTCTCAGGCAGTGATAATCTGATCATCATCTGGAATGTGGGCACTGGAGAACCCTTGATCACAATGGATGACCATCCTGATCTCATCTACAACGTCAGCTGGAACTACAACGGTAGCCTGTTCTGCACCACCTGCAAGGACCGTCGCCTACGAGTGTGCGATCCCCGGAAAGGCGAGGTGGTGGCGGTAAGTATTATGGCATGTTTGTATGTAGGAAAACCACAGACCTGTTGGTACACTTGGACCAGACACATTAAGATGTCATGATTAACAGAGATGTGGTGGTTGAAGTGAACATTTTTTTTTTCCTGTAGGAGAGACTGGCACCACATGAGGGCATCCGGCCAATGAGAGCCATTTTTACCAAAGAGGGCAACATTTTCACCACAGGTTTCACCAGGATGAGCCAGAGGGAGCTTGGCCTGTGGGATCCGGTAATGGAGCAAAATTAAAGGGATAGTTCACTCAAAAATGAAAATACTGTCATCATTTACTCACCTTCATGTCTTTCCATACCCATAAGACCTTTGTTAATCTTGAAAACACAAATTAAGATATTTTTAATGAAAGTCCAGGTAATTAAAACTTAGAAGATCCAAAAAGGTTATAAAGGCATCAAAAAATTAATACATATAAATCGAGCAGTTTAATCCAAGTCTTGTGACTTGATATGATAGATGTATATGATGAACAGATATAAGGCCTTTATTCACATAAATAGGGCTCATCACATACAGTGGGGATATTTGATACACTGCCGATTTTGCAGGTTTTCCTACTTACAAAGCATGTAGAGGTCTGTAATGTTTATCATAGGTACACTTCAACTGTGAGAGACGGAATCTAAAAATCCAGAAAATCACATTGTATGATTTTTAAATAATTAATTTGCATTTTATTGCATGACATAAGTATTTGATCACCTACCAACCAGTAAGAATTCCGGCTCTCACAGACCTGTTAGTTTTTCTTTAAGAAGCCCTCCCGTTCTCCACTCATTACCTGTATTAACTTCACCTGTTTGAACTCGTTACCTGTATAAAAGACACCTGTCCACACACTCAATCAAACAGACTCCAACCTCTCCACAATGGCCAAGACCAGAGAGCTGTGTAAGGACATCAGGGATAAAATTGTAGACCTGCACAAGGCTGGGATGGGCTACAGGACAATAGGCAAGCAGCTTGGTGAGAAGGCAACAACTGTTGACGCAATGATTAGAAAATGGAAGAAGTTCAAGATGACAGTCAATCTCCCTCGGTCTGGGGCACCATACAAGATCTCACCTCGTGGGGCATCAATGATCATGAGGAAGGTGAGGGATCAGCCCAGAACTACACGGCAGGACCTGGTCAATGACCTGAAGAGAGCTGGGACCACAGTCTCAAAGAAAACCATTAGTAACATACTACGCCGTCATGGATTAAAATACTGCAGCGCACGCAAGGTCCCCCTGCTCAAGCCAGCGCATGTCCAGGCCCGTCTGAAGTTTGCCAATGACCATCTGGATGATCCAGAGGAGGAATGAGAGAAGGTCATGTGGTCTGATGAGACAAAAATAGAGCTTTTTGGTCTAAACTCCACTCGCCGTGTTTGGAGGAAGAAGAAGGATGAGTACAACCCCAAGAACACCATCCCAACCGTGAAGCATGGAGGTGGAAACATCATTCTTTGGGGATGCTTTTCTGCAAAGGGGACAGGACGACTGCACCGTATTGAGGGGAGGATGGATGGGGCCATGTATCGCGAGATCTTGGCCAACAACCTCCTTCCCTCATTAAGAGCATTGAAGATGGGTCTTGGCTGGGTCTTCCAGCATGACAACGACCCGAAACACACAGCCAGGGCAACTAAGGAGTGGCTCCGTAAGAAGCATCTCAAGGTCCTGGAGTGGCCTAGCCAGTCTCCAGACCTGAACCCAATAGAAAATCTTTGGAGGGAGCTGAAAGTCCGTATTGTCCAGCGACAGCCCCGAAACCTGAAGGATCTGGAGAAGGTCTGTATGAAGGAGTGGGCCAAAATCCCTGCTGCAGTGTGTGCAAACCTGGTCAAGAACTACAGGAAACGTATGATCTCTGTAATTGCAAACAAAGTTTTCTGTACCAAATATTAAGTTCTGCTTTTCTGATGTATCAAATACTTATGTCATGCAACAAAATGCAAATTAATAATTTAAAAATCATACAATGTGATTTTCTGGATTTTTGTTTTAGATTCCGTCTCTCACAGTTGAAGTGTACCTATGATAAAAATTACAGATTTCTACATGCTTTGTAAGTGGGCAAACCTGCAAAATCGGCAGTGTACCAAATACTTGTTCTCCCCACTGTATGGTAAACATGGAAGCTTGTGCATGTCACGCCCTAGAACAAATCTGATTGGTTCTTGTGCATCACACGCTCATGTTTTGAGCTTCTGTTTACCATATGTATATGTGTTGATCATTTTTAAAGCCTGCATTAAATCTGTTTAACATATGAAGCAAGTGTATTTCTTCACAAAACTTGGATTAAACCGCTCAATTCATACGGATTACTTTACGATACCTTTATGACTTTTACGTCGTTTTGGTTACCTAGACTTTCAGTGGAGGGACAGAAACCTCTCAGGTTTCATTAAAAATATCGTAATTTGTGTTTCGAAGATTAAAGGTGCAGTAAGCAATTTCTGAAAAACCCTGTTGAAAGTGGATCGGCCCGAGCACCACAACAAACTTGTAGCCAGTCAGCAGTAGGGGGCGTGTCCACTCATGATGGGGGAGGAGAGAGAGTGAGCAAGAGGGAGATTGAAAGACGGCTGAGAGACATTACAGTAGAGAAAAGGTCAGAGGAATATCACTGGAAAAAGCAGGGTTATGATCAGGCAAGAGCTTTAGGACCCACGTTAATATTAGAAAAGCTTTCCAGCGCTGGAGAGACCTAAGCGGGAAGGCCTGAAAACGGATGCCGAGGTTACGTTGTTTCTGGTTTTGAGTGTGTGCTGCTGGCGACTAACAAACTCTTGCTTGTATATACTTGTGTACTGTTTGTTCATTTTTTGTTCTTCCATGTCGTTTGTTCGTAATCTTCGCTTTATTTTTTGCAAAGCTTTATTTTGCTTCGCTTCTGCTATGATAAAGAGACATTGACTCTTGCATTGCGTGTTCATGCATTTTGGGGGTGGAGCAATGAAGGGAGGAGTGTGTTCGTTTGGGATGATTTCAACAGTGTTCAACAATGATTCTCAGAAATCACTTACTGCACCTTTAACAAACTCTTGTGAGTTTGGAATGACTTGAGATTGAGTAAATGATGACAGAATTTTCGTTTTTTGGGTGAACTATCCCTTTAAGGCTCATTGATAATTCATTATCATTCAGTTTACCTCTATATGTGATTATCAGTTTGATTTCACCAGCCTGGTTTTCTTTCAAATAACTGATGGTGTTCATTTCTGTCATTTTAGACTAATTTTGAAGAGCCCATAGCATTACTGGAGTTGGACACAAGTAATGGAGTTTTATTGCCTTTTTACGATCCAGACACTAACATTGTGTATCTCAGTGGCAAGGTATGACTCCATGTTTCAACTTCATTTGTTATCGTACTCAAGCTGGCACCGTAACATTGTCTCTGTGTCTCCACAGGGTGACAGCAGTATTCGGTATTTTGAGATCACAGAGGAGCCTCCCTATGTTCATTACATCAGCACATTCAGTAGCAAGGAGCCACAGAGAGGAATGGGCTTCATGCCCAAGAGAGGAGTGGATGTCAGCAAGTGTGAGATCGCCAGGTCAGTTATACTTGTTGATTTGGAATATTGATCCATTGATATGTGTTAGTTGAGTTAATATATGATGTACTCAAATGCCTTATGCTTACACTATCATTGAAAATTTTGGGGTCAGATTTTTTTTTAAATTAAAATTATTAAAATAAAATAGAAAAATAATAGACAGCTGGTGAAAACATTAAAAATTGACCCCAAATTTTTTAAACGGTAGTGTACTTGTGTACATGTGTTTTTGATGTAAGGTTTATGTCAAAGTAATTTGTTTTTAAAGTACTACTAGTCTTTACAACATATTGAAAGTATTGAAAGGATTTTGCTCAATATAAAACTAAAATGGACTAAAATACTCATTTTGTGTCTTCTTATGCACAATTCATCAATGTATTACGTTCAAAAACGTTCACATTGAGCATTCCTGAAGCTTTTCTTTTTCATCATCTAGATTATATAAACTCCATGAGAGAAAGTGTGAGCCTATCATGATGACAGTACCCAGAAAGGTAAGCACTTGCTCATTGTTGAGGGTCATTTTAATTCTGAATGACTAGAACAGAAGTATTGGAAACAAAAGAAGGTTATTGATGATGAAGAAGTCAACTCTTTCTGTTTTTATGATTCCAGTCAGACCTGTTCCAGGATGATCTGTACCCAGACACAGCAGGCCCAGATCCGGCTCTGGAACCTGAAGAATGGATGCATGGACAAGACGCAGACCCCATACTAGTGTCCATGAGGGATGGCTATGTTCCTCCAAAGAGCAGAGAGCTAAAGGTGGCCAAGCAGAACGTTTTAGACACCAGACCTGCAACACGTAGAAGCATGTCTGCTGTAGACGGAAGCAGTTTGCCAGTGAGTAGAATATCTTGCTTATTCTTGGTCTTGAAATGTCTCTTTCATGGCTTTTGTTCCTTCACCACCTGCTTTTATCAGCACTTCTTTAGAAGCAAATAGGGCTGGGAATCTTATTCAGAACCGGGCTTATTTAAAAAAAAATTGGAACATCATACAAGCATACCCTAACAGTGTTTTCTGTGGTTTTGAATCTATAGTGCTAAGGCAGATGAATTTTTTCGCTGTTGCTTGATGTCTGATATGATATCATTAGGACTAAATTATATAATTAAAAAAATGGACAGTTCTTTTGTATTACATTGTCCATGCAACAAAAAAACATAAAATTTATCAGTTTATGAGTACGTTTACATGACATTGTTTTGATCGTTTTGATAACGTTGTCGCCTGTACGCAAAAAACGCAAAGGAAAAACTTTAGTAACTTTAGTACATTAAAAATGAAAAAGTTTTTCCTTCGCGTTTTTCGCGTACAGGCGACAACGTTATCAAAATGTCACTTTGTAAAGAAACACTACGCGCCTATAGACTGAACACGTAATACGCATGCACGTCACCGTTTTTACAGATTCGCAAAATCTATCTATCTATCTATCAATCATCTATATCTAACATATAATAAATAATATAATATTGTTTGGATCAGTTTTTTAAAAATCAGATTCGGTACTTATTTGATTTCTAAGAATCGTAAAAGAATCATTGAAGTGTAATCTGAATCAGAATCATTCAAATCCTTTCGATTCCCATCCCTAGAAGCTAAGCATGTCTTTCCATTTCCTGATTCATTTTTGTCCTTGACTTCCTCTTTTGCTTTTTTTCCTCTCTTTTTTGATCTTATTCATCCTCCTTCCACTACTCTTCTGTTCTATTTTCTCTTTCCATCTGCCATCCTTTCTTTCTCCGCTTTCTCTTCATATCTTTCAAACTCTAGCCACAGTTGTTGGAGAAGCTTGTTGAGGAGATCCAAAATCTGAAGGCCACAGTTCTCTCTCAGGAGAAGCGAATCTGTGACTTGGAGAATAAGCTCTCTAAGTACACTAATGGCACAGTCTGAATAAAACGAACTCGTCCTGTGCACACTGCCCAATTCACTGCTAACTCTCACAACTAAAGAGCACAGATAGGCCAAGCCACCTCAACTCACCCCAGCTATGATTTAGTTTTATCAACACTGTAACTTCAGTTCAAGTGGCTGTACTGCCACTTGACTTCACAGGCTCTTTCTAAATGTGAATGAATCACTGATAGTTACATTTTGGAGAATTAGGAGATTTAATTTTGCAAAGGCACTTATAATGCTTTCCTGATGCTTTGTGGTAACGTTAATATTGTGTAGTAGTACGCAATATTAGCTATATTCCTTAAATGCTTAAAGAATTATATCAGGAAGCGTTTATGTCAGCTATGTAAAAGGGTAGGCAAGACCACCTTCATTTTAGGACTTACAAAAATCCTTACCGCTTTTTAACCTTGAAATGCTGACAAAGAATGACGTCCTGTAGTGGTTAACAGTCACAGTGTCTTTGGTAGTCTCTGTGTGAACATACCTCATTGTAAAGACCAGGACTTGGGATCAGATGGTAGCATATGTAGCTCTTATTTAGTCAGCTGCTCTGGCCAAACAACATCTATGGCATGACTAGAATATGTCAGGACAGTAATGAGCTCAGTAAGAGTTCTGCACATCCCTTCCTGCCACTTCATCGGAAAGGAACAGTGCACCCAAAAATCAAAATTCTGTCAGGATTTACTCACCCTCATGTTGTTCCAAACTATGATGTTTACTTTTGAGTAAAATATAAAAGAAGTTTTTCAGAATGTCCAAGCTGCTCTTCTCTGTTAGTCCCCCTGTAGTCAATAATTTTATCCCTTAAAACTCATCGTTGACCACCAAAATTACATATTTCAACGTTTTTTTTTTCTGTGAAAAATGCCTTAAAATGGCTTGAATGTAACTCTACACCCTTGCTTCATTTAGTATACGCGGAGCCATGAATATGCAAATTTGCCACTCCACTCACTCCACTTAACTTTTACTCAAGTTACTGTAGTAAACGCTGCACAATGGTATCGCTCTTTACGACGTCGGACACAACGGTAATTAATATGATTAGCCTTTTGCTTGACTATGTTATCAAACAGCTAATAATGTGTTGCTAATGTTACACAAACCATGCTCCCGTTCGCCATCTCAGTCTGCCTTCTAAAAATCAGCATCCTTTGAAATGCTTTGAACATCATAGAACGTCAGTGGAGGAAGGCATATAGCTCATCATAACATCGTAATGTACATCATATACATAATTCACCCACTGTATTGCTAAATGTACACGATTTTTCATATCAACAGAAAAATATACCGGGATAACCTGGCTTCTCTCTCCTGCTTCAGAGCGGTTTTAGTTAATGATAATGCTAAAGCCCGCCCACACATTGACGTGATTGGTTACGAGGTAGTTTGTGACGTCAGAAACACCAGCGATTTCAAACCGCATTTTTGAGACTGTAGTTTTAAGGAGAAAATACTCAGCGATGGTGTTGACTTATGAATTTGCACATGGATTGTCTGAAAGCATATTAAAAACACCACATAGACATATAAACAACATTAAAAACTTGATTTTCACCACAGGGGGTCTTTAAGCCAAAAAAAAAGCACAATAAAGTACCATAAAAGTGGTCCATATGACTCATGCACTATATATTCCAAGTGTTCTGAATCTTACGATTGCTTTGTGTGAGGAACAAACATGGCACTACAAGATGCATCATGCCAAGTCTAAAGTCAGCGACCGGGAAGATTATTGGTTCTTGCACAAATTATTGTGATTTTCATATTTGAACAAATCATAGTCGAGATCAGCAACAGATTTTGGCCTGGTCCTCATTCAAAACTACAGTATATATAGACCATAACTTCAGAAGAATTGGAATGTAGTGCATGAGTGTTTGTATTAGTTCCTTGTGAAGCTTGACAGCATCAAGACACATTAACTTATTTTATTGAAAAACACAGACTGAACATTATGCTAAACATCTCTTCTAAATTCAGATGGGATTTAAATGACATGAAGGCAAGTAAATGAGAACAGAATCTTTATTTTTTTGTTGAACTATTCCTTAAGGCAGATGCAGGTGGCTCCTGGGCAAATCTTTATTCACAGATATCAAATCTTATTAATCTAAGTATAATGATTTGACAGAAAGAAAAAATGATGTTAGCATAGACAGCATGTCTCCATTTGTCCATCTTCTGTAAGGAGTGCTTGCATTATTGACTCTTAAATTGCTACTAACCTCTCACTTTACACGCCTCTGCCTTTCCTTCTTTGACCAACAGAATTAAAACTCATGTGGCTTGTTTCAAAATGTAAATATTATTCTAGAAAAAAAAAATCAAAATATCAAAACCAAAGACATTGTTTTGTGTTTTATGTAGAGGATAATTTGTGAGTATTATGGTTTGAATAAAACCCTTTTTGTACAAAATGTTGTATGCATTGTCACGTGCTCATAAAAATGGAAAGACACACTACACATTCACCAAGGGTAATTACTCTAGAAATAAATTAAATAGTTATTGGAAATCACATAGCAGTTAAAGGACCATACAGCTAGCTCATTTATATTATACAAACAACCCAGGAGCAAAGGGTACTGGTTTGAGTGCAATATCCTCAAGGTCTCCACAGCACTTGAAGTGGGTTCTGATGGCAGTAAAGGAAAGAATGGCTTGTATCTCAGGCATTCAAGTAGCAAAACCTCCATTAGTTCCATTAGATTGCTATTGGATTGCTTCCTATAGCTAAAATCAGTCTGCGGATCAAAGTATTGTTAATGATTTCTGAAGAAGGGGGGAGTAGAGATGTTTGCTATGGGTTGGGGAGGAGGTGGAAGTCCATTTAGGCTGACGCACTAGTGAGAGTAGGACAGAACATTTAAAGCTTTTACACTTGCTCACTTGAGGAAACCATTGCCCACTCAGTGCTAAAGTATGTTCATTGTGCCATTGGATAGGCCTACAGGTTACAAACTTCGGAGCAATCTCAGCAATGTGGGAATTTTTTCTCTGCCTCCTACCTTCTCTAATACTGATCCTGGTAATGATTTTGCTTCGATGGAACTGGATCCGCCATCTTGCAGATAGTACTGTTCAGCAGTTGGGTCGCTGTATGTGGATTATGACCTGTAGAGTCCTGAAACTGCCACATTTTCCAGGATCCGAATCCATAGGAGAATGCCAGGCAGAGGTCAGACTGATCTGTAAACCCACTGCGCTTGCCAGCCACCTGAAGAAACACTGCTATGCTTTGGCACAACCTCCATTGGCAAGATGGCCTCAGGCTGACCCTCATCTTCAGATAATCACCAATCTCATGTGGCCCACAAAGGAGAGCGCTGAACTCCAAGGAGGAGTCCGCTTTAAAAGGGATAACCTTCTCTTAGAGGATGGGGGTATTGTGGCCTTGGACTGGGCTGTGAGTCTGATGGACCAACAATTTCAGGTCAAAAGGGATCATCATCCTGGAGGAAGAGTTCTGGGCCTTCACTCTAGCAATCCGGCTATTGTTATTATAATTCCCAACGCACTGGGCAGAGTGACGCCACACTTGATCAAATTGTGCCACCAGGCTTTGCAACAGGGTTTCTATCCAGTGGTGTTCCATCGACGTGGTCAGGGTGGTTGCCCGCTGACCACTCCACACTACCAGGAGTTCGGAAATCCCTCTGACCTTGTGCAAGCTGTAGCATACTTGCGGAGTCATCATCCATCCTCAACTTTGCTTGCAGTAAGTGAGGGCTCGGGATCAGGGTTGCTGCTGTCATATCTGGGGGAGTGTGGCTCTTCATCATACCTGACGGCCGCTGCTTGCATCTCTCCTGTGTTTCATGGACAACTGTGGTTTGAGTATGAGCTTCCTTGGCTCTATCATTGGATAACCCTCATCTATCGTAAGCTTCAAATAAACAGGTAGCAAATTACACACAAATGTAGACCATTGATCTTTAATGAAGGTGTAATCTTGCATGTACAGTTGTGCTCAAGTTTACATACCCCTTGCAAAATCTGTGAAAATGTGGATCATTTTTTACAAAATAAGAGGGATCATATACAAAATGCATGTTATTTTTAGTACTGTCCTGAATAAGATATTTTAAATAAAAGAGGTTTACTTATTACAAGAGAAAAAAATAGCTGAATTTATAAAAATGACCCCGTTCAAAAGTTTACATACCCTTGATTCTTAATACTGTGTGCCGTTACCTGGATGATCCACGAATGTTTTTGTTTTGTTTTGTGATGGTTTTTCTTGAGTCCCTTGTTTGTCCTGAGCAGTTAAACTGCCCAATGTTCTTCAGAAAAATCCTTCAGGTCCCAAAAATTATTCAGTTTTCCAGCATCTTTTGCATATTTGAACCCTTTCCAGCAGTGACTGTATGATTTTGAGATCCATCTTTTCACACTGAGGACAACTGAGGAACTCAAACACAACTATTAAAAAAAAGTTCAAACATTCACTGATGCTCCAGTAGGGGAAACAATGGATTAAGAGCTGGGGGTGAAAACTTTTTGAATTTGAAGATCAACGTAATTTGTACTTATTTGTGTCTTCTGGGAAATATGTAAGGATCTTCTGTAGCTTCTGAAGGACAGTACTAAATGAAACAAGTTGATATTTAAACAAAAGAAAAATTAGGACATTTTCATCCTGTTCAAAAGTTTTCAAAACTGAATCTTGTGAATGGAAAAGTACAAAACCTGTTAGCCAAGTTAAGGCATTGTAAGATGTCAGTGCAAAACTACCATATGAAAAGACAACTAGGATTACAAACTCTTTGAATTTAAACATTTGACCCCTTCCACAGGTACGCCACTGCTTTGAGCTCTGTGATGGATGTAGCAAAAATTCTACGCTGCAGCTCTTTGCGAGATATGGAAGAGCTCATGTTCTGTGCTACTAAGCAGTCGGATCACAGAAGGTCTGACTCAGTGGATCATGTTGGAAAAGACAGCTCAAGATTATCGACAAAGCCTGACTGGGTAAGTTACTGGGAGAGGAATGAACCTTTGCGAGACGCAGACGAAGTGGCAGTGCCAGTGCTCTGTTTGTGTAGCCGAGATGATCCTCTACTTCCACCTCTATCCACTGTACCCGAGGCACTTTTTCATAACAGCCCTTACTTTCTGCTGGCCATGACAGAACAGGGAGGCCACTGCGGCTTTATTCGTGAGGATGGACATGGAGGTACTACTTCCTGGAGTCATTTTGTGGCGTTGGAATACTTTAGGGTAGTTGCCGATTTTTTCGGGGTAGAAGAGACGAAAGGGCTCAAGGATGATTTTGCACACCGTGGAAGCCAGGGCCTGAGGCATCGCGCCAGCGCTGTGCTGTCCAGAAGGAGGAGGTCAACCTTGCTCCGGAAGGAAAGGCCCATGTTAGGTTCAAGAAGACGGCAGATCTCAACTCCCTCCAACATGTTCACATTTGAAGAAGAGCAGGTGGATTTTACTTGGAATAGATCCTACACTCGCTGAGTGAGAGAAGCAGGTGGTATCATAAGATCATAGTAGATTGGCAGTGCTAAACTTAATACCAAGAGGCACAGAACATGTTTAAAAATGTTAGAGTTGTGTGGAAATGAGCAAGGAGGAGAATACAATAGATAAAGATTTACAGAAAGGGAACAAAATGGAGATCAAGAACATGTTGATGAATGAAAAGGACATGTACTGACTGGCATTGGGCTTAATTGTGTTGACAGCTTGGCCTATACCATTAGATGCTATATTTAGCTATCCCATTCTCTTTGTACAAACTAGGAGAAAGCTGGGCAATTCTCTGTGCGCAAGACAATTTCTCCTCAATAGATATCCTCCTGAGATCCAGAATTTTTTTTTTGTTGTGAATTTAGTATTTTTCATGTCATTACATTGTTTAGAGCATAAGGAAAAAAATGGAAAAATAGCATTTTTGAAAAATTATATTTCATTCATATGCAGTGTTGGGTGTAACTAGTTACTAAGTAATTAGTTACTGTAATTTAATTCTCCCTTGAAAATGTTAAGTAAGGGATTACTCTTATTTTTTCTGTGATTTAATTAGTTATTTCTGATGTAATTTAACTAAATACTGTGTATAGACCATAGAACAATTATATATAATACAATAGTGGAATTAACATCAAAATTTAAATTAACATTAAAATTGATAATACTTTGGTTAGTTAATAAGAATAATTTATGTAGTTTTATATTATTTATTTGAATGAATTAAAAGAGCTGTTAATCACTTAACTTGTCGAGGTTGATATAGGATTTAGAAAGTAATTAGTAATAAGTAATTAAATACTTTTTGGAGAGAGTAATTTGTATAGTAACCTAATTACATTATTGAATATGTAATTAGTAACTAGTAATTAATTACTTATTTAGAGTAACTTACCCAACACTGCTCATATGTTATGCTCTGTCCTCTGTAGTGGACACCAGGACTCAATTTTTAGGTTTCAGGATTTTTTTTATACCAAATTTTGTATAAAGATGATTCTATGTCATGTCAACTATGTTATGAAAGATATAACAATGATTTGATATACCATTTTGCTTTATGCAATATGTGTGTGTAAAACGGCCATAAGCAGGTTTTCCCATTATATACAAATGTATCTATACATTGTATCTAATTTGCATATTAATGTGTTCATGGGGCAACATGTAATGAAAAAAGAAGTGTAATAATGGTAGTAGTAATTGGCAAGATTTTGATAATATCATATAATATTTCATAGGAATATTGATATGTAATTTCACTAAATTAATGTCAGTCATTTTTAAAGACCGAGGAGAGGCAGTTGTCATTGAGAAACTTCCAAACATCCCTTAAAACAGTGACATGCTGTCATGCTGTCAGAGAAATTCACGAAAATGTAAAGTCCAGAGGACAAACATCTATTCCTGGGACCCAGGAGGATATGGTACAACCAATTTTTTGGACTCCTTATCTGAATTCACAGTGTTCAAAGGAATCAATATTGGTAATAAACTTGAACATTGATCATGAAAAGGATGTACAGGAAAGACTACACTTTTTAGTACACTTAGGGCCAGATTTACTAAACGGCAAATTAGCATGAGAGCGCAATTCCATAAAAGCGCTGATGGGAGTGGACAGTTCTGCGCATGATTTACTGACCACACGCAAATTAAACACAGACGCAGCCGGATCATTTCCATAATGACCAACGCATCTACCAGTTAGCGTCTGGTTTAAGACGTGCTTTTTTGGGCGGTAAATAATGGCGCAAACACCAGTAAACTGACGAGCGCAAACCTTAGTAAATCACCTTGCATGATCCATTTAAATACTCTTCTCCCATAAATTTTGCGCCTGAAAGGAAAACTACAAATGCATATGCAATAAAGTCCCCCCAAAAAATGCAAAAAAATAACCGTCCACGCCTTTTCAGCGCTAATTTATCACTACGCGTCTTTAGTAAATCCTGATAGTAGTTTAACGCCAAAAGAGGGTTTGCACTGGCGCAAGCTGTTAGTAAATCTGGCCCCAAGATTTGAAATGTACACAAATGTATTAAAAGATACAAATGACAAAACCAATATATACTAAAATTACTTTATTACAGTTGATTTATTTGTCCAGTAGCCCCCTGCCAACAAAAGGAGTAATTACAAACAAAACATTACATTTGTCCCCTTAAGTTTTCATAATTTTTGTATATTTTACTTGTAAGTGTTCTTGTTATGAATAGCCATAACAACTTTTGTAATCTCTCCAACATTCAGTTTTTCACAATCTATACATTTTAATACAGGTTATATGTGGATTGCTATGGTAATGTTGAAGCAGGAAAAAAATGAGACAATGACCATCAAAAGAAAATGGTTGAAATACTGGTAAACACACTGTACAGAGATGTACCACCTTTCCATGATTATTATTTATCCTGTTGTTTTCACACTTATTCAAAGGCTCATTAAAACAAGGATGCTAAGAGCTTTCCAAAGAAATCTCCTCTCATATTAACAGGGCACACCGCTCTCCTTCGGAAAATACTGCGTGACCCTGTTTTCAAGAGTAAACTCAGTGTCAAAAAGATCAAAAGTCTATGGCTGTTCCTCAGGTCCAGTGATTCCATTAGAGTACTGAATGTGATTAGATGATTGGCATGTTAATTTGTTACATTTGGCCCAAATCTTTAGGATTGGCTATGCATTGGCTCAGTTGGTTTAGTTAGTCAGACTGAGATAGGCAACTTCATGAAACCTGCAATCCCATGCATATAGCAGAAGTGTGCCGAAATAGTGTTCAGAATTGATAGATATTGTAGACAGCACTTTTCCTGGAACAAAAGTTTTTGAAACTTTTCTGTAATAGGCATGAGGGCAGTTGTTTTTAACCGAAACAAAAGAAAACCCATGGCATTTATGTTTCAGAAGATGAAAGTTCACTGCTGGTTCACAGATAACAGAACATGAGTACTGGCACGAGTGAATACGGTAATTCATACCTTTGAAAGCAAGGAGAGCAAGAAGCAAAGAGAGGACGATGGAAAAATCCATATAAAGGTGATATCCTCTGTGTGAATCTAATTGCAGGGGAAATAAAATCTTTTTTTGGCTTCGCTTGACACCTCTGAGAATATGTTGTATATAATTTTTTCTCTTTTTAAATAATCAATATTAGAAACCAAGTTATTTTTTAATTTCACATTCAAGCAATTTTAGTCTAGTTTTAACTTGGGTCTTGATTTCCATTTATTTAAATTTCTAAATATACAATATACACAAATGTTTTCCTATACATCTCACTTAAAGCTGTCTTCTGGCTGTATACCCTTCCACCATAATGTTTTATATGATATCTAACTTTGCATTTTTAATCACTTTTTTTTTTTCTACATGCTGTGATAAGTGTTCGGTTGGAGGGTGGGCAGCAGTCACTGGAGCTCTGGGGTGGGCGTGGAAGAAACCAAGGCATTGCAGGGACGACAGCAGCGGCACCCACCCACCCGCCCAGCAAAAACATTCAGCGGTCTCAAGCCTACCCAACCTAGACCTCCCCACCCTTAAAATCCACACAACACGCTCTTGTTAAACCCAGCCTGAGAAAGGGGAGGAGGGGGCACCCGAGGTCCAGCAGATCTGCTCGTATATGATTGTAGTGGAAACGGATGGTAAAGTGCTTTTCTGTGATGTTGAGCTCAGTGAAAGACGACGTGAATGTGACAGGCTATTCTCCTTTTGCATAGTTGTGATTGTTACCTTTGGCATCACTAAATCAAAAGACTAAAACGAACATTAATATACATCGATAGCTTTTTGCCAACATGCTTTGACGCGTATGTACATTCACATAGCAAAACCTGTTTTAAGGTGTCGTTCTATATATTCAGTCCAAGACACCCCCACTTTTCAAGTACCTTCACATTAATATAGTCTACCTTATAACCACCTATGTCCTTTTGGCATATAGAAATGGAACAAATCTTTTGATACACTTACTATCTTTTAGAGTTTTAAGCTTTTTTCCCCTGGTCTCCACTGTTTTTAGTGGAGGGATTGCGATGCATGGCAAAATTGTGATGGCAAATAAAAATAAAAAAATCCAATAAATCAAAATAATACTCCTAGCAGAAACCTTGGAATTTCACAGTATCTTTTCATAGTTAAAATTTGTTCTGGCACAAAAAGAGCATACTGTTTATTAACACATTAAAACATTAGTGCTTTATAAAAGAATACGCTAGACAAAATCAAGTGCACTGTAAAGCTTGATTCTTTCACATTCTGCTAGCCAACCTATTCCTATCATTTCCTTAGAAACATGGATTCATACGAAGCCAGCCCAAACAACCTGCTAATAAGACCATGATAAAAACCCACTGCATAAAGGCTTGCATACAATACACAGCATTCATTTATTCATTCTTACCATCACTAACATTCTCATATCAAATCGAACACACTCTAAAATGCACATCGCATCACTGCAAAAATGACTCTGTCATTCTGGATTCTAGCTGAAGTTTGATAAAACTGGCCAGAATATTTAAGTGCGCTTTCTGGCTGACATTCTCGAACTGGAACTACAGTGAATGCATTTTGTGCTTGCCATGTGTATAAAATATGTATTTCGAGCACTAGAAATAAAGGAATGGGTGTTTAAAAAAAAAAAAGAAAAAGGAAAAAAGACCATGGTGCCCCTTTATCCCTTTCCCTATGGCATTTTGGGACAAGACGGGTGTTGTGGGAAAGCAGCGGGGGATCTTACGTGTAGGACAGGTGCGAGCCATTGGAAATCTGAGAGGCGATGCTGGCACTCCTGCTCATCCCCTGCTCATTGCGGCCCCCTGAGTTGGCCCGCCGTACCGCCTGGGGACTGTTCCGTAGCCCACTGCTTCCCCCACTCGAGCGCTGACTGCCTCCCGACCCGTGGTGCCCCCAGGGAGGCGGTCCCCCTGAAGGCAGGCCGTGACCCCAGGGCTGCTGGATAGAGCCACTGTGGCTTGGGTGGTGGTGGTGGTGGTGGTGGTGGCCGTGCTGGCTGCCACTATGTGGCGCTCCCCAGTGTGACCCCTGAGAGCCTGCCCCGTGCTGGGAGCCCCAGCTACTCTGGGCCCCCGGAAAGCTGTGGCTGTGGCCATCGGACGAAGCCAGGCTGGAGAGCACCATGTTGCTGAAGCCCAGACGCATGCTTTCAGAGTCAAACGCCTCGATCTCCCGGGCCTGCTTCTCTAACAGACTGCGGATTCGTTCTGATCGCTCATTCTGCAGGGCAACCATCTCCTCTTCAATCTGACCAAAACAAAAACAGAATCGGGTAACACTTCAATAATGACATGAAATTTTTCCAGCTGCTACAGAGATACTTAAAGGGTTAGTTGACCCAAAAAAGAAAAATTCTGTCATTAATTACTCACCTTCATTTCATTCCAAACCCGTAAGACCTTCGTTCATCTTCGGAACACAAATTAAGATATTTTCGATAAAATCTGAGAGCTCTCTGACCCCTCAATAGACGGCAATGTAATCACCACTTTCAAGGTCCAGAAAGATAGTAAAGACATCATTAAAATAGTCCATGTGACTACAGTGGTTCAACCTTAATGTTATGACGCGACGAGGATAGTTTTTGTGCATAAAAACAAACAAAAAGAACGACTTTATTCAATTTCTTCTAGCTTGTGTCAGACTCTTACGCTGTTGACGTAGTGTAAACAGTGCAGCGCTTCCAGAACGCCGGAACGCTGTTCACGTGAGCACCACGACGCATGCGCACGAGTCATTCTGCCGTAGAACTAGGAAGCGCTGCGCTGTTTACACTGCATCAACAGCGTTAGAGTCTGACAGACTAGAAGAAATTGTTGAATAAAGTCGTTATTTTTTTGTTTGTTTTTGCGCACAAAAAGTGTTCTCATCGCTTCATAAAATTAAGGTTGAACCACTGGAGTCACATGGATGATTTTAACAATGTCTTTACTATCTTTCTGGACCTTGAAAGTGTTAATTACATTGCCGTCTATAGAGGGGTCAGAAAGCTCTCGGATTTCATCAAAAAGTATATCCTAATTTGTGTTCCGAAGATGAACGAAGGTCTTACGGGTTTGGAACGACATGAGGGTGAGTAAATAATGACAGAATTTTCATTTTTAGGTGAATTAACCCTTTAAAGCTGGAATACACCACACATCGATTTTTGCCCTGATTTGCAGTCTGGAGTGTGCTGAAAGCCAGAACTGATCTGCAGATTTCTGGCAGTCAGAGTTGAGAGATTGCACAGAAAACTGGGTATTGTATGATGGGCACAGACTTAGAGCTTTAGACTATGATTCCATCCAGTCGGAGGACATGATATTTTGAGCCAATTTTAGAGCATATCGTTTTTATTTGTCATGCATCTCCAAACAACACGCATTGGTTCTCTGTGAATTTGTTGTGGTTGGAACGACTTGAAAGTAAGTCTGTTAATGTGTGATCCCCAGTCGGCAAGTGTATGATGCCTAGTGTTCAGATTTTAAAAGTTATGTAGTGTATTTCTGCCTTTATTCAAAATACTGTGTCAATTGTTGACCCTCAATGTCATTCTAAACCTGCAGGTAGAAATTTTTGAGGTATCTATAATTTTTTTTTTAAATATTGTGTTCAGATTCAAACTGGTGGAGAGGTGACAGAGTGATGAAGCCAGTCAGTATATGGGGATGATTACGAGGCCATGATGGACAGAGGCCATACTAGGTTAACATACCTTCTGTTCAAGAAGAGCCCTCCTCAGCGAAACCCTCTGCTCCAGCTCTTTCCTCTCACGATCGTGCTGTGAGTCCGTCTGCATTTTGATCTTGCTCTGATAGGCATTTAGCAACTCCAGCTCCTGCTGGAGCTGCATCTTTAGCACCTGACATTCAGCCTCCTGTGCCTCGTCCAATCGCAGCTGAGTAGTAAGATGTGAGGTGGAGTTACATTTAGAATCAGTGTGTAAAAGACAAGAGATGCCACATTATCCATTTTTAAATTAGGATAACTTATTTTTTCCTCCTGCATTACATAGGCCCACAAGAAAATGCTGTGGAGTAATTGTGTCCGTAGAACTTTGTGATTGGTTCAAATTCTTTGACGGCTTTACAGGAAGCTATACACATAACATGGCAGGACTCACAGCTTGTGTGGAGAGCATGTCATTGATGGAATGGTCATACTGCTCAGCAAGGATGGCTAATTTCCGTGTCTGCTCCTCCTTCAGCCTCTTCAGCACAGCCTTGTGGTCAGACTTGGGCGTTGTTTCCAGGAGGTGGTTGCGCAGGGCCTTATACTGCCGTGTCTGGATCTTACACGTGTCCTGAAACTGCTTCTTGATCTGCAGCTCCTTAGACTGATACAGATCAAAGAGGAGGAAAGGCTTACTTGTACCACAAGACTAGTATGCACCAAAAAAAAACAGGCATTGACAAAACAGGAAACACACCTTAAGGCTCTTGGGCTGCTGCCGGACCTCCATGACATGTTTGCGGCGCAGCTCTCGCTCTCTGCGTTTGTTGTACTCTAGCTGGTTGGTGAGCTCAGTCTGATGCTGCAAGCGGATCAGCTCCGTACGCATCTTCTGGATGGTGCCCAGCTGCCTCACCTCCAGTTCCTGCATGGACTCATGTTGGCGGAGCAGCATGGCGTGTTCCAGATCTTTCTGCGTCTGACGCTTGTTAAGCTCCTGGATCAAGAAAACCTCTGTCATTATATTTATTTTCTTTGGAAATAAAAACATAGGACATAAAATGGCTTTTTTTAATCCAATTAATCAAAGACATAATGGATAGATTAGTCAAAATAGTAATTGGACAGTTTAGGACAGTTATGTCATGAGGAAAAGCAACGTTACCTCCCGCACGAGGTCTTGCTCTACATTGTGTTTTGCAATGAGGATTCTGCGTTTAAAGCGTCGACATTCTAGCTCCAGGTATTGGCGCTGTCGGCGGAGCAGGTTGGCTTCCTCCTCTGCCTGGTAGTGCTGAAAGTTCTCCTTCTGCTTCGACAGCCACTCCTGCTTCTCCTTCTTAGGGGTGGACTGGTTCTCATTTAGCTCCTAAAGAGTGTGGGAAACATCAGTAACACTTTATTTTACAGTGTCCTTGTTAAATATGTTACATGTTTCCTTAGTAATAACAGTAAATTATGCATAATTACATGAAACTAACCCTCAACCAAACCTAATTCTACCCTAACCCTATAGTAAGTACATGTTGTTAATCAATATTAATCAGTACTTAAATATATAATTACACTGTAACAATGACACCTTAAAAAAGTATAACCGAAACATCCATGCTAATAATAGCGCACATTTATTTAGGGTAACATTAGTGCGAGCAGACTTGTAAAGTTGCTACTACTTAAATGTTTCAAGTGATAAGCCATATTTGAGGTCGGTGAATAATAGGCGAATGTTTGGATTTCCTGCCGTTAACAATCTATCCGTCACAGCCTGCGTGATTTCGCCACTTCCTGTGGAGTTTTTTTCTGCAACTAACCGACTAATACAATTTTGGTCGACCAAGCCTCTTCTAGTCAACCAATGGCTAGTCGACTATTAGGGGGCAGTCCTAGTAATAACAGTAAATTATGCATAATTACATGAAACTAACCCTCAACCAAACCCTAACCCTACCCTAACTGTATAGTAAGTACATGTTGTTAATCAATATTACTCAGTGCTTAAATATATAATCACACTGTAACAATGACACCTTAAAATAAACTGTAATCGTTATTTTTTTCTAGCTACAGACATTGAATTGTGTTCCTGAGGTAAATTTAACATGTAACATTGCTTACAAGCTGTTTTATTGACATTTTTCCACAAATGAAACTAATTGAGTGATTACATACATGATACATTTCAGTAACTTGTTCTGCTTCTTCAAACATACCTTCTGATGTTCATTCATTCATGTTTATTTTGTGCTGTAAATAGTAAAGTTTCAGTTGTAGCTTATCCACGTTGTGTGCACGAAAAAGGCACTGACAGCCTAAATGCAACATTGGACAAGTACTAATTTAATGTGAATGTTTCAAACAATGATTTTGGCCCTTCAAAAGGGTTTCAGCCAAAAACTAAAATTCATTTTCGGCAGCCGAAATCTCTAATTTTCCGCTGTATTGACCATGCCCACTTCCGGCTTTTTTCACTTTGAAAGATGAAAGATGAAAAATGAAAAACACAATTGGTGGATTCATGGGTGAGCAAAAAGCCATGCTTAAAATTGGCCTATACCTCTTTCAGTTGCTCCTTGCGTAGCTTGTACTCTCGTTTCTGTGACTCCAGGAAGCTACTAAGCTCTTTCTTCTGCTGGGCTTGGATGTGCTGTTGGAATTTCTTCTCATCATTGGCAAATGATTTGGTCTTTAAGACAACATTGATGAAAGAGTAAAGAAATTAAAATTAAATTAATAATACATATAAAAATAGCTTTGTGCACAGAGCCTTTGTCATGATGAAGCAGAAAAGGAACCTCCCCTCGCCACAAAGTAAGCAGCACATCATTCTCTAGAATGTCATTTTATGATGTAACATTAAGTCTTCACTGGAATTGAGGGGCCTCACTTACAGTTAATCAGAAAGGGGTGTCACATACTTTTTGGCCATGTTGTGAAAGAGATTGATACTTGATTAAGTAACTTTAAATGGCATAAGAGGAAGAGGGGAATTCCCAAGCAGTTTTCAAGTGGATTCCACATTACTTTCCGCAACTTTGAGATAGAAGCCACCAAACAAATGATTGCGCTTGGTGCTAGACAGATCATGTGACATGCCTCGTGTGCACTTACATCTTTCTCAATGGCTGCTTGGTTTTTCTTCACAAGTTTCTCTATCTCAGAGGCAAAGCTGTTCCTCTGGGCCTCCAGCTCTTTGTCCAGTCTCAGCCTGTGTTCGTCCATCTCCGCTTTGAGTTTGTTCTCCAGGGCCATAAGGTGCTTCTGGTGCTGCCGTCTCATGCGCTTGTAACCGGACATCTGCTCCCTCAGCTCAGAGTCCTGCTCGTGTTCCTGCATCTGTCGTGTTACCTAAAAGAGCCAAGAGGAGGGACACAAGGAAATGGAGGGTCAGTGAAGAGGAATAAAAATGATCTAGGTTTAAGAAAAATGTAATGAATGTTGAAAATTCAGACTGGGAAATTGAGACTGGGAGTGAACAAATTCTTGTGATGTCATTCATTTCACACTGTGTCTACACTGGAAGCGACCAATGCCACTGTTTATCGATTATAAAATGAGCACTTTTTGACAAGTCTGATGTGGACCCTAGGGTTGTGAAGCATTTCAGTACAGATCCGATTTGATTGGCTCACCAGTGAGGCTGTGCGGATGGTGGCAAAGTGTTCACGGTTGCGATGGTGTTTGCGTTGTGGGGGCTGTGCAGGTGCCGCCTGGGCTTCTGAGGGACGAGGATGCGTTTCAGGATCCTCAGGGTAAACTTCCTCTTCTTCCTGATGGACACAAAAACAGTTCACAGTTACTCAGTATAGGAAGGCCTGAAAGTTTGTGATATTTTAATAAGATGTGTGTGAACGTACAGGCTTCAGGTGTATGACCGAACTGTTAGACATAACAGTGTGGTCTTTCTCCAGATCAATTTCACTCTTGTCATCAGCAGCGTCAGGAAGGCTATTCACTGAGCTGCTCTGAGAGCTCGCACTGATCGACATGCTGGGAATGGACTGATTACTGCCCACACTGCTCACTGTGCCCGTGCGACCAACATTGTGCTCCGGCTCCTGAACACACACAAAAAAAACCCAGCAGTTCAGAGTACAGCAGTAGTTAAAGTAGGGCTGCAACTAACGATTATTTTGATTTTATTGACAAAACACACTATTCCACATCCTGCCCAATGCTGTCCTTCAAACAAACATGTCAGCTGAGTGCTATGAAAACATACATAGTGAATATATCTACCATTACATAAATTAACCATGGTTTTACAATTAACAAAACAAACAACAATAATAATAATAATAATAAATAAATAAATAAATAAATAAATAACAGGGTTATTTTAGTTATTCAGTGGTAACCACAAATTAACCATTGTTTTGCTTCAAATCCATAGTTTAACTAGGCTATATGGAATTTGTGTGGTTATACAAATGGTAATGAATACGGCAAAAACATGGTTTTATTATAATAAAAACATGGTTTTACTATAATAAAACCAGTTAATTTTCTTAAGGGTATGTTTGTGCTATACATTATGTGCAAAAAAAAGTTACTAAGCAAAAGGAGTTTAAATCCCTACATTAAAATGATATAACAAAAAAACACAAACTCAGTGTTACCACATAAAAGAAATGTTCTGCAGGAACACACACATTCGCTCTGGACACAGTAACTGCTACTGTCATTTCTTTATCCTGTAAAAACGTCTTACATTTATATTCAATTACACGCTGTTATCCCTTTACAGTTACTACTCTCATAAAATACTTGAATTACATGTTAACTTTTAAAACTGAAACTAAATTTAGCGCCTAAAGCAGATATTTCAGCTAAATTAATGTTTTTGCGCTGAATATTAATTGTCTCCCTCTTTACTGCGTTCTGTCTGTTTGACGCGCATGCGCGCGCCCTCCGAGCTGGCGCTCGTTCAGTGAAGTTGGAACACAGACTGTCAGGACGCGCTTTCATGCAAAATGGAAATACTCGCGTGAATTAGTAGCATTTACAGATGAGGATATAACTACTGTTCTCTATATAGATCAGTGGATATAACCTGTAAAATGAACGTTTTGCGCTGAGGACGCAGACGCACACATACATCTGTCAAAGTGCATGACAGGGTATGTTAAACGCTAACGCATTAGCTTGAAGCTTAAAATAAAGACTTCTCATGTTTTGGGCACTTGGATCATGTACCTTTCCTGCATCAGCTCACTCTGTTTCCACTTCACTATTTCTAGATGCACATTTTGTCAAAAAAAAAAATGTGTTATTCAGTGCTGTAATTTGGCAAGACTGGTGGAAGCTTGTGGTGCACAGAGGCAGACCCGACTAATCAATAATGAGAATCGTTATCGATGATTTTCATTATCGATTATTATCGATTTTATCGACTAGTTGTTGCAGCCCTAAATCAAAGTGATATAAAAAAATAAAATAAAAAAAAAAAAACTCTATTTTGTCGACTCAAAAAGACTGAGATCACAAGAACGTATGACCTTTTACCAAAAGTGTCCAGTTTTAAAGATACACTAGGAAACTTTTTTGGTTAAAAATAAAGCTACAGTAACGTCTTCAGCTAGTCAACTTGAGATCCATTTCCATGGTTATATCTCTTAAAGGTACAGTGTTTAGTATTTATGAGGATCTATTGACAGAAATGCAATATAATATACATAACTATGTTTTCAGTGGAGTATAAAGACCTTACATAATGAACCGTTTTTATTAACTTAGAATGAGCCATTTCTATCTACATACACCGCGAGTCCCCTTACAGTGAAGTCGCCATTTTGCGCAGTCATGTTTCTACAGTAGCCCTAAACGGACAAACTTCTCTACAGAGCGCCAGCTACTCCCTGCCGTCTCAGACAACAACATCTTTGTCCTGTGTTGGCCAACCTCACCGCTAGATGCTGCTAAAATTTACACAGTGCACCTTTAAGTCTAGTAATGAATGTTATGAACAGTAGGATAACCAATATTATATAGCCGAATCACAACCCACAACCCATTCCACAAAATGCATGCAGTTTTGTTTTTTAACCGCTAAAGGGCCAAAAGTTACATACTGTACCTTTAAATTTGATTTTGAACTCTCTAATTTTGACTCAGACATTTGGACTTCAATTTATATATGAGCCAATCAATGTTAAAGTTCTGGAACTAGAGAAGGTTTGAGATCTGACCTCATCTCCCTCCTGGGACTCAGTAGTCGGCCCATTGTGGGCCTCTTGAAAAAGGATCTTCTTCATCTTGCGATACTGCAGGTTGTCCAGCTCTCGGACTGCATCTTTTGTCCGCAAAATTAAGTCCATCAGAACAGATTCTGGCCTCTCTCGCAGGACGAATGCATGCTATGGTTTTTGCAAAGAGTGCAGAAAAGTAGGCAGTTGAACCAAGTATTCAAGTGGATTATTAAGCCTAACAAACAAAAAGGTTATTTAAATTTCTTGATAATTCAATGCAAAGTAAACACCTGCAACAGATCCTCAGAGTGTGGTCGGTCTTGGGGGATTTTCTGAAGGCAAGAGTCAACAAAATTTCTAAAATAATCCGTCCTGAGGAAAGAGAATCACACAGCAGGTTAATCGACTCACTAATGCAGAAATCGCTCAATATTTTGCATATTCAATATAAATCTTGATTATTCGTGCTTTTGCACCAAAATTACTTAAATGGGTCATTTTAAATGGCTTCTATCAGAGGAGCCTTCATTTCTACCAAACATACATTGGTTGTCAAGTAGATCTAAAATGATAAAACTAAAAGAATAATATTTAAATCAAATGTTATGAATTTGGACATGTGGACATTACTTGGACACAGTCACCACTGATAACAAATTACTCTAAATTGTAATGTAGAAACCTGCATTTTCTGTAAAACTGCTTTGAAACTATGTATTGTGAAAAGAGCTATACAAATAAATGTGAAATTAAATGAAAATTTGCATTTATATGCACCAATAAACAGCTATATTTGCCTACATATACATACTAAAACAGTTTATTTGGAAAACGCAACAGAGACTTTTGTGAAAATATGATATAAACCAATTCTCTTGAATTGATTCATTTTCAACAGATTCAATTTTTGCAAATTCAATGTCATTTTTGCAAGTTTAAAGGGATAGTTCACCCAAAAAAGAAAAATCTGTCAACATTTACTCAACCTCATGTTGTTCAAAACCTGTAAAAGTTTTGCTCTTCTTCGGAAGACACAAATGAAGATATTTTTAATAAATTCTGAGCGATTTCTGTCCGTCCTTTGACAGCTATGCAACTGACAATTTGACGCTTCAAAAAGTTCATAAAGAGATCGTAAAACTAATGAACTGAGCAGTTAAGTCAAAATTTTCTGAAGAGACATGATTGCTTTATATGATAAACAAATTGAATTTAGGCTTTGACCTAAGAACCAATGAGGTTTGTTCTTGCGCATCAAGCAAGCTCGGTTGAGCTTCTGTTTATGTTCGCTGATCAATGTTTATGTGAATAAAAGCCTAAATTTAATCTGTTCATCATATAAAGCTCTTCAGAAAATTTGGACTAAACCACACAATTCATATGTATTAGTTTTACGATCTCTTTATGAACTTTTTGAAGGGTCAAAGTGGTAGTTGCATAGCTGTCAAAGGACGGAGAGAAATCGCTCAGATTTTATCAAAAATATCTTCATTTGTGTTCTGAAGACGAACAAAAGTCTTACGGGTTTGGAACGACATAAGGGTGAGTAAATGATGACAATTTTCATTTTTGGGTATGAATAATAATAAGTAATATAAATATAAATAATATAAACAAGTAATTAGGGGTGTAAATCGGACGGTTCATCACGATTCGATACAACATCGATTCTTATAGCCAGCAATACGGTATTTTCCAATACCTAAAAAAAATCCTGCGATACGATTCAGGGGTATATCGATCAATATGTCGATATTATGATGATATTTGCCTATTTTACACAACCAGTTAACCATCTTTTATTAACTCACAACTGCAACCATAATATATAACAAAAATTTAACATCCTACACCCTGGATATCCACGAATAAAAAAAAATAAAAAAAATTCACAGTAATCTAATGACAGATTATGACATGACAACAGTCAAGAAAGTATTTTAGGCTTGTACTAAAATGTGTAATGTCAAAAAAGCTGATAAACAAGGAAATAAATAAATAAATATCTCTCTCAATACTATAAAATTAAAAACATTTCTTTTAAATGTATAGTGCAGATTTTTAATTAAGCAACAACATATAGGTAGGACAGAACAAGATAGGCTAATAATATTCTTTCATTGTGCCAAAGTATTATCATATGAAAGGCTCCAATACAGAGCGGCACAAAGCACTTATGCACATCCCATGTGCAGAATGATGCGCTTGAAGCAACTCAGAATCACAGCGTGCAGCGCTCCTATGCAGCAGTTTATTGAGCATTTTCTTTTAACAGTTTTAAATTTCAGTTACTGTGTGTGAAGAACGATTCATAGCGCTCTATTCTCTTTTTATGCAAAACCATAGACCTTTATCTACTGAAGCACAAAAATAAGTAAAAGACTCAATTCAGTGGCCTATTTGTGCGCTGTTTGAGATGAGTGCGCGCTGCTTTTTGCAAGGCTTTGAACACGAGCAAATTATAAACTTTCGTGAAGATTCAGCACTGGCCGGATTGGGACAGTGACAGTTCCATCGACTGTCCCGAGCGTCTTTCACAAGCACTGAAAGGTAGTTTAAACGAGAATGCACGCATTGGCGATAATGCATAATGCCTCTTAAATATATAAATAGCCTACAGTTATCGATTTTTAACGCGTTGCATCGATACATCGTATCGTTACACATTAGATCGATGTATCAATCTATATCGATGTATTGTTACACCCCTACAAGTAATACATCTAACAGTATAGTACCATAGTACATTTTAGTGTGGGGGTCCCTTGCATGAGACTGATCATATTTGGGGATCTGTGGCATCTAAAAGATTGAAAACCTGTGTTAAAGGACTCACCATTCACTTGACTGCAGTGTGGGACTCTCATTCTGCGCTATATGGTATAAGGCACTCATCGCATTCATGTTAAACAGAGGAGGCTTCCTTTCCGCTACAGCAAAAGGGAGAGGCAAAAGTAAGACCGACTTTCACACCGTGAATTCAATTTACGATGAGCAGCACTTCTTCGTCACCTAGTTCTACGCAGGTGATCCCAAGAGACCAGATGTCAACCTTTCCATCATACTGTCCCTCGTCCATGGCTAAAATCACTTCAGGGGCCATCCTGAGAGGAGATGGGTGTGTTAGTAACTAAGGCTGTGTGAATGGAGTCATTATTACTTAGAGATACTCAGTGTGCTCACCAATATGGTGTCCCCACAAAAGAGTTGGCTGGAGAGGCGATGGAGGCAGAACCAAAATCTGCCAGTTTGACTTGTCCAGGCTCGGTCAGCAGGATGTTCCCAGCTTTGATATCCCTGAGTGAAGACGACAATAAACACAGAATAGTCAACATTAAAAGGTGGTTTTCTTTGACACCCACAGGTAATGCAGTGTGGATCAACAACCTATGCATGGAACCACGTTTTTTTTCCCCAATAATCATTCCATAAATGTACGTCACAATATGGACGAAAAGATCTATTACTACTTACTTTTCATTGTAACTTTAAATATTTGCGAGACTTTGTGACCATAAGAATCATATGTTCAAGAATCAGACTATAGTGGTCTGTATGTTTGTTATCCTTTGCATTTAATTCAATGCAAACTTGCTAAAACAATTTCTTTTGAGACTGCACTCTGCCTGAACTGAATAAATTCCAAAAAAATGTTCTGTTTTCAGCGCAAGAATGCAAAGTTCAAAATCTATTTGCGGAACCAATTTCATGAAATTCATTTGGTTCCCGTGGAACCGGTTCTCGATACTCAACACTACTTAATGCACAAGTATACGCTTTGCAAAAACATCAAAAAAGAAAAACCCACTAACCTGTGAATCATGTTATGGGAATGAAGGTATGCAAGGCCCTGCAAAGCACCATGTGTAATTGCTGCAATCTCAATTTCCTGAAGGGGCTTCTTGTGAACTAAGCAAAAAACAGTAAAGGTGCATGTTCATCAAAGTGACAATGACTTACAACTACATTTATGCATTTGACAGACTTTCACTGGGAATCGAACCCATAACTTGGTGTTGCTAGCACTATGCTCTACTATTTGTAATAATAAATATAAATGTTAAAGGCACAGTATGTAATTTTCGCCACTAGAGGTCGCATATTCAAAACAATAAAGGCGTAGCTATGAAAGAGTGTGGAATGATGAGAGTTGTCGTCTTCACCTCCACTGCCAATGGAAACCAATCCGACTGGACTCACAAATCATGCTCATGGACGAGGTAATGAAATAAAGTTTTAGAACCTTTACACTTGATCACATGATTTTATTTCATTATAATGAATTAGCATGACAACTGTGCAAAACAACAACAGAGTGGTGTGCTAGATGCTACAACTACTACTTCCGCATTTTTTCATTAGACTCACTATGCTGCCATGGCTTCTATGGCAGTAAAAGCAGAAATCGAGGATAATGGCATTGACATTGCTCCGATCAGGATTTTTGGTCATGATCACCGATCGTTGATCACATGAAACAGTATCTGCCGATATTGATCATAGATATCGATCTATTTGAAAACTTCTTTTTATCATGTAGAATTATTTATAGGGATTTTTACAGACATTCAATCAGGGCCTGAATTGCATTTCTGAAAATAGGGCGCTCTTAGGGGGGTCCCATTTAATTATCTCACCTAAATTTTTGATCATGCAGTGCATTTTTGTTTTTACAATGGGGCAATTGTTGCACAATAGCTTACACACAGCACAAGCCTGATTTCAAACTCTGAATTGAATAAAAAAAAAAGAAAAAAGTAAACAGTCAATTAATAAAAAAGGAACAAACAATTTACAAGCAGTAGCACAAATAAATAAAGTTTTTTTTTTTAGGTTTTCTAACAGTAGTATTGAGGTAAGAAATACTAAAGAAATTTAATAAGGAATCAAAATGTAAAATAATACTGGATAGTCTTCTCTGAATTAATTAAATACAGAATAATCCTTACAAATAAGGTTACAAAAGTTAGTCATTCAAGAGCAGTGAGTGTCAATGTTAATCAAACAACAAAAGACAGAAAAAAAGAGACAGCAGCAGGATTATTAGACTGCTGTGACTGTCACTTTAAGACCTGCACGGATCCAATATACTGTTACACAACTTTCTCAACTGTTTACGTTCACTTAAGACCAAACCGACTGTGTTTACGTGCATATTCGTCAAGACGGTAATTTTGTACGTGTGTGCGTGTGTTTGACCATTTAAGCGCAATTTGGTACTCGTGAGCTGTTTGTGAGGTGGCCTATGTGTGTGCGCTTTGAGTGTGCATGAGCGCGCCATCTCTAGGAGAGAGCACGTGAGTGGTTTAAACACTGGCAAGACTTAAATAAAGCTAATTATAAACTTTAGTGACAATGCGACACTGTCTTGATTATGCAAGGGACAGTTCCTGTGTCAACTGTGCAGCGTGCAGCTCGCTTATAGTGCAGACATGATGTGCTGATGTGATTGTGAAGCCATTTGAGCATTTTGAGAGGGAAAGAGAGAGAGTGTGTGGTGATTCACTCACGCTGTTTGTGAAGTTATTTAATAAAGAAATATGAATATAATATAATTATTTTACCCGCGCTGGACAGAGATCGAGACGGCGCCGCTGCATGTCATGCTGTACCTCTCACAGCTGGCGCGCGTCCCAAAGCGATTATCGGCCAATAGTGATCGGTAGCCAAACACCCCTAAAATATATTATTGTGGGATAATGCAAATAGACAAGTGAACAAACTATATAACACTGTGCTAGTGGTTTTTGGATATTTTAATGCAAAAATCTTACATATTGTGCCTTTAAAACTTTGCTTTGATCATAAAAATATAAAATCACAAAAACAATATAAATCACAAAAAATAAAATAAACTGCCATAATTTTGGATAAAATACTGATCATGCTTCCAAATTAAGCCAAATGTTTGGCCTCACCTTCAAGGAGGTCAGAGGCTGAGCCCAAACAGTACTCCATGACAAGCTGAAAAGGGGAAAGGAAAGATGAATCATGAAGATAAAATGGTTATTGTGTCAAAGAGTGATAGTGAGAATGAGTGATTCAGAAGAGAAAAAGAAAGATCTTACCCATGCTGTGTGTTCCCGCAAGTAGCATCCTTTATACTCTATGCTGTTTGGGTGTTGTATTCTCTGGAGGAACTTGACTTCCTTAATGATATCCTGCCATTTCTAAGTAAAGAGAAGAAAGCATCAAATAAAATGGTCTTCTTTCAAATTGGCCAGAAAAGCCTTAAATGAATTCAAATTTTCCACTGGATCACTGTATCCACTATTGATGTATGCAGACTGGACATTTCGATTTACTAGTACAGGTCCTGAAAAAGAAAGTCAGTCCTAAAAGCTTCTGAAGGATTCTTTGCAGAGATTATGTGTAATCCGATTACTGCTAATCTGAAATTACAAAGGAAATGCTGCCACCAGCTAAAGTATGAATGGCCTTGGTGCTTCGCTTCAATCAGAGGTGTTACAGGAGACTTAATGTGACTTCCGCAATTGACTTTAATTTGCTCATATGATACTGAGCCAAGTCACTGTTTGAGAGCCAAGCCATTGTTGTTTGTGAATAAGAGACTAAAATATAAATTTACCGGTCAAAAGTTTGGAATAATTAAGATGTCACGTTTTGTGTCTTTTACCGATGCTGCATTTGATCAAAACTAAGATTAAAAAAAGGTAATATTGTGAAATATTATTACAATTTAATACAGCTTTTACCTATTTTAATACATTTTAAAATGTTATTTATTCCAGTGACACAAAGATGAATTTTCAGCAACCACTAATCCAGTCTTCAGTGTCAAATGATCCTTCAAAAAAAATCATTGTAATATGCTGCTCAATTATTATTGGTACTCAATTATTAATAGTTCTTATTATCAATGCTGAAAACAGTTTTTGCTGCTTAATATTTTTGTGGAAAACATGATTTTTAAAAAAAAAAAAATAGAACGTTTAAAAGAACAGCATTTATTTGAAATGCAAATCTTTTGTAACATTATAAATGTTACAAATTCATTGTCACTTCATCAATTTAACGTGTCATTACTGAATAAAAGTTTTATTAATTTTGTTATATAAAATTAGCTTTTTTTAATATCCTACTTACCCCGAACTTTTGAATGGAGATCATGTTTTCTACAAAAAAATTAAGCAGCAAAAACTATTTTCAACATTAATAATAATAATAATAATAATTACATTTTTCTTAAGCAGCAAATCAGCATATTAGAATGATTTTTTAAGGATCATGTGTGAAGACTGGAGTAAGACTACTAAAAATTCATCTTTGCCATCACAGGAATAAATTAAATGTTTTAGTATAATAAAATAGAATAAAGTACTTTAAATTATTATTATATTTTACAATATTACAGATCAAATAAATGTAGCCTTGGTGAGCATCAGAGGCTTCTTTCAAAAACATGAAAAAAATCTTTGTTATTCCTTTGAACAGTAGTGTAATGCTATCATTTCTGTGCCCACCCTCAGAAGGAAAAACTGAATCCGCAACCAAACTGTTGCATGACTGTATGTAATGTCTGTGGAATGTAGGAAAACTGACCTCATTAGACTGTTTCCCACTGTAGGACATCTTCTTGATGGCCACCACCTCTGCAGTCCGTGCATCCCGTGCCTGAGCAAGATACACATCTGAAATTTCACAATTTAATCTCCCAAACATTTCATAATGTACTGTAGCATGCATTAAAATGATGAATCCTATTCAATAGATATTATATAAAACATACAAAATAGACCGCGCCAAAGCTGCCATGACCGATCTCACGGAGGTCTGTGAAGAGCTTCTCGGGGTCCTCCTTGAAGAAGAGATCTGCGATCTCGGGGTCCTTCAGGCTCCCTGCCCGGCTGGTGGAGGGCATGCTGCGAGCCGGGGGACGCGCCGCGCTCGCAGGGGACTATCTGGCCGTGCGACTGCGACGCGTCAGGCCCCGCTGGTTACTCATCTGCCAGAGGGAGGCAGTGTACGCATAGAGACCTGCAGGTAAACAAAACAATTTAATCAACATATGTATTCAACTAAATCAGATTTTCAGCAATAAACATTTTGAAAAAACTTTTTTAAGTATGTTTATTTTTTGTTGTCTCTTTTGAATCGCAATGAATCACACTCAAAATTGAAGTGTAAGGAGGCTTCCTGCAGACTGGGTGTCTAACAGCCCGTCTTTTTTACGGAATCTATTTACCCTCGGGTGTAGGAAGAGTGTCTCGCACTCCCCTGACATCTCCGACATGATTTTGTGCAGGATTAGTAGCTTCTTTTTTCTGTTTTATGACAAATGGCAACGAGCATTAAGGTGTTATTTGCAATATTATCATATGTGTAGCATTAACATGATATCAATATATATATATTTTTTTAAATCATGGTTATCATCAATACTGGTATACTCTGACAAACCCAATATACTATAACATACACAATTTACAGAAAGTAATAAAGAGATAAATAGATGTTTTACTGAATAACTGAGTTTTATAGTGTGCACAAAATAAATAAATAAATGTATTGGTACGTTTCCATTTGATTTAAGTTTTTTTTTTTCCTCCATTTAATTTCAATTTGCTTATAATAAATCACAGTCGTGATTATACATGGATCTCCATTGCAGGCTTTGAATCTACAACCCTTCGGTTACCTGTAGTGTTGTCACGATACTGGAATTTCTAACTTCGATACGATACCTTGAAAAATTATATTTAATACCATTTTTGATACCACAGGAGAAAACTGCCATATAGATATTTTTTAATCATTATTTTTTGTCTATCCATTGAAATTCTAGGCAATCAATGTATTTTTCAGCTTCAAAAATGACACCGTAACAATCCATATGAATCGAGATGTTAAGCTAATCCAAGTCTTCCAAAGATACATGATCGCTGTATATGATGAACATATTTTAATTTAGGTTTTTATTCACATATAAACATTGGTCAATTACCATTACAATAATCTCACCCAAATGTTTGCTCACTCAGTGTATTAGTGTTTTTACAATGGGGTAATTTTGTTGTGCAGTAGCTTACACAAAAGCACAAAGAAACTTGATTTCAAACTCTGAATTGAATTCACAAAAAAAGACAAGTAAACAGTCTGTAATAAAATAAGAACAAAGAAACATTACAAACAATAGCACAAATAAATACAATAGAATAAAGAAACAAATGAAATACACAGTACTTTAAGTTTTTCAGGTAGGTCTAACAGAAGTATTTAGGCACAGAAATACTAGAAATTGAACAAAGTAATCAAATGTAAAGTAACACTGGATAGTTTTGTAAAAATTAAATACAGAATCCTTACAATTAAAGTAACAAAAGTAATTAATTCTAGAGCAGTGAGTGATTTCTCTATTTAATTAACATTAATGACAAAGATGGCAGCAGGTTTATTAGGCTGCTATCACTTTTACCCCTTTCCCACTGACACAGTTCCTGTGTGGGTTCCCGGTCTGTGTCTGGTTGGATGCCTAATCTCTCCATTGTCATGCCGGACAGTAGAGATGTGTTTGCTGTCACTGTGAGCTACTGAAATGAGCCAATCAGAGCAGAACTCCACATTACTATTCATGACCCTTCCAAATTAGGCAAAAACAGACCATTTCATTCTAGGACCAATTTCTAGGGTTGTAAATGGACCTGTAAAACCGTATCTGGACAATTTTTGCCCTTAAATAAGCCACATACCCTCTATGTAGATATCAGAGAACAATTTAAAATATTGTTTCAACTCATTCTAGGGCACCTTTTATCCAACGAAAACCATGGGTGCGATGATTGACACCTTGCCAAGCCTGTAATGCGCTTCCTGGATATATTGAGACACCCAAACGCCTGTGATTGAAGGAGAGAGACAAGGGAGGGCTCATATTAGCGATGTCACAAGTACCGGTACTTCAGTACCGAAATTTTAAAAATGTGACGATACCAGCATTTCTGTAGTACCGGCTCCCGAGTATATTCGGTACCCGCAGCTGCGTGCAGGGCTCCAGACTGTAGCCAAATATATACTAGTGTCTGTGAATATTAAACTGCAAAATACTATTTAAATATTACTCCTGCATGTTCTGCGTCTCTGTGTGAATGACGGGCGCAGATGCACGGTTTCATTTGCAGCTCACACGCACGCACACACACGTGACACTCGCTGTCTTTTTAGCCTCTGCCGTGTCACTATATGAGGACATGAACGCATAAACCGTCAATTCATGAGAATTTATCGTTTCATTTGAGAAAACTGTCATGTCATATGAACACAGACACTCAAAGGTCTTCACAGCAACCCGTCAAAATAAAAGTTCGGTTTAACTTGAAGAAATTGACAGAAATATATTAGGCTACTGTTGTACAGTACATTTAGCTACGTCTCTATGTAATAATAATAGGCTACTAATACTAATAATAATAATAATAATAATAATAATAATTATGCCTAGATGGTTGCTTATTTTTCACTTGATCTTTTTTATAAACAATGTTTACTTTAAAACAGCATGTCACCTTTAAATGTTTATGTATTATTTACTTATGATTATCATCATAAATAATAAACTCATTGAATTTAATAAAATACATTTTTTTTAAAATAATTAAATAAAAACTAAAAACATTTTGCTGTGGTACCAAAATTGGTACCGAGAACCGTAACATTTTTATGGTATTGGTACCGACTACTGGAATTTTGGTATCGTGACATCCCTAGCTCATATTAAGTGGAAGAGTCTAAGCTGCAGGGGAGATCGTCCGAATACTGATTAGAATCGATATTTAAGTCAAAATTAAGTCAAAATGCCTGTCTTGGCGAGTATCATCGTAAACATAGTCCGTTATGTCTTAAGTGAACGTAAACATGAAATTTGCCAGTCACCGCCGGCGTTTAAGTTTCATGGCCCACAGAGCATTTTGTTGTATGAATATCTGAACATGCAATATATCAAAAGAAAGAACAGAGCCTCTGCTTTATTCTAGCTTCATGCATTCTTTTTTTTAATCAACACTTGAATATGGGTACGTTTCATGAATAAAAGCAACATTTTGAGGAAAAAGCTGTGAAAATCACGTTTTTAACAAAGACTAACTTACATACAGATGGGATTCATATTGGTGATCAAAACACAGATGGAGTAACAGATCGAGTCCATAAACACCTCAAAGCTTCACAGTCCTGGGTCGACATTTCATTCAATAACATAGCCGTTTTGATTTATATGCTGTTCAATGTTGATGATCGCGTTATTTTACATATGCATTTTCTTATATGAGATCGCACATTTCCGCTTCTTCTTCGCCTGTGTTTTGATCAGGAGATTCTGCACTCGTTTAGGAGATGTGTAATAGCGCCCCCTACCGTATAACAGTGAAAACACAGAAATCAATGGCAGGGAAGCGATTTCTCATAAAAGACAAGATAACTGTAGCCTACCTGAAAATCTGAAAAGAACCGTTTTTCTGTTGTATTTATGTACAATGTATGTATATTATGTACATACTGTATTATATATACAGTACCAGTCAAAAGTTTGGACATCAATGGGAAAGTGTGTCCAAACTTTTGGCTGGTACTGTACTATAATATACACAAAGAATATCGGCCGATATATCGGTATCTGAATTTTTAAACTCCCTAATATCGGTATCGGTCCCCAAAAACCCATATTGGTCAGGCTCTAGCCTTTATTTAGCAACTGCATTTTACAGCACTCACTTATTTGGCTGATTTGGGGAAGAGCAACCTACAAATGGCTTACTTACAGTTAACCTTCTATCTACATTAAGACAGAAGAAAGTATTTCCACATAAAAAAACACCTCTAAATATGATATTGTGATTGACTAACAGCAAAAGCAGTCAATATTTCAAATAAATTCCAAGCTTTTCATGTACAGTAATGACTACAAAAAAGGCCCACAGGGCAAAATCTGGCCTCACATGGCTGAGTAAGCCTAATTAACTGACTTTATTGATTGATTCAGTTCATTAAAAAAAAAAAAAAAAAAAATCCCTTCAGAAATATCAAACACCATCAGCCTATTCCACAGATAACTGAGAAAAAATTGCTGAATTACTCTTTACTGATGCTCCTCTGGGACCAAACAGAAAACAGCTCAGCATTCATAAGGCAGTAGGGAATATATGCACCACAGAATATTTCTAATGTACAATATTGAGCTTTTCACTGTATGTCATTTGTAATTCAACTTCCTAAATCTGCTTACATTGTAATTATAATTACAGGTTTCACTTTTTATAGATACTGTCTTTAACAAACTGTACTTAAGCGCTGGGTAATTTGGAGAATTTCAAACAAATTATCATAGCTAAACATAGTCATAATCATAAGCACAATATATCGTAAAAAAAAAAAAAAACTGGGTTGCATGGCATGCTGGGTGGCAGTACACGAAGTAAAGCTGAACGGTTAACTAGAAGACAAGCTGCTTCTTAACTTGGACCTGGATCTTTCATAAGCAACATTTCGTTGTGCTGCAGGCCTGTACATGACAGAAGCTCAGTAAGAGAGTGTAGGACACAGACTAGTAACTCCAGTGTGACACAGATAGGAACTTGGCCATGATCTCTGGTTAGTCTCTGTGAGAATTCCCTACAACATGCTTTAAAAAAAATTTTTTTAAATACGTGAGAGGGGTCTATTGGGCCTTAATCTCCAATAAGCAGTGTGGATTTAGAGTTTGGATTTGCCAGGTCTTAACCTCTGCAAGGAATTCACACCACCATTAAATCGCCATCACATAACGTGCTGTTACTTTCTCAACAACACAGTCAGGATAGAGTAGACAGAGAAGAGCTCTCAAAAAAATCTGAAAACAACAAACTAGGACAGATACATTTTTTGGAGCATGTCATTTACTCTGAGGTCACGTTAGTGCTGAATGATTGCAAGCATACTGACATTCTTCCAGACAGCACTAACAGGAAATGCATAGATTGAAAACTTCAATAGCCGAAAAAAGATTATCCATCACATCTAGCCTACCTTGAGTTACAGGCGTGATTCAACACCATAAAGAACTGCTGACTGACAAATATCACATTTTCAGGGAGTGTAAATGAACGAATCGCTAAAATGACACAATCAAGGCTATCTGTTTGTTCCAGCGAGTTATGAAATAGATTGAAAGGGAGTATTTCATAACACAAAGTTTTCTGCTGTGCTGTTTGGAAACCAACCATAACAAAGAATAAGAAATTTATTTTTATACAATCTATTGCTGAAACAATTAAAAATAAAGGAGTCAAAGAAAAAAATGAAGTCTAGCAGAGTTTAACTTGATTATTTGGCATTCTTGTGTGTACCACTGTCATTCAACTCGCAGAGGCATTTTAACTATCCATGGTATTCTAACTCATTTTTATACATGCTTACACTGTTTCCTTAAAGGAATAGTTTATTTACTACCCTCATGCCATTCCAAACATCCTCATGTCATGTAGGAGAAATGCAGCAGAATCTTTACACAGCCCTTTTAAAGGAATAATTCACCCAAAAATGAAAATTATCCCACAATTTACTCACCCTCAAGCCATCCTAGGTGTATATCACCTTCTTTCAACCAAACACAATTGGAGTTATTAAATAATAATATCTTGGCTCTTCCCAGCTTTATAATGGAAGTGAATAACACCCAAGTTTGTGAAGCTCCAATAAGCGCATCCACCCATCATAAAAGTAATCCATATGACTCCAGTGGGTTAATAAAAGCAAAGCAATGGGTTTTTGTAAAAAAAATATCCATATTTAAAACTTTATAAACTATAAACACTGGCTTCTGGCAACGTCCGTAAACACGTTCACAATCGAGTTCCGGCAGAAGGGTGACCTCTGACCCGACAAATTAAAGGGATAGTTCTATCTGTCCTTTCTATGTACACTATATTGCCAAAAGTATTGGGACACCCCTCCAAATCACTGAATTCAGATGTTCCAATCACTTCCATGGCCAAAGGTGTATAAAATCAAGCACCTAGGCATGCAGGCTACTTCTACAAACATTTGTGAAAGAATGGGTCGCTCTCAGGAGCTCAGTGAATTCAAGCGTGGTACCGTGATAGGTTGCCACCTGTGCAATAAGTCCATTTGTGAAATTTCCTCACTACTAAATATTTCACGGTCAACTGTTAGTGGTATTATAACAAAGTGGAAGCAATTTGGAACAACAGCAACTCAGCCAAGAAGTGGTAGGCACTTGCCATGACTGCATAGTGCCAAGTGTAAAGTTTGGTGGAGGGGGGATTATGGAGTGGGGTTGTTTTTCAGGGGTTGGGCTTGGTCCCTTAGTTCCAGTGAAAGGAACTCTTAATGCTTCAGCATACCAAGACATTTTGGACAATTTCATGCTCCCAACTTTGTGGGAACAGTTTGGGGATGGCCCCCTCCTGTATCCAACATGACTGCGCACCAGTGCAAAAAGCAAGGTCCATAAAGACATGGATGAGCAAGTTTGGTGTGGAGGAACTTGACTGGCCTGCACAGAGTCCTGACTTCAACCCGATAGAACACCTTTGGGATGAATTAGAGCGGACACAGGCCTTCTCGTCCAATATCAGTGCCTGACCTCACAAATGTGCTTCTAGAAGAATGGTCAAAAATTCCCATAAACACACTCCTAAACCTTGTGGAAAGCCTTCCCAGAAGAGTTGAAGCTGTTATAGCAGCAAAGGTTTGGCCAACTCCATATTAAACCCTACGGATTAAGAACAGGATGTCATTAAAGTTCATGCACATGTAAAGGTAGGTGTCCTAAAACTTTTGGCAATATAGTGTATGGATGGATGGGTGAGCTTTTTGAAGTTCAATGCCATTACAATTCAATACCATTATAAAGCTTGGAAGAGCCAGGATATTATTTAATATAATTGTGTTCGGCTGAAAGAAGAAAGCCATATACTCCTAGGATGTCTTAAGGGTGAGTAAGTTATGGGATAATTTTCATTTTTTGGCAAACTATTCCTTTAATAAAAAAAATATATGGCTGTTCGATTATGGCAAAAATCATAATTAAAATTATTTTGGTCAATATTGTAATTAGGGATGTGCAACAACTAGGGATGCACGATATTGGATTTTTGCCGATATCTGATATGCCAATATTTTTCAAATCATTTTGGCCGATGCGGATACCGATATACGTTTATTTTTTCCCTTTGTTTGGAAATAACACCATTTTGAGCAAAACCTTTTTTTTTTTTCATTCTGGTTTCTGAGGTCTCCTTACTACAATGATACTTGTTAAAGATAAATAAATGTTAATAAAGTTCTTTTTATAATAAGAGTATATTAAAAGCTCTGAAAATAACAATAATAAAGTCAGTATTTTTTCACCCCAGACAGATGCAGTTGTAACCTAAATATTTTATTTTTGGATTTAACGTTTGTGCACATGAAGTGGGGGTGGCATGACATCAGTTGATGCTGTCTTTAGCTTCAAATAAAAAAATTCTACAATTATTTTAGAGCTCCTTGGATTATTTTTCATCATCCATTTCATAAAATGTTATTACAGATTAATAAACTATATAAAAGTATTTAATTTACATTAAATGTCATACTTGTGATTTATGACATCGTTACTGCTTTATTTATTCAGAAAAAGAAGTAACTTCAAGTTGTTTGTGTATTCTACTTTTCATTTTATTACTATAACAACAGCGCCCCCACTAAATATATATAACATTCTACCGGGCGGGCACTAGGACCTGGAGGAGGCTTCTGCTAGAGAGTGGGGAGTCACTGTTGACGGTCACGTCCTTCTGTACGCGCATTCACAAATTCAAGGCAGCATTTAAAAACTGTCAATATAAATCACCATACATGCAATGTATTTGCTTGTTTTTGCTTGTTGACATACAAGTTCACTTAAAGAATGACCACACTGCTGACATGATCTTATCGCTATAGCACTCCTTGCACACGTGAGTTAATGCAGGCGCATATCAACACGTTAACATATCAGCAAGGCATAGACAATTTTTTCATATCGATTTTTATATTTTAAGCATTTATCGGCCGATTCCGATGTCGTACCGATAATATTGTGCATCCCTAGCAACAACTAATTTCATAAATGTTTAAATGGACATTTTTCCAACCGACTAGTCTAAAAGGCCACCAAGGCCGATATTTGGCACTTTTTTAAATATCGGCATTAGCTGATAATTTTTCTGTTTGGCCGATGTGTTGGAAGTGGGACGTTTAATCTGACGGCACCGTTAACGCCAGCTCTGAGAACCGCAGTGCCTGAGCACAGCGCTCCTTTTGTCCTCCTTCATTAGTTATGGTCTGTTTAATATGAATGTGCATACAAATTTACCAGATTAGATTACTGAGTGCCCTGGTGGTTACAGTGCTTATACTTCCTTTTTATTCATTTTTTTCATATTTCTTTATTTTTCTACATTTTTCTATTTGGATTTAGGAAAAAAATTCTGTATTTATTTAAAGCTGCAGTCCGTAACTTTTTTTTAGTTAAAAATGATCCAAAATCATTTTTTGAGCAAGTACACAACAAGCCAGTATTCAAAAGTATCTCCTTACCTTAGCCTCATTCACAACAGTAAGCTTGTAATAATGTGTTATAATCTGAGTGGTATGGTGGATTTCCGCGGGAAATTCAAGCATGTCTTTGCGTCATTACGTCACGTCTTTATACATGTAGTAGTAAAGCACGTGAGGAGCGGACCGCATGTTCTTCAGCGGATCATGACATCATCAGTGACAACTGGAGATTCACCCGTAGTCAAAAGCAAAAGAATAGACTGTACGGAAATTGAAATCTACAGGTAACGCTAAAACACACTAAATACGATCGTTAGATTTAATCAGCGTTGGTAGCGCAATTTATTGTAATGTTTTGTTCCCAAAAGTGGCAGACAAGTTACTTACTTGTTCAGATGACATTTTCCAGTGAAAAATCTTATTTAGGTTATACTCCAATACGTAGAATCTGTGATTCTGAAGTACAGTATCCACACCGGTGCGGTGACTGACACACTCCTCAAAACATTAGCTTCATCCGCATCGATGCACAACTCACGTACAAATGATAACTCCGCAAATAACTGCAATTGCAGGTTCCAAACAGAGATGGCGACACAGAGGCAAAACTTACGGACTGCAGCTTTAAAAAAAATCTTATTTCAAATCCTGCCTAATGTTGTCCCACACACAATGTTCATATTGAAGGCTATGAAAACAATTATAGTGAATATAACCACGTAGTCTATGCTACATATTACGCATAAATTCAAGTCACAAACCGCTCCGAGTATACACTCTAAAAAATGCTGGGTTAAAAACAATCCAAGTTGGGTTGAAAATGGACAAACCCAGCAATTGGGTTGTTTTAAGCAAACATTTAACCTAACCGCTGGGTTAAAACAACCCAATTGCTGGGTTTGTCCATTTTCAACCCAACTTGGATTGTTTTTAACCCAGCATTTTTTAGAGTGTACCGTCACAGGTTTCCATCTCTTTCAAATTACAGTAGTTATGGCGTGAGCTAGTGGTGCAACAGATCACAAAACTCACAGTTCAGATAATTTATGGTTTTTGTCATGGATCGGATCATTTTTCTGATCAGCAAAAAAAAAAAAATAATAATAATAATAATAATAATAATAATAATTGGGGGGAGTGGGGACAAATGTAACTTTGCTTTTCATTTATTATTTAAATCTCACTTTAAGTACTTCAATACCACAACAAAAACTACTAGCCTAAATAATAAAGTTCAAACACTATTAAAGACAAGTGAACAGTCAGTAATAAAATAAGAACAAATACACAAATTACAAGCATAGATGAATACTATAACAAAGTTACAAAGTCTAAAGGTGATGATACACGGGGCAACTTTTTGAGCAATGTTTCCGTCAACAAACAACCAGGTGAGACACAGGGCCCACGACCGATCTAAAGTATCCAGATAGAAATTTGTTGCCCATTCTCAATGGGAAAGTGCCCAAGCAACATCGCTCGGCAACAATGCTCAAAAAAGTTGCCCCGTTTTTATTTGTTCTTATTTTATTACTGACTGTTCACTTGTCTTTAATAATGTTTGAACTTTATTATTTAGGCTAGTAGTTTTTGTTGAGATTTACCCTTAAGGGTAGTATTCAGGTTCAGAATTGGTGTTCGCGCGCTGTCTGAAAACGCCTCTCTCTTTCTTTCTCTCTGTCTGGGTGCACATGCTTCAGGTGTGTGTGGCTGTGCGTGCGGATCATGGATCAACTGCGATCCATTGCACCCCTAGTGTGAACGGAGCGTAAACTTCTTGTTGTGGTACAGAAGAAACTATAAAAAGGTAGCTGCTGTTTCGGTTGCGGTGCTCGCGTTGATGTCTGTGTAACGCTGCATAGCATGAAACACGCTGATGATGTATGATGTGTGCATTAACAGGGTGCGCGAGGGTATGTAAACACTGTTTTCCCTACCATTGTTTTGGGGGGGGCGGCCCGCCCAACAAAAATCATTTGTCATTAAGGTCGACAATAAGGACTGCCCGAAGGCCCAGTGCCAGCATGAAAGACACTCAGGCCAGTTAACGGAACTGTCACTTGCCCACTCGGGCTTCACGGAAGTTGATAATTTACGCATTTTTAAGCCTTGCCAATTTAAATATTCAAGCGCACACAGACGAGAAAGTGTCTCTCAGTTTAGTACTCATGAAGCGCAGCAACACACATACGCGCCAACGCGTCTCACAGCGCTCGAATATTCACACAAAATTATGTCAAAAATGCCTGTCTTGTCGAGTATCATCGTAAACTTAGTCGGTTATGTCTTAAGTGAACGTAAACATTAAATTTGCTAGTCACCGCCAGCATTTTTGGTAATTTTTACAAGTTTCATGGCCCACAGAACATCTTGTTGTATGAATATCTGAACATGCAATATAACAAAAGAAAGAACAGAGCCTCTGTTTTATTCTAGATTCATACATTCTTTTTTTAAACCAACACTTGAATGTTGCAAGTTTCATGATAAAGCTAAATTGAGCATAAAGCTGAGAAAAATCACGTTTTTGTAAAAGACTAACGTTACGTCCGGATGTGATTTAGATCAAAACACAGATGGATAGGTCGAGTCAACACCCTCAAAGCTTCACAGTCCTATAGCTCGTCCTGGGTCGACATTTCATTCAGTAGGCAGTTTTGATTTATATGCTGCTTAATGTTGATGATCGCGTTATTTTACATATGCATATGCTTACAAATGAGACTGTTTGTTTCTGCGTCTTCTTCGCATGTCTTTTGATCGGGAGATTCTGTACTCGTTCAGGAGAGGCGTAATAGCCCCCCTACCATATAACAGTGAAAACACGGAAAGCAGAAAATATCGTCAATGGCTACAGTGGGGAGAACAAGTATTTGATACACTGCCGATTTTGCAGGTTTGCCCACTTACAAAGCATGTAGAAGTCTGTCATTTTTATCATAGGTACTCTTCAACTGTGAGTGACGGAATCTAAAACAAAAATCCAGAAAATCACATTGTATGATTTTTAAGTAATTAATTTGCATTTTATTGCATGACATAAGTATTTGATACATCAGAAAAGCAGAACTTAATATTTGGTACAGAAACCTTTGTTTGCAATTACAGAGAGCATACGTTTCCTGTAGTTCTTGACCAGGTTTGCACACACTGCAGCAGGGATTTTGGCCCACTCCTCCATACAGACCTTCTCCAGATCCTTCAGGTTTCGGGGCTGTCGCTGGGCAACACGGACTTTCAGCTCCCTCCAAAGACTTTCTATTGGGTTCAGGTCTAGAGACTGGCTAGGCCACTCCAGGACCTTGAGATGCTTCTTACGGAGCCACTCCTTAGTTGCCCTGGCTGTGTGTTTCGGGTCGTTGTCATGCTGGAAGACCCAGCCACGACCCATCTTCAATGCTCTTACTGAGGGAAGGAGGTTGTTGGCCAAGATCTCGCGATACATGGCCCCATCCATCTCCCCTCAATACGGTGCAGTCGTCCTGTCCCCTTTGCAGAAAAGCATCCCCAAAGAATGATGTTTCCATCTCCATGCTTCACGGTTGGGATGGTGTTCTTGGGGTTGTACTCATCCTTCTTCCTCCAAACACGGCGAGTGGCGTTTAGACCAAAAATTTCAGTTTTTGTCTCATCAGATCACATGACCTTCTCCCATTCCTCCTCTGGATCATTCAGATGGTCATTGGCAAACTTCAGATGGGCCTGGACATGCGCTGGCTTGAGCAGGGGGACCTTGCGTGCGCTGCAGGATTTTAATCCATGACGGCGTAGTGTGTTACTAATGGTTTTCTTTGAGACTGTGGTCCCAGCTTTCTTCAGGTCATTGACCAGGTCCTGCCGTGTAGTTCTGGGTTGATCCCTCACCTTCCTCATAATCATTGATGCCCCATGAGGTGAGATCTTGCATGGTGCCCCAGACCGAGGGAGATTGACCGTCATCTTGAACTTCTTCCATTTTCTAATAATTGCGCCAACAGTTGTTGCCTTCTCACCAAGCTGCTTGCCTATTGTCCTGTAGCCCATCACAGCCTTGTGCAGGTCTACAATTTTATCCCTGATGTCCTTACACAGCTCTCTGTTTGATTGAGTGTGTGGACAGGTGTCTTTTATACAGGTAACAAGTTCAAACAGGTGCAGTTAATACAGGTAATGAGTGGAGAACAGGAGGGCTTCTTTAAGAAAAACTAACAGGTCTGTGAGAGCCGGAATTCTTACTGGTTGGTAGGTGATCAAATACTTATGTCATGCAATAAAATGCAAATTAATTATTTAAAAATCATACAATGTGATTTTCTGGATTTTTAGATTCCGTCTCTCACAGTTGAAGTGTACCTACGATAAAAATTACAGACCTCTACATGCTTTGTAAGTAGGAAAACCTGCAAAATCGGCAGTGTATCAAATACTTGTTCTCCCCACTGTATATATTTTATGCAGACTATGCAGTGATATTTTACATTTGATTACTATTTTTGTACCTGACAATCTAGTTTAGACCTACATAAAAAAACCTGAAAATAACTGTTTATTTAATTTGTATGTTTGTTCTGCTGTATTTATTTGTGCTGTTGCTCGTAATTTAATTATTTGTTCTTATTTTGTTACTGACTGTCTCTAACAATATTAATGTGTCCTTACTGTGGATTTAGGCGCATACAGACAGAACGAGCATTTTGCAGTAAGGGAGGAAATATATTGCAAATTCACGCTTTCTTGATCACGCTCTTTTCTTGAAATCTCGTGCAGCAGAAGTAGTAGTACAGTCAAAATGCTGCACCTGTAACTGTATGAGAGGATAATATATGAGCCGTAAGTTTCCCACTGACATGTTGCAATACTCTTCTTTGGTTTTTAATGCTTTATTTAACATCACAACTGACATAACAAATGCACAATACTCGTCAGACACGCAAATCATTACATTTTGACATCACTACCAGAAAATAACCTGATTTATTAAAGGGGTCATGCACTGAGAAATCAAATTTTCCTTGAGCTTTTGACATATCAAAGGTCATCATACTATAAGAATATCCTGTAAGTTTCAGAACTGAAAACTTCCTTGTTAGTCCAAAAACAGCTTTTATTGTAACCAAGCCCAGCGAACGACTCATTGTGCAATGTGCCTAACTAATCGGGGAAAGACCGCCTCTGCAGAAGAAAATCAATGCCTACTTCGTCATTGCAAATTGCAAAATGGCCCCGCCCACTAGCGTGTTAGTGAGATGACGAGGAGAGAAGAGCAATAATGCTCAGTTGCCTATACTGTCACTTGATCAATTTAATGCATCCTTGATGAATAAATGTATTAATTTCTTTAAGTTCTTTCCCCAAAAAAATAAATAAAAATTCTTACCGACCCAAAACTTTTGAACGGTAGTACAATGTTACAAAAGCTTTCTATTTCAGATAAATACTGTTCTTTTGAACTTTCTATTCATCAAAGAATCCTAAAAAAAATTTTTTACACAACTGCTTTCAACACTGATAATAATCAATGACATGTTTCTTGAGCAGCAAATCATCATATTAGAATGATTTCTGAAGGATCATGTGACAGTGAAGACTGGAGTAGTGATGCTCAAAATTCAGCTTTGCATCACAGGGATAAATTACATTTTAAAATATATTCAAATAGAAAACAGTTATTTTACATTTTAATAATATTTCACAATATTTCACTTTTTTTTTTTGTATTTTTAATAACATAAATGCAGCCTTGGTGAGCTGTAGAGACTTCTTTCAAAAACAATCAAAATAGTACAGTTTCCAAACTTTTGACTGGTAGTGTATAATATATATATATATATATATATATATATATATATATAGAAAGCAATCAAAGAACGCTCCCTGTACAATCTCTGGAGATGTCAATCACACAGCGCAGGTTTATCAGTGACTAAGTTCTGGACTCTCACCAAAACTCCCCTTATAATCAATTAATCTCTTATTTACATTGTGTTTGCACTGTTAGTTATGATGAAAGCATTCGATAGTGTGCAGAAAACAAGTTCAAATGACGATCTTTTGGATCTTTTCAGTTTTAGAGGAATGGACTTTAAATGGAGGGACAGAAATCTCTCAGGTTTCATAAAGAATATCTTCATTTGTGTTTGGAAGTTAAACGAAACGACATGAGGGTGAGTACATGATGACATTATTTACATTTTTGGGTGAATTATATCTTATAAATACAGTAAGCTGAGCCTTGGATAAAACAACTCTATATCACAAATCATATCGTTTACATTAAAGATACATATCGTCGCATTTTTATCTCGCGATATATCGATTAACGATATATCGTTACACCCCTATATTGTATAGCTTCAGAAAACCAAGAATGTTCTGGACAAGTTGTATGAACTTTGATTTTGGAGCTTGACAGCTGTGGGCACTCTAGGGCTGTGCGATTTAATCAAATTTTTGTTAAATTTGACTTCCAATGCTTATGAAAACACTGTCATAGTGCAGGATCAGCTTGATGCTCCGAGACGGAGCGAAACATGGACAAGCAAATAGGGATGTCACAGTGAGGAAATTTTCACACCAGCATATAAACTTGAGACAGCACCGGTATTATCAATAACACCAGAGGGAGGGGGTTATTTTGAATATGCACTCGCTTTTCACTTTCACTTTTGAATTAGCAATCACGCATACTCTGTATAGGCCTGTAATTCGCGGGCATCAGGGAGCTGCTGTCGAGCACTTTTACATGCACACCAGTAAGCTGATAACTCACAAAAATCAGCTTATTGAAATAACCTGTTGTCCGGGTTTACATGCATTGTCGTGTTACTGGTTTGCAAGTAAACCGCGTTTACAAGACTTTATTACAGGGGTCATGAACTGCATTGTTTTATAATGTTTCCTGTGGTGCACTTGTAATGTTAGTATGATTTTTGCATCAAAAATTGCCATAATTTAGAAATAAAAGGCATTTTTCCTACCATGATTTTTTTTACAAAAATCACACTGAGAACCCAGAACAGCTGATTGCATAAAGTTTAAGGTAAAAATAACTGGAATTAATTTGCGAATGTTAGTATTTTACTACTATGCAATTAGATAACTTTTCATTAATTAGGCCTACATCACTTTACCTCTGTCTTTGTCCCTTATCCCTATCTTCCCTGCATCAGAGGGCTTCGGCCTTTTTGACACTGTGTCATGTGAATTCGGCCATCCGTCATAAATAATCAGGCAACTTTCCCTGTGTCTGGCGTGAGTGGCCAAGCACCCTAAAAAAACGAAAGGAATCCTGTCTACATTGGATGCGGCGCGAGGTGACTATTTCTATTTCTGACGCACTTCAAGCACTCGGGGGAGATTGATGCGGCGGACCGGGAAGAGTCGGGGAACTTAGTTCAGTTTTATTTGCTTTATTTATTAATATTTCGAATTAATATTAATAAAATAGCTAGTATCAGTAATAAAAGAGGGACTGCGTGAGAGGAAAAAATAAGGTTTACAGAGTTTCAATGACATTACTACATTAAACGACTATAAATGTATAATAATGCAATGGGGGAATATTTGTGGGTCCTGATAATAATAACATTATTTTAATAATAATAAAAAAGTAAAAAATAAAAAATCTTCTTTATTTTGACTTAAAATATCGCGATTTATATCGAATCGTGACACGAGTGTATCATTACACCCCTAATACAATAGCTTTGCATGAGGAGGACCAACATGTAAGCTATTTCCCTCAGTGATTAGATTTTTAAAAAATGTGGCGTCAACAAGTTTGATAGCCATGGTCATTGCTAACAGAGTTAGCATCCTCCCGGTTCCACTTCCCTCGTCACATTAATAAATCTATATGGACAGACAATGTTGTCAAAATCCATGCAGTCGTTTATCAGATAAAGAATGTCATAATGAATTTGTTTACAGGAGCCAAAACGATACCAGACAACACCAGACGTGTTCTTTCCAGCTTGCAAAACAGCATGATTGTTCTTCACTGGAAGCCTCCTGTATTGATCAAGATCTCTGATGTTAAAACTGTTCACATGACAGAAGGTTCCTCCTTCCTGGTGCAGGTATCCAGTTTGATTCTCTAAAGGTGACATTCTCACACACTCAAGTTCCCATCTGCTACGCTAGATAAATGCATGCGTCACTAAACTTCAATGGCATTTCAGAATAGGCTATGTGAGATTGACAAAATATGCTGTGCACGTCGTATATGGATGCTTATTTTAGTTAGATACAGTCAATCAAATGACGGCAAGGTCATGATCTCTTATAAATGACTGTCATGCTCCCATCCCAGAAGTGTTAGTTCTGTCTACAGAAACAGTACTGGAAACAAAGGCTGACATAGCCAAGCATTAAGCAGGCCTAACTTGACATTTAAAAATTAGTGATTCTGAATGGCTATTTATCTCAGATATTTTAGCCAAAGCAGCGTGACTTCAGTTTTCATTACAGAGATAAATAACTGAAAATGAGTCTACTCAGTCAACACATAACGAGTATCAAAATATTAAACGACAGATGAAATAAAACACATCATTAAGAAGATACAACACTGAGAAAGGGGCGAGTGAATGAGGAACATTCAGCATTTACAATCAAGGCCAAGGAAGAAAGGAGAACTGATGAATAGTTCAAATAAAAAGTGATTTATAATGGATGATCTAGAGAAGTAATTGCTGTTGCTTACTCGTGCCATTGCAACAACTAGATGGTAGCCTACAGCAGGGCAACCTATTAAAATATTTATTGAAAATATCATTATTGATCATTAAAATGTATCCTGTGGTAGGTTGAAAATGTGTGCCTGAAAGCTTAAACAGATTACATTTAGCATTAGCAACACTTTACATCACTACTATAATATAAAAAAGCAAGATGTGGTTCATATAAGTATCATACAAAATAAAAATTGACTAGAAAGTATAAAATAGGGCTGCACGATTATGACAAAAATCATAATTGTCGATTATTCCCTTGAAATTTTAATTGTGATTATTAATTACAATCATCACAATTTACATTGAATGATGTTTTGAATAGCTTTATACCATTTGAAGCAACTGCATGCTATATTTTTAAATGAAAATAAGCTGAAAACATTCTTCCGAGAAAACTTGTATTTCTTTTCTATAGCATTAAGCCTCAAATGTCAACTACACATTGGTTTGATTTCTTTTTTTAAATAAAAAAGTAAAAATATTAGTGCTGTCAAATGATTAATCGCGATTAATCACATCCAAAATAAAAGTTTTTTTACACATAATATATGCGTGTACTGTGTTGTGTGTGTATATATAATATAAATAAAAATACACACACATGCATATATAGATTTAAGAAAAATGTTATATAAATAATTTATATAAATATATACATGCAAATATTTCTTGAATATATAAATGTATGTGTGTGTATTCAAATATACATACACAGTACACACATATATTATGTAAACTCAAACTTTTATTTTGGATGCGATTAATCGCGATTAATCATTTGACAGCACTAAAAAATATGCATGGTTTTATAATGTTATACTTAAATTAAAACGGGGAAAAAAACATTAACCTGTAGAAAGGAAAAAAAAACACATCTTAAGCATGCAAAATAATGTAAGTGGATTTTTTTTTGTAATTGCACTTTTGAACGATTACATAATTGTGGCATCCGTAATTTTAATAACGATTAGAAATTCGATTAATTGTGCAGCCCTATGTAATAATTGCTCCCAAAAATAAAATTTAAAATTACACCAAAATAAATAAGGTAAACAAAAATGTTGTACCCAAAATGGTTAGAAAACACACTAAGCATTCAATACGCAGTAACAGTATGTACATTATAAAGGCTTGCAACCAGATACAAAAACAAGCACATGCCCCTTGTTAAACAAAATACAAACAATATCTATCATTGTCACTATGTGATATGCATTTAGAGATATTTTAACATGCAAACGGTTTCCAAGCACATCGAATCTCGTATATATACACACCGATAGATCCACATTGACAAAGAACGGGAAGAGCAGCGCAGACTCAATAGGCGATCAATATTCAGGCTCAGCTTCTTTCAGCTCTGAGACGATGCTGTTTGAAAGTGATCTATTAAATAACGATAACTACGCTGATAGGTGAACTGTACTGTCCCTAGGCCAGGTGACGATCATGAATGACGCTTTAAATAGGTATAGAGAAGAGTACACGGGCTGCTGGCCAGTCCAGTGCGTGTTACGCAATGTCAACACTGCGAGATGAGGAATGCGGCGCGCGTCACTGAATGCAGCTCACAACAAGGGAATACCCAGCTCGATAAACCAGCACTTTAATCAACTGATTACTTGTCATAACAGAGGCCTGGATAATTTATATATTGAGGAAGCAGTGAAGCACAATATACTACAAGGCCCTAAAAGGCTTGTTTTATTGTGTTATCAAAGCCTGCTGTTGGAAACAGTGCAGTGGAAATGGGAGGGAGTGTCATTGCAATAATATGCGACACTGGACATTGTCGTATAAACAATGTGGTTAGCTGATATTATCATTGATAAATGACGTAAAAAACCTAATGCTAGAAAAAAAAATCATCATGTTTTCTCTCATCTCTTGGTTTAATCCTTAATCCTTCAAGGAAGGGCACAAGTTTGCCAAGTTTAAACATTTGGCTAGTTGGCTAAACACTATTTGAGCAGTCCATTCGACACTCAGTTTTATGAATGCCAAAGTAGTTTCACCAAAATAAAACACCATTAACCAAGTTTGTTAACCCTGCATGCTGGCACAAATAAAGCTGCAATTCACCTAACCAGCAACAAAACTCTCTTTCATTAGTGACACTGGCTATTCAAGGATTCAAGAGGCTGGTTTCAGTTTGGCTGTTTCACAGGATTAAACAACGCGAAAAGTTGTAGACCAAACCCAACTTAGCCATATTAGCTGAGCAGTTCGTGGAATGTTAGCCAACTTCATACGACGACAAAATAACGACACAACCGCAGCAAGACATCAGCAAGGTCCTGACACGAACAGATAAACGGCTCGTTTGAGGGTGTAGTTGAACTCACCCGTCCACCAGGCCAGGTTTGAGTGGACTCCAGGAGAAATCCTCAACGTGCTAATGTGGCTAACTTAGCCCACACCAGCAATCCTGGGAGGAACAGTCAGTGAGAATTCAGGAGAAATGTGTAAACAAATTCTCTTCTTGTTTATTCCTTTGGACCTTCGACAGCTCGTATAGTGGAGAAGAGTCGGTGTATTTACAGTATCCAGGCCGTCCGGGCTGACAGTGTTGAAGGTGATGACTCACAGGGAATATTATCTAAATCAGCTGTGGCCAGTTTACAGCTAACGTTAACTCTCCACTCCCAGTCAGTCACTTCCAAAAAAATGGCGGCGGGTAGTTTTCACCTCCTTCACTTCGTGGAAAACACGGGAGAAATTATGTGGGTAGCTCTCCAAACAACACCACGGGCGCTCTCTGTATCCACCCGAGATATGACAGCCCTTCAATGTCGCCTCGGCCGTTAAAGTTCTTCATGCGTGGCCCGTCTGTCTTGTGGCCGGGCAGTGATTTTCATCTCTCTCTCTATCCACTCTCGCTGCTCCTACTGCAATCCAACCAGCACCGAGGCGATGTTCGATTCGCAAGCGAATCGTTCTTTTGAATCGGATCTTTTCAATGAATCGGTTGGCAAAACTTCCCAGCGGGCATCTTGATATCAATTTGACGTCAAATATTAGGCAAGACTTGATCAAGATGCTGTATCATTTTAAATTCAGTTTGGACGTAATTTCTTCCAGTGGTAATTGGGTGAAAATAGGAAGTTAATCCCACACTGAAATTGTTTTTTCAAAAAATATATGTAAATTGTATGTAAAACATTGTACAACTGTAAATGTAAATTAATTTACATTTTAACTTACAAATACAGTTTACAAAATTATTAGTATGAGTTCTAGTATTCAAATCTACAAGGCAAGCTACAAGTTAATACAAAATCTGTCACTTTAATAGCCGATTTGCAGAAACGTGGGGAAACACACTCTTGCAAAATTCCAGATTTAGTAAATTCCTATTGTAATTACCAAATTTAATTTATGACAATTCGCAGAACAATGGTAAATGGCAACTTCGCCTGCGAAAATTCGCCGAGCGATGGTAAATATGAATTTCACCTGCAAAAATTGGTAAATCCATTGTCATTTCAATATGAATCCATGTGTGCTAATCTGGAGTGATAAAAATGACCATTGTTCAGCAAATTTTCACTTGCAAAATTCAGTCATTTCAATGGACCCTTTTCACGGACTATGATGGCGCGTTTTATCAACATCACAAGTAAAGCCATCTTTCTCTCTTCTGACTGCTGTAATCAATCTCTCTCTATGCCTATTTTTTTCTGCAGGTGGCTTTGTTGGTATGTTCTAGAGTATGTTACACCAGGATCTGAATTGCTCAAAAGAACCGATTCATGGGAATGAGTCAGACTTCACATAGTGTGGAGCGTTCACAACAGGCTGGGCGGGGACAAAACAAGTACCAAGCTGTGAGGTGTCTTCTTCAGCAGTTACTGAACTAAATTATTTTTTACAGAATCATCATTGTCATGGAATCTCAAAATAGACAGAAGGCTTACACAAAAAGCTCTAAGCAATTAATCTGTCCATTAACAAACCGGTGTGTTTCCAAATCACCCATATTACAACTTTAATCAATATGCCCCAAGCCCATTAGACCTTACTTTCTCTAAGGTTGTGTATGCTATAGAACAGAGGACTCGTTCAGTGTTTTTATCCTTGGTGTGAGTGAGACTGTGCAGTTGTAGTGTGCTGAGCTTCTTAGCTGATTAACATGTAACATTAGGCTTGGTTTCCACAAATAGCTCTAAGCCACCTGCCGGTCATCAAATTCATATATTCCCACACCGCCCAGATGATAACCCATTCAAAGAACCAAACCCAAAAAGCATAGCTTTTCTTATTGTTTCTGCTTCACTGTACAATATAATGTGGCATGACAAGTATCCATACCAATGGAAAACATGCCCGGACTGTCTCATGTGAAAGACAGGCAAAACTGGTTTTATGAACTCGAGATCTGTTGTGGTTGACACAGATGGGTCGGCACACATCCGTGAATATTTCTCGTTTTTATTGTTGACAGGCTTTCATTTTTGTGTCAAAGCAGCCTGTACACAACCATCAGAAGATGGGTACACTGTGGTCAAAAAAGGGATGGACATGGTCAGCAACAAATTACAATACAACAATGTGGCATTTAAACGATGCTCAATTGGTACTAAGGGGCCCAAAGTGTGCCAAGAAAATATCCCACACACCATTACACCACCAGCACCAGCCTGAACCACTGATACAAGGCAGGATGGATCTATGCTTTCATGTTGTTTGCGTCAAATTCTGACCCTACCATCTGAATGTCGCAGCAGAAATCGAGACTCATCAGACCAGGCAACGTTTTTTATTGTCCAGTTTTGGTGAGCCTGTGTGAATTGTAGCCTCAGTTTCCTGTTCTCAGCTCACAGGCGTGTCACCGGTGTGTCTTCTGCTGCTTCAAGGTTTGACATGTTGTGTGTTCAGAGATGTCCTTCTGCAGACCTCGGTTGTAACAAGTTGTTATTTGAGTTATTGTTGCCTCTCTATCAGCCTGAACCACACAACACAAGGCATTTTCACCCACAGAACTGCCGCTCACTGTATATTTTCCCTAGAGATGGTTGTGTGAAAATCCCGGTAGATCAGCAGTTTCTGAAATACTCAGACCAGCCCGTCTGGCATGTTCAAAGTCACTTAAATCACCTTTCTTCCCCATTCTGAAGTTTGAACTTCAGCAGTTCGTCTTAATGTCTACATGCATAATTGCAACGAGGTTGCTGCCATGTGATTGGCCGATTAGATATTTGCAGGTGTTCCCAATATAAAATGTATATAAATATAACACTGTCTCTTATACTATTTAGTTTTACTTTAACTTTTTGGCAATTTGTGATTCATGCTGTAGATGGAGATATTGTAAATTTGTTCTTCTTGGGAGAAGGGTTATTTGTTGTTATTTATTTGTTTTCACTAAATATAAAAATGTATATGTACACTCAAAAAAATGTAAGCTTTTTTTTTAAAGATTTATGCATTTCAATTAATGGTAAAATTTAATTGAATAATCCTTAATCAATTATTCAGTTAAAATACATAAGGATTATTCAATTCAATTTGATGGAATTTCACTATTAATTGAAATGCGTAAATCTTAAAAAATCTTCTTTTTTTTTTTGAGTGTACCATTAAGTGCTTTCATTTCTTTTTCATTTCTTTATAGCTTCAACAACATTTCCTCTTGGCTCCTTTGATATTGTTTTTAATAATAATCTTCACTTGAACAAAATGATTATGTTATACAATATTATATCTGTATTTGTTTTATCTGTATAAGGTGTTTGACAGATTGTGGTCATTAAAATGCAGTGAGCACATATATAATAAGCTCCTTGTTTTTTTGTTTTTTTAAAGATGTAATTCTTTTTTAGACAATGAACATGACAATGAATAGGTGAGTGTGATTGCAAATATTCAGTCAAATTTGTACTTAGAATGTTAAATACACCAAAGCATTCTCAGATTTAAGGTCAACTCAAAACAATTAGATTGTTAGCTTTGTCATAAACTGATATAATATATTTCTCTTCCTTATGATGCTAAAACCGCTTCAGTTGAATCTTAAAGTAAGTTCATAACTCAGAGGGAATATGTACATCTTTATGATTCTGGGAGATCATTAAAGATATGAGACAGCTAAATAATATTGTTTCATTTATGCAGCATACCTTTACATATCTATTATAATATAGACTATAGGCCTATAACATTCATTATGTGTATACAGTTTTATTATATATATATATTTTCTAAAGAAATGTGTGTGCATATTGTAGATACATATTTTTTATATGGAAAAAAAGGATGTAAAAACAACCGAGAAGAAACTGTGGTGGAAAAATTTTATCATAGAAGAAAATTCATTTTAATCGTTATACATGAGAATTTATTGTACACATATTTCCATATATGAAAGAATATTATGCATATAGAGAAGCATAATGGCCCGTCCATGACCCTAGGGGTCACTGTCTAAATCTGAGGGCCTTGGTGTTAAGATGGATGAAACATGGGGTTATTTGTGTATGTGCTCCGACTTTTACCATGTGTGTGGAAAACTACAGAAGAAGCTAGTGCTGACCTTGGAGGTCAGGGGAGGTATAAGAATGGAAAGGATTGTTTTGTGTGTCAGTGAACACTCTGCAGACATTGAGATGGCTGCCGACTGTTGGCTCCCTTTGCAAAGGAAATAAACCATTTATTAAATTTACTAAGATTTGTCTCTTATTCAGAGTTGATCAAAAAACTGCCACAACAATTTGGTGTCAGAAGAGTGGGATTCCTTGGATGTGCCTTCTGGACCCCGGGAGCGGACGGTGACCTGGACGTTAGAGTCACAGCCCTACCCCGACAGATTGAGGGAGAGGGGCCGACCGCTCAGGGGGGTCCGGAGGGTCCTACCACTGGAATCCGAGGTGGCAACGGGATGCTTCTGGTAAGAGACAAACTTAAAATTCGGGGAAGAATTTTGAGAAATAGAATTTTGGTTGAACTGAAAATTGAAAATTGGGGGGATAAACCATGGTGGAGTCTGATTCTGTGGCGAAATCAGCGTGAATTGATGTTTTTTACGAGGTAGAAAAAAAGACTGAAATCACGTGGGGAAGCAGCGTGAATTGATGCTTTTTACGAGGTAGAAAAAAAAGCTGAAATCATGTGGGCTATTAATTAGACCTGAAGAGGGTCTAGGGACCGAGGGTCCAGAACAGGGCGCTATTGCGAGCGTCCGCCCGGCTGGTCTTGGGTGAGTTGGCCAGATCTGAACGGAGACGTCCGACAGATTATTAGCGCGTGCGAAAAACCACAGAGACAGACTGCCAGTATGGGAAAATCTCAGAGCAAGCTAGCTGAATATGATACACCGGTATTTTGTCAAATGAGAAAAATTATATGGCCAAAAATGCATGCAAGGTATAGAGAAGTTAATTAAATATCGTTATTTCCCAAAAGAGGGAACGCTGAGTGTCACCAGTCTGAAAGTGATGAAAGAATCAGTTGAAGAGGGGAGATAAATCGAAGGGCTGTGTGAGAAATACGAACGAACAGTGAAATGTTGGGTGGAAGAGGCAGATAACAGGGAAAGGAAAATGTTGTCTCATCGCAGAAGCCACAGCTGTGTTGTTTAAAAATCGCCGCCTCCATCTCAGCTGGTATAATTTCAGGAGAGTATGAACTCTGACTAAATTATGGTTAACAATTTGAGTGACATGATCAGTAACTTGATCAGTCCGGATAAAGATTTTGAGACGAACGAGAGCAAACGCTGTAAGCAGCTCTGCTCTGAAGCCCTCACTTCAAAGAAATTTGCAGGACTTAAGGAAATGGGCAGAAAAGGTTTTAATTCTAATTGGAAAGTTAAGCAGCAACTTGCCTGGCTACAAACAAAGAGAGAACCAGAGAAATTCAAATTTCTAGCTGTTTGTGTTTATTCATGGATTTGTAAAATAGGTGGTGTGCCATTAACCCCCGACGGAAAAATCCCAGAAGTAACTGAGATATACAATTGGGTAACTAAAAGTGATGTTTTTGAAAAAGCAGAACGAGCCATGAATTGCAAGCCATTGTCTGTTTTATTGGACCCCGAGCTCTCTTCTCAGACTGTCCAAGTGTCTGCCGCTTTAGGCACCGCCTTACAGACTGGGAACCAGACTGAAACATGCCAGAATGACCGAGAGTGTTTCAATTGTGGTCAGCAGGGCCACTTTGCACGTAACTGTGTCCGCTCACCCATAAGGTGTAGAAATTGTGTCAGATCGGGCCACTTACCCAAGTAAAAACCAAGAAACAAAGAAGAGACTTACACTCTGTCTAAGAAACTAATGAGATAACAATAAATTGAAGTCTTAAATAATTCTTTTTGAAGGAAAGATCTATGATAATTTTAAAGGGTAAAATTAAAGACAATGACGATAAAACGTGTGAGTTGCAAAAATAGTGACGTAGAGGGTTTAAATGACACATTTATGAGAAAGTTGTTCCTGTTCCTCTAACTCTTGGAAAATTCTGATAATGTTCATTGGACTGAATGTTGGGTTGTTAAAAATACTATAGGTAAGATAATTGGTGTTAATATGTTGAAAACCCTAGAAGCTGATGTTTTGGTTTCAAAAGATAAGCTTGTGCTGAACTGCAATAAAACAATTTGCTTATCTGAATCTGGCCCCACCATGTCATTTCTGGTGCTGTGGCCTAACTTGCAGGTATAACAGAGACTCAATCTGAGTGGAAATTTATAGTTTATTATATATAATGGCAAAAGACAAATATAAAATTATGGTTATTTGAAAACGTCATTTCTGGTTAAGGATAGAGTTAAAAGGATAATATCTGATGTTTATTTGAAAACAAATTAAATTTCTAGCCAAGTCTTACACTGAGCTAGAGTGAGGGGTGAAAAGTTTATGAAAATGCAGTGTACAAGTCTGGAATGCCTCAGAGTCGCTCTCTCATTTGAAACCAGCTCAAAGCTGATATCTGAGCCTGTGTCATAGGTGATAAGATATTTGAAGTAAAAGCACAGGGCATCAGTTAAACATACTAGACAATGATTTGTTAAAAGAAAGGATTGCCATTAAGAGGGAAATGATAAATATTTCAGGTAAAACAAAATGTGATGTTTTTAAAATATAGACTTTAAATGAACTGAAATTTTTTGATTAATTTATTCCATGACCAGTAACATCTTTGTCTGATCTTAGCCTCCACCATGTACAGAACCGATGGCTTTGGTTATAGAGGTCGAACATTAAATTGAATGGACAGTTGTTATGGCTAAATTCACTGAGTATAATCTACGCACTGATATGTTGCGGCTCTGAAGAGGTATGATGGATTTTAGTGATTAAATTGTGCTGTAGTTAACCTGTCTCCATGTTTTACCAATAGGATTCAGACCAAATGGCTCTGGTGACTCTTGAACACACTTTCCCAAAAGCTCCAGAAAACATCTGATCCTGTTGAAGGAAATAGTCAAAGATCTTGTAATTGCAAGAGCGGTTACCAGTGGGCATGAGGTGATTTCCCAGAGACGGGTAAGATCCTCTTTTGGCCAGATGGGGGGCAATCTAAGGCAGGGGGTCACTGCCGCCACTGGGCACCTCCTAAAGGGGGGTGTTTTATGTGAGGTGTGTATGTGTGTGTAGCAGATGTCTGTGAGGCCAGACGCATCATCAGGGGAGAGCTGTGAGATATCCAGCAGTCTACCCAAGAAATGTTCCTCCATACCACTCACCCCAAAAAAACGCATTCAGTGAATAGCTTGTTTTTGAATGTCAGGGAACATCCTGAGGAAAAGAGTGGGAAAGGGCTTTCAAGAGCCGGCTGAGACTGAGGGGATTGTCATTAACTTTTGTGGAGACCAGAACAAAATTTATTAATTGGTATAAGTAAAACTGTGTGATCAGGAACTAATGTTATTATGAGTTTTACTCCTGCAGGTCATTAGATATGACATGGGACATGGTGGCGACTAAAGATGAGGACAGCTTTTGAAGTTTAAAGAGAAGGTCTGGATAACAAAAGGTATTTAAACTAAAGCTCAAATTTGAAAAGTTAAACGTTTAAATTTCTAAACGTTGTGAAGGATTAAAGGTCAATGAATTTAATATTATATTTCCTTATAAAAGGAAAATTTGAAAATGAGCAATTCATATTTATGTGTTTAGTGTGTATGGTGTCATTAACCTCTGGAATCAGTGTGTACCATTACAGATGGGTTAAGTGAAACGACAAACTTTAAAGAAGCTTATACTTCTGAAGGAAACTGATGAAAAGATGATCCAGAACATGGGACGAGCTTTAAGTGGATTGGGTATCCAGCTCTGTCTGTTACTGGTAATTATGACCACTTTTGTCATTCATGATGCTGATTTGAATTACTCTCTGGATTAGTGTATTTATGTTAAAATGGTAAACGTAAATGTTATAGACTTGACGGCAGAGACAAAGTGACAAATTGGCTGAAGTCACTATTTAAACTATCCAGAGACTCCCTTATATTTATGAAAGGCAGGAGGGCGACCAAAAAGATAACTTCTAAAAGGAAAAGTTTTATTTTTATCCATTAAAATAGTCATGACATTTGATTTATATCGAGAATTACAATTTATGTAATAAGAGTTGAAAGAGCAAGTGACTATAAGATTATTGTGTGACTGAGATTGAGTAATATAATATTTTGGGTTTCTGCAGAGCAGTAGAGATAAGATTGAAACAATAATGATTATATGGTGCATCTGCAGACTAACTATTTGATAGAGGAATAATGTTAAAACAAAAGAGAAACAGCCCCAAAGATTAATGTTGTGAAAATAAAACTTCTGACAGAATTTATGAACAATTTATGAACACCTGTGAAGCAAATTAAGTTAATATACATTAAACTATGAATGCTTTTCAAAATACAGATGGTCACTTGGAGCTTACGCTTAAAGAGTTTTAATGGACAAGACCTTGAAAGAAAAATGTTCATTAATGGTTAAATATGATGAGGGGTTCTTGTTTTCTTTTATTTTCGATTTTTGAAGAACAAAGGTATAGGATGTGAAGTAATTAAGGTGGTACATGCTATATGTATGTAGACTGTAAAACTGAAGGATGTTTTATGTAGGGACTTAAAGTGCTTAGATGGATTATTATCTATCTTACTTATTTTTGCTGTTTCTTCATGTTTTCTAAAGTGTGTATTTGGTCTCTGAGGAGTGTAGTAACAGTGCTTGCTCACTTAGCCCGGCTCCCAGATATGAAATATGGATTTGTCTTTCATTTTATAGGATATTTTCAGTATGTTCTAACCAGTACTTTCTGGTTAGAACTGGAGCTCGTAGCCATGACAGAAGCATGCAAGCTGATGGAGGGTAAAAGTTACAATCTACACAGATTTGCGTTATGCGTTCGGAGTTGCGCATGATTTTGGGGCGCTGTGGAAACACAGAAAATGTTATCTGATGTAAAATCTGATGGGCGCCCAATTCTGAATGCTTCTCTTGTGTCAAATCTGCTAGACGCAATTCTCTTGCCTGGCCAGGTTGCTATCTGTAAAGGAGCAGTGCATACTAACAACAAAGATTTTATTTCAACAGGAAATGTGAGAGCAGACGCTGCTGCGAAGGCCGCGGCAGCGCAGCAGACAAAAGAACCAGAATGTCTTTTAGTATCTGAAGTAAACACGAATGCTTTGTCTTCTTTACAGACTATGCAGTCTTTCTACTAAAGGCCAGAAAAGCAGCGATGGGAACAGTGTGGCTGCACTGTGCAAAATGGCGTCTGGACAAGCCTTGTTTACCCCGACAATTTTTTCGCTCATTATGCTAAATGGCTGCATGGGCGATCATGCAGCCAAAGGGGGAATGATAAATGAAAGATTCGTGGTTTACAGCATTCGCTGAAAATTTTCGCATCTTGATGCATATTGATGTACATGAGAACGAGAACAGGCCTAGAGCAAATCTGAGCCCATTTGAGATTGTTTTTTGGAAGACCACCATTCATGGGAATGGAAGGGGGTAACCAACAGCTTCCGTCCACAGAGATATGCGAACACGATATGTTGAATTACCGCAAATACAGTGGGGAGAACAAGTATTTGATACACTGCCGATTTTGCAGGTTTTCCTACTTACAAAGCATGTAGAGGTCTGTAATTTTTATCATAGGTACACTTCAACTGTGAGAGACGGAAATCCAGAAAATCACATTGTATGATTTTTAAATAATTAATTTGCATTTTATTGCATGACATAAGTATTTGATCACCTACCAACCAGTAAGAATTCCGGCTCTCACAGACCTGTTAGTTTTTCATTAAGAAGCCCTCCTGTTCTCCACTCATTACCTGTATTAACTGCACCTGTTTGAACTCGTTACCTGTATAAAAGACACCTGTCCACACACTCAATCAAACAGACTCCAACCTCTCCACAATGGCCAAGACCAGAGAGCTGTGTAAGGACATCAGGGATAAAATTGTAGACCTGCACAAGGCTGGGATGGGCTACAGGACAATAGGCAAGCAGCTTGGTGAGAAGGCAACAACTGTTGGCGCAATTATTAGAAAATGGAAGAAGTTCAAGATGACGGTCAATCTCCCTCGGTCTGGGGCACCATGCAAGATCTCACCTCGTGGAGCATCAATGATCATGAGGAAGGTGAGGGATCAGCCCAGAACTACACGGCAGGACCTGGTCAATGACCTGAAGAAAGCTGGGACCACAGTCTCAAAGAAAACCATTAGTAACACACTACGCCGTCATGGATTAAAATCCTGCAGCGCACGCAAGATCCCCCTGCTCAAGCCAGCGCATGTCCAGGCCCATCTGAAGTTTGCCAATGACCATCTGGATGATCCAGAGGAGGAATGGGAGACAACAACCTCCTTCCCTCAGTAAGAGCATTGAAGATGGGTCATGGCTGGGTCTTCCAGCATGACAACGACCCGAAACACACAGCCAGGGCAACTAAGGAGTGGCTCTGTAAGAAGCATCTCAAGGTCCTGGAGTGGCCTAGCCAGTCTCCAGACCTGAACCCAATAGAAAATCTTTGGAGGGAGCTGAAAGTCCGTATTGCCCAGCGACAGCCCGAAACCTGAAGGATCTGGAGAAGGTCTGTATGGAGGAGTGGGCCAAAATCCCTGCTGCAGTGTGTGCAAACCTGGTCAAGAACTACAGGAAACGTATGATCTCTGTAATTGCAAACAAAGGTTTCTGTACCAAATATTAAGTTCTGCTTTTCTGATGTATCAAATACTTATGTCATGCAATAAAATGCAAATTAATTACTTAAAAATCATACAATGTGATTTTCTGGATTTTTGTTTTAGATTCCGTCACTCACAGTTGAAGAGTACCTATGATAAAAATTACAGACTTCTACATGCTTTGTAAGTGGGCAAACCTGCAAAATCGGCAGTGTATCAAATACTTGTTCTCCCCACTGTAAATGTCTTCTCTGTTATCTAAGGTCTGTGTGCAGGTAAAGGTTGCTCAGGGGAAACCAGCTGACACTCCTTTATACGCCATCAAGCCAAGCGATTTCGTGGTGATACGGGACTACAGAAGGAAGAGCTGGAAGGCGAAAAGGTGGCTAGGATTTTTTCTGTTGCAGATGACTCATACAGCCATGAAGGTAGCTGAGAGGGTGACGTGGGTTCACACGAGCCACTGCAGGAGAGTCCCACCAGCGATCGAGGAGGAGGAGGAACAGAGAGGAAAGGAGCCAGCCAGAGGCACATGTCAGTGTATGCCGAAATCCTGTTTAAACAACAGGTGCAGTTATCAGTTCACACAAGGTCACCAACCCTTCAGAGTGGTGAGATCACAGGCAGCAGTCACTGTGAAAAGACGAGAATGAAACCGCAGAGAACTATACAATGACAATCAGCGGGATGACAACGAACTTTATGAGAATGGCCGTAAGAGAACCTGAGAAAGCTGACGAATAATGGTTTGGGTGGTTAACAAATCCGAAAGGATGGGGATATTGGTTATGTTTTACTGTGTTGCCAATCCTTGAAATAGTAGTACTGATATTGATGTGTCTGCAATGTATTTTCCAGTGTATTTCCAGCTCAGTACAGAGACTGGTGAAATCCAGTATGTCACACCAGATGGTTAAAATGTCTATTTACAATGATGGTGAGGAATCTCCAGATGAATGAGAATGAGAAGCCTTTAGAAAGGTCCCAAGAGATTGAAAAACTGTTTTGCTTGCTAAGTTTAAGGGACTTTATCTACAAAAACAGCCTAAGCATTTTCTTTCTTCTTTCACAAATTCAAGAGAGTGATAATTTATACGAAAATCAGAAATGAAGAGCATAAGACGTGATAACTTGAATTTGTTCTTTTACTACTATTATCTATATATTTTTAATTTTTAATTTTATGGTTTATCAAGGAATGATAAAAAGGGGGAAATTGTGGTGGAAAAATGTAATCGTAGAAGAAAATTCATTTTAATCATTATGCATGAGAATTTATTGTACACATATTTCCATATATGAAAGAATATTATGCATATAGAGAAGCATAATGGCCCGTCCATGACCCTAGGGGTCACTGTCTAAATCTGAGGGCCTTGGTGTTAAGATGGATGAAACATGGGGTTATTTGTGTATGTGCTCCGACTTTTACCATGTGTGTGGAAAATTACAGAAGAAGCTAGTGCTGACCTTGGAGGTCAGGGGAGGTATAAGAATGGAAAGGATTGTTTTGTGTGTCAGTGAACACTCTGCAGACATTGAGATGGCTGCCGACTGTTGGCTCCCTTTGCAAAGGAAATAAACCATTTATTTAATTTACTAAGATTTGTCTCTTATTCAGAGTTGATCAAAAAACTGCCACAACAAAAGACATGTCTTGAGATTTTGCTGGCTCATAACATTTGTAATTGGCAAAGGCCTAGTGTGAAATGGTAACAATATTACCTCATCCCTAAGCTTGTAAAAAGATGATATCTGGAACAGTTTAAGAACAGTTTCCACAGTATTTTTATGTACTTCAAACTACAAACTGTGTTACAAAGGTACCCTTTTATGAAAAGCAAAAGTATGCTTTGTTTGTGCTGTCATCAGACATTACAATAGAGAACCTGAGTGTTATCGATCCCACCTGTTTACAAACACCTCCACTGGCTATCAGTGTATTAAATAACAGCTGACCCATATTCTATGATCTGTATCTGTAGTTCAGTGAGGATTAATGGTTGCTGATGTTGCAGAAAACAGTATATCAAGTTCTACTGACTGCCTAGCTATCACCTTGCTATAGAGGATGTCTTATGATTAATGTAATAGGCTTAAAATATGTATTTTAACCATATGTAGCTAATATATTTTGCATGTCAGATTTAACCTTATGTGTTTAAAAATAGAAGTTGTTTAACATTAAATTTGCTAAATTTGACTTTGCTTATTAACTTATTTCAGAACTTATTTCATTTATGCATTTGGCAGATGTTTTTATCCAAAGCGACTTGCATTGCATAAGGTACACATTTTATCCTTGGGAATCAAACCCATTAACTTGGCATTATAGTGCCATGATTTACTGTTCGAGCTACAAGAAGGCTCTTTATTTCCTTTATAAGTAATTCCTATTGTTAACTAATAATTAGTAATTCCTATAATTTAGATCTGTGTTCTGTGTACACTGTGTTATGTTCTCATTTGTTAACCTATTTAGTCTGCAGTCATTTTCATACAACTTTTATTATTGATATTGTATATCATTTATTTCATGGTTAATTTTAAACAAGGTTTTATTATTTGTATAATTAAATGCATATAATTTGAGTTCTTTACTTTTCGAAGAATACCACTTCTTTTGTTGTTTTTTCTGGATTTGGTGGCCCAGTACTTGCCGATTTGCCCGGCCAAGGCTCATTTATGCACGTGGGCGAAGGCCGGCCCGTGTGGTCCGATCAAACAGACGAGCTACTGAAGCTCAAATTGCTCAAGAAGTTAATGCTGGTTCTGATAGAAAGGTGTCAGAATACACAGTGCATCGCAGTTTATTGCGCACGGGACTGCATAGCCGCAGAACAGTCAGGGTGCCCATGCTGACCCCTGTCCACCGCCGAAAGCACCAACAGTGGGCACATGAGCATCAGAACTGGACCACGGAGCAATGGAAGAAGGTGGCCTGGTCTGATGAATCACGTTTTCTTTTACATCACGTGGATGGCCGGGTGTGTGTGCGTCGCTTACCTGGGGAACACATGGCACCAGGATGCACTATGGGAAGAAGGCAAGCCGGCAGAGGCAGTGTGATGCTTTGGGCAATGTTCTGCTGGGAAACCTTGGGTCCTGCCAATGCGCCCTGCCACAAAGCAAAAATGGTTCAGAAATGGTTTGAGGAGAACAACGAGTTTAAAGTATTGACTTGGCCTCCAAATTCCCCAGATCTCTGTGTGCTGAACAAACAAGTCCGATCCATGGAGGCCCCACCTCGCAACTTACAGGACTTAAAGGATCTGCTGCTAACATCTTGGTGCCATACCACAGCACACCTTCAGGGGTCTAGTGGAGTCCATGCCTTGACGGGCCAGGGCTGTTTTGGCAGCAAAATGAGGACCAACACAATATTAGTCATAATGTTATGCCTAATCGGTGTAAGTTTCAATTTATTAATTGCACTATAAACAATTATTTTCATGATTTGTTATCACAACTTTTTTTCTTTTGTCAAATCAACATAGATAATTAATGTGGTTAACATAATATTTTGAGTTTCTCTTGATTAAACCAATCTCCTTTATTGCATTAACTCAATTCATCATAACTCAATTTCAATGAACTCAAATTTTTAAGGTTAATTATACTTTTTTTTAGGTTAAACCAACAATTTTTTTTTTTTACAGTGTGAGTGCCAAATATCACTGATATTGAGTGTTAGTTCATTAAAAGTTATTTCTTATTTTTTCCTTTTATGTTCATGCTAGATCGCTGGTTGGTTTATAAAAAGAACTTGCAGCTTTTTGTAATGTCACAAAAATGTTTCAAATTATGAGCATAAATGACTTGATATATGCTGTGATACTGATGTTCAGCACTTACCTCTTATATAGGGCTATATGTGCCTTGTAACAGTGAAACAATGTAAGCTACACTACAGCCTATACAGTCTGTTGAACAACTCTATTGATTGTGTATTGTCGTTAATATACACTCACCTAAAGGATTATTAGGAACACCATACTAATACTGTGTTTGACCCCCTTTCGCCTTCAGAACTGCCTTAATTCTACGTGGCATTGATTCAACAAGGTGCTGAAAGCATTCTTTAGAAATGTTGGCCCATATTGATAGGATAGCATCTTGCAGTTGATGGAGATTTGTGGGATGCACATCCAGGGCACAAAGCTCCCGTTCCACCACATCCCAAAGATGCTCTATTGGGTTGAGATCTGGTGACTGTGGGGGCCATTTTAGTACAGTGAACTCATTGTCATGTTCAAGAAACCAATTTGAAATGATTCGAGCTTTGTGACATGGTGCATTATCCTGCTGGAAGTAGCCATCAGAGGATGGGTACATGGTGGTCATAAAGGGATGGACATGGTCAGAAACAATGCTCAGGTAGGCCGTGGCATTTAAACGATGCCCAATTGGCACTAAGGGGCCTAAAGTGTGCCAAGAAAACATCCCTCACACCATTACACCACCACCACCAGCCTGCACAGTGGTAACAAGGCATGATGGATCCATGTTCTCATTCTGTTTACGCCAAATTCTGACTCTACCATCTGAATGTCTCAACAGAAATCGAGACTCATCAGACCAGGCAACATTTTTCCAGTCTTCAACTGTCCAATTTTGGTGAGCTCGTGCAAATTGTAGCCTCTTTTTCCTATTTGTAGTGGAGATGAGTGGTACCCGGTGGGGTCTTCTGCTGTTGTAGCCCATCCGCCTCAAGGTTGTGCGTGTTGTGGCTTCACAAATGCTTTGCTGCATACCTCGGTTGTAACGAGTGGTTATTTCAGTCAAAGTTGCTCTTCTATCAGTTTGAATCAGTCGGCCCATTCTCCTCTGACCTCTAGCATCAACAAGGCATTTTCGCCCACAGGACTGCCGCATACTGGATGTTTTTCCCTTTTCACACCATTCTTTGTAAACTCTAGAAATGGTTGTGCGTGAAAATCCCAGTAACTGAGCAGATTGTGAAATACTCAGACCGGCCCGTCTGGCACCAACAACCATGCCACGCTCAAAATTGCTTAAATCACCTTTCTTTCCCATTCTGACATTCAGTTTGGAGTTCAGGAGATTGTCTTGACCAGGACCACACCCCTAAATGCATTGAAGCAACTGCCATGTGATTGGTTGATTAGATAATTGCATTAATGAGAAATTGAACAGGTGTTCCTAATAATCCTTTAGGTGAGTGTATTTTCATCTCAAAACCAAGGTCTAATTAAATAATTATTTTTGAATTATCTCCTATTAATGTATCTCCCCGTATAATAGGGTACAAGTTAGCACAAAATAGAATCTTAAAGCAAGAGTTTAGCACTATATATTTATATTACATTCAGGGCCGTAGGCAGGGTTTTAAAACCAGTGAGGTCCCAGATTTGAGGTAGTTAGGGGGGTTTTGGGAAATTTTGATTTCTCTGATCTGCATATGTGCATTTTTAATACGTTTGAAGGCCAAAAAATTAATAATAAATAGCTTTCAAAACCATGTCAGTGGGCAGTAGATTATTTGTCAATACCCCCCTAAAGCTGAGCTTTGACTGATAGTCTTTTCATTTTCGTCTGTGTCCGTGAAGAAAGTAAACATTGGGTCAACTGATATTTAGCCCATGTTTTATTAATCATTTTCTTAGACAACTTAAATCAATTCACGATAAGTAGGGGTGAGCGGGGCACAACCTAACGTGGGGTTAGTTGTAACACACATGGTTTAAAACTTTCCACACATGCCAGCATTACGAAACTTAGTGTATTTACTCATTGCCATATCAACACTATATAGAGAAAGAATTGTGCCTGTGGGTCTTTGGAAGATATCACTGAACATTTATTTAACCATAGCATAAGTACATTTCTTACTTAAGTTAATTCATCTCTGTTTTTTGTGTTTATTTAAAACTAGACAAATCTGATATTATTCTAATCTTATATATGTTATTTAACAGTTGAGATAGTTCTTAAATGCTGATCTAACCAGCAGAAGACACAAGCCGGGGTTAAATCCCAGGTGCGCAGGTGGGGCATGTTGTCACACTGCGTTACAATGAGCCCCTATTAGAACTATGCTATTATATTCTATAATTTTATGAATTCTATTGAGAAACCACAAGAAAAAGGTGAATAATTACAAGTCAATGTTCAGGAGTTATTAATTATTATTATGTTTTGAACTATGCTGTAATAGCTGTGTTTTACGATGTGTTTGTTGTCAAACTGAAAAATTAGTATTAATTATATTTTAGTTTGACTGTGTTTTTTTTCTATTATATCAGATAACATTTTAAGCTGTCATTTGGTGATGTTACAATGTACCCCACCTATGGGGCATGTTGTCACATTTCACTTCCGTTCTTTCGGGGTAAATCAAGAAAAAAGTATACGGTGTATTAATGAAACAAAACCACATAATTGTACTAGACGTGTGAAATTAATGTGGTAAAAATACTCTGATCTCTAAGTGGATTTACACAAACTGAGAAAGTCAAAAAGTGTTGTGCCCCGCTCTCCCCTACACTTTCATTATCTTATGCCCGATCTGATGAAATCGGGTTCGTTAATGTTTCTTTTCCCCTCACATTGACAGTTATTAATTATTACATTTTTAGCTACATGAATAACGTAAATTATAAGCCTATTTTTAATTCAAAATGGCGAAATTAGACAATTTTATTAGTTGACCTTATTATTTTTGTTGGTTGTTTAACATTTCTATCCTAAAACAGCTGTCAAATATGAAATGTTAAGTTTAGCTACTTACACTCGCACTTTATGTCCGTTTACAGAAGCGTTGAGCTGGAATTCGCGCTTAGCATCTTCTGTGAACATAAAGCCCGCCTACTTTGATTTGATTGGTCATCTCAAATATAATATTTTGACATTGACGAGCGGTGACAGACCGCTGAGGCAGCTCCGATGAGAAGATCTTGGTGATGTGCTATATCCTTGCAGCACTAAAGTAGTGTTAATACTATATTAGGCATTTATTTCACAACATTTATTATATACACCTCGGGAAAATACCGAGGTCCGGACCTCGGTGACCTCATAGCTGGCTACGGCCATGATTACATTCCATTCCATATTTCCATCCTACAGGCAACCAGTGTAATAAGTCCTGCAAGTGATAGCACGCGCTGTCAATATCACGTGACGAAGATCACAAGATTCTGCTCAATAACAAGCTCTACAACAACGCTGTCGCTATAGAAACGAAATGGATCGTAAAATGTTGTTGAATGAGTGAAATACACGTCGGGAGTGAGTTGTATGGGAGCTGTATGGGAGTTGACAGACCTGTTTCCTAAACATGAAACTGTTTAACTACTTACTGAAAGATGTCACGCACAAAATCGAATATTATTCAAGGTTTTCGCCCTCACCGATGTCAATCAAGCAATTCCTGGATTTTGGTGAGTAATGAAACATTGGGATTTGAGTTAAAGAACCGCTAATGAATTTTTTAATGTAGGACTGTCTCGTGCTGAACTTGCGATTTCTGCTGTGTGTCTCATTTTGAATATATATATATATATATATATATATATATATATATATATATATATATATATATATATATATATATATATTTCAACACATATTCTGCGTGATTGAATCAACACGTTGACTGTATTTACCGTTGCCTATATTGACCTTGAATGTTGGTCAAGTGAAAGCTAAAGCTCAGTATTGGCACAGCATTGCCATCAACTGAATAAAAATAGACTCTCCATTACATATCACTCATAACATCATGTTCCTGGTCCAGTTTTGCAAAGGCTAATACGTGCTTTATGAATAGAGTATATTATAGGTACATTAGATCTATATATCTATAATAAATAAATGCATTATTACACAACTTGTATCTTAAGAGTCCAATGTGTGGTTTTGTTATGCATTATGTCAAACATACACTACCAGTCAAAAGTTTAGAAAGACAGAGAAATATAACCTATATTACCTAGTGAATTAAAAAACGAAATAAATAAAAAACTATTAAATTGTCTTTCTACATTTTCATTTTTAATATAACTACTTGTACCTTTTTTATGGCTGGAGTGTGCAAACAGTTAATTCCCAACTTCCATTTGTGTTATTTCACTGTTTGGGTGACTACATTATTATTCTAAAATGTGGGAAATAGTAATGATGAAGTTTTTACTGGTATACTGTAGTATATATAATTTATATGTTAATAATATTTGAGGGTCACATTCCTTCTCAGTGCCCTTAAAGGTAGGGTATACAGTTTTTGGAGAGGCTAGCAATAGCGAGCCATCTTTGAAAGCATGAGATCCCACCCTCCCTTCAGAGCGTCTCCAAAACCACGCCTCCTTCAAAAAAAATGAACACACAGCAGATTCTGCAAATCATCATGAGACAAAAGATGGCGTTAAATGGGATGTCTGCATAAGCAGGTGCGCGGAGGTATGAAAACGCATGCGTTGACAGGCAGGTAGAACATTGTACCATTGCATTTGGACCGAATGCAATGATTGGACGAACATTTTATGGTCCTACGCCTTCCACAGGCCATATGTATATATACATATAAATGCATTTAGACTACTTAACTTATTGATTGCTATCAGGATGTGAAGAGACTTTTTCAACCAGCATAACAAACGTACTCGGTTAACGTAACCTCGGTTCCCTGAGATAAGGGAACGAGTACTGCGTCTTGCTAGACGCCATGGGAAATAATCTATTTCTCTAAATACTGAAGCATTTGTAAAATCACACAGTGCTACTGCCCAGTCAAAACAGTGTCGAGACCTCTCGCACGCTATTGGCTGGCCAGTGGGAACTGCATGAACCAATGGCAGAACAGCGTAACTGAGCGAACCAATGGGCACTAAGCCCGCGAAGTTGAGCACAAAAGCCCGCCATCTGCCCATAAGGTACGCTGTAATGCCCTAAAACGTCAGGTTATATCGACTGAAGCGACGATCACCCGTTGTTTAGCGCCATTGCACGGCCGTCTACGCAGTAAACTCAGGGAAACTACTCAGGGAACCAAGGTTACGTTAAGTAACCGAGTACGTTCCCTTTCGAACGGTCAGTCGTACTGCGTCTTGCTAGGTGCCATGGGAACCTGTTTAATTTCGCTGTGCTATGATAAGCCAATGACATGTGCTCCCTCAGGTTGAACACTCATTAAAAAGGGCCCAAGACTAGAGTTATTGACACATCATAAAATATATATATATATATATATATCCTTATGCGTACTGGGCTCATAGTGGCCAGTAACTATAAGGAAAAAACTTTGTAAAGCATTGAAGCATATGAAGGCCCCAGATGCCAACTTGTGAAGGGGACGGACTTCACAGAGGCCGTCTTAATACTCATTATACAGCGAGGACTTGTGCCTGCAGCGCAGGGACTTCCAGGCTGTAGAATCTGGTAAAAGTAGACGGTGAGGACCAGCCTGCCGATCTACAGATGTCACCAATAGAAACTCCACTAGACCACGCCCAGGAGGAGGCCATGCCTCTGGTGGAGTGAGCTTTGACACCTATGGGGCATTGGAGGCCCATAGCATCAAAGGCTAACGCTATCGCGTCCACTAGCCATCTGGCTAGGCTTTGTTTGGTGACCGGAAGTCCCTTAGTGCGGCCACGAAAGCTTACAAAGAGCTGCTCCGACTGTCTAAAGTGGGAGGACTTCTCAATATATGCTCTAAGCACCCTAACTGGGCAAAGCAGGTGTAACTGTCTCTCATCCTCAGAGGGGGGGATAGCAGAGAGAGTGATTACCTGTGCTTTGAACGGTGTTGAAAGCACTTTGGGTACATAGCCATGTTTCGGTTTGAGGATGACTTTAGAATCGCCTGGGCCAAATTCTAGGCATGACGCGTTCACAGAGAGCGCTTGAATGTCACCCACACGCTTAACTGATGCCAGTGCTAATAGCAGGGCAGTTTTCAACGAAAGCGGTTTCAATTCAGCCGTCTGCAACGGTTCGAAGGGAGGTCCTTTTAGTGCTCGTAGGACCAATGAAAGGTCCCAGGATGGCACCGTATGAGGGCGAGGAGGGTTAAGCCTCCTGGCTCCTTTTAAGAATTTTACGACCATGTCGTGTCTGCCTACTGATTGGCCAGCTATCGGTGCATGAGATGCGGCGATAGCTGCCGTGTAGACTTTGAGTGTGGATGGAGTGTGTCCTGTATCCAACATCTCTTGTAGAAAAACGAGTATCTGTGATATCTCGCATAACACTGGGTTATGGTTCCTGGTTGAACACCAGTCAGAGAACACTGACCATTTAAGGGCATAGAGACGCCTAGTAGACGGAGTTCTGGCCTCACTGATAGTGCTCAGGACACTCACTAGGAGGTTCTCGAGCTCCCCTTGAGTGGCCAAACATGCAGCCCCCACAGTTTGGGACGGGGGTGCCAGATTGTCCCGTTCGCCTGAGAAAGGAGATCTTTCCTCAGGGGAACTGGCCATGGAGCTGCTGAGAGTAGCTGAATCAACTCGGGAAACCAGTGGTGGGTTCGCCAGAGTGGAGACACTAGCAGGACTGTGTGCTCGCATTCCCTGATTCTTTTTAAGACCTGGGGAAGAAGCGGGACTGGAGGAAAAGCATAAAGTAGGCAGCTGGGCCATTCGTGGGCCAGCGCATCCTTGCTCTTTGAAAAATAAATTGGGCAGTGACAGTTGTCTTCGGAGGCGAAGAGGTCGACCTCTGCCCTCCCGAAAACACTCCATATCACTTGAACCATTTGGGGATGGAGGGTCCATTCCCCTGGGGACACGAGGCCCCTGGAGAGCATGTCTGCTCCCTGGTTCAGTCTGCCTGGCACATGCACTGCTTTTAGTGAATGCAATCTGCCTTTCGCCCATAGGAGGAGATGTCTGACCTGTTGGTTGAGCCATCTCGACCTGAGCCCGCCTTTATGTCTCCGGTTTATGTAGGAGACCACTGTCGTGTTGTCCGTACGGACTAGGACGTGGTGACCTGAGAGACGTGGTAGAAAAGTCTCGAGGGCTAGCACTACTGCCAACATTTCTAGGCAGTTGATGTGCAACCGTGACTCCGTGCTTGACCATGAGCCGAAGCCCGGTTCGCCCTCGCACAGAGCGCCCCAACCCGTGTTGGAGGCATCCGTGGTGACCACCGTTCGTCTGGAAACTGTCCCCAAGCTCACCCCCGACTCGTAGAGGCGGGGATTCGACCACGGGGCCAGGGCTTTGATGCAGCCGCTTGATCCAAAGCTGGCCTGAATGCCACGCTTGGGGAGGAACCCGTGATTTCAGCCAGTACTGCAGGGGGCGCATGCGCATCATGCCCAGCGGAAGTACTGGAGAAGCTGATGCCATAAGGCCTAGCATTCTCTGAAAAATTCTCAGGGGTCTATTGGTTCCCGTTTTGAACGAGCATGCAAGCTGCTTAGTAGTCAGAGCGCACTCGTCCGACAGCCACACCCTCATTTGGGCCGAGTCTAAAATAGTTCCCAGGAAGGAGATTCTCTGCCCCGTGCAATGAGCTCGTGCACCGTCCTGCGTTGTTGCAGCTGCTGCTGCTGCTGCTGGTACGGGGCTCTCAGGCGAGCCGAGGAGGCAGAGCTGGCTCGTTTCGGCAGAAAATGTCTCATTGCCTGGGACACTTTCTGAGCCGCGGTGAAGCGGTCTGCAAACCCGTCCACCGCAGGGCCGAATAGGCCATTCGGAGCAACTGGAGCGTCAAGGAAGGCGGTCTTATCGGCCTCCTTAATCTCGGTGAGGTTTAGCCATAAGTGGCGCTCTAGCACAACGAGGCTGGCCATGGACCTGCCTATGGGCTGGGCGGTGGCTTTTTTGGTGGCGAAGGGCCAGGTCTGTGGCGCTTCGGAGGTCACGGAAAGCCTCTTGATCTGGCCCAGTCTCATCTATAGTCCGGAGGAGCTTGGCCTGAAACACTTGCAGGACCGCCATCGAGTGGAGAGCGGAGCCTGCTTGGCCGGCGGAAGCATAGGCCCTATTCGCCAAGGCTGACATTGTACAACAGGGCTTGGAAGGGTGGGCGATCTTAGGTTTCCAGCCTATCGCAGGTGCTCTTCATGCAGGTGAGTGTTGCATGTACCACATGTGTGGCGCGACATGACGTATGTCGTTATATGACAGTAAAAAGGATACACCGTAGTGTTCACCGGAGAGCACAGGGGAAAAACGCAACCGCTTGCGGGATCGCTGGCGATTGAGCGCATTGAAACAGGCCGCTGACTCGTTTGCAGGAAGTCCGGGCTGGCTAGCTCGCTATTCTGCTGCAGGCTCGTCTTTTTTCGGCGAAGGAGGTGTAGCTTCGAGAGGTTATCAGCGAGGACCGAGATCGTCGCTGAAGGAGATTAATCTGACGTTTTAGGGCATTACAGCGTACCTTGTGGGTAGATGCCCCGCCCATTTGGCAGGCTTTTGTGCTCAGCTTCGCGGGCTTAGTGCCCATTGGTTCGCTCAGTTACGCTGTTCTGCCATTGGTTCATGCAGTTCCCACTGGCCAGCCAATAGCGTGCGAGAGGTCTCGAGACTGTTTTGACTGGGCAGTAGCACTGCACGATTTTACAAATGCTTCAGTATTTCGAGAAATAGATTATTTCCCATGGCGTCTAGCAAGACGCAGTACGACTGACCGTTCGAAAGGGAACAAGTAAATCGCCTACTCTGCCTTTAATTGATTGAGTGATTATTGTTAGGGATGCACCAATATGAAAATTCTGGCTGATACAATAATTCTTTATACAAACCCGATTCCAAAAAAGTTGGGACACTGTACAAATTGTGAATAAAAAAGGAATGCAATAATTTACAAATCTCATAAACTTATATTTTATTCACAATATAATATAGATAACATATCAAATGTTGAAAGTGAGACATTTTGAAATGTCATGCCAAATATTGGCTCATTTTGGATTTCATGAGAGCTACACATTCCAAAAAAGTTGGGACAGGTAGCAATAAGAGGCCGGAAAAGTTAAATGTACATATAAGGAACAGCTGGAGGACCAATTTGCAACTTATTAGGTCAATTGGCAACATGATTGGGTATAAAAAGAGCCTCTCAGAGTGCCAGTGTCTCTCAGAAGTCAAGATGGGCAGAGGATCACCAATTCCCCCAATGCTGCGGCGAAAAATAGTGGAGCAATATCAGAAAGGAGTTTCTCAGAGAAAAATTGCAAAGAGTTTGAAGTTATCATCATCTACAGTGCATAATATCATCCAAAGATTCAGAGAATCTGGAACAATCTCTGTGCGTAAGGGTCAAGGCCGGAAAACCATACTGGATGCCCGTGATCTTCGGGCCCTTAGACGGCACTGCATCACATACAGGAATGCTACTGTAATGGAAATCACAACATGGGCTCAGGAATACTTCCAGAAAACATTGTTGGTGAACACAATCCACCGTGCCATTCGCCATTGCTGGCTAAATCTCTATAGGTCAAAAAAGAAGCCATATCTAAACATGATCCAGAAGCGCAGGCGTTTTCTCTGGGCCAAGGCTCATTTAAAATGGACTGTGGCAAAGTGGAAAACTGTTCGGTGGTCAGACGAATCAAAATTTGAAGTTCTTTTTGGAAAACTGGGACACCATGTCATCCGGACTAAAGAGGACAAGGACAACCCAAGTTGTTATCAGCGCTCAGTTCAGAAGCCTGCATCTCTGATGGTATGGGGTTGCATGAGTGCGTGTGGCATGGGCAGCTTACACATCTGGAAAGGCACCATCAATGCTGAAAGGTATATCCAAGTTCTAGAACAACATATGCTCCCATCCAGACGTCGTCTCTTTCAGGGAAGACCTTGCATTTTCCAACATGTCAATGCCAGACCACATACTGCATCAATTACAACATCATGGCTGCGTAGAAGAAGGATCCGGGTACTGAAATGGCCAGCCTGCAGTCCAGATCTTTCACCCATAGAAAGCATTTGGCGCATCATAAAGAGGAAGATGCGACAAAGAAGACCTAAGACAGTTGAACAACTAGAAGCCTGTATTAGACAAGAATGGGACAACATTCCTATTCCTAAACTTGAGCAACTTGTCTCCTCAGTCCCCAGACGTTTGCAGACTGTTATAAAAAGAAGAGGGGATGCCACACAGTGGTAAACATGGCCTTGTCCCAACTTTTTTGAGATGTGTTGATGCCATGAAATTTAAAATGAACTTATTTTTCCCTTAAAATGATACATTTTCTCAGTTTAAACATTTGATATGTCATCTATGTTGTATTCTGAATAAAATATTGAAATTCGAAACTTCCACATCATTGCATTCTGTTTTTATTCACAATTTGTACAGTGTCCCAACTTTTTTGGAATCGGGTTTGTATTTGAAAGCCGATATATTGACCGATAAATCTAAATCCAAATCTAAAACCGATATAATCCAAATTTTTATATAATTTTTGAGAGCCTGATTACAAAAACAAGTCTCACCATTAAAAGCCATGTCCCAATCGCAAAATTATAATGTTCTCGTTATAATTTTATGTACCCTATATGACAGACTTGCGCTGCACGTTGCACTTAACTGTATTTTATTTTTTTGAAGTGATTTCAATCATATTTTCACATATTATCACAATTCAAAACCATCATGGCGAACTGTGCGCATCTAAAGTGTCTCATCTGAAGGAAATAATCCATTATTTACCGGCTTTAATATATTGGCCAAATTTTCTTTTCGGGCCGATAACGATAACATTAAAAATTAACATATATTGGCCGATAACCATATGGTGGTGTAAACTTCACACCCCTGGTAGGACCGCTAGCGACTGTCACTGACTCTAGCGGCTGCGGTCTTTAGCGTCCTTGTTAGCATCCCTGCCTCCCATGCTGGAGACCCCGGTTCAAATCCCGCTTGATGGTGATCGAGTAGGACCAGTTACATTTGGTGCCGTGACTTGGATGGGAGTAAGGTTTAGGGAGGTGAGTGTTAACAGATGTAGGACAGTGAGAGCTGTGTGTGTAAACCTCACTCCCCTGGCTTCAAGATGCCTCCTACGGCGGAAACCCTGGTTCGAATCCCGCTCAGAGCAGGTCGAGTAGAACCGGTTACATTTATAATGATTTGTTTTTCTAATCTTTGGCATTAAACAATGTTTGTAATACTGCTGTACAGAGACTCAATAGGCGCATCATTGGAAAACAAAGAATAACTTGTTCTTGCTTCTTGTTTAACCAGGCAGGGAAAATGCATGTAAAAAAACCTCCTACATGTTTCTGCGGAAAGAACTGGCAGTGAGGTTGGCCAATACGATGAGGGAAGTCACCTTGTTGCCCGCCAATCTTCAGAGCCAGCCGTCTGTCAAACTGGTGGAGTCCTGGTGAGGAAGGCAGGGCTCAGTGAGGGCCAGGCAGGGACGGATTAACGCACGGGCACTGTACCAGATGGGCGGCCCGGACAAGCTGCCGGGGGTGGGAGGGTGATGATGGGGGTTGGGGGGGACTGTCGACTCAGCCCCCACCACCCGCTCAATGATAAATCGGAGCACTGGGGGGCCTTTTGACAGGTCTGTGCCCAGGGCATGACCGCGCCATCCGTCCCTGTGGCTGGCCAGGTGTGATGATGAGTGTGAGCTGTGAGTAAACAGTGACTGGGTTTGGTGTAAAGTGTTCTGAATACATATGTGACAGTAAGTGCATACCAAAAAGCATCATGTAGGTTATAAAGCAGAATGTAAAGGTGAAGCTGAAGTCCTGGAATACTACACTCCATATTATATTGCATACTATTTTTTGAAAATAGTTACAGTAGGCATTATTCCACGATTGATTAATAGTAGCATACGACATTGTTGTCAAGTTCATGGCGTCCAGTGATCATCTTAAAAACGTTTTAATTCCATTTGTGTATAAAAATATCTAAAAGTCTGGCTGTCTGATCAGATATTGAGATGTTAAAAATGTGTCTCAGACCGGAAAAGAAAGAACAGGTTGAACACATTGAATTATGGGACACAGTATGATTTTTAAAGGTTGTGAATAAAGTAAAGATTATTGGGATACATTTACAAGAAAATACTATTTCAGTCTTTCTACTTCAATTCATTGTGTCTTTGTAATTATTTGTTCACTTTACTAGCAATTTATGAGTGAAAATAGTTTCAAAGTAAATACCACACCATATTTTGCTTCATTTTCGCTAATGTAGTCAGCCATCTAGATATTCAGTGCATGCTATGCTATTACATTATTACATTACATATCATAAACTTAAGAAATAGTACAATTAGTGTGGTACACTCTTAAAAATAAAAGTTCTTTATTGGCATTGATGGTTCCATGAAGAACTTTTAACATCCATGGAATCTTTCCAATGCATAAAAAAGGTTCTTTATAGCTGAAAAAGGTTCTTCACACTAAGACAAAAATGTGACCCTGGACCACAAAACCAGTCATAAGTCTCACGGGTATATTTGTGGCAATAGCCAACAATACATTGTATGGGTCAAAATTATCTATTTTTCTTTTATGCCAAAAATCATTAGGATATTAAGTAAAGATCGTGTTCCATGAAGATATTTTGTAAATTTCCTACCGTAAATATATCAGAAATGTATTATTAGTAGTAATATGCATTGCTAAGGACTTCATTTGGACAGCTCTAAAGGCGATTTTCTCAATATTTAGATTTTTTTGCACCCTCAGATTCCAGATTTTCAAATAGTTGTATCTCGGCCAAATATTGTCCTATCCTAACAAACCATACATCAATTGTTATTTTAGAACTGTTCACTGAGCAGTGTTTAGGTTTATTGAGCCACATATGCCACCTAGTGGTTATGAGAGGAATGACAGAGAAGCCTGAGCTATAAAGTAGGGAAGAGCCAGTGTTATATAATACATGTTTTTTTGTGGTATCAGGTACAGCCAGAGCTTCGAAGAGCTGTTAGAGTACGAGACAAGAAGTCCAGAGGATCCCCGCACCCTTAATGAGTGAGTCTGTTTTTCAGCGAACACAATTTTACCAGGGAAAGTGTAAAACAATTTTCTTTTTTCTTGCCTATTAATGTGTATTAAATGTTTATTTTTACTTAAAATGCATGTTTAGCTCTATTAATTTTACCCAAATACTGTAGTATAATTTAGCATAATAGAACTTGTTTATGGGTGTGTTCACACTTGGCAGGTTTGGTTCGATTACAAAATAACTCTGGTGCAATTGCTCTGTTAGTGCTGTTCATTTGAATAAGTGTGAACGCTGCCATCTGAACAAACGGACCGAAAACATCTACTTCTAAATGAACTCTGGTGCAGTTCGACTGAAATATGAATGCAACATGGACCTAAGACATCTAAATGAACCAAAACAGGATGTGATGTTCAGGATGCGACCCTATAAAGGACAAAATGCTCAAGCATACCTGGGCTGTGTTCTAAATCGTCCCCCTATACCCTCATTCACTATTCCCTACATTACTCCACTAATATAGTCCACTTGAAGGAGTGAATGAAAACGAGTGAGTGAATTCAGACACTGAGTGTGCCAGAAGGGCTGCTGCTTATGCATAGTTTGTGCTTGCCGTTTAATAATCATTTGAAACTTAGCAAACTGGCAGCTCCAGTAGTAATGAAAAGCTTTATCTCGAACTCTGTCATGAACACTAGCATGTATAAACCTTAATTAAACTATTTAATAATCAATCAGAAAGGAATTTAAACCTGGATGATATTACGCTGTAGCCACATTGGACCAGCGGTTTGGAAAATGGATGGATGGATGATTCAGCTGTGGGCGCCATCTTCTGACGAGACACGCAAATTCATTCGGCACGACCCTCACAGTGCATTATGGGTATTCTCACATTGTTGTACACGCTGTATTGTGGTGCATTATGGGATTGAAAGAGTGCACTCGATAATGTCCACTATGGTTTCGGACAACACTACAAATGGCTGTCCCCTCAAATAGTGCCCTATTTAAGGGTAAAGGGGGCGATTTCGGACACAGCCCTGGTTTTTCTCGCCATAAGAGCTACGTTGCCCATTAGAGTTTGTTACAATTCCTGATGCTGTTTTAACTCCTTTACACATTTTTTGTAAGAGTTCTCAGCTAGTAAAAATATTAAATGTATACACATACAACAGGCGCATTTAGCCCAGCACACAGTGTTGTTATGGATGTTCGGTAAGTTCCGTCACAAAATAACTTCATAAAAGCCTTTTTTTCTGTATCTTTAGTGTCTGTGTTAAAATGCTAAGTGAACCAGGACTAATTGTATAATTTTCCTACTGAACTGCAAGTGTGAACACACCCTATGTCTCAATAACTGAAGTCCACCAGAAGTAAAGAACTTATTATTGTGGGCTTCAGCTTCCTAGAGATCCTGATTAAGATTCGGAACAGGCACAATGACGTGGTGCCCACCATGGCCCAGGGTGTCATCGAATATAAAGAGAAGTTTGGCTTTGACCCCTTCATCAGCAGCAATGTGCAGTACTTCCTTGACCGCTTCTACACCAATCGCATTTCTTTCCGCATGCTCATCAACCAGCACAGTGGGTGACATCACATTCATGTTGGATAAATGTTAAAGGGATAGTTCACCCAAAAATGAAAATTAGCCCATGATTTACTCACCCTCAAGTCATCCTAGGTGTATATGACATTCTTCTTTCAGACGAATACAATCGGAGTTATATTAAAAAATGTCCTGGCTCTTCCCAGCTTTATAATGGCAGTGAATGGCTGTTTCTGTTTTGAAGTCCAAAAAACTGCATCTATCCATCATAAAAGATATCCACACGGCCCCGGGGGTTAATAAAGGCCTTCTGAAGCGAAGCGTTTGTGTAAGAAAAATTTCCATATTTAAAACTTTACAAACTGTAATCTCTAACTTCCGCTAACTGCCGTACGTACTTGGACGAGAGACTGGCGTTTTAGCGCATGACGTACGTCATACGTCATACCCTGGAACGCCAGTCTCTCGTGAATGCGCGTATGACAGTTAGCGGAAGTTAGAGATTACAGTTTGTAAAGTTTTAAATATGGATATTTTTCTTACACAAACCCTTAGATTCGCTTCAGAAGGCCTTTATTAACCCCCGGAGCCGTGTGGAGTACTTTTATGATGGATACAGTGGGGAGAACAAGTATTTGATACACTGCCGATTTTGCAGGTTTGCCCACTTACAAAGCATGTAGAAGTCTGTAATTTTTATCATAGGTACTCTTCAACTGTGAGTGACGGAATCTAAAACAAAAATTCAGAAAATTACATTGTATGATTTTTAAGTAATTAATTTGCATTTTATTGCATGACATAAGTATTTGATACATCAGAAAAGCAGAACTTAATATTTGGTACAGAAACCTTTGTTTGCAATTACAGAGATCATACGTTTCCTGTAGTTCTTGACCAGGTTTGCACACACTGCAGCAGGGATTTTGGCCCACTCCTCCATACAGACCTTCTCCAGATCCTTCAGGTTTCGGGGCTGTCGCTGGGCAATACGGACTTTCAGCTCCCTCCAAAGATTTTCTATTGGGTTCAGGTCTGGAGACTGGCTAGGCCACTCCAGGACCTTGAGATGCTTCTTACAGAGCCACTCCTTAGTTGCCCTGGCTGTGTGTTTCAGGTCGTTGTCATGCTGGAAGACCCAGCCACGACCCATCTTCAATGCTCTTACTGAGGGAAGGAGGTTGTTGGCCAAGATCTCGCGATACATGGCCCCATCCATCCTCCCCTCAATACGGTGCAGTCGTCCTGTCCCCTTTGCAGAAAAGCATCCCCAAAGAATGATGTTTCCACCTCCATGCTTCACGGTTGGGATGGTGTTCTTGGGGTTGTACTCATCCTTCTTCTTCCTCCAAACACGGCAAGTGGAGTTTAGACCAAAAAGCTCTATTTTTGTCTAATCAGACCACATGACCTTCTCCCATTCCTCCTCTGGATCATCCAGATGGTCATTGGCAAACTTCAGACGGGCCTGGAGATGCGCTGGCTTGAGCAGGGGGACCTTGCGTGCGCTGCAGGATTTTAATCCATGACGGCATAGTGTGTTACTAATGGTTTTCTTTGAGACTGTGGTCCCAGCTCTCTTCAGGTCATTGACCAGGTCCTGCCATGTAGTTCTGGGCTGATCCCTCACCTTCCTCATGATCATTGATGCCCCACGAGGTGAGATCTTGTATGGTGCCCCAGACCGAGGGAGATTGACTGTCATCTTGAACTTCTTCCATTTTCTAATCATTGCGCCAACAGTTGTTGCTTTCTCACCAAGCTGCTTGCCTATTGTCCTGTAGCCCATCCCAGCCTTGTGCAGGTCTACAATTTTATCCTTGATGTCCTTACACAGCTCTCTGGTCTTGGCCATTGTGGAGAGGTTGGAGTCTGTTTGATTGAGTGTGTGGACAGGTGTCTTTTATACAGGTAACGAGTTCAAACAGGTGCAGTTAATACAGGTAATGAGTGGAGAACAGGAGGGCTTCTTTAAGAAAAACTAACAGGTCTGTGAGAGCCGGAATTCTTACTGGTTGGTAGGTGATCAAATACTTATGTCATGCAATAAAATGCAAATTAATTATTTAAAAATCATACAATGTGATTTTATGGATTTCTCCCCACTGTAGATACACTTTTATGGACTTCAAAACAGAAACAGCCATTCACTGCCATTATAATGCTTGGATGAGCCAGGACATTTTTAATATAACTCTGATTGTATTCGTCTGAAAGAAGAAAGTCATATACACCTAGGATGACTTGAGGGTGAGTAAATCATGGGCTAATTTTCATTTTTGGGTGAACTATCCCTTTAAGTAATTAAATACGACAGAAGAAATGTCCTGATAGTTTAGAACTGGGGTCTCAAGCTTCTGAAGTATGGCAATAAGCAGATCTTTTATTGTGTTGCAGCTCTTCTGTTTGGCGATGCCACTTGTCTTGCACAACCAAAACACATCGGAAGCATCGACCCAGTCTGCAGTGTGGCTGAAGTGGTGAGAGGTAAGTTAAAAGATACTTAAAATTCACAGATACATAAAAAAAAAAAAACCTTTTGAAGATTCTGATATCTCCTTCCAGATGCATATGAGACAGCAAAGATGCTTTGTGAGCAGTACTACATGACGGCACCTGAACTGAAGATCGGGGAATTCAACTGTGAGAATGTCATCTGTTTTATTGTCTTAATAACATATATCAAAAGTTGCTTTTTAATCTGTGCCTTCTTGTCTTATCTCAATCTATATGCTAGACAAAACTCCAAAGAAGCCTGTACAGGTGGTCTATGTGCCCTCTCATCTGTTCCACATGCTGTTTGAGCTCTTCAAGGCAAGAGAAATAGACAGTGGGATAATTTGAAAGGAGAAAGAAAACTGGGTAACACTTTACAGTAAGGTTCAATTTGCTAACATTAGTTTATGCATTAGTTATGAACAATGAATAAATTTACAAACAACAACTTTTACAGCATTTATTAATCTAGGTTATAAATAGTCATAATACATTAGAAGAAAACTCAAAAAACGAAATGATTTATTCAAACATTTTGTACTCATGTTTTTTTAAGGTATACTTTCATCAAAAGGAGGGCAAATATACAAAGTTCTGTCATGAAACTCTAGATGGCGCAGGCTGATAGGTCCTTAACTCAATCTGCTTACAATCACATTGGTTGCATCTGAAATCACGTACTTGCCTACTATATAGTAGGCGAGAAACATTATGTGACAAAAGAAGTATGTCCGAATTCACAGTACAAAGTGTAGGCAAAAAGTACCTGGATGACCTACTTCTTCTGGCGAGATTCTGAAGTGTGCACACATGTGGACACTTTACTATCCCATGAGGCCACTGGAGAGGATTTATGAATGGCAGTGAAGCGATGCGACTGACGCTGGTAGGTTACGTGATAATGACAACATGGAAAATGTAGTACGCCTGGATTACATTCATACTACGCTCACTCATACTATATAGAACATACTTTTTTAGCGGTCATGAAGTACAAACCCGATTCCAAAAAAGTTGGGACACTGTACAAATTGTAAATAAAAAAAGAATACAATGATGTGGAAGTTTCAAATTTCAGTATTTTATTCAGAATACAACATAGATGACATATCAAATGTTTAAACTGAGAAAATGTATCATTTTAAGGGAAAAATAAGTTTATTTTAAATTTCATGGCATCAACACATCTCAAAAAAGTTGGGACAAGGCCATGTTTACCACTGTGTGGCATCCCCTCTTCTTTTTATAACAGTCTGCAAACGTCTGGGGACTGAGGAGACAAGTTGCTCAAGTTTAGGAATAGGAATGTTGTCCCATTCTTGTCTTATACAGGCTTCTAGTTGCTCAACTGTCTTACGTCTTCTTTGTCGCATCTTCCTCTTTATGATGCGCAAAATGTTTTCTATGGGTGAAAGATCTGGACTGCAGGCTGGCCATTTCAGTACCCGGATCCTTCTTCTACGCAGCCATGATGTTGTAATTGATGCAGTATGTGGTCTGGCATTGTCATGTTGGAAAATGCAAGGTCTTCCCTGAAAGAGACGACGTCTGGATGGAGCATATGTTGTTCTAGAACTTGGATATACCTTTCAGCATTGATGGTGCCTTTCCAGATGTGTAAGCTGCCCATGCCACACGCACTCATGCAACCCCATACCATCAGAGATGCAGGCTTCTGAACTGAGCGCTGATAACAACTTGGGTTGTCCTTGTCCTCTTGAGTCCGGATGACATGGCGTCCCAGTTTTCCAAAAAGAACTTCAAATTTTGATTCGTCTGACCACAGAACAGTTTTCCACTTTGCCACAGTCCATTTTAAATGAGCCTTGGCCCAGAGAAAACGCCTGCGTTTCTGGATCATGTTTAGGTATGGCTTCTTTTTTGACCTATAGAGTTTTAGCCGGCAACGGCGAATGGCACGGTGGATTGTGTTCACCGACAATGTTTTCTGGAAGTATTCCTGAGCCCATGTTGTGATTTCCATTACAGTAGCACTCCTGTATGTGATGCAGTGCCGTCTAAGGGCCCGAAGATCACGGGCATCCAGTATGGTTTTCCGGCCTTGACCCTTACGCACAGAGATTGTTCCAGATTCTCTGAATCTTTGGATGATATTATGCACTGTAGATGATGATAACTTCAAACTCTTTGCAATTTTTCTCTGAGAAACTCCTTTCTGATATTGCTCCACTATTTTTCGCCGCAGCATTGGGGGAATTGGTGATCCTTTGCCCATCTTGACTTCTGAGAGACACTGCCACTCTGAGAGGCTCTTTTTATACCCAATCATGTTGCCAATTGACCTAATAAGTTGCAAATTGGTCCTCCAGCTGTTCCTTATATGTACATTTAACTTTTCTGGCCTCTTATTGCTACCTGTCCCAACTTTTTTGGAATGTGTAGCTCTCATGAAATCCAAAATGAGCCAATATTTAGCATGACATTTCAAAATGTCTCACTTTCAACATTTGATATGTTATCTATATTCTATTGTGAATAAAATATAAGTTTATGAGATTTGTAAATTATTGCATTCCTTTTTTATTCACAATTTGTACAGTGTCCCAACTTTTTTGGAATCGGGTTTGTAATTACTTATTCAAAATAAGTACCTACTCAAGAGAGTATGCGATTTCGGACGCAGCCATTGTTCTCTGTAGGGCACAGCTGTTTCCTGCTGTATCAGTAGCCAATGCGCTTGCTGGTCAACTTTTTAAATACTTGGTCATCGTTTGCTGGAACGACATGAGGGTGAGTAATTAATGACAGAATTTAAATTTTTGGGTGAACTATCTCTTTAACATCTAAGACAAGTGAACATTCTTTTACTCCTTATCACTGTGCATTATTGCGTGGTCTGCCTTGTAATTTCTAAATACACAACCATACACAAGTTTTAAAACAAGCTTCATGTTGTACAGTCCTGCATTCGATGCAGGAGTGAATTACTTAGCATAAGCAGTAGCAATTACGCTATTGTGTTTATACTGTAGCACGGTTTATGCAGTTGCTGTGAGAATACAGCGACTAAGCATCATGGATATGATGTCACGCTCCATCATTCATCTATTGTTTCAAACGCCTTTCACATACAGTATACAAATATTAGGATAAAGGGTTTTGACATTGACAATTATCAAAGGACACTAAGATATCATACTATTTTCTCAGGTGGTTGCTGGAGGTTTCTTTTCTCATCTCTATCAGCCTGCAACGTGATATCATTTGTTAAAGCTCACATAGTGCGCGTTCTAATTAGCACGCATAGCATAGGCCATTAGCGTTAAGCCATTTGTCCCCCAACCCCCCAAAAAACTTCTTAGTTTTAAAAAAAGAGGGGTACACTTAGTACACATAGGACTACATTGCAAGCTGCTTCACGTGCCTTATATGCACCTCATGGCCACCCACATGTCTAACGGCTAGATCTGCTTGGGAGAATACTTGCGTAGACAGATCTAGGGCCCTATCATACACCCTGCGCAATGCGACGCCAGGCGCGATGCGAGTGTTTTTTGCTAGTTTCAGCCCGACGCAGTTATCATTTTCACGTCCAGCGCCACGTTGTTTAAATACCAAATGCACTTGTGCCGTTTTCGTGCTGGTCTGAAAACGAGGTGTGTTCAGGCGCATTGTTGGCGCATTGCTATTTTGAGGCAACTGAAAACGACTGCGCCATTGACCAACAAAAACGTGGTCTAAAGTCAATATTAAAGGGCGGGTTAGTAATATGTGCCTATAGGTGGGTGCACAACGCGCGTACACTCTGCTTATTACGCACACGCGCAGCAGCACACAATAGGATATTATTTATAAAATAAAAGGATTCCTCTCTGGAGAAGCGTTCAGTCTTTCCGCATGCAAATTCCGCCATGAAAATAGTGAATCCGCCATGGTGCAAGCGCAACTGGCTTTTAAAGGGAATGGGAGATGAGACTCTGATTGGTTTATTGCATGTTACAATCAAAATACACCCATGACTCATTAAGAGACTAGGTACAACCCTTTTGGACCATCCATCTGGCGCAGAGCGTTTTTTTCTGTCGTTAAACTAGCAAAAGTGGATTCGGACACGCCCTAAGTGCACCGGTGCCATACGCTTCAGACCATGCGCTCAGATCGTTAAAATAGGGCCCCTAGTCTTCCAAGACCAAGCATATGCCCCATTTCTTATACTCAAATAAAACTCTATACTAAAGGGCCAATTCATGTATGCTATATTGTACAGCAGCAGCATGTCTTACTTGCTCACAGCAGCATCTTGTGTATCTATTGGCCAAACATATCAACATTGTCATATCCATTACCATGCCAAACACTCTGAGAGTTGTCATGACAGAAATAAATATAAGCAATAATCATTCATAATACAATAACTCGTTATTTTATTTTAAAACTGCATACTATAGATACATACTATAATGTAGAAATTTAACTCCAAATGTTAAAAATATATTAGTATATGTAGAAATTAACATTAACCTAGATTAATAAATGCTGTTAAAGTATTTTTCATAGATAGTTCATTTTATGTAATGCATTAAGTAATGTTAATAAAATGAACCTTATAATGAAGTGTCACGAAAAAGTTGCTTATATTTTTAGGTGACGTTTTAAGAGGAATTAATTTAAGTGTATCTCAAATGATCACGTTTTAGGTGGGCTTTTGTGACCCATTTATTCCTTTTAATTACTATATATCTTTTGGGTAAGTCAATATATTATGTATGTATGTGCAGAATTCCATGCGGGCAACGGTGGAGCTCTATGAAAACAACAGTGAAGGGCTTCCTCCAGTGAAAGCAATGGTTACTCTGGGAAAAGAAGACCTCTCCATAAAGGTTCAACACATGCCTATTTTGCATGAATGCCCTGTTGAAAAACCAGCATATGCTGGTTAGGTATATTTTGAAGCATGGCAGCTGGTTTGAACTGGTTTATGCTGGTCCTTAGTTGGTCATGAGCTGGTCCTGAGCTGGTTAGCTGGTCCTGAGCTGGAGCTAGTTTCTTAGGACCAGGTTAGGACCAGCTTAAACCAGCTCAAACCAGCGGCCATGCTTCAAAACATACCTAACCAGCGTATGCTGTTTTTTTCAACAGGGTGTTCATGGAGACTTACTTAAATCTCATAACACGTGCACTTTATTCATTTGATATTTATATGTCTCTGTCTGTCTTCTAAGATTAGTGATAAAGGTGGGGGTGTCCCTTTACGAAAGATTGATCGTCTCTTCAATTATATGTATTCCACTGCCCCGACACCACGTCTGGACTCCTCTCAAGCTGCTGTCCCACTGGTAAATACCCATCATACTGCTTACGTCTGTGTTTGTATGCATGTTTCAAGCTACCTTGTTCAACCAAAGTTTATATTGTCTCTGCAGGCTGGTTTTGGCTATGGGCTGCCAATCTCTAGACTCTATGCGCGTTACTTTCAGGGAGACTTGAACCTGTACTCGATTGAAGGGCTCGGGACAGATGCAGTAATTCATCTTAAGGTATTTGCATTGACGTTTCCATCTGTGGGACGCTTGAATTACATTGAGTAATAATATTAGCTTCGACTAGAAACCAGAAATCGCCTCTCTCCACTCTCTACAGGCTCTTTCCAGTGAATCTTTTGAGCGTCTCCCAGTCTTCAATAAGTCAGCATGGCGACATTACCAGACAGGTCCTGAGGCTGATGACTGGAGTAACCCGAGCAGTGACCCACGAGATGCATCCACATATAAAGCCAACAGATGACTTCATTAAACCTGCTGCAGTAACTAGTGATGAGCTGCTTACAGCTGCCAAGCTAATACTGAACACTGCCAGATAAGGAAACTTGATTCTAGGCCTTTTAGCACTTGCCTTTTAGCACTGCCACTTCTAACTGTCTGAAAATAATACGTTGTGAAGTTGTGACGTAAGGAATGCTGTTTCCGGGTGCAAGCCTCTACTCATTTTACTTGAGAATACTATCTTAACAGCCATTTATGAGTGCTATATACACATTTAAGATAAGCATTTAAAAGCTTACAGTATACTACAGTCTCCGTGTAGAGTCTCACGGAATCCCGGACATAAATATTTTAACAATTTATAAAAGCATAAGAGTCACTGTCTGGCCATCTTGAATTTCGGTATGGAGAGAAAGGTTAGGATCATGATTTTTTGGTAGTAATACAAGTTACAACAAACTGTGAGTGTATATTAGCATCGTTTGTTGTTTTCTTTGGCATCTGATAGAGCGTTTGGACCCGGAAGCGGCAACGTGTGACGTCAGACTTAACAAGCTAATAGTTTTACATTAGTGAGGGTGTGAAGGATGTTGGAAAAATGTTATGTGGAGAATAAAGCAGCTTGTTAGTATGACGTGCCATGTGGCTTTTTCTAGCAATTTGCTTTATATGATAAATTATTTTAATGCTACAAATTATATGAATAAATTATTATACATATACTACTGTTCAAAAGTTTAGGGTCAGTTAGTTTTTTTTAAGAAATTATCAATTTTATTCAGCTAAGACACATTAAATTGATCAAAAGTGAAGACATTTATAATGCTACAAAATGTTTCTATTTTAAATAAATGCTGTCCATTTAAACTTTCTATTTATCAAAGCACAACTGCTTTCAACATTGATAATAATCAGAAATGTTTCTTGAGCAGCAAATCAACATATTAGAATGATTTCTGAAGGATCATGTGACACTGAAGGCTGGAGTAATGATGCTCAAAATTCAGATTTGCCATCACAGGAATAAATTATATTTCAAAATATATTAAAATAGAACAAATAGTTATTTTTAATTGTAATAACATTTCAAAATATTACTGTTTTTACTGTATTTTATCAAATAAATGCAGTCTTGGTGAGCAAGAGACTTCAAAAAAAACGTACTTATCCAAAACATTTGAATGGTAGTGTAAATTATTAGTAAATTAAAGTTACTATCAAATATGTCTGTACTACTTGTGCAGTGATACTGGCAAAGTAAAGAAACAACAGAACTTTGCAAACCGTAAATTAGTACATTTGTTATGTTCCTGATATGTTTTTGTTATGCCATATTTTGCTATGTGCTTCCTATAGTTCATGTTAAATCTAACCTAATCAGTTTATGAAAACATTCTAATACATTAAGTCAAATGGTACACCTTCATTTCATTCAGAACAACATCCCCACACTGTAAAAAGTGACCAGTTGACTTAACTTAAAAAAAGTGAGGAAACCCGTTGCCTTAAAAATATTAAGTAATGCATAATTGAAAAGATTAATTAATGTGAATTTGACAATTTCAAGTTAACCTGACAAGTAAAAGTTATTGAAACAAAAGAAAATGTGTTGTACACACCTTTTATTTTTATGTAGGACTAACTTAATCTTATTCAATTGCAATTATTTAAAAATGTCAATCTACTTAACTTAAAACTAACAAGTTTATCTGAGTTACTTACTCAAATTGAGGAAACCCGTTGCCTTGAAATAATTAAGTAACCACAACTTATTGTATATGTGTACTTATAATTCACTTGTGACTGATTTGATGTAATCTCATTAATTCGTAATTTCTTTGTCTACACAAATTGTAGACTACTTACAAAAAAAAAATACAAAATTGTTCAAAACAGTTCATTATACTTCCATAAACTGCACAAAATAACTCTTCTCTGAGAATTGATAACATTTTAAATTGTCAATCTGTAACTACTTTCAATTTCAATTTATCCAGAAAAACAAATATTGTATTCAAAGCTACAAATCTGTGGGTATGCACGTTTTATAAATGAGGCCCATGGTCTTTAATAATGTTCTCAAAACATTGGCATAAAAACATTATTAAACATCTTCCTTGGAACGTTTTTTTTCCTGAAGCGTTTTATGTTGATGTTCATCTAACCTTTTATTAAATGTTACTACTTGTTTCAGAGAACATTCAAAAGTAACATTCCCAAGTTTGCAAAACGAAATGTTCCCTTAACATTCACATAACCAAAAAAAAAAAAAAACTGGACGTTTCAGAAATAACGTTTTTATAACATTAGCAAAATGTTCTTAGTTCATGTTGTTAGTTGGTATAGTGTTTAATAAAATACATAATTCATAAATATAATTTTATATATTTGTTCACACCAACTTTATACAACCATAAAGTATTACTAATCACTCTACATCACAGTTATAATGATAATGACACAGAGGAACTTTTTTTTTAGCTGATGAATGCTAAAACATTGACAGACAATCAGAATCTACCTGACTTTAAAGAGCTTGAGCATTTAAAGCAGCAGATGATAACTAGTGCTGACTTTTAATAAACAACATTATGGTCCCTTGCTGTGGATGCTAATATAGTTATAGTTATACTTATCTGTCTTGGGGTGAACAGGCTTTTATTCTAATGTGACAGATGAATTATGAAGTGCTCAGTTCTGTGTTTAAGTGGTAATAAAAAAAAAAATTCTAAGAATTATGAGGTCAGTCTGGATCTTTGAGCAGCATGCAATTGTAGATCTCAATTATGAAACATTTTGGTGCATAAAATACAGTAAACAGAACGAGAAGGAGCCTGCTCAGATATGCAGGAGGTCGAGCCCCTCGTCACCCTCACTCCTGCTGACGGAAGCTCCTTTGGGTGGCGGTGAACGAAAGCGGGGGCCAGTGGGTGATGGGCGATGTAGAGCGTCCTCTGGTGGGACTGGAGCTGGGTGACGTACTTGGAGACTGATAGGGAGACAGAGCCTGGAGAACACGGCCACTCCGCTCTTGGATCATGTGCTACAGAGCACAAAAGAAATCAATTTGAAAAATGCTAAATAACACTCTACGTTTAATGCCTGAGTATTGCCAATGTCCTTCATGATTTTTCAAAGTAATGAGATAAAGATTAATCAAATATTTTTTACAAGAAAATACTTTCCCACTACACTGCAAAAATGTTCTTACTCTGTATTTTTATCTTGGTTTTCAATGAAAAGAAGCAATTTGACAGAAGATATAAAAGGGATCGTTCACCCAAAAATTAAAAATTCTGTCATTAAATACTTGCCCTCATGTCGTTCCAAACCCGTAGGACTTTCGTTCATCTTTGGAACACAAATGGAGATCTTTTTGATGTGAATTTGAGAACTGTCTGTACTCTCCATTGACAGCTATGCAAATACACTTTGATGCTTCAAAAAGTTCATAAAGAGATCGTAAAACTAATCCATATGAATTGAGCAGTTTAGTCCAAATTGTCTGAAGAGACATGATCACTTTATAAGATGAACAGATTGAATTTAGGCTTTTATTCACATAAACATTGATCAGTGAACATTAACAGAAACTCAACCATTTTTGCTTGACGCGCAAAAACAAACTACTCATTGGTTCTTGTGGAAGCTCAAACGTGCTGCGCAACACGAGAATGAACCTCATTGGTTCTTGCTGAAGCTCAAACGTGCTGTGCAACACGAGAATGAACCTCATTGGTTCTTGCTGAAGCTCAAACGTGCTGCGTAACACGAGAATGAACCTCATTGATTCTTGCTGAAGCTCAAACGTGCTGCGTAACACGAGAATGAACCTCATTGGTTCTTGCTGAAGCTCAAACGTGCTGCGCAACACGAGAATGAACCTCATTGGTTCTTGCTGAAGCTCAAACGTGCTGCGCAACACGAGAATGAACCTCATTGGTTCTTGCTGAAGCTCAAACGTGCTGCGCAACACGAGAATGAACCTCATTGGTTCTTGCTGAAGCTCAAACGTGATGCGTAACACGAGAATGAACCTCATTGGTTCTTGCTGAAGCTCAAACGTGCTGCGTAACACGAGAATGAACCTCATTGGTTCTTGCTGAAGCTCAAACGTGCTGCGCAACACGAGAATGAACCTCATTGGTTCTTGCTGAAGCTCAAACGTGCTGCGCAACACGAGAATGAACCTCATTGGTTCTTGCTGAAGCTCAAACGTGCTGCGCAACATGAGAATGAACCTCATTGGTTCTTGCTGAAGCTCAAACATGCTGTGCAACACGAGAATGAACCTCATTGGTTCTTGCTGAAGCTCAAACGTGATGCGTAACACGAGAATGAACCTCATTGGTTCTTGCTGAAGCTCAAACGTGCTGCGCAACACGAGAATGAACCTCATTGGTTCTTGCTGAAGCTCAAACGTGCTGCGCAACATGAGAATGAACCTCATTGGTTCTTGCTGAAGCTCAAACATGCTGTGCAACACGAGAATGAACCTCATTGGTTCTTGCTGAAGCTCAAACGTGATGCATAACACGAGAATGAACCTCATTGGTTCTTGCTGAAGCTCAAACGTGCTGCGTAACACGAGAATGAACCTCATTGGTTCTTGCTGAAGCTCAACCGTGCTGCGCAACACGAGAATGAACCTCATTGATTCTTGCTGAAGCTCAAACGTGCTGCGTAACACGAGAATGAACCTCATTGATTCTTGCTGAAGCTCAAACGTGCTGCGCAACACGAGAATGAACCTCATTGATTCTTGCTGAAGCTCAAACGTGCTGCGCAACACGAGAATGAATCTCATTGGTTCTTGCTGAAGCTCAAACGTGCTGCGCAACACGAGAATGGACCTCATTGGTTCTTGCTGAAGCTCAAACGTGCTGCGTAACACGAGAATGAATCTCATTGGTTCTTGCTGAAGCTCAAACGTGCTGCGCAACACGAGAATGAACCTCATTCATTCATTCTTATTAGAGTAAATAATGACAGAATTTTCATTTTTGGGCGAACTATCCCTTTAAGTCTTGTTTTCTAAAGAATGTATCAAAAATGTATTTGTCAGAAAACAAGACTTTATGTCTTATGTCATTTTCTTTCTCAAGTAAATATATCTTGATTTAAGAATATTTAGATATTTGTACTGGAAAACAAGACAATTTTTTTTTTTTGCCATTTCTTTGTAGTCGCTTATGAAATTTACTAGCAATTTCTGAGTGAACATTTTTTCTACACCACATTTTTTTCAGTGTACCCAGGCTTTATCTGGACCGAACAGCTCCAGGAAGTTTCCGATGAACTCGCGAGATTTCTCCTCCCATTTGTAGATGAGGTCGTGGCTCTTCTCTTCAACGCGGTGCACTAAATGTTTGGACTTCTCCTCCACCGTCCTCACCGTCTCCTTCATTTTGTCCACCTGCTCTTGCAGACGATATTTCTTCTCCTGTCAATCAAAAGAGTTGGAATAGTTCACCTTAACATGTAAATCCCGTCTTTACTTCCTCATATCATACCAAACCCATATGGTTTCATTTCTTTCATTTCTTCAATGGCCAACTCTTTTTTGTACCATAAAACTAAACAGGAGCTGGAGATGTGCTCCAAAGATCGTACAAAGTACCATAAAACTAGTTAATGCCACTTTTCCATTATATTCCAAGTGTTCTGAAGCCATACAATTCCTTTCTTACATTGATGAAGCCCACGTTGAGTTCCCGTGCTGTGTATCCTCTCTGCAGGTTACGCCTCACATAGACGTCATAGTCTCGAACAATGCGTGTGATGAGATCAGAGGTAGAGATCCCCTCAGTTCTTTGAGTAGCCACAAACATTCCTTACAGACCATGTAGAAGAAGTTTATTCTTAGGAGTCCTTTGACTCAGTTCTATAATTGTGCAGTTTGGTTGATGTTAAAGTCTTTACCTGCTTCTTTGATATGTTTATAGACATCTTCTGATCCAGCAGAGGTGTATGGGATATCATCATGTGCCACAAAGTCAATCTGAGGGTGGCAACACGAAAATAAATAAGTATGACACCATGACACAAAGTTTCCTTCTTGGAATGAATTCACATTTTCATTGATCTCTCTAGACAGACTTGAATATGACTTCCCCATTTTTCAATATGGAAAATGAATGTCAAATTAATTTCGAAATGAGATGTTTTATTTTCTATTATATATGTAATTTGCCATTTTTGCAACCCTGTTAAAGTTTTGGACAGAATACAGTTTAAAGTCCTGTCTAAATAAAAACCCTGATTTTGCTAATGCAAAAACATTAATAAAAAATAAATAAATAAATTATATATATATATATAAAATATAGTGTAAATATAATAATACAGTAATAATAACTGTACTGATATTTAACAGGCAAGGTTATTAACAGAAATATATATTTTAATTTATTTTAAAAATATATATTTCTTTGATTATTTTTTCTTACAATAACTTCTAATGGTTGAACAACAGAACAACTTTAAAAAATTGAGATAATGGAATGAAATTATTTACTTTACAAATTTTACAAATTTTGTTAATTCTTGGATTTCAAGATTTTAAAGAATGTTACATAATTATGTTAATAGGGTAAAAGTTTTGTGTTAACAGGGTTGCACTCAAAATGGTCATGGTTAAATAATACATTTTATGTCATTTTTTTTTTTTTTACTACAGTGATCTGAATATTAATTTACCCTGTGTTTTTTAAGGAATTCAGGAGTGAGGGTCCAGGGAGCATCACGGACGACCTCGTCCACATAACGACAGTGTATGAGGGCTTCATATCGCTCATCCTCCGTCATCACTGTGTAGCCTTTATACTTGTGCGTCAGGGCATCGCTGCATACTGACAGAGATACACACAAGGTATGGAGCTGTCATCAGACATGGTTTAAGACAATGAAAAAATATACTTAAAGGATTAGTTCACTTCAAAATGAAAATTTCCTGATAATTTACTCACCCCCATCTCATCCAAGATGTTCATGTCTTTCTTTCTTCAGTTGAAAATAAATAACTTTTTTTGAGGAAAACATTCCAGGATTTTTCTCCATATAATGTACTTCAATGGCAACCAACGGGTTGAAGGTCCAAATCAATGCAGTTTCAAAGGGCTTCAAAGGGCTTCAGAGGCTCTGCACGATCCCGGCTGAGGAATAGGGTCTTATCTAGCGAAACCATCTGTCATTTTCTAAAAAATTTGAAAATGTATATACTTTTTTTATACTTTTTTAACCACAAATTGCTCGACTTCGGTGTTCTGCTTTTGTACGACGTATGACGTCATCACATGACCGGAAAGGTCACGCACGTGACGTACATGGAAGTAGGCCTACCGACCCAGTGTAAAAAACGAACGTGCAAAGACTAAATCAAACGCCCTTTACAAAAATAAAGATAAATCAACGATGTCGGACAATTTTAAAGTTGGAGGAGAGCGTGAGATGGAGTTTTTCATGACGTCATACGTCGTGCAAAAGCAGAACACCGAAGTCGAACAAATTGTGGTTAAAAAGTATATACATTATACAGAAAATGACAAATGGTTTCACTAGATAAGACCCTATTTCTCAACCGGGATTGTGCCCTTCGAAGCCCTTTAAAACGGCATTAATTTGGACCTTCAACCCGTTGGTTGCCATTGAAGTACATTATATGGAGAAAAATCCTGGAATGTTTTCCTCAAAAAAAGTTCTTTATTTTCGACTGAAGAAAGAAAGACATGAACATCTTGGATGAGATGGATGAGGTTTCATTTTGAAGTGAACTAATCCTTTAACACAAATAAACCTTTGGCTTTTCCAAATTTTGGACACTATTGAGGCTAATAGGCCTTAGTCAGGATAGCGCCATATTTAATTTTTGACAGGAATGAAAGCGAGGCTGTGAGAGTGTTAGATTATATCTTTATTTCTCAGTACCGCCACAATTTTCTCAGTCCCTCTTCACTCATAAACATGGAGACGAGTCTCACAAAACTTCTTCAGCTTTATTCTGCACATCAGCTTTTATACATTGTCAAGGAGGTGGAGACATAGAATAAAGTGTGTTCAATGGATTGTACTGTTGTTTAACAACATACTGATTGTTCAGCTGACGAAACATCTTTCCGAAAAAAACTTTCAGTAGACAAAAACTCCATAAAACAGTTCTGAAAGTTGTGAATTGTGAAAATTACACGATCTAGGTGTCACCGCCAGCTGGAGTGCCCATGATCGCACTCCTCCCGCCTCCTTTGCTTTCCTATTATGAACTGCATTTCCCATAACCCATTGCCTGGACTTATTATGTTTGATTACTTCCACTTGTGTCTCATTATCTTGTTAAAGCGTGCCTATTTAAGCCCTGTGTTTTCACTCATTTTTTGTGAAGTCTTATAAGTGTCACACTGCATTTCTGAGTGCTTGTACCTGTGTTTTGGGTTTGACCTTCTACCTGATTTCCCTGTTTGCTTGTGCACAGCCTCGTTTCCATCTGTGTTAAATTCAATATGACGTCTAACCTGATGTGTCGGTTTAGTGGACTGGACAAAAGTCTGTGCATATGCCAGTGTGACTCACCACCAACAATCAGTTGTGTGTTTGGGAACAAATTCTTGGCCTGCATCAAAGCCCGGGCATGACCCGAATGGAAGAGGTCAAAGATCCCATCAGCATATACTCGCACAGGCCGATGAGCTGCACAAAAAAACAAATACATACTTTGAGTACTATTTGGATTCACCAATTTGTTTGAAAATATTTCCCCTTATCCTTATTGCTACACTTGACTGTTTCTCTCACCTGGAGTGCCACGGCGCGCCTGGGCTAAAGTCACTTTGTCTTGTGAGGTGTCCGAGGCACTGCCTGATTGTTTTGCAAAAATGGCTGGTTCTCTTAGAGCCTATCAGAGAAATATTGGCTGTTATGAAGCATTATAAAAAAATATTGGAATCAGGTCCTGTAAAGCACATGAAGCTATCTAAATTTACAATAATTACAGTAATAAAGTGACTTTAATTTCCTTAATAAGGGGCCGCTTACACAACATTGCTTTCAACAAAAAATGGAAAACTGCATTTTGGCCGTTCAAGTTTTGGGGGCCTGAAAACACGTTTTGAAAACAATGCCTTTATTGTCTCCGTGTAAACTACAAAAATGTGAATTTGTGAAAACGGTATCGTCATGCGCGTGCTTATTATGTTTTCAGTCTATAGGTCCGTAGTGTTTCTTTACAAAGTCACATCGCCAACTACTGGCCTGGCAGCAGAATACAGCGTTTTTAATCGTTTTCCCAGATCTGTTTTGACAATGTTGACATCTGTTTTTTGTAAATCATTGTTGTGTAAACGTACCCTAAAATACTATACAAAAATTTGATTGCAAAACATACAAATTAGTTTTTTGTACCTCCTTGGGCAAAGTTGAAAAGTTAAATGTATTGTTTTCTCAATTATCTTGTCCTTGTTTGATAAGAGGTGCTGAGCATAAGCGCTTTGTAAATATGCAGGTGCTCAATAAACGTGCATTAATGAGTGTGTGCACAAACTCCAAATAATGATGTTGTAATTGCCCTTTAGAACCATCAGCTGTTTAGGAGGGAACCCCTCAGAGGGCCACTGTTGGTCAGATATAGATAGTTATAATCACACCACACCACTGCTTGATGGATCTAAACGGTGGATATGAACTATGAGCTGTGAACTAACTATGAGTATATAAAATAAATAATAATTGCCGTGAGTGACTGCAGTAGAGGAAGGCGTCAGGCTTGGAATGTGTACCATGTACTCAGATAACAAACTTATGTAAGAGAAATACCAATGATGGAAAGCCATATGCGGTTCTTTTGGTTTCATGCAATTTCCATCAAATGGATTTTCAGTGTATTTTAAAGCATTCATTCATGCAGTTACATATTTTATGGATACATATTTCACTGCAGTAAGTTATTTTCTTCATGGTTAAGAATATCGGTTACACTTTATTCCGATGGTCCACTTTAGACATTCTACTAACTATAAGTCAACTACATGTCAACTAACTCTTATTAGGGTATCAGTGGACTGTAATAGACTAGGTTAGGGTAGGGTTCAGGTTAGTGCAATAAGTTGACATGTAGTTTACCTGTCAACAGGCCGGAATCAGAGCCAAACAGATGCTGCATAGTCAAATTATGAAATTATAATATTATTAGTTGTTCAAACTCACCTTAATAGGTGGCCGCCTGCGTTGCTGCTGTTGCTGTGCTTGAACTCCTCCTCGACCAGCACGATTAGCACGGGATCCATTTCGTCTCCTGTTCGCCATGGCAGAGATTTTAAGTTTACCCTCTTTTGGCTTTGCACTGATTGAACTCACCAGATGTGTGACAAGCCTTTGCTTTTACTCCTCTACTGATAACTGGCCAGGGTCAGTTTGACTGGCCAGTTATCAGTACATCAGTGTGACGAGGCAAAGGAGCAAAGGTTGTTTTTCATGTGACTTTAATACTTTGTAGGCTCAAATGTATTATTTATTTTTTTTAAATGATTGTGTGCTATGTTCTTCCTAGCTTAAGTGTGCACACCCTTTATAGTTGGGTATGTAGCTGGGTTCAGAATTAAATAATTACCAAGCTCATGTGAAGTTGTACACCTGTCTTCACCTGAAGTAACTCTCATTAACTCTAAATAAATCTCAGCTGTTCTTGTAAGATTTTTGTCCAAAATTGATGAGAAGATAAAGCAAAAAATAGTCAGACCTACAGCAAATTTCTGGCGTCTGCTAGAAAGCTGAAAATGAAGAGAACTTTCACCTTTCAGCAAGACAATTAATTATCCAAAACACACATCTTAATCAACGAATGAATGGCTTAAGAACGATTCATCTTTTGGAATGGCCCAGCCAACGCCCAGACCTAAATCCAATCCAGTATGTGCCAAGCTGATAGATTCCTATCAAGTGCTGTGACAAAATCAAAGGGTGCTTCAACTAAGTATTAGTTCAGGGGTGTGCACACTTATGAAGTTAGTTATTCCAAGTCTTTTGTTTTTATTTATTTATTTATTTATTAATTTATTTATTTATTTCTCTGTCACTTTGGTTTTCAGTGGCATTGCATAGGTTGTAATTTTTACATTACATGTGCAAAAGTTCTGATATGATTTTTCTTTGTTTCGTTTTTTACATTACAAAAACCAGCTGTTTTAACAGGGGTATGTATACTTTTTATATCTACTGTATACACTGATCAGGCATAACATTATGACAGATTATCTCTTCATCACGACACCTGTTAGTGGGTGGGAAATATTAGACAGCAAGTGAACATTTTGTCCTCAGAGTTGATGTGTTAGAAGCAGGAAAAATGGGCAAGCGTAAGGATTTGAGCGAGTTTGACAAATTGTGATGGCTAGACGACTGGGTCAGAGCATCTCCAAAACTGCAGCTCTTGTGGGGTGTTCCCAGTCTGCAGTGGTCAGTATCTATCATTAGTGGTCCAAGGAAGGAACAGTGGTGAACCGGCGACAGGGTCATGGGCGGCCAAGGCTCATTGATGCACGTGGGGAGCGAAGGCTGGCCCGTGTGGTCCGATCAAACAGACGAGCTACTGTAGCTCAAATTGCTCAAGAAGTTAATGCTGGTTCTGATAGAAAGGTGTCAGAATACACAGTGCATTGCAGTTTGTTGCATATGGGGCTGCATAGCCGCATACCAGTCAGGGTGCCCATGCTGACCCCTGTCCGCCGCCAAAAGCGTTTTCTATGCACTGTTGCAGACCATGTTCACCCTTTCATGGAAACGGTATTCCCTGGTGGCTGTGGCCTCTTTCAGCAGGACAATGTGCCCTGCCACAAAGCAAAAATGGTTCAGGAATGGTTTGAGGAGCACAACAACGAGTTTGAGGTGTTGACTTGGCCTCCAAATTCCCCAGATCTCATTCCAATCGAGCATCTGTGGGATGTGCTGACAGATCTGACAAGTCAGATCCATGGAGGCCCCACCTCGCAACTTACAGGACTTAAAGGATCTGCTGCTAACATCTTGGTGCCAGATACCACAGCACACCTTCAGGGGTCTAATGGAGTCCATGCCTCGACGGGTCAGGGCTGTTTTGGCAGCAAAGGGGGCACCAACACAATATTAGGAAGGTTATAATAATGATATGCCTGCTCAATGTATGCAAATCCTAACCCACTGTGGACTGGTGGCCAGCTTATTAATCACCCAGCATGCTAGTTATCTTGAGGACATACACAAAAACTGCAGAATGATTATTTGTAATCATCTTCTTTAAAGAAATACATATTGTAAATATATGATGTACCTCCTAGGATCTTTTATTCAACTTATAAGGATTTACTTCATACTGCAGGTACTTTGCAAACAGGGAAATATTTGCTCACTTTTTCCATTCATTTGCCTTTGGTGGCCCCGCCTGGATCATAGTTTCCTTTATACTGCATCATGCATCGCATTCCTTTAGTTGTGAAGCCTGACAATCCTGTTGACATTTTACATCAGAAAATATTTTTAGAAAGTATTTCTACATTTTTGAGTAGGAGTCAAAAAAGGTGTGATCATTATTTTCAGGACTCAGACTTCTTTAGTCACCTGTGGAAGTATACTGTATGTTCTATACCATTTGGGCTTATTTTTGTCTGGATTTTTCCTTCAGTGTGAAGTAGATGAATTCCTGAAAATTCACAATGTCAAGTCTTTCCTTCATCATGCTGAGCCCAGGGACAAAAAGGTGATATGAACTTTTGCTGTGATAAATGTCTTTTAAAAGCTGTACATTGTTGACTTCTTTAAAGATTTGGTTGGCAATAACTTTTGTAATAACGTTCATTTCCTAACAGTAGGCCTACATACAGTAATACACTAGACATCAAATATGACTATAAAATATATAGTGACCTTTTTGACATTATGCAAATTTAAACATGTATGAATGTTTTTGCATTATATATCAAAATACCAAACCAAGTTATTGTAAAGTAAGATAGCACAAGAACACTTTTCAAACAAAACAAAAAATAAAAATAAAAATGTTTCACATCCTAAAACAATGGATATCGTTCAAAAGTTTCCAAAAACTTTTAATCATATTTTATTAGAGTTTTAATTATTTGAATGTATTATAATGATCTTTCAAGCATTAGGCCTATATAATGTAATGATGTTTGTTGATGTAATTAATCAATTTTATTATTAGGTTTTAACCTTACATTATTTATTCATGTAAATGGGTTATTTTTCCACCAATCAGAATGAATGCTTCGCACTACGTAACAAATCTCTATACATGCTAACTATCGAGGGTTGATCACGTTTAAAACGTAGCTAGCTAAGCTAATCATTTCATTACATAGAGAAAATCTGGAACATCAAGAACTACAACATTACAAGATATGTCAATGGTATGTAAGTTTGCAACTATGTATGGCTATCAAGGGTGTACAAATTTAAAGAATTTGTAATGCTAAAAATCTGGCAAAGATGTCCGACCGGAGGGAAACAAAACGGAGATGAGCATGCCAGTGGCAACAAGAACAGAAATATAAACAAAATAGAAAATAGTTCATCTGAACAATCAGTATGAACTATCTACAATTTGATTTAGTTTTTAAATATACAATTTTTCAAACATCTGAAAAAGTTGTACAGAGGCTAGTTGTGCTTCATGCTAGCAAGTGACGCAGCAGGTTCATGATCGTCAAATTTCCTCTACCCTGTAACATACAAAAGATATATAATACTGTTAAATATCAGAGAGTATTTATAACCAACCATTTCATTAGTTAGGATTAATAATTTTTAACTTGCAAATGTAACTTTAAACAATGGATTGCAAATATACAATTGAATTTGTTTGGAATGCAAACACTCTATCATTGCAGAACAGCCACATATAGTCTCATAAAGACTGCATTGCTCTTGAAGTAAATATCTTTTGTGCATCATATTTTTGGCATGAAATTTTACAATAATTATATACATGATAAATAATATTTTTTAGGGCAACACATGCAGCAATTTCTCCTGGTTGACGGATGTGGAGTTGTGTTCACCATGGCAACTTAAGGTAATCCGGTTTATCCAAACAATTCATTAAATAAAAATAAAAAATTAAAAAATAAAAAAGTTTTATTTTGCATATATCCATTTCATTGTGTTTTAGTATCCTGTTCAGTGTGTGGAAAACTGTGATGGTCAAGATAGACAAGTGGTGTTTGACTCTGAATCATTTCCCAATAATTCCCATTTCATCAGTCAACCAAATGTAGGTCATAATAATTCACTCAACCTGATATTGCTCAAATGTATTATTAAAGCAATCTGGTATGAGAGGCCATTCTAAATTGTGAATAAAGTAATGGGTAAACTTTTTTTGCATGATACGTGACTAACAAAAAAAGGTATTCAAATTAAATAAATAAAGTTTAAGTGTTGTTTTGCTTATCAGTACCAATGTAATTTGTATCAGGTTCCTGTTCAATGCTTGGAGAATCCAGAGGGTGAAGATGGAGAAGTGGTGTTTGATTCTGAATCATTTCCCATTCATTTCACACAACCAAACGTATGTCATGATAATTCACTCAACATATCATGATTGATTCATTTGTAATGTATGCTTTCATGCGATTTGAAGGGTTTATAAGATTGACCTGAGATTATAATTGGAATTGTGCTGTTGTCAGGGTAAACAAAAAGTGTGAAAAAGAGATTGGCAAGCATAAAAATCAAGCTTAGTTCTTGCAGGTACATACATATATAAGCTTCTTCAGTATTATCAGCAGCTATTGCGTTTCTCCAGAGCTAATTACCCTCCTCCATCCCCAGCTCCTCCTCTCGTCAGTCAGGATTTGGCATTCTGATTTCCTTTGAATCAGACTAAATTCCCGAATTATGTTGTGAATTATGTTGACATTAATGATATCTGCAATACATTATGTTGGTTCTGTTCTGTTTACCCTAAGGGGGGTTATTGCTGCTCTCCCTGCTCTTATCCATGCTAGGCTGCATGGATGCACAGGGAGTTCTTGCCCAGAACAGAACCATACCGCCAGTCTAAACTATATGCTAATTGTCAATCATCTTTGACTATAGTGGTCCTGACAGAACTGAGGGTTTAAATGAAATTAGTATGGTTAGGAGCAGTTAGGTGTTGTTTTACATATTTAAAACCATCGTAATGTGTTTCAGGTTTCTGTCCAATGCCTAGAGAATCCAGAGGATGAAGATGCAGTAATAGCGATTGGCCATGAATCATTTCCAAGGCTCTTGTCGCATCTCTCAAATGGAAGACCTTGATAAAGATTGCACATATGCCTGTACAAAGTGTATAAATGTATATGTAACTGGAATTGTAAAAATGTATTGCGGATAGCAATTAAAAATTGTATAGGGTCGCTAAAGACCCGAGGTGTATAACAGTGCAAGTATATTTTTTCTGCATAACAATAATTGAATCTTCGCTGACTGAATAAGTGCAATTCATCTTTATTCCACAAGGTGGCGATGTCTGATTCACAATGATGAAGTGATGTTTCACTCATAGTTACAGCAGGCAGAAAACAAAAGCATAGGAAGTATCATCAGAAAAACTTGTAGTTTAGTTTTGAGAATATGTTTGAGATCGTGAATATGAGCCAGGTGCTGAATGTACTGGGAAATGAGCTCTGACGAGGACAGTGATGATGGTATAAAACATCTGCTCAAACTGAACCCTTCCAAGCTCCAAAAGATAGCAAAATATGCTTTATTTTATTCTTCTGTCATTTTTTTTCTCTAATATCATGAGAGTTTTATATAATTTCGACAAGTAGAGGTCCATCCGTGTTAGATATAGGCTAGATCTAGGTTGCTAAAGACCCAAATATGTTATAATGATTGGCAAAACATTCATGCATTTAAGGGTTAAAAGCACATCAGCCATCTTGGTTGAGTTTACTGGAGTTCAAGGACATGAAGAGATGTTCCTTTACAATTTTGTTTATTATAAAAAAAGTAGTTCTGGGCAATCGATTAATCGCAGTTAATTGCATCCAAAATAAAAGTTTGTGTTTACATAATATATGTGTGTGTACTGTGTATAATTATTATGTATATATTTAAATACCCACTTCTTCATATTTGTATTTAAGAAATATTTGCATGTATATACTGTATATTTATATAATTTATCTTATATATAAAAATAAATATTTTATATATAAATATAACATATTTTTCTTAAATATATACATGCATGTGTGTGTATTTATATATACATAATAATTATACACAGTACACACACATATATTATGAAAACACAAACGATTAATCACGATTAATCAATCGCCCAACATAAAATAAAAAAATGTAATCAAAAACTACCTATAGATGCTTTGATTTTTAGTGTTTTAAGGCTTTGAGCAAGAACATACCACAAAGAAGTCTTCTGACAAAATTGTAAGCATGCTTATAAATTAAGCCAGACTCTGCTTACTTTACTTACTACTGAGATAAAATAAATAATAAGGTTAAAGGTGTTAAGATTAAAGTTACCGCAAAGCAAAGTAATTGAACCCAGCAAATACAGACAAACATTTTACTCATAAACTTAGTAAAAGAGTCTGGCTCTGCAAACCTAAGAGGGGTTGTTCTCATGTACATTAGGATCTCTTGAACAATGATCTCACTGTATATATATATATATATATATATATATATAAAAATCACCAAATTTTTAAAGCTATAAATAGTGATTACAATGAGATTTGTCATGCATTTATGAACTATCCTTCTCCAAGGTTCCTGCGTCAGCAGAGAATATATAGATATTTCTTGGTTTCAACCATTTTTATCAAGTTTATTCGATATCTAGTTTTATTTCAAAGCACTGCTGTAGTGAGTTGTAAGCAGACTGAAGGCCTCTGTAACATACTGCTCTCTGGCCTCCTTTTGTGAGAGATGCAAAGGCAACAGTGGCCATAAATAAACTTTTATTGAACCTTTTTAAACTTAAAGGCTTTTTTGATAGGACAGGGCAAAGTAGACAGGAAGCAATGGGAGAGGAGAGATGGGAACAGGGTCAGGAAAAGACCTCAAATCACCCAAAGCACGGGAGAGCAAGGAAACATACAGATACGTGGAACTAAGCGCTGGAGTATTTCATAACAAAAACAAAACAAGAACCAAGAAACACAAAGGGCAGGAAGATAAGCGCACAAGAATAAGAGAAAAAAATGGACAAACTCACACAACAAACACTGGTGGTGCGTCTGAAATCGCATCCTGTTTGAGTAGGTAGGCACTACATTTGAATTTGCAACTGTTAAAAAAGTATGTCCTATATAGTAGATATGGGTAGTATGAAGGAAATTCGGACATATTACATCTGTCATGTTACTGTCATGACCTACTTACTTACTATAGTAATAACAGTAAATTATGCTGAATTACAAGTAACTAAACCCTAACCTTAAACCTATACATGTTGATTAAAGCTGCAGTCCGTAAGTTTTACCTCTTTGTCGCCATCTCTGTTTGAACCCTGAAACTGCAGTTATTTGCAGAGTTATCTTCTTTATGTGGGTTGTGCATTGGCTCGGCTCCTCAGTGTGGAAGAATCTAATGTTTTGAGGTGTATGTGTGGGTTGACTATCAACACACCAGTTGTCAACGATGATTGTCTTTTTAAACTTTCTGGATTACAAGCCGCCATAAAAATGGCAAGTTTAATTACATTCCAGCTGCTGTAAGAAGAGGCCACAAATGATCCGCCACCTGCAGCATCCACACACATGATATATATAGCCTACTAGCCCGAACTCTATGTATACAGACGTGACGTGATGACGCAAAGACGAACGGCGGAAGTTCGTATTTTCCGCAGAAATCTACCAGTACCACTCAAATTATAACACATTATTACAAGCTTACCGTTGTGAATCAGGCTAAGGTAAGGAGATTGTTTTGAACACTGGCTGGTTATGTACTTGCTCAAAAATGTATTTTGTATCATTTTTAACCAAATAAAGTTACGGACTGCAGCTTTAATATCACTCAGTACTGAAACAAGGAGACCTTAAAATACTGTGTAATCAGAAAGTCATACAGGTTTGGAACCACATGAGAGTGAATAAATTATGACAGAACTTTTGGGTGAACTATCCTTTTAAGGTCTTGCATGATGGTCTGCTAATGTTGTGCCAATAATTTAAGATATAGCCAGTCCCTAAAATCACATAAAACTGTGGTTGGTCATTGTACGCTTTGGTCAGATGGCCCCTTCCTGTCTAAAAGAGTAGGCTTGGGCCAGAATGAACTACCATGTACACCAGAGTCTATACTATGCTAGTGTTTCTATGCTATTGTTTCCTGTCATTACTTGGCAGTGTAACTGGCAAAACTTTACAAATAATTAATAAGTGTGCAGCCACATCATGACCAGCAGAGGTCAGCAAAAGATTTTAACTTACAACATGTTAGATTTAGAATTTCACCTCTTAGTGTATCCCCTTCCATAATGTGATGTATCTCTTTGATAATCTGTCTATATTCTATATATTTTTTATACGTAGTGCACAGTGCACAGTGCAGAGTACATACAATCACTTTTACCTTGAATCAGTTAAAAGAATACCAGGTCCTAAATGAGCTTCTATTGGCAGCCGATCCAGTGATCTTAGTGACTATTGTGAGCAAAACTTGGTGGGAAACATTTCAAACTATGTGAATGACGCAATTCGCCAGAAATGTGCTGTGTTTTCTGTGCAGATATGCATAATCTATGCTTCTGTGCTCTTTGACACTTTGAAACACTGTCAAAGCATGACACTTAATTTGTTAGAAGGAAAAGGACGGAGAAAGACGAAACAGGAGAAGGAACTACTTTAGTCTCACTGATATATGTGTCCCTCTCCATGGGTGTCCAAAAGTTTACAGTCACTGTTGTCTGAACAATCACCACTGGTATGTGTGCACCTGTTTTTAGTGGCCAAACATGATCATACTATCCAAGAACAATGTTTTCATTTGAATTGTAGTAGAGTGCTATTTAATGTAATGAGGCAGTTTTGTTTTCAAAACAGATTAAGAAAATGGCTAATTTTAATAGCAATATGATTAATTTAATCATGTGGCCATTGTTACCTTGCCCTTGAACAAAGAGGTCAACAACAGACTGATATGTCTGCCAAAATAACTGTTGTGCTGTTTGAATAAGGTGTTAAGAGTAATAAATCACTTAACTCACCACTTGTTGCAACTCTATAAATACATGGTAGGCCACTCATTTGTCTGAAATGAACTTAGTCAGCACTTCAAGCGCACAGTCAACGGCCTTGTACAGGTTACTGTCCAGAAGCAAAATGCCAGACAACCATCTCACTGTTTCTCAAAGGCATGTCTGAAGCGTTGGGCATTTAGTGGAGAGATTATCCCAATTACCTGCCAAAGTAAATCACCAGCTAGATTTAGCCTCATGCAGGACTACATAGGCAGCCTGAGGCACCACCAGTTTCAGGGAACTGTGATGAAATCAAAATGAATAGAAAAATATTCTGGTGTGTTACCAGGAAGATGACATATATGCAATATCAGCTGTTTCTTTGGAAGAAATAGTTGAATGTAATTCAAGTTTTCCACAAAAACTAATTTGCCCATGTAATAATACAGGTACAGTATACTATATACATTTTTACTATAATATAATATAATATAAAATATAATATAATATAATATAGCAATTTAACTGAATTCTTATATTGTAATTGAAAAAAAAAAAAAAAACTTGGTAATTTCATGTTATGACTTTTTTCCCCCTAATTTATTTCCACTTATGTTCTTGGCCAAAAAAAAAGAAAAAAAGAAAAATTGGTGGATATGACAGATACATAAGAAATTAGGAAATTGTTGACAGAATATGTATTCATTAATTTCATGACCTTGTCAGAGAAAATATGGATGAGTATCTCTTCATAGCTGGATGCAATTTATTGTCAGGTTTAGTCATTTGGCAACAAAGGGGCGGCAAGTAAGCACTTTAGTCTTTTAATGGGTATTATTATATTGCATGTTTTTTCATGTAGGTTTCTGTGCTGAGTCATAAATGTGTTAGCTAGCTTATAATTGAAATTTACTCTTTGAAATCCTACCCATGTGTCATTTTAAGCCTTGAGTATATTGAAGAGCAGGTGCAGAGTTAAATGAGCCCCATTATCTGATCAGTAGCGAGTGTGTGAAAATGCCTTCCAGGTCTGGGATCAGCTGCCACAAGCATGAGCGGACCAACTATGCAACTATGGAAAGAAGATGGCACCTCATAGTGCTCTATATTCAGTGACAGGTTTTTCATAACCACAGACAGTGCTCTCTAGGTTTCCAGGAAGATAAAATGGAGCTCTAGAGCAAATCATAAGTTACATCATGACAAACAGCTTCATTCCTTCTTGTTATTTATGGAAAGTTCTAGGCGTGCAAAAGGGTGGTCACTTTGATTGATATTTTCCTAGAAGTTGATGGAAATGATTTAGGCTGTTAATACTAAATGTCACTTAAGGCATTATAATTATCTCCAATAATAAATACATTGAATGAAGTGTATGTGTTTAACACAGTGGGTTGAATGGCAGGTTGAATTGCCATGGCAGTATGTTTCATAACATGATGTTTGAATGGAGGTGATGGAAATGAAAAATGGCTTGAAATTCTTAACAAAAATAAAACACAAAATAATACACCATTTAAATCGTTTAATTATACCTATGTGTGTTTATTATACCTTTGTTGCTGAATGAATCAGTGTTTTTTAAAGAAGTTGAGTGAATGATTTAAATTTGAATGGCTCACCCATAAGCTCAGTCACTTGTTTATTTTTTTTGAATGAATCAGTGTTTTTAAATGAATAGGCTGAGTGAATGATTCAATGGCTCACTCATAAGTCACTTGCTTCATTTTTAAATGAATCAGTGTTTTTGGTTCAGTTAAGGATCCAATGACTCTCTTATAAGGTCAGTCACTTGTTTTGTTCCTGACTGAATTAGTTTTTGAATGATTCAGTTGAGTGAATGATTCAGTTCCCTTTCTGTCGGTCACTTTTGATGTTGTGTCGAAATACCGACACTAGGGGTCACTCTTGAGAGCCCAAAACACCTCTGAGGTATTCAGAAAAGGCCATTGGAATTGGCCTGTGGAATTTGCATGCAAGGCCACTCCCCCAGACATTCAGGCATGTAAGGTGAGTCGGCTGCATTACAAAATTCAGCTTTTTTCTTCAGAGCCTAAGCCAGCATCTCTTGTTTTAAGAGAAGCAATTTCCATTCACCTCGACAAAGTGCTTGCTGCTGGATTGTCAGCACAGAACAGTCTCACTCCAGCATGCACAGATAAGCACAGAGAACTCCCCTGGGTGCATCAGCGACTATTCTGAAAGCGGCAATTTCCTTATTAAAAAAGCAAATTCCTCTAAAAGAGCTGCATGGCGGATCGTGTCTTTGTAAAGATACCTTTCCGACCGTATCCTTCTGGATGTGGGTGATTTCCGCTGTGGGTGATTTCTCTCTCCCTCGGATGGGCACGATCGCTGTCTGCACAGTTTAGGCCATGCCCATACTGAAACGGCGTTCATGGATGCGTCATGCTCTTACTGCAAGAGCATGCCCATTGGGACGTTGCAGTCGTGGCTCTCGTTCTTCTTTAAGAGACCAAGAGTATCCTCAGCTGACTCCCGCCCTGGTCCTATACCTCTGGGTATGAAGCCTTGGCGATGAGCACTGAGGGCAATCTGAGGGCTACAATGAGAGAGCTGTTGCCGGGTCAATCCCTGTGCGCCTCTCATTCCTCATCACACTCAGAGATTGACGATGCGCTCCCGGGCGTGTTTGATCTCTCATTCTGGGCTCAAGAGGAAGATGAAGTGTCGCTGGCATCATCAGAGGGCGGATTTATGCCTTCTGATGCCGATGACTCGTCTGTGCTGCCGCCTTCAGGTGTGACAGACACCTGTGTTTGATTGCCTCTGTCTGCTTCTTCACTGCCGAAAACTGCTTGAGATTATTCAAGCACAAAACAGCTGTTCCAATGAAGTATTTTCAGAGGCTTCTGTGGCATATGGCTTCCTCCGCCACAGTCATGCCGCTGGGGTTGATGCATATGAGACTGCTTCAGCATTGGCTTCAGGCTTGAGTCCCGAGAGGGGCATAGCGCTGCGGCACACATTGCGTTGCCATCATGACCCCTCCCTGGTGGATTTCCCTGAGGAAGGACCTTCTTTCTCAGGGGCAGGGCACAATTTGGCACCCGCGCCCAGACCTCTGGAACCTCCATGTGTGGTCCCTGGACAGGACAAAGAGGAATTCAGAAGACTATTACCAGCTGTGATAAATACCATCACTCAGGGCAGAGTCCCCTCTACTAGGCGGCTCTATGCCTTGAAGTGGTGGTTCTTCACTACATGATGTGCTTTCCAAAGTGAAGATCCACAGAGTTGTGGCGTCGGGTCTGTGCTTTCCTTTCCTCAGCAGGGCCTGGAGAGGCACCTGTCAGCCTCCACCCTTAAGGTGTACGTGACCGCAAAAGCAGCTAATCACGACACAGTAGGTCCTGAGGAAAGCACGACCTGATAATTAGGTTGCTGAGAGGTGCACAGAGTCTAAACCATCGCCTCATCCCCTCTTAGTATCTCTCTCTGGTCCTTCAGGCCCTGCAGAGAGATCTGTTTGAGCCCTTGCAGTCAGTCGAGCTTAGCGCCCTCTCTATGAAGATGGCCCTCCTGATTGTGCTCACTTCCGTCAAGAGGGTGGGGGACCTAGAAGCCTTTTCCGTTAGTAAATTGTGCCTGGAATTCGGGCCGGCCTACTCCCACGTTGTCCTGAGACCCCGGCCTGGATATGTGCTCAAAGTTCCCACTACTCCCTTCAGGGACCAAGTGGTGAACTTGCAAGAAATCCCTTCTATTGAGGGAGACCCAGTCCTTTCTCTGTTGTGTCCAGTGTGTGCTTTGTGTATATATCTGGACCGGACGCAAAGCTTCAAACAATCTGAACAGCTCTTTGTCTGCTTTGGAGGTCAGCAGAAGGGGAAGACTGTCTCCAAAACAAAGAATGGCCCACTGGATTGTGGATGTCATTCGCCGGGCTTACCAGGCCCAGGATGTACCACTGGGAGTTAGGGCACCAGGGGTATCGCAGCCACATCAGCTCTAGCGACGTACAGTGCTTTATTAGCAGACATATGTAGAGCTGCGGGCATGGCTACACCCAAGACTTTTGCAAAATTCTATAATCTACGCATGAAAACAGTTTTCTCTCGAGTCTTATGTAATAACGGTTAAAACTCGGACAAACTGGTTGGGTGTAGTGCTTCCATTAGCGCCTTTCCCCTCTCTGAGGTGATAACGTGCGCTTTTTTGGGTCCAGTTAGAGTTTCCCTTGAATGGTGAACCCTTTCTCCATCACTTAAGCACTATTGAGGTAGAAGAGTTTGGCGGAGGAACTCACTACCAGGCCCATTACTCGTGGTATTCCCCAAGTTTTTTAGCCCTTGTAATCTGGCTAGTATTCTGTATTTAGTGGTTCCCTAACGGTGACCCCATACAATGTATTCTTCCACTGTTCAGTTTCCCTCTCGATGAACCCAGTGTCTTTCAGTCACTGTGAAGCTGGTAGCAGGTGGAGCCCACCACAGGAACTCTTCCCTATGTAGTGCTCCCCTCTGGTGAGTCCATAAGATGTATTTTCCACATGCTAACCTCCCCCTTCGAGTTGGATGTGGTCTCCGTAGTGTTTCTCTCTCAGTGAGAAGGAGAACGCTTCCCAACGTTAACAACCAGGTTTACTCGCCGTTAAATAAAGCTTTTCTTGAGAAAAATTAGAAGAGGCCTGCAGCTTGAGTGAGTCTAGAGGAGTCTAGAAGAGGTGAGTTGGTCCCCTTGGTTGAGAGACCTAAGGTCGTTACCCTGGGCGTTGGTAGGTCGCAAGTTAGTGTAGTTGCACTTGCTTTTGGCATGCTGAGGCCTGCCTGCATTTTCACCGCCATGCCTCGTGATGCAGTTCTAGTTGTGGCGTTTAGTATAGGGACCCCTAGTGTCGGAAAGTGACCGACAGAAAAGGAACGTCTCAGTTACTGACGTAACCCTCATTCCCTGTTGGAGGGAACGGAGATGTTGTGTCCCTCCTGCCACAACTTGAGCTGCCTCTGAGGGGTTGAGATGCGGAAGTGTGAAGTGTGTAGTGCAGACGGTTCTCCTTATATACCCGTATGTCTGGGGGTATGGCCTGGCATGCAAATTCCACACGCCAATTCCATTGGCCTTTTCTGAATATGTGTTTGGGGCTCTCTGAGTGACCCTAGTGTCGGTATTTCGACACAACATCTCCTTTCCCTCCATCAGGGAACGAGGGCTACATCAGTATATGAGAAGTGACACACTCATAAGGTCAGTGGCTGTATCCGCAATCACATACTATATAGTAGGCCAAAAACAGTATATAAAAAGAGTAGTATGTTCTCTAATACTGTTATTTGATATTTAAAATTTGACCTGAATTTAAAATCAAAATCCTTACTTTTTTTTTTAGCAAAAAGCTGAATATTATTGAATAATTGTTGTGGCATTCCCATCATGTGGACGTTTGCTCTTTTTGGTCGGTGTCAGATCATTGTGGGTGACGTGTGGTAGTAAAATATAGAAGCATCTTGATTTATTGAGGTGTCAGTATCAGCATACCGGTACGACCATTACTGCTATCCAGGGCAGGGCAGCTGTATTAAATAAGAGGGGGCTTTCTGGGGATTTGTGGAGGCACGGCAGGTTTGGGTTCCATGAGCACACTGCCTAATCACGTACCTAATGGCCTTTTACTGCTCATCCAGAGACATAGACAAAGAAACAGGTAGTTGCGGGGTTTGGGGATGTTGAAAGAACTTGTTGAAATTCTCTAAAACTGAGATTTTCAATGGTAGAAGTTCTTGGGTCTACTGTCAGGTACTCTGGAAGAATTTTGCAATTAGCTGAAATTGTGAAGTGTTATTATGTGTTCTGTTTAGTCCAGTACAATCCACTAAAATGAAGATTATAATCTTACACATTTTGCATTTTCTGAAACATTATCTAAGTATCTAATATGTGTGCATCCACTCTACATAGAATTTTTAGGCTTACCTTTTAAGCCTGAATGTGTAAGTCCCTTTGGGTGTAGACATTCCTGTCTGAGACAGCGACATGTGGAGCTTGTGTCAACGTATCATTCTTCAGCCCGTTGTGATTGTTGTGTCTGTTGAGGACGTGTCAGTCATGCATTTTCAAAGTAACAGCACCTCACTGACCCATGGGATAGGGATCATTCCCCTGCCACGGTCAACCAACCGCTTGTCTTTCAGTCTCTGTTCATTCTCCTTCTCAGAAGTGTGAAGCGTCACACTCAAACTGGAAGACTCAGGTGTTGATCAGCACCAGCTTTGGGGAAGCTGATTTGAAACTGTATCTTACCAAGGCACAAGCTAATCATAATTTCAGTTAGTTATAATAAGCTACTGGTTTTAAAAATAATTTAACTACAAACACAACTGCACAGAAACAATGAAGGGGTTTGAGTGAAAGTAACTGAGTGATGGTCTATTTTAGGGTATAAAAAATATAATAAACACCCTAATATGAATAACCGAAGTTGAAGTAAACGTACAGAGACTTGAATCAGTGAATGGATTTTTAATTGTTAATTTACAGAACAATCAGATTCACTAGAATAAATCAGACTTTCTTTTTGCAACATATCAAACACAACACAAAATGGAAATGGGAAAAAAATTAATCACAGCAAATCTTTTTTTTTTTTTTTACTGTTAGTATATGATGGTAGCTGTTTCCATTCTAACCAGTCTCCAACTTTCTTACATAACAAAAAAGATGACCCTTTAAGTAGAACCGATTCACTAAAATGAATCTGACTTTACAGTGCTGAGAAGACCATCTAGATTGAACCGATTCACTGAAATGAACTGGACTTTCCAACGCTATATAACGTTTAGAACATAAGAATGAATCAGATAGAACTGTTATACAAAGAAAGTAGACAGTATATGAAAAAGTATTAGCATTTGCCGATTGGTTGATGTCCAATGTCGTTAGCTTGGTCCCCTCAAAGTTGTGTTGTATTTTCTCTTTAGTGTAGAGGTTGAGAGGTCCATTTATCACTGTTTTCCATGTTCGTAGAGTTAGTTTCTGGAGTAAATAATATAGACTATAATCTGTGTGTAGACAGCTTTTATAAAAATGGCGGGTGCTGGTGTTTCGCATGCGTTCGACCAATCAGCGTACACTTACGTCACCGGTAGTTCCTATTGTGCTGGGTTAGACCCTACTCTGAAGTAGGAGCTAAATTAGTTCCCCCAAAAGGGGTTCCTAGAACTAAAATCTTTCTTAGTTCCTGCGGTGCGAACACGCCAAAATCCGGGTACTTCCGCCAATAGTTCTAGGAACTATGAAAAGGTTCCTCCCGTGCGATACACCACATACTGTCTGAGATTGAGGACCATTCAGGTGAGTGAGTTTGTTTATGATATTGTTGATATAGTTTGGTCACTACAGTTGAACTATTGTCATTCTACTGTAAAATATATGTTAGTAATACAACACAGTATCTTTCATTAAGAAAGACCTCGATCATTGATCCGATTGTTTGGTTTACTCATCATCATGCCCTATTTGTGTTGTTCATATATTAAGTTTAACCTCTCCAACTATTTAGGATTGTAGGCCTAGCTTCTGACACCTGTTTGTTCCACTGTCTGCCCTGTGATCCCTCATTTTCCATTTATCGGTCAAGTTAAAAGCCGACATACTCCTACTGTGTGCAATGTCCTGGCAGAGAGCAAAAGGCTGTAAACATAACTGCATTAGTCTAATGAGAGACAGTAAAGATGTTTAAATCAGACCTGTAGACAGATAGTATAACATTCCTGAAGTAGCTGCAGGTTATGCAGCCAGAACAAAATATTATATTTGAATATTACCTATTTCTGAATACTCAAAAAAAAATGTGCCAATGCTCTTTGTCTTGTTCAAAACATAATTTCTTCAAGGTACATGGACTTATCCAATGATAAATATTGTTTCCGACAGTGACTGGGGAACAGCTTATCTATGTTTGGGTCCAAATCACACAGCATATTATAATGAATTTGAATTTCTGCATGTGTGTGTGTTTATGAAACAATATGCTGAAAGGTAGTGATGAATGTGTTTGTGTGAAGTATTTAGAGCAGGGGTTTACAATCTTTTGGATGTCATGGACACCCAAATATGAATATGATTGTCCTGGTGCAAGGGCCCCACCATCCTAAAATTTAAAAAGCAGCTATATATTTTCATATATAAAGACCAAATTTATACTGTAAAAAGTAAGATTATAAATATGCATAAAATAGTAATATTTTAGTAAATTAAAAATTTTTGTATATGTGTGTACATGTTTTTCTATCCCGGTGGGGACTTCAACCTGAATGCACACAGACTCATGGGGACTCGTGTCACCGTGGGGACCTAAATTGAGGTCCCCATGAGGAAACAAGCTTATAAATCGTACAGAACGAGTGTTTTTGAAAATGTAAAAATGCGGAAAGTTTTCTGTGATGGTTAGGTTTAGATGTAGGGTTAGTGTAAGGTGATAGAATATACAGTTTGTACAGTATAAAAACCATTACATCTATGGAGAGTCCCCACAAAGATAGTGAACCAGACGTGTGTGTGTGTGTGTGTACCTACTTGACCATATTTTTGGAACAAATTTGTACCCAGAAGTGAGCAAAACCTGACAAAATCTCTAAAAACCTCCCTTTGGGGATGTCCTCATTTGTAAAACTGGTATAAAAATATATATATATATATATATATATATTTTTTAAAATGTAAAAATACATAAAGTTTTCTATGATGGGTAGGTTTAGGGTGTGTTCGGGTTAAGTTATAAAATGTACAATTATCTGTATATAAAAACAACAGAAGTCAATGCAATGTCCCCATTTAGATAGCTAAGTAAACGTGTGTGTGTGTGTGTGTGCGTTAGATACTGGAAGTGATTTGTTTACATGTGGTGACCTCTACAGCAGAGAGATTTGGACAGGTGCTATGTGTTTGTTCAGAAATAATGGTGCTAATCTAGTGCCTACAAATGGACACATGAACCTCTCATGTGGAGTAGCAATCGTCACAGGCATTTTTTCTGTACACAAACACACCTGCACACAATATCTATCCATCCTAAACTGCCGATTTGACCTAAGGGTTACAGGATGCTTGAGCCTATCCCAGCATCTCAGGCCATAGATAGCATGCTGGACGGATGGCCAGTCCATCACAGCTAACATATACCCCCTACTCATAAATTCATATTCTCAAATAGCTTTAGGCAATTTTACAGCATGCGCACAAAATGACATCGCAACATAGTTATATCTGAGATTACTTTTGTGGAGCTCAATGTTGTCTCCTTCCCTGGCCTAAAACATTGAATTCCACAGAAAAATATACCAATTACACCGGAATAGTGTTTCGTTTTCAGAGTCATACATAGCCCAAAATGTTCCAAGTTCATCACCAGAGGTCCCTAACTTCACAATATTACTGTGTGCATTATTTGTGACCCTGGACCACAAAACCAGTCATATGTGTATTTTTTTTTTTTTTTTTTTTTTTTTTTTTTTTTTTTAATTGAGATTTATACATCATCTGAAAGCTGAATAAATATCCTTTGTTAGGATAGGACAATATTTGGCCGAGATACAACTATTTGAAAATCTGGAATCTGAGGGTGCAAAAAAGTCTAAATATAGAGAAAATCGCCTTTAAAGTTGTCCAAATGAAGTCCTTTGCAACGCATATTACTAATATTAATACATTTTTGATATATTTACGGTAGGAAATTTACAAAATATCTTCATGGAACATGATCTTTACTTAATATCCTAAAGTTTTTTGGCATAAAAGAAAAATCGATAATTTTGACCCATACAATGTATTGTTGGCTATTGCCACAAATATACCCGTGAGACTTATGACTGGTTTTGTGCTCCAGGGTAACATTTCAGTCTTTGATTGCACCTGTTCCTTTTAAGATTAGTTAACTGTTTTATACCCTCATATTCCACATGATAAATATTTTATTTGTTGATTTGTTTACTAATTTTATCCGTGGGAAAGGATCTGATGATATAGATTTTCTTTATTTTCCATTTTTTCACATGCTGTAATGTCCTGATGCTCTTGATCGATCCTCTTGGAAGTGTCCAGTGCTAGCTGTGGTAATTTTTTAACATGAAACACTATCAGTTTGAAACCTCGATTCAGCACAAATCAGTATAAAACATGTGGCGTTGCATTCTCTGCACTGTATTGGGTAGCATTTTTTAAATTGCTCACTGTAAAGTATAATAGGCAGTATGCAACATTATTACAAATACAGCAATTGTGATTAAAGAATAGTTCAGAAATAAAATTCTGTCATCTTTTACTCACCCTCATGTCTTTCCAAACCTGTATGACTTTCTTTCGTCTGTGGAACATAAAAGATGTTTTGAAAAATGTCTCAGTGTTTTTTGACCACATGCACAATAAAACTCTTCTTTTATGTTCCACAGATGAAAGAAAGACATGTGTTTTGTAATGTTTGCAGCTTCAGTTGTTGTAGTTTTGATTCACATTGTTTCTAGATTATTATGCAGAGTGATCAGATGCATTTTAAATAATTGCAAAAACCCAAATTTCAATGTTTGAAGCAAACAGCTAACATCATTTCACTAATCATATCATCAGCACATGGGAAAGTGTGAACGAGTACAAGTCAGTATCATTCTGATTGGATTATTAGAGTACACTGATTACTATAAAAGGAGGGAAGAAGTGCTTCCAATCATTGTGTTCTTATGTTAGCAATGGTTACCTCCAAAGAAAGACGTGCAGCCATTGATTTGCATCAAAATGGCCTCACATGCAAGGAAATTGCTGCAAAGAATATTGAACCTGAAAGAACCATTTACCAGACCATCAAGAATTTCAAGTAGAGAGGTTCAACTGTGCCAGGACGTCTGCTACTGAGGAGTCAGCTATGGAATCGTGTCACCAGCAGTGCAGAGCTTGATCAGTATTGGCAGCAGGTGGGTGTGAGTGCAAAGGCCTTTGGACAATAGCCTTGTGTTAAAGAAGGGTATAGCATAGCCACTTCTCTCCAAGAAAAACATCAAGGACAGACTGAAATTCTGCAGGAAATTCAAGGATTGCACACAGAAGACTGGTGCAAAGTTATTTTCTCTGATGAAAACCCCTTCCGACTGTTTGGGACATCTGGAAAATTGATTGTCCAGAGAAGAAAAGGTGAACGCCTGTCCTGAGCCATGCCAACAGTAGCTACGTTTACATGAACCCTTATAATCCGATCATAACCGGACTAGTAGCACAACTGGAACAAAAAAGTCACATGTAACCAAGTCAATTGGAATGAATTGGCCAGATCTGATTAAAATTTCATTTGGATTGTAAGGGGTGGTTTATTGTTCTTCTAAGGATACATTTTTTTTTTCGACTTCTCGGGCACTTTTGGGGCCCTTACCATGCTCGAAAACTCTTGAAACTTTGCACACACGTCGGAATCTGCGGCCATCAGGGCCGGGCCAAAGCTGGTACCCGGGCGTGGCAGGGGAGCTTGACAGCGCCCCCTTAAGCTGGGTCTGAAAACTTGGTCCATATATCAAACACACTTGCACGTAGATGTATGATATATGTATCATATAGACCTCATCGGGCCAAACAACTTTCGTGCTCTAAGTTATGCGTCAGCCCAACAGGAAGTGAGCTATTATGGGTTGTTCGGAAAACGCATGCTCTGGAATTTGATATACTCCTCCTAGGCGATTTACCCGATCAGTGCCAATCTCGGTCAGCATGAAGTCAAGACATTGAGGATGCTAAATTGCGAGAGGATTTTTTATATCTCGAACGGTTTGGCCGTGGCGAGGAGATGAATTTATGGTGAGAAAAGGGAAACAGGAAGTGTGTTATAACTTCTGCATACATTGATTCATTTTGATGAAACTTCAGCTGTGTGTTCGTTGTAAGAGGCCGATCACATGGATGTGACTATTGTGAGTCAAACTTATAGCGCCACCAACTGGCAGCAGGAAGTGTGTCATTTTCAAAATGCTTTGAAATCACCATCTTATTTTTACCCTATTTGCTTCAAACTTCATCAGTATCATGTCAAAACATAGCAGATGTAAACCTGGTAAGCACTTCTTGATATTGTAAATATTGTTGCCATGGCAACACATCAAACTATAATATTCTTTTTCGATGCTTTTGAGACTCTTACAATGCTTCAAATTGCATGAAACTCGACACACACATCAGAGATGCCGTCCAGTAGATAAGGGCAGAGACTTAAAAATGGGCGTGGTGGAGGGGCTCAGTAGCGCCATCTTTTGACAAAAGTGGGGGGGTTAGTTTTATCTACAGTCACCAAACTCGGTATATATATTGTTCTCTTTGAGCTGGACAACTTTCTAATTTACAGTCATTAGCTCCGACCAACAGGAAATCAGATATTTAGGGCCCGAGGTGTGAGGACCCTATTGTAATTGCTCAGCCTATTATTCTTCTTCTCCAAAATTAATCACATTTTTGAGGGCCTAAACGAAAACTCATGAGACTTTGCACACGCATCAGAAGTTGTGAAAATGTACGTCTGATATGGGTTTCAGAATTAGGCGGGGCAAAATGGTTCGATAGCGCCACCTACAAAATTTCAATTAGGCGCCATTCGCGCTGCTTTTCATGTATGAGTTTGAAAATTCAGTAGACGCATTTAACAGCCCAATACCTACAAAAAAGTCCCTGCGTGCCAAATCTGAAAACCCAACAAGAAGTGAGATATTTTGAATTTTCTCTGCAATATTGTTGCAAATTTTGCCATTTCCAGACGTTGTACTTTAACGAACTACTCCTTGATATTTAATCAGATCAACATCATATTTGCACAGTCTAATCTAAAGGCCTTTGTGATGTTAAATTGTGAAGATCTTGAGTTTTCCCTGAAGAGCGTGTCCGTGGCGGCCTCACAAAGTCTGATGTTTCGTCATGAAAGAGGAAGTTGTTGTAACTCAGTCATACAATGTCCGATCTGCCCCAAACCTCACATGTTTGATAAGAGTCCTGGCCTGAAGACATCTACATGCCAATATTCAGTTAGTCATAGCGTCAGTTAGTCATATTTTGAATAATCAGGCTCTGAGTTTTTATAAACTCCTTGTAGGAGATGCATGGAATCGACACCGAACTCAGTCAACATGAAACAAAGACACTGAAAGTGCTATATTGAGAACGATTATAGGATATCTCACACGGTGCTGCTATGGCGAGGGATTAAATAAGGACAAAAAAGGAGACAGAAATTGTTTCATATCTTGTAAAATCACTTTTTTATTTAAATTACATTAAGATTGTATGTTCGGTAATTTAACCTAGATGAATTTAAAATGAATGTACTATTTTTCAGATCAATGTATTTATTTATTTAACATATTTCTTCTGAATCTCACTCTCTGTCTCTCTGTCTGCCCTCCCCTGATTCACCAAAAGAGGGCACCATTGCTTTATTTTTAGACAGAAAAACCTGCCTCTCACTCTCTCTGCCTCTCTCTCTTTTTGTGTGTGTGTGTGTGTGTGTGTGTGTGTGTGTGTGTGGAGGGGGGATGGGTGGGTGTCAGCTGCATTTTGATGGTGTAAAGATGAACTCTTTCATTGCTGTGTGCTTTGGCCTGCATTAAAGGATAAGAAATCTCTTTTTCTGTTTGAATAAAAATAACAAATGTATCAACCAGGTCATTTGTAGGGCACTGAAAATATAGATTATATTATTAGTTTAATAATTGTGTTAATAAAAAAATAATTCAAAGTGACCTATGACATCCTTTGGCATGAAATTAATCTAAATTAAAATGATCTCATCGATGTGGCTGTTGTGGTTCACGATCATATTTGCTGCAGTAAATGTGGCGCATTCAGATGACTTTGATATAGTTATTTTACATTTCTGGGTTTAAATTCATATTGCAGCAAATGATAACTTCACATTTGAAATTAAACTATGACACTATATCACTATTCGGATGGGACTAGTTTTCTAAATGACATTTGAGTTGCAATTCTTATCACCTGACATCTGTGAATTCATGTACTCATTCAGACAGGACTAACAGGTCGGCTTGGGCCCGTCATCACTGCTTGCAGCTTTAATTCCTTTTGTAATCCGATCGAGAGGGCAACACTTGATGTGCAATGACGTAGAAATAGCGTAATGACGTATAACGCGCAAAATGAGCTGTTCTTCCTGTTGGATAAAGTGTCATAAACGATTGTCCTGTCATTCTAAAATTCTGTTTCCACTCATCGTCTGTGAAGTGGAGCAGGACAACATCCCACCAGTCCTTGTTTCGGACTCTTTTCCTAAGACACCTTGTTTTGGGTGCGGGAATGGGCGTTTTTACTGTTTGATAACTTAAAATAAGCAGCACGGCATAACGGTTCATGTGCTTGTCGTCGCCTAATTAGGACCAGAAATGGAAAAATATTAAGTCTGTTTTTTAAAACAAAGAAAAGGACGATGGTTAGTATGCAACAACAGCGTAAAACTCTGTATATTTGTGCACGTCAGAAGAATAAATACGATCAGAAGCTTGTGACATATAAACGTGCACATCAACCCGATCACTTTAGCGTTCATGCAGGCTAAACACTACGTTCGGATTCATCAATCGGAATGAATTCATTCAAATTGAAGCAAAAAGTGTCAGTGTAAATGTAGCTAGCGAAGGATCCTGAGACCACCCATGTGTGGGTTTGCTTTTCATCCAAGCGAGTGGGTTTCTGTCCAGAAACACCGCCAGGAATAAATAATGGAATCAAAACGTCCTGCAAGAGCAACTTCTTCCAACAATCCAGGAGCAATTTGGTGATGACCGTGATAAAAATATTTTATGTAATGGCCTCAGAAGTGGTCAAAAGGGTATTTTCAACATGAAATATACAGAAAAATGCAGACTAAGGATGCTCAGGTCAAAAACCATGTAGACTTACCCAAAACGTGCTTAACACAGTAGAATTTACAGTCATATATGATTAGCTTAGATCATTACAAACCAATCACCAGAACAAATCACAGTGAAGGAAACTTGAGTGACAAGTGATTTTTTTGAGTGATTTTCACTCAACTGTAAGATTTAAATGTACATGTATCTTTCTGTTCAGGAGCCTCTCTCTTGGTTGTTGTGGCCAGAGAGAGCTCCCAGCCGCAGATAAAACTTTATTCCTGCAAAGAGCAACTTGGGAGTCGTGTCTGGTATATGTTGTGCAGCTGCAAAATAGAAGTACTAAAGATTCTACGCTCAGAGGACCACAGCAGGGACAGTGATAGTTTATAGATGCTAAAGACCTGGGGCCGTATTCACAAAACATTTTATCTTACCTCTAAGAGTTCCCTTTCGTTCAGTCACTCCGAGTTACGTCAGTGACTGACGAATAGGGGGTTTCGCTTAGAAGCCTATCACCTTCGAGTTCTACAAAATGAGCCAATGGCAAGGAATTGCCATGGGTCTGCGGAATTTACATAGCGTAACTCCGCCCCACCTCGTGGGTATATAAGGAAGGACGCTGGCAATCTCGCATTGTGTTTCTGCTTCGGAGCCAAGAGCATCTCTTCACTCCTGCAAGCCTGAATTCTGAGTTCTCTCTTCAGATCTTCGAGACGAGCGGTTCTCCAGTGTGTTGGTGTGACAGTGCGTTCCAGCGATTCCACATTGCCTGCCTGCTTGTCTGTGCAGTGATCTGCAACAGCTGTGTGTGTTTCGCTGGGCACTTCAGCACTCTGCAGAGCTTCCTCTCACAAAAGAGCTTGCGCGTGGCACATCTTTTTAAAGATGTCTCGCCCGTGCACTTCTGGGTGCGGTCGATCTTTGTCACCGTCTGATGGGCACAATCACTGCTTGGCGTGTTTGGGCTTACAGTCATGTTTTCACTGCGGGAACATGACCATCGCGATGTTGCAGTCAAGACTCAATGACCTCCGTAATGGAGGTAGAGTCCCCTCTGCCACACCCCAATCTATCCCCTCCACGAGAGGTGATACTTTGGCTGGTGGCCAGGGTGACCTGAGGGTTACGGTGTGGAATAAAGCCCCGACGATCCTTCCTCGGGCCACACCCCCCTCTTGCACACCGCTACCCGCGAGTGTTCGGACTGAAGCAGCGGGACCGTCTGCGGACACCCCGCGTGTTTCGTACGGCGCTCCAGACGAGGACGAGATGTCGATCGCCGCATCACAAGGTGGGCTGGAGTCCTCTGGGGATGAAGATTTGGCTATGCTGCCGCCTTTGGGTGTGCCAGCATTGCCCGAGTCCGACCCGGAGTTGACAGCCATGTTATCTCGGGCAGCAGCGAGCATGGGGCTGGAGTGGAACCCTCCGCCCTGTCCCGACCGCTCGCGGCTGGGTGATTGGTTTTTGGGGGTGGCGCGTCCTGACAGCCTTCAGGCCCCGCCCCCAATACCTTTCTTTCCCGAAGTGCATGAGGAGGTCACGAGATCCTGGAAGTCCCCATTGTCTTCCCGTGATCGTTCGGCGGCCTCCTCCGCCTTCTCTACCCTCGACGGGGCCGCGGCTAAAGGGTACACTGGGGTCCCCCCTGTTGAACGCTCTGTTGCTATGCAACTGTGTCCGCAGAGTGCTTCAACGTGGCGTGGTGATCCTAAGCACCCCTCCAAGGCCTGTAGGTTCTGGTCTACCTTGGTGGAGAAGTCCTACAGAGCTGCAGGGCAGGCCGCCGCCTCACTGCATGCCATGGCCATCCTTCAGGTCTACCAGGCCAGGATGCTCAGGGACATGCACGAGAGTAGAGCTGACCCAGGGCTCATGGATGAGCTGCGTGCCACCACTGACCTTGCCATCCGGGCGACAAAGGTGACCGCACGCTCCCTGGGTCAGGTGATGTCCACAGCTGTGGTCCAGGAGAGACACCTGTGGCTCAACCTGGCCGATATGAGAGAGGCTGAGCAAACCCGGTTCCTCAATGCTCCCATATCCCAGGCTGGCCACTTCAGCGGCGCGGTTGAGGACTTGCCCAACAGTTCTTGGCCGCCCAGAAGCAGACTGAGGCCATTAAACATATACTGCCCTAGCGGCCAGCTGCTGCCTCCACCCAGCCGCCGGCTCAGTCACCTCAGCCTGCTCGCCGCTGAGGGTGCCCTCCTGCGACTCCTGCCCCTCCCGCTCGGCCCCAGCAGCAGCCTTCACCCGGGCCGCGCCGTGGAGGTTGTCACAGGAAGGCGCCCCAGTCAGCTCCAGCCCGCAGCCTGCCAAACGCCAGGCGAAGCGGCGCTCCTGATGCGGAAAACTCAGAGATGGGTTCCAGTTCTTTCCAGGAGGTGGTAGCAGGGCCACTCCTTCCCACGGTGGAGGGCCGGGGAAGAATCTTTTGTTCCACTGCTGGCCCGCGGGCACCCTAATTTGGTTAAAGAAAGAACTCATGTCCCCATATCGAGACTGTCCCTCCAGCTGAAATGAAGTCCAGCTTCTACAGCCCTTACTTTATTGTACCCAAGAAAACCGATGGGTTATGACCAATCCTGGACCTGCGCGTCTTGAACCGAACCCTTCACGGGCTTCCATTCAAGATGTTGACAGCCAAACGCATTTTCGAATGCGTTCGTCCGTTGGATTGGTTTGCAGCGATCGACCTGAAGGACGCGTACTTTCATGTCTCCATTCTTCCTCGACACAGACCGTTTCTAAATATGCATTGTGTTGCATATTTCCACGTGGGATATGCTTCCCAGTGTACCTTGTTATTCCTGGGTTAAGTCGAGTCCTTCGTCCATGCTAGTCTCACGACAGGGAGCTCAGACTTGCGCAGGGCACTGGAAGACAGCCGAGGTGGCATGATTAGATTGGACCCCTATTCGTCAGTCACTGACGTAACTCGGAGTGACTGAACGAAAGGGAACGTCTCGGTTACGTATGTAACCCTCGTTCCCTGAGGAGGGAACGGAGACGTTACATCCCTCTGCCACTTCCGCTGTACCGCTGGAACAGCCAGATTTTAAAAATAGGCTAAGTGTCACTAAACAAGTACAAACCCGATTCCAAAAAAGTTGGGACACTGTACAAATTGTGAATAAAAACAGAATGCAATGATGTGGAAGTTTCAAATTTCAATATTTTATTCAGAATACAACATAGATGACATATCAAATGTTTAAACTGAGAAAATGTATCATTTTAAGGGAAAAATAAGTTGATTTTAAATTTCATGGCATCAACACATCTCAAAAAAGTTGGGACAAGGCCATGTTTACCACTGTGTGGCATCCCCTCTTCTTTTTATAACAGTCTGCAAACATCTGGGGACTGAGGAGACAAGTTGCTCAAGTTTAGGAATAGGAATGTTGTCCCATTCTTGTCTAATACAGGCTTCTAGTTGCTCAACTGTCAACTGCATCTTCCTCTTTATTATGCGCCAAATGTTTTCTATGGGTGAAAGATCTGGACTGCAGGCTGGCCATTTCAGTACCCGGATCCTTCTTCTACGCAGCCATGATGTTGTAATTGATGCAGTATGTGGTCTGGCATTGTCATGTTGGAAAATGCAAGGTCTTCCCTGAAAGAGACGACGTCTGGATGGAGCATATGTTGTTCTAGAACTTGGATATATCTTTCAGCATTGATGGTGCCTTTCCAGATGTGTAAGCTGCCCATGCCACACGCACTCATGCAACCCCATACCATCAGAGATGCAGGCTTCTGAACTGAGCGCTGATAACAACTTGAGTTGTCCTTGTCCTCTTTAGTCCGGATGACATGGCGTCCCAGTTTTCCAAAAAGAACTTCAAATTTTAATTCGTCTGACCACAGAACAGTTTTCCACTTTGCCACAGTCCATTTTAAATGAGCCTTGGCCCAGAGAAAACGCCTGCGCTTCTGGATCATGTTTAGATATGGCTTCTTTTTTGACCTATAGAGTTTTAGCCGGCAACAGCGAATGGCACGGTGGATTGTGTTCACCAACAATGTTTTCTGGAAGTATTCCTGAGCCCATGTTGTGATTTCCATTACAGTAGCATTCCTGTATGTGATGCAGTGCCGTCTAAGGGCCCGAAGATCACGGGCATCCAGTATGGTTTTCCGGCCTTGACCCTTACGCACAGAGATTGTTCCAGATTCTCTGAATCTTTGGATGATATTATGCACTGTAGATGATGATAACTTCAAACTCTTTGCAATTTTTCTCTGAGAAACTCCTTTCTGATATTGCTCCACTATTTTTCGCCACAGCATTGGGGGATTTGGTGATCCTCTGCCCATCTTGACTTCTGAGAGACACTGCCACTCTGAGAGGCTCTTTTTATACCCAATCATGTTGCCAACTGACCTAATAAGTTGCAAATTGGTCCTCCAGTTGTTCCTTATATGTACATTTAACTTTTCCGGCCTCTTATTGCTACCTGTCCCAACTTTTTTGGAATGTGTAGCTCTCATGAAATCCAAAATGAGCCAATATTTGGCATGACATTTCAAAATGTCTCACTTTCAACATTTGATATGTTATCTATATTCTATTGTGAATAAAATATAAGTTTATGAGATTTGTAAATTATTGCATTCCTTTTTTATTCACAATTTGTACAGTGTCCCAACTTTTTTGGAATCGGGTTTGTATATGTTCAGCTAATGATCAGCCTCTTGAGAGAGAGATTGCAGAATTCAAACGACAAATGATGTTTTATAAACAATTCAGGAGGAGCACTATCTAATCTGCTCGAGAGGAGGCGTGTATACAGTATACACAGCCGACTCACCTAGTTAACGCGACAGTTTTCTGCATCCCTCCGCCACCTCGACTCCAGAAAGGGGAGAAAGGTCCGCAACAGCCATTAGGATTGTTTGTGATTTGGTCTTAGGAGTTTGACTTAGGAGTCCTCTTGACTACTCCTAACGTTTCACAGATTTAGCGCTAAAATGCTTTGTGAAATACTCTTACTGTAGAGCAAAAATTTAGGAGTCCTAAAATTAGGACTGACACGCCCATTATTTTTTTAAGAGTTTCTCCTAAATCGGCAAGTTAGGAGCTACTTTTAGCCTTAAGATATTTTGTGAGTACAGCCCCTGATGCTCACGTGTGGTTTGAGGTAGTGATTGTAGCTTCTTGATGGGATGCCGTCACCATACTTCAGGGAAGTAGATTGGATTGTAAGGATTCAGGAAGGGAAATTACCTCAACACTGTAATATATTATTTTATTATATTAACAACTGGAAGTTGTTTGAATTGTCCGTGGTGAAGAAGTCAGATGTATTCGTATTGAGAATTTCCACGACATGACCCTTGAATTTTCCAGCATGATGGAGCACCATGTCACAAGGCAAAAGTGATAATTAAGTGTTTTGGAGATCATTACATTGAAATTTTGGATCCGTGGCTGGCCAATAATATAATTCCATAGAGAACCTGTGGTCAATCTTGTTGTAGTCAAGACCACCTAAACCGAGACCAAGACCAGTGTGTGTTGAGACCAAGACAAGACCAAGACTTTGTGGGGTTGAGACCAAGACCAAGGCAGGGTATGCCATAATATTTAATCAATAAATACAATTAGAATTAAAGCTGCGAGCAGCGATGACGGGCCCAAGCCGGTGGCACCGCCACCCCAGTGGCTTCAGGGCAACTGTGCACGACAGGCAATATGCATTTAAACAGGAGAATATTTTAAAATCGCTCGAATATGCCACATTTACCGCAGGAGCTGGTGCCACTATGACCACAAGCCACACCCATGATGTCATTTAAATATAGATGATTTTTAATGTCATAGGATATAATAGGTCACTTTCAAATATGTGCAGTTATCTTTTGCAGCTCAAAATGTTGTAAGTCCAGAAGGCCAGTATTTAATTCAAGGTATTTGTTTTTTTTTTCTTATTTTTCACACTAAAGTTATAGTTATTTGTGATAGCCTATGATATGAAAGGGTTAAACTATCACCATCAAGAGAGAAAGTGACACACACACACACAGAGTGAGAGAGAGACCAAACCACCCCCCCCCCCCCCCCCACACACACACACACACACACACACACAGAGAGTGAGCCTGAGAGAGTGGGAGATAGGGGGAGGGGAAGGAGTGACAGAGAGAGAGTGTGAGACATTTAGAAGAAATATTTTAAAGAAATAAATATATTGATCTGAAAAATAGTACATTCATTTTAAATTCATCCAGGTCAAATTACCGAACATACAATCTTAATTTAATTTAAATCAAACAATGATTTTACAAGATATGAGACAATTTCTGTTTCCCTTTTTGTCCTTATTTGATCCCTCTCCATAGCTGCACTGTTTGAGATATCCTATAATTCGTTATCAATATAGCATCTTCAGTGTCTTTGTTTCATGTTGACCGAGTTTGGTGTCGATTCCATGCATCTCCTACGAGGAGTTTATAAAAACTCAGAGGCCGATTATTCAAAAATTACAAATTCAAACCAAAATATCTGACTTCCTGTTGGTCGGAGCTAATGACTGTAAATTAGAAAGTTGTCCAGCTCGATGAGAAAAATATATGTACCGAGTTTGGTGACTGTAGGTAAAACTAATCTGTAAAAGTGTTCTCAAGGACATAGCCAACCTGGTTCATAAATAAGCCTATACTCCCACCTTCTGGTTATTCTATGTATCACATTGGCTCAAATTTTTTTGTCCTCAAACAAAAGGCATTTATCTGCTTATTTTTAAATTACACACACTTCATTGTTTGAAAAAGAAACTCAAATGTGTTTTTTTTCTATTGTTAGTATTATTTTTTATAGAAATAAATTGTTTAATTCAGAGAATATTTTTTAGTGTCAAGAATTAATCTCCAAATACAAAATGTTAAAGAAAACCAATATATTGATGTAAAATATAGTACATTCATTTTTTTTTTAATTCATTCAGGGTCAATAACCAAACATACAATCATAACTGAATTTAAATCAAACAATGATTTTAGACGAAATGAGACTCTTCCTGTTTCCCTTTTTGTCATTACTTTAATAGCTCGCCATGGCAACACCGTTTGAGATATCCAATATCCGTTCGCAATTTAGCATCTTCCGTATTTTTGCTTTATGTTGACCGAGATTGGTGGAGATTGAATGAATCGCCTACGAGGAAAACGTAAAAACTCAGAGCCTGATTTTTCAAAAAATCCATTCAAACCAAAATATCTTACTTTCTGTTGGTCAGAGCTACTGACTGTAAATTAGAAAGTTGTCCGGCTTGATGAGAACAATATATGTACCGAGTTTGGTGACTGTAGGTAAAACTAACCCCGCCACTTTTGTCAAAAGGTGGCGCTATAGAGCCCCTCATCCCCGCCCGTTTCTGAGGCTTTGCCCATGTCTACTGACTGACATCTCTGATGTGTGTGTCAAGTTTCATGCAATTTCAAGCATGCTAAGAGTCTCAAAAACACCCAAAAAGATTATTAAACTTTGACACGTTGCCATGGCAACAGTATTTACGATATCAAGAAGTGCTTACCAGGTTTACATCTGCTATGTTTTGACATGATACTGATGAAGTCTGAAGTAAATTGGGTGAAAATAAGATGGTGATACAAAGCATTTTTAAAAAAGTGACACACTTCCTGCTGCCAGTTGGTGGCGCTATCCATGTGATCGGCCTCTTACAACGAACACACAGATGAAGTTTCATCAAAATTAATCAATGTATGCAGAAGTTATAACACAATTCCTGTTTCCCTCTTCTCGCCATAAACTCGTTGCTTCGCCATGGCCAAACCGTTCGAGATATCAAAAATCCTCTCGCAATTTAGCATCCTCAATGTCTTGACTTCATGCTGACTGAGTTTGGCACTGATCGGAACAATGGCCTAGGAGGAGTATATCAAATTCCAGAGCATGTGTTTTCCGAACAACCCATAATAGCTCACTTCCTGTTGGGCTGACGCATAACTTAGAGCAGGAAAGTTGTTTGGCCCGATGAGCTCTATATGTGTACCGAGTTTCACACATGTACGTGCAAGTGTGTTTGATATATGGACCAAGTTTTCAGATCCCACTTAAGGGGGCGCTGTCGAGCCCCCCTGCCACGCCCGGGTACACGCATCAGCCCGGCCCTGATGGCCGCGCATTCCGACGTGTGTGCAAAGTTTCAAGAGTTTTTGAGCATGGTAAGGGCCCCAAAAGTGCCCGAGAAGTCGAAAAAAATAAATAAATAAAAAATAATAATAATAATAATAATCCTTAGGGGAACAATAGGTCCTTCGCCCTTTGGGCTTGGGCCCTAATAATAAGACACTGTTACAAATCAGATCACTTACAATAAAATGCATTGTTGTGTTGCAGAGGTGGCACAGAAGTTGCATCTAAATTGGTACAATTACACCTGCATAAATAATTTAATAAAAAAAAAATAATAATAATAACATTTAGAGTATAGAAATGTGATGGAAAAATAAAGTGATAGGTCTACTTTTAAATATGAAACTGAAATCAAAACACTTAATGAATGATTCCCGGAATCATTTATTCAACCGATTTGTTCAAAGCAGCTGATTTATTTAGTTAACGAAACACGTTGCTGAATTAGCAAAAACTTGTGTCTAAAATTTATGTCACTTAATATTAACTTTTAATATTAACGTTTGAATTAAATCAATATCACATTTGTAATTGTGCACTTATTCGTGAAAACAGCTCTCTTGCTCCTGTGATATTGCTTAATTATATCCTATGTTATATAAAAAAACAAGATCTCATACGTACGTTTTTAAAATCATATCTTGAATTTTGAATTTTTTATATTAATTTTGGGCATTTTTGAGACAATTTCTAACTCGGCACCACAGTAACAAAAGAAATCACATTAGAAATAAGGGTAACACTTTAGAATACTGATCCATCATTAATGATTAACTACTAAGGAACAAGTGAGTAATGCATTATGAACACTCTAGTAACTACTATTAACTAACAAGAAACTCTGATTAATAAATGAGTTAGTAATAGTGCTTAGTCGAATGTGGAATTTCACTATTAGCTAATCAGTAACTACTATTTTTTCATACCTTGCAGAGGACTACTAGAACTACTATATACAGGTTCATAATGTGAATAATGCATAATGAATAATTAATTCTAAAGTGAAGATCATGGTAACCCACTAGTAATGACTCAGGTATTATTGAATCCTTCAGAAGGAATTACTAATTATTTGGATCAGTATTCTAAAGTGAAGATCATGATAACCCACTAGTAATTACTTAAGTGTTACTATCCAAAACCTTACAAAAAACTCAAAAGCTTACAATGATTTCAGTAATTACTAGAGTTATCATGTTTTTCACTTTTAAATACTGTTCCAAATAATTAGTAATTCCTTTAGAAGGATGTAGTAATACTTGAGTCATTACTAGTGGGTTGCCATTACCTTCACTTTAGAATTAATTAGTACATCATGCATTATTCATGTCAATTATTAACCTGTATATAGTAGTTCTTAGTAGTCTTCTGGGAGTTAAGGAAAAAATAGTAGTTATTGATTAGCTAATAGTAAACTACCACCTTCAACTAAGCACTATTACTTACTAATTCGTTAATCAGAGTTTCTTGTTAGTTAATAATAGTTACTAGAGTGTTAAAATTGCGTTACTCATTTGTTCCTGTGTAAATATTCATTAATGACGGAATAGTATTCTAAAGTGTTACTGAAATAAGTTGTTGATTGCATTTTAAGCAGTAAGTTTTACATCAAATCACATTAATGATATTAACAAATAAATCAGACAATGCACCGGCAATTTAGTGATATCCTCGCAGTTGTGGTCTTGACTGGTGTTCAGATAAAATCCCGAGTCCTCTTAGTCTGAGGCCCTGTTTACACTAGTGCAACGGTTAAGCCTACGCCTATTCAGGCGTTTTCGAACCTCGAAAACTGAGACTTTTGAAGACGCTGCAGATCCTGTTTTAGTTTGAAAACTCCGGGGTTGCATTTCAGTGTAAACAGACCAAAACTGAGACTTTTAAAAACGATGGCGTGGCTGCCCACATTACGCTACCGGAACACAACAATAACAGACTAGGGTTGCGTTTCCCAAAAGCACTGTACGCCTACGTTGATCGTAGACCGTTGGTGGCTATTGTTACAATGCTTTTGGGAAATGCAACCCTGAGCCATCTCTCTCAACGGCTCTGTAACATACCAGCCTCGAAGACCGTGTAAACAATAACACGTAGACGGAACTGCATGCTTTGCTGACTTTGTGGCCCTTTTTAGCAGCCTTTGTGCAGTTAAACGCTGTCTTTTATAATACTGCAGCTGTCTAACGTTATATGCGCAAGAGGCAACTGTTTAGTGTTTACACTTGTATGCGCATGCCCAGTGTGCATGAACGGTCATGTGACATGCGTTTTCGGTCGTGCAGTGTAGACAGAGATTGTTTCTGAAACGCAATGGAAACACCTGTGTAGACGAGGATCGGTTTAATTTTAAAACTATGTTTTATAACGAAAACACGCTAGTGTAAATGGGGTCTGAGACCAAGACAAGACCGAGTACAAATGCGTTCGAGACCGAAACAAGACCAATACCTTCAAAAAATGGTCTTAAGACCGGTCTCGAGACCAAGACCAGTCTTGAGTACTACAACATTAGGTCAATCCTCAAAAGGTGAATGGGCAAGCAGAAATTCACAAATTATGATCATGTAATAAGGAAAGAATGGATCACCATCAGTCAGGATTTGGCCCAGAAGATGATATCCAGCATGCCAGAGTGAATTGCAGAGGCTATTTCACAAGTTCACACTTACAAATAATCAGAATTATGCATATTTGACGTGCTGTCCGAGGAGAGGGCTCCGAGCTCGGTATTTTGGCCCTGAACCCAGAATACTCCCCCCCGTATCCCTGGCTGTGATAGGAACCAGCCAAGAGTGAGGAGTCAGGATGCTGAAAACTGTCGAGGAACATAGGTGAGTCGGATATGTATATATAGGCCTTCTCTTGTGCTGGTTGGATATATGTGACCCTGGACCACAAAACCAGTCATAAGTCGCAACAGGTATATTTGTGGCAATAGCCAACAATACATTGTATGGGTCAAAATTATCTACTTTTCTTTTATGCCAAAAATCATTAGGATATTAAGTAAAGATCATGTTCCATGAAGATATTTTGTAAATTTCCTACCGTAAATATATAATTTTTTATTTTTATTTTTTTTTATTTATTATTAGTAGTAATATGCATTGCTAAGGACTTCATTTGGACAACTTTAAAGGCGATTTTCTCAATATTTAGATTTTTTTGCACCCTCCAGATTTTCAAATAGTTGTATCTCGGCCAAATATTGTCCTATCCTAACAAACCATACACCAATTATTGAATTATTGCAACCCCTGGTAAATATGATCAAAGATGGCTGTAAAAATAAATCTGCATTGCTTATCCTTTTAATCTATCATTCAAAAAATTCGCAAAAACCTAACCTTTCATTTTCTCCAAAACACGTTGGCCACAATTATTGGCACCCCTAGAATTTATTATGAGTAAAATATCTCTAAAGTATATTCCCATTAATATTTACATTTTTTAGCACACCAGGGTGACTAGGAACATGAAATTGTCTAGCTATGACATCTTGTTTCACAGGAGTATAAATATGAGGAAACACAAAGGCAAAATTCCCTTAATCATTCATCACAATGAGTAAAACCAAAGAATATAGTTCTGATGTGCAGCAAAAGATTGTTGAGCTTCACAAAATAGAAAGTGGCTGCAGGAAAATAGCTAAAGCATTGAAAATTCCCATTTCTACCGTCAGGGCAATAATTAAGAAGTTCCAATCAACTAAAGATGTTACGAATCTGCCTGGAAGAGGACGTGTGTCTATATCATCCTAATGCACGGCGAGGAGGAAAGTTTGAGTGGCCAAAGACTCTCCAAGGATCACAGATGGAGATTTGCCGAGATTAGTTGAGTCTTGGGGTCAGAAAGCCTAAAAAAAAAAAATCAAACAACGCCTACATCACCACATGTTGCTTGGAAGGGATTCAAGAAAAATCCTTCTTGCTCATCCAGAAACAAACTCCAGCATATTCAGTTGTCAGACACGACTAGAAATTCAAAAGGGACCTGGTTCTGTGGTCAGATGAAACTATAAAAAGAGCTTTTTGATAGCAAACCCACCAGATGGTTTTGGTGCAAACAGGGATAAAAAGTACCCCATGCCCACGGTTAAAAATACTGCTGGATCTTTAATGTTGTGGGCCTATTTTTTTGCTGGAGGTCCTGGACATCTTATTGAGATACATGGTATAATGGATTCTAGCAAATACCAACAGATAAAAAAATCTAAACCTGACGGCCTCTGCTAGAAATCTTATAATGGGCTGTGGTTGGATCTTCCATCAGGACAACGATCCAAAACAAACATCAAAATCAACACAAAAATGTGTCACTGAGCACAAAATGAAGCTTCTGCCATGACCATCCCAGTTCCCTGACCTGAACCCTATAGAAAATGAGTGGGCTGAACTCAAGAGAAGAAGCACCAACATGGAGCTGTGAATCTGAAGGATCTGGAGAGATTCTGTGTGGAGGAATGGTCTCTGATCTCTTGTCAGGTGTTCTCCAAACTCATCAGGCATTATAGGAGAATACTCAGAGCTGTTATCTTGGCAAAAGGAGAAAAGCATTTATTTCATAATGTGATTTACCAACCACTTTAAATTCTTTTACTTCAATGAAAGGTTAGATTTTTGCTTTATTTTTATTTTTTATGAAAGATCAAAAGGATAAACAATGCAGATTTATTTTTACAGCCATCTTTGATCATATTTACCAGGGGTGCCAATTATTCTGACCACAACTGTATAAATCTCAATTTCAAAAAATGTACCCTTATGACTGGTTTTGTGGTCCAGGGTCACATATCATTTGAATGTGTTCCTCCCGAACTTTGTTAATGAAATATCATGAAGAAGAAGGGTCAACACTGTAAATATTCACTCTTTTCATATATTAAATGTTTTTTGCAAATAAAAGCCTTTAAAACTTATGAAATGTTTATCATTGTTTCCAGTATACCATGGAAACATTACAAATTCTGAAGTGAAACAAAATTTATGTCACTGCCAATACTTTTGACCACGGCTGTACATTTACTCTCATTTGGCAGTAACACTGGAAGACAAACGGCAAAGAGAGCCATCCTAGCACTATTCCTATAAGACAAGTTTTTTTTCCATTAGTTTACCCTGTTTTGTTTAACAAGAAAACAAAAGTAATCTTCATAGCGCTGGTTGTATTTACATAGTTACAGTGTGTGCATTTCACAAGCAGACTGTTTAAACACAAGACCTCTCTTTAATCATCATTGGTATTGACTGTACTAGACACATAGTTACTGTTCAGTTTTCTGTTTTCTAGTACTAAAGCAAATTTACATTAGAATGTGTACATTCCCAAGCCCTATGTATGTCTGTCTTAAACATCCATAAAAGTCTTGCACACTTGGAGACATGTATTTACCTCTTGCCTAAATGGAGGTTGCCATAGCGCTTAACAAATTACTGCAATTATGCTTACTGGGCTAATTGCCCGTGGGCACCAGCTGGGCAGCAGTGGTTAGGAAAGGAGATATAATTCCATTTGAATGACATAGTTAGTGGGGGGACTGAGAGTGAGAATGCTAGAATGGACATGTGGTCTGTCTCTAAAAGAAAAGTGTTTCAGTCACAGTGGTTAGACCAGTCTAGCTTGAATATTGTAAGCCAACGGAAAAAAGTCAGAGATACATAAACGTTACCTGCTATAAGCTTATGGAGGAAGGGGGCATAGTTGCATAAATGTGGACAGTCGGCCTATATGTTAAAATAAAAGGATGTAGAAAGATGCTCAAACTGAAAAATAAGATATAGTAAGAAACAAAAAAAGTTAAAAATTAAAAAAAGTATTATTAATTCAATATAGTTCGGTTTAGTGTTGGACAGCTATATTCATGTCTGCCATGGTGTACGTACAGTAACAGCCATGGAGCCACCACCAGCTGGAATAGATTTTTTTCGTCCTCTTTCTTGCATTTTATCTTCATTTCCTTCAGTCTGTTCCTACACAGACCAGAAATGAGCTTAGCTCTGTTTGGCACTCCAAGCTCATATTATAATGTTTAATTTGATTGTCTGTTACGTTCACACTCAGCAGAATACGGTGGTCAGTCTTGTATTTGAGACCTTAAAATGGATACGTATACGGGCTTGACTCCCGTTGCGCGTTCATACTCGAGCCTTAATTGTAAGCTGCTGTGTGAACAGGACATTTCAAAATCCCAAATACTGACAGTGTGTATGGTATTAAGCCTGTATGCACACATTTAAAAGGTTAGTTCACCCAAAAATGAAAATTCTGGCATTAACTACTCACCCTCATGTCGTTCCAAACCCGTAAGACCTTCGTTCATCTTCGGAACACAAAGAAGATATTTTTGATGAAATCCGAGAGCTTTCTGACCCCCCATAGTCAGCAACATTATTACTTTCAAGGTCCAGAAAGGTAGCAAAGACATCATTAAAATAGTCCATGTGACTACAGTGGTTCAACCTTAATGTTATGAAGCGACGAGAATACTTTTTGTGCACAAAAACAAAAATAACGACTTTATTCAACTATTTTTTTCTCTTCCATGTCAGTCTCCTGCACTTTTAAAAATAAATGTAATTTTACAGGTAATGGTCTGTATTTTTTTACAGAATTTTCCCGTTTTGTCATTATACAATGAAATGCCTGTTGTTTTACAGATATTTGCTGTAATTTAAATTTCGACTATTAAATTTACAGGGAATTGCTTGTATTTTGATATTACATCAAATTTCTGTTTTTTAAGAGGAAATTTTCTGTATTTTTACAGAATAATGTGTAATTTTACATAAAATTTTGATTAATATTTTACAGATTTTTTCTGTAAAAATAGAAAATAGGAAACGTCTCGGTTGCGTATGTAACCCTCGTTCCCTGAAGGAGGGAACGGAGACGTACGTCGGACGTCACCGACGAATTGGGATCACTTCTGGGAGCCCCTATCAGCTTCGAGTGTATAGAGAACGGGCCAATGGCCATTGACGTGCGAGATTTACATCTCACGCTCCGCCCCGCATCACGGGTATAAAGCGGAAGCGGATGCCGCGCACATTTGTTTTTCACTGAGGAGCCGAACTAGTGACTCGGCCGTGCAGTGATGGTACAGCAACTGTGGCGACGGGACGTACGTCTCCGTTCCCTCCTTCAGGGAACGAGGGTTACATACGCAACCGAGACGTTCCCTTTCAGTCGGTCACGTTCAACGTACGTCGGACGTCACCGACGAATTGGGATCCCTATGGAAAACGCCACAGTTACTACCACTTCCAGCGCCCAGCGAAAGCCCCTCAGACCCCTGTCTGTTCGGGGCGGGGAACTCACGCAGGGAGAGTCACTTTTGCTGTTCCGCAAGACCCACTCAGCAGAGTATTGGATAACGCTGGGAAAGCGTGCCCAGAGGGGCCGCTGCGGAAGCCACATCCTACCCGTAGGGAGGTATCATGTGGAATATAGACGTATGGACTGGCCATGGGCAGTACAACATACGGAAGTCCCAGGGGTGGCCCCGGCCAATGCAGGCAGGGGACTACACCGCACAGAGACGGCAGAGCGAGCTCTGCCAAGGGGAAGACACGGGCTCGCCGTAGGGAGCCGTACCGTGGAAGAATACACATATGGGACCGCCGTAGGGGTCACAACATATGGATACCCAGCCTAACACAAGTTCCACCAATGCATACGAGTGTTAGACCTGGCGTCGGACGCTCCGCCACGTCTGACTGCCGCGGGTTGCGGAGGACTCAACAGGGTTCGCCATTCTGGGGAACTCGACTGGAGCATATCAGCGCACGTATCCGGTCCATGAGGAGGGGAATGGCGCAGCAAGCTGACACTAGAACGGGCCCTTCGGTGTTACTGGCTATTTGAAGCGAGCACACGGGAAGAAACCGGCTCTACACGGAGGCTATAGAATCTAGCGAACGTGTTAGGTGTCGCCCAGCCCGCAGCTCTACATATATCTGTCAGCGAGGCGCCGTGCGCCAGCGCCCAGGAAGAGGCCACACTCCTGGTGGAGTGGGCCCTCAACCCGAGCGGGCAAGGCACGCCTTGGGTTTCATACGCCAAGGTGATGGCATCCACTATCTAGTGAGCCATCCTCTGCTTGGAGACAGCCTTTCCCTTCTGCTGGCTTCCGTAACAGATGAAGAGCTGTTCTGAGGTCCTGAAGCTTTGCGTTCTGTCCACGTAAGTCCGCAGAGCGCGAACGGGACAGAGAAAAGCCAGGGCTGGGTCTGCCTCCTCCGAAGGCAGCGCTTGCAGGTTCACCACCTGGTCCCGAAAGGGAGTGGTGGGAACCTTGGGCACATATCCGGGCCAGGGTCTCAGGATTACATGAGAGTTACCCGCCCCGAATTCCAGGCACGATTCGTCGATCGAAAATGCCTGCAGGTCCCCTACCCTGTTGATGGAAGCCAATGCAGTCAGGAGTACTGTCTTCCAAGACAGGATTTTTAACTCTGCTGACTGCAAAGGTTCAAAGGGAGTCCTCTGCAATGCGGTTAGCACCAGAGATAAGTCCTAAGAGGGTATAGAGTGAGGGCGAGGCGGATTTAATCTCCTCGCCCCCCTCAGGAACCTGATGACCAGATCGTGCTTCCCTAAGGACTCAACCATGTCGTGATTTGCGGCGATAGCGGCAACATACACTTTGAGGGTGGAGGGAGACAGCCTTCGCTCCAACCCTTCTTGCAGGAAGGAAAGCACAGAGCTGATCGAACATCTTCGGGGGTCTTCTCGTCGAGAACAACACCACTCGACGAACAGGTTCCACTTCAAAGCGTAGAGGGGGCTCTGGCGGAAGTGATGGTGTCTACCACAGTCTGTGGTAGGCCACCTAGAACCTCCGCGTCCCGTCCAGGGACCAGACATGGAGTTTCCAGAGGTCCGGACGCGGGTGCCACAGGGTGCCCCGTCTCTGAGTCAGGAGGTCCTTCCTCAGAGGAATGGGCCAAGGAGGTGCTGTCACGAGGAGCACTAGTTCCGGGAACCAGGTCCGGTTGGGCCAGTATGGCGCAACTAACAAGACCTGCTCCTCGTCCTCCCTGACCTTGCACAGTGTCTGCGCAAGAAGGCTCACTGGGGGAAACGCATATTTGCGTAGGCCCCGGGGCCAGCTGTGTGCCAGCGCATCCGAGCCGAGGGTCCCCCCGGTCAGGGAATAGAACAACTGGCAGTGAGACGTGTCCGGGGCGGCAAACAGGTCTACCTGTGCGGTCCCGAAGCGACTCCAGATCAGCTGGACCACCTGGGAATGGAGTCTCCACTCTCCTGGGAGCACTTGCTGTCTTGAGAGCTCGTCGGCTGCACGATTGAGCAGGCCCGGAATATGAGTGGCACGAAGCGACCTCAGATGCTTCTGACTCCAGAGGAGGAGATGGCGGGCGAGTTGTGACATGCGGCGGGAGCGTAGACCACCCTGTTTGTTGATGTACGCAACGGCCGCAGTGTTGTCCGTACGGACCAGAACATGCTTGCCTCGTAGCGGCCCTTTGAGGTGGCCCAGCGCAAGACGAACTGCTAACAACTCGAGGCAATTGATATGCCATTGCAGTTGAGGCCCCGTCCACAGACCTGAAACTGCAAGCCCGTTGTATGTGGCCCCCCAGCCGGTGGATGAGGCATCCGTGGAGACAACAGCATGCCTGGACACTTGTTCTATGGGAACTCCTGCCCGTAGAAACGAAGGGTCCGACCACGGACTGAAGGTTTGGCGGCACTTTGGTGTTACTGAGACACGGAACGAGCCGCTCTGCCACGCCCATCTCGGGACTCGGTCGTGTAGCCAGTGTTGAAGCGGCCTCATATGAAGCAATCCGAGCGGCGTCACCGCGGCTGCGGATGGCATATGCCCCAGGAGCCTCTGAAAATGTTTCAGTGGTACCGCTGTTCCTCTGTGAGTTGCGCTGTCAGATTGACCGAGTCCAGCTCCATACCGAGAAAAGAGATCCTCTGACCGGGCCGAGTTTGCTCTTTTCCCAGTTGACCCGAAGTCCCAACAGGCTGAGGTGACTGAGCACCATGTCCCTGTGTTCGCACAACTGCGCCCGCGACTGAGCCAGGATCAGCCAGTCGTCGAGGTAGTGCGAGCACCACGCTCTCTCATGGGAGCAATGGCCACCTCCGTGACGAACGCAAAGCGTAGGAACGGTCTGTGTCGAGGGAGAATCGAGACATGAAAGTACGCGTCCTTCAGGTCAATCGCTGCAAACCAATCTTGGGGACGGATGCACCTGAAGATGCGTTTCTGCGTTAGCATTCTGAACGGCAGCCTGTTAAGGGACCGATTCAAGAACCGCAGGTCCAAGATTGGCCGTAACCCGCCGCCTTTCTTGGGTACAATGAAGTACGGGCTGTAGAAGCCCGTCTTCATATCGGCTGGAGGGACCGGCTCTATCGCGTCCTTCGCCAGTAGGACTGCGATCTCCGCCCGGAGCACGGGGGCGTTCTCTTTCGACACAGAGGTGAAGTGAATGCCCCTAAACTTGGGGGGACGCCGGGCGAACTGAATCGCATAGCCGAGTCTGATAGTACGGATGAGCCAGCGCGACGGGCTGGGGAGCGCTAACCAGGCTCCCAGCGACCGTGCAAGCGGGACTAATGGCACCACAGACGCAGCGGGGCAGCGCAGCGGCGTGCAGGGACCCGACTCGGACGGCATAGTGGCCCGAAGTGGGGTCTGAGTGTGCAGTGCAACACTTACCTGCTTCCGCTGAGGGGGCGCTCGGGTGTGAGGAGGCCTCTCGTGTGCGTCCTGAGCACAGCCAACACCCCCTGCTGGCGACTGGAGAGGTGCCAGAGGGCGACAAGGCATCGGAACGTCGTACACCGCCAAGCGCGCTCTCTTGGCACCCGGAGATTTTGGAAACTGCTCTTTTGGTGAAAATTTGGGTACCGCTGGCACGAAGGTCAGCGGCGGAACAGAAATTCAATGAAAACCAAGGATTCTCTCCCGGCCCTCCTCCGGGAGAAGGAGTGGTGCTGCTACCACCTCCTGAAGAGCAGTTCCCTCCATCTCTGGGCGGCCCGTCTCAGGGTCTCTTACGACGGCGCTTGCCACCTGGCTTGGCAGCGACCAGAGCGGGCTGGACGTCCTTCCCATGGCCGGCTCCACACCGACGCCCTGGTGTAGGCTGCTGCTGGGCGGACGCCCTCGGCGACGAGCAGGCGGAGGCGCTGCAACCGGCGGCTGGGTGGAGGCAGCAGCTGACCGCCGGAGCAGGATGTGCTTGATGGCCTCCGTCTGCTTCTGGGCGGCCGAGAACTGCTGGGCAAAGCTCTCGACCGCGTTGCCGAACAACCCGGCCGAGGAGATGGGGGAGTCCAGGAACTGATATTTATCGGTCTCCCTCATGTCGGCCAGGTTGAGCCAGAGGTGTCGCTCCTGGACCACGAGCGTGGACATCGCCTGACCGATGGAACGGGTGGTGACTTTCGTCACCCGGAGGGCAAGGTCCGGAGCTCCCGGAGGAGCTCTGGGTCAGGCCTACCCTCGTGCATGTGCATGAGCGCCTGGGCCTGGTGCACCTGAAGCAACGCCATGGCATGCAGAGCAGACGCAGCCTGTCCACAGGCCTTGTAAGCCTTTCCAGTCAGACTGGAAGAGAACTTACAGGCCTTGGAGGGGTGGCGCGGGTCACCACGTCAGTTTGAAGCGGACGCCGGACACAGTTGCATCGTGACAGCCCGTTCCACCGGCGGGATTCCCACGTACCCCTTGGCTGGCCCGCCGTCGAGGGTAGTGAGGAGGGAGGAGCCACTCGGCCGGTTTCTGGCAGAAAAAGGTGCCGTCCACGACTTTGTGAGCTCCTCATGCACCTCCGGGAAGAAAGGCACTGGGGCAGGACCCGCCCGAGAAACCAGTCATCCAACCTAGAAGGCTCGGGACACGGTGGAGGGTTCCACACGAGCCCAACCTTTTCGGCGGCCCGGGAAAGCATAGCCATCAACTCAGGGTCCGACTCGGCCGCCGCGACTCTCCCAGAGGGAGGCAGCGCAGCCGAGTCTTCATCCTCTGAGGACTGGAACTCCCCCTCCGATGCAGCGATTGACATCTGTTCGTCTGCTGGAGCCCCGAAGGTCACCACTGGACGCCCATGGGAGGGGCCAGCGGTTTCCTCTGGAAACTCTACCGGCTGCGGTGCTTCAGAGGGAATAGGGGCCCGTGGAGGCTGGCTCGGCGGGTTTGCCCTAAACGTGATCCTCAGGTCACCCTGGCTATTCGTCGAAGTAGATCTATTCTGCTGCGCAGGAATAGCACTAGATCGAGGCATAGGTAAGGGGACTCCACCCTCCCAAAGGTAGGCAAGTCTTGACCTAAGCGCCGAGATAGTCATGTTCCCGCAGTGGGAACATGAGCTATCCACAAAAGCTGCCTCAGCGTGCTGAATGCCCAGGCACGTGAGACAACGATTGTGACCGTCAGCTGGCGACAGGGAACGACCGCATCCAGAAACGCACGGGTGGAATGACATCTTGAAAAAGACGCAGTGTCACACCCGTGTTGCTCTTTTAGAGGAAACCGCTCTTTTAATAGTGCTGAAGCACCCAGGGACAACCGCGGCAGAATCACAGGGGATAGTGCAGCCTGTGTCTGCTCTCACTGTATGGAACGCCCTCACTGAACCAACAGGAAATGCTGTGGAAACAGCAGATTTTCCCAAACCAGGAAGTGCACGTGGTCGCGCTGCAGTGTGCCTTCTCACCAGCACCTCGATCGATCTCTCTCTCGTTCTCTTTCTCTCTCTCTGCTTTCTATAGGCAGGAACAGTCTCTCTTCCTCAACGCCGTTCGGCTCCGAAGCGAATGACAAATGTGCGCGGCATCCGCTTCCGCTTTATACCCGCGATGCGGGGCGGAGCGCGAGATGCAAATCTCGCACGCCAATGGCCATTGGCCCGTTCTCTATACACTTGAAGCTGATAGGGATAACTACAGAAATCAGCAGTCATTCAACATGTTTTTCTTACCATTTCAGATAATGTGTTGGATAAAGTGAGTTTTTTAGGCTAAATAATAGTATTTGTACATATAGTATAGGCTTCACAAAAAGATGCATCTTTAGCAGTCTCCTGAAAATGGCTGGAGTTAGTCCGGTTATTCCACCAGCATGGAACAGTCCAGGTGTAGGCCTACTATAAATTTATGTATTGTTTATTTTACTAATCTTTTAACCTTGCAGAAAGATGCTCATTTGAAAACTTTGACGAATTCTCCACTAAATTTCCTAACCACATCTATTATTCATGTGCATTTTATGGTTTTCCAAATCGAGTTGCAAATGCGCAGGACGCAGATTCAAATTTGCCACCGGTTACTTTTCCGTTAGTCACGCCCACAACAGTTCGCAGAACCTAGAGGTACAGTGATGGTAGGGCGGGTGATTTAAATTTATTTTAGGCTCTGCTTGTGAAGTGGATCATGAGATTAATGGCGGTGTAAAGCAATCGTAAAGAGCAGCCGTGAGCAGGAGCATTGAACACACATTCGGAACTGTGTGAGGAAAAATAACGCGCCATTTCAGCGAGAATGTTTCGTCAACTGCAGCGACCTTTGACGAGCGGAGTCAGTGGACATCACACCAACCTATCACTGGCTGAGGTAAGAGTCTCATTCTATGATGTTTATATCGCGTGGCTGCACATTTGTGTTGTTGATTGTTTTAAAGCTATTGTTAGCATTTCTAAACGGTGTTCAGTCACATAACTGGCGTTGAGAGTAAAACACTGAAAATTGCAGTTTTAAACCAAGAAAGATTAACATTAGTTATTCATAAGTTTGTTGAGGTTGTTTATATGTGGTAGTAACGTTACCGCCATTATTTCTATCTCTTTTGAAACTACTAAGTAACGATGAACTATAGGCCTATACAGGAAAGCAGATGAGACTAAAATACGAACATAATAAAATGCATATTCTGAGCGCATCTGCTTACAAACCCGTACAGTACGCATATATTAATCTTATAATAAAGAATCTTTTTTTCGGATGCCCTGAGGAAATTGTCATTGCATATTGAGTCATAGGATACATTGTTAGTTGGTTATGAAAATTGCGTCGATCCAGATGAATGGACAGTTACACCCCTAGATAGCAATATAATGCAGCTAAGTCAAAGTAATTAATATAATTTTACTTTAATTATAAATACTATAAATTTAACTGAAATCACACGGCAGCCGAAAATATAACTGTTAGCCTTTCCTGTTCAGCTTCCAGATCACAGTAGGTTGAGGTTTTGCATTGTCTCAGTAAAACATATCCTGGCATGTTTGAATTAATGTAATAGACCTATTTTTTATTTGTATTTATTTATGTTTATTTTTTTGTGATTTCAGGTGATGTGGAAAGACTGGAGATCTACAGCAGATGAGCATTGCAATGCAGGTGTGGAATGAGTGCACTGTTCTTCTCATTCAACAAATTCTTTGTTTACATCTTTTCATGCAGCTGTTTTGTACAGTATTTTTGTTGTAATTGTAACTAGAATCATTCAGAAACATGGCTTTTCCTATCACTGCTATCCTGACACATCTCAACCTTTGATTCCAGCCGAATGATCTTACAGAAGTTTGCTTACAGAACAACAACTTGCTCTGCACCCCTACACCTAAACTCACTGCTTCAGATTTATACACCCTCCAGAAGCTTGCGTTCTGAAGGTGAATGGCACATTGTGGTGCCATCCCAAAGAGGCACAAAATCACTTTCACAGACCTTTACCTGGACATGCTGGTGGAATAACCTGACTATCTCCAACCATTTTCAGGAGACTGCTAAAGATGCATCTTTTTGTGAACACTTGACCCATTAAAACTAGCTCTTTTCTGTTTAAAAAAAACTGTGCTAGACTAACTAGAAATTGTCACTGCACTTATTGCTGCTTCCATACTCCTAATTTGTAAGTTGCTTTGGATAAAATGTAATTGTATATGTATAAAATAATAACTGCAATGTTACAGTATAAAGATATACAGATAAATATAAAGATAATCGTCTTTGAATGTAGATAATTTTGCATATTCTAAATGATATACTAAGCTTGTATTTCTAGTTGTCTTACTTGTATTACTAGTTATTGTACATTGAAAACCTATATTTTAAAAGTAAATTACTATAGATGGACAGAGCAGCTTTATAAAATAACTCATAAAAACCTTAAATTTGCAGAGATTAACTTGAAAATTAGTTGTTTTATATGTAATTTGACATAATTTATCAGTTTTTCCACAGTTTAATAAATGATTATTAACAGTAATATACTGTAATTTAATTAATTTTGACTGTAAAGTCTACTCTGTATTTTTACAGTTTTTGCATGTAATTTTGTGAAATGGTTATTTGCTGTAATTTAACGGAGTCCATCTGGAAACTCTGCTGCCAGACTTTTTTTTACAGGATTTTTATTTTTACAGTGCATGCGCTGTTCACGTAGTAAACGCAGTGCAGCGCTTCCAGGTTCTACGTCAGAACACCGACTCACTATTGGCCACTGATTGGTGTTCGAGTGAACAGCGTCGGCCAATAGTGAGCCGGCGTTCTGACATAAAACCCGGAAGTGCTGCACTGTGTTTACTACATGAACAGCGCAGGAGACTGACATGGAAAAAAAACATAGAGAAAAAATAGTTAAATAAAGTCGTTATTTTTGTTGTTTTTTGCACTCAAAAAGTATTCTCGTCGCTTCATAACTTTAAGGTTGAACCACTGTAGTCACTATTTGTAAATGTAGACTATTTTAACGATGTTTTTACTAACTTTCTGTGCCTTGAAAGTGGTAATAACATTGCAGTCTACTGGGGGTCAGAAAGCTTTCAGATTTCATCCAAAATATCTTAACTTGTGTTCTGAAGATGAACAAAGGTCTCACAGGTTTGGAACGACATGAGGGTGAGTAGTTAATGCCAGAATTTTCATCTTTGGGTGAACTAACCCTTTAATGTAAAGAGATGGTAAGTAGATAGTTTGAAACCCCATTGAAATATAAACAAAAAAATTCTCTAAAATATCTTCTTTTGTTTATTTTTTACAAAAGAAAAAAAAGTCATACATTTTGGGACGACGGGGAAGGACATACGTTTTTCCTGTCAGAAATAACAGAACAAATATTCTGTAATATATTTGTCCTTAAACCAGTTCCCTCAGGATGGTGCCAGTACCACAAAAGCCAGAATTTTTTCACACAGTCTGAAGAGAAATTTTATGCACTGCAAGTAATCCAAATTTTACACAGAAAAGATGATTGTCAACCACTGACCATTGAGGGAGTGCTTTAAAATCCTAAATGAGCAAGCCACGTTTTTGTAATTTTCGTCACTCACACTGACAGACAGAAAAGGCCTCAAAAGAGACATATTAACTAACCCTGGCAGAGCAGTGAAGCCTTGTACACTTCACACCCTCAGCCAGGTAATCACACTAGAGTCGTTTTGAGTGCCGCAGCTGATTGACTTCCTATCACTGATTTTCAAAGGCTAGCAATCACTTTTACAATGACTTCATATAATGGAAACTGACACTGAGCACGATTGCAGAAGGAGAAGGTAAGAGAGCGATGGAGAAGGCGAGAAAGAGATTTGTTCTTGTGTGGAACAATTGCATAAAGGTGATGAGGTTCTGACCTCTGACCAGCTGAAGCAACACACAAGAGTTAACGCTAAAACACTTCTAAAACTAGAAAATATTATTTCAGCTTTAAGAGCCGTAGTAATAGAGCAACAAAATTATCTTAGAGACCCCAGGCCATCAGTCCCATTGGCCGGATCCATAATCTGAATCTTGATTTCAGCCAGCTGATCACTGATTGGTCCATATTTCAAATTCTTTATTTCAGATGTAGCCATCTATACATAATCGCCGTATACACCATTACGCCGATGAAATATGATGAGTTTGTTTTGCTCTGTTTGCTACGAACTGGCCAATAGTTTCAACCCAGCAGGAGTCACATCAGAATTCAAATGACTATAGAAGTACCGCTGAGAGAATGAGCGAGAGCTAGAAAACACGAGTAAATGACCGAAGAGCGGAATGATGGAACTGACAATGCAGCTTCAAAGCAATCAGAATTTATAACACAGCAATACGTAAAACCAACTGTGGTTCTAACCAATCAAAAACAGATGAATACTTAGAAAAGAGGCATAACCGGTGCGTGGCGAACTGTATAGAGGGAGATCGTATTTCTAGTATAAATGCATAAAACTATCATATTAATAAGTCTGAAATAAACCCCTTGAAACAATTTAGAATTAAATTATTCATAACAACATGTCAAATAAAGACTTCTGCATATATTATTCTTTTTCAGTCACACAGCAAATTGTGTTATATAGAATTTACTTAGTCCAGTCATAAACTAATGAATTCTATCATGTGACAATCATAAGCACAGCTGCACAGGACATTCATAAAGGAAAAGCATCTTCTATACAGAAATCTGAAGTGCTCAAAGAACAAATAATAAGAAAGGGTCCATCCTCCAAGACTTAAGTAAAACTTATGCTATGAGTCAATTTATGTTAATCTTTACAAAGCAAACAGTGTGGGAAACAAAGACATTTAACTGAAGCACACGTTGACATCTCCACACTGCGTGGTAGATCATTTCACCCCTTTCAAAACATAATGGCCTTCTATTTAGCGATATTCAGGCTCAATTTTCAACAATTAATTACACTGGATTGGCAGCGCAAAAAATGTCAGTAGCCGTGAAAAGGATTTGATTTCAATTATCTCGGCTCAAAGGGGGTATGATTTCCGAATACACTTAAGCAAAATTATAACAGGACTTTGCTCCCCAGAAAATTGGGTGTGTTTAAAGAGTGATTATGTGGTGAATGGACGGGTGTTGAATGGGAGTGAATGCTCCAGGCTCCCTCTGAAAGGCACTCAATTATCCCTGATTGCTCCCCTTCACAGTGTAGCCAGTGGAGATACCTGCTATTGCTGTGATTGGGGGAAATTTACATGCAGCACTTTCTGCTGAGGGAAACAGAAAGGGCTGTAGGGTTAAGATTTTCAAAAGACGGCCGAGGGGTCAGTGCAGCAGATGCGGTAAAGCGGTAATCAAGGAGAAGAAGGCCTAACAGGTCATTAAAAGGTTGTGGCAAACGAGATGACTGTAAAATCAAAAGAGAAAGGAAATAAAAGAAAATGGTTAAGGTGGCATATATACATTTACAGACTTGTTCCATGAGACACTATACTTCATGTACAATTTCAGAACATTTGAATGAAAACCTACAGTCTGTCCAATCATGTTTTCCAAACCTTCACGCTTTTTTAAAACATATCTTTGCTTTAAAAAATATATGGTCTTATCTACCAAGTTAGAGTTTGCTCTAGCAAGGTAGGCACATTCTGTTTCTTTGCATTTGCAATTCTCTATCCTTTTCTTTTTGACATGTGGGGTTGACCTGGCTTATTTCTTAGTAGGGAATTAGTAGAGAAAAAATGTTTTTATTTGATAAACAAGAGACAAAAGTAAACATTTTAGGATCGAGACATTGTGACTTGAAATCACACTGTCAAAAGTGGTTGTGGGCCTATTTCTACACAGATATAACTCTTAAAAGTGACTTTTGTTGCTGTAACCTAATGTTGTCAGGTTGATAGTCTTATTAAATATTGAGGGTTTTTTACTCTGCATGATAATATATATTGTGAATATAATAGGCTATAATATAATATAATATAATTAATGTTGTCAAATTGTTGAATCACAATTAATCGTATCTAGCATAAACGTTTGTAAATATATAATATATGTTTGTGTGTGTATTCAAATATACATAATAATTATACAGTACACAACTTTTATAAACTTTTATTTTGGATGCGATTAATCCCGATTGATATATATACACTGTATGCTCAGTTGGATTAAGATCTGGGGAATTTCATCAAGTCAACACCTCAAACTCGTGCTCCTCAAACCATTCCTGAACCATTTTTGCTTTGTGGCAGGGCGCATTAACCTGCTGAAAGAGGCCACAGCCACCAGGGAATACCGTTTCCATGAAAGGGTGTACATGGTATGCAACAATGCTTAGGTAGGTGGTACGTGTCAAAGTAACATCCACATGGATATCAGGACCCAAGGTTTCCCAGCAGAACATTAACCAAAGCATCACACTGTCTCCGCTGGCTTGCCTTCTTCCCATAGTGCATCCTGGTGCCATGTGTTCCCCAGGTAAGTGACGCACACGCACCCGGCCATCCACGTGATGTAGAAGAAAACGTGATTCATCAGACCAGCCACCTTCTTCCATTGCTCCGTGGTCCAGTTCTGATGCTCACCTGCCCACTTTTGGCGGTGAACAGGGGTCAGCATGGGCACCCTGACTGGTCTGCGGCTATGCAGCCATATACGCAACAAACTACGATGCACTGTGTATTCTGACACCTTTCTATCAGAACCAGCATTAACTTCTTGAGCAATTTGAGCTACAGTAGCTCGTCTGTTTGATAGGACCACACGGGCCAGCCTTCGCTCTCCACGTGTATCAGTGAGCCTTGGCTGCCCATGACCCTGTTGCCAGTTCACCACTGTTCCTTCCTTGGACCACTTTTGATAGATACTGACCACTGCAGACCGGGAACACCCCACAAGAGCTGTAGTTTTGCAGATGCTCTGACCCAGTTGTCTAGCCATCACAATTTGGCCCTTGTCAAATTCGCTCAAACCCTTACGCTTGCCCATTTTTCCTGCTTCTAACACATCAACTTCGATGACAAAATGTTCACTTGCTGCCTAATATATCCCACCCACTAACAGGTGCTGTGATGAAGAGATAATCAGTGTTATTCACTTCACCAATGGTCATAATGTTATGCCTGATCGGTGTATGTGTATATATAGTGCTGTCAAACGATTAATAACGATTAATCACTTCCAAAATAAAAGTTTGTGTTAACATAATATATGTGTGTGTACTGTGTATAATTATTATGTTTATATAAATACACACACATGCATGTATATATTTAAGAAAAAAATATTATATTTATATATAATATAAATGATATAAATATATATACAGTAGATACATGCAAATATTTCTTAAATATATTAAATATATATTCTTAAATATGTACTGTATATACACACACACACACACATATAGGCTATATAGCACTAAATAATATAATATAACATAATATGTGTCTCAAATCTCTTCTGGGTTCCTATACAATTTCATCAGTTGGTGATTCGGTTTGTGATTGTAAAAAACAGAGGAAAAATAGGCTCATATAAAGACACCTGCACTTCCATAGTAATACTTGCTAATCCTTCTACTCCTCAAGTCACCATAACCAGAGGTCTCACAATAGCAAACCCGCAAAAAAATGTTCAGTTCCTTTCTTTATAGAAAGTCTCTTAATCCGTGATTGGTAATCAGTGGTTTAAATTGACCATTCAAACATTTTAACACGTTAAGCCCTACGTCATTACGGACAGACCTCTGAATGGTGGTTTCTGAATAGCGTTTCAGATCTTAAGTAGGACATTATAGGCTATTCTGTATTATTCATTGCTTTCAATGTTAGGTCAAAGATGCTACACATAGTCCCACGCTGGTCCAACGACATGCTGTTTTTCACTGATCAGATGACAAATCACCGTATACACCAAACTAATTGGATGAAGCTTAGTTCGAATGAGTTAAACTAGTTTAAAAAAAGTGCTTTACGAATGGCATCGACTTAACAACTGCCTTTGACAAGAAAAAAAGGAAAGCAGGAAGCTGAGACAAGCGTAAGCCTCTTAATTTGCGTGAATAGTGAAAACAAGTATTGGGCATTAATGCCAAGATTACATATGGACACCTATGGAGGTGTTTAAGCTCTAAATTTCGCCTTTCTTCACAGCAATTCCCATGACTGCAAAAACGACAATTTGTTCTTATAATGAGCGGGAAGGTAATAAGGAAATAAAATTCATTATAAAATAAATATTTATTTTCTCGCATATATAGCCTATCGCGATTAATCGCATCTAACAAAAGTTTATATAGGCTATATAGGCCTAAATATAATATAATACAATATAGAATTCATTGTAAAACAAATGTTTATTTTCTCGCATATATATCTTGATTAATCACATCTAACAAAAGTTTATATAGACTATATATAGGCCTAAAATACAATATAATACAATATAGAATTCATTATAAAAAAAATGTTTATTTTCTCGCATATATATCGCGATTAATCGCATCTAACAAAAGTTTATATAGGCTATATAGGCCTAAATATAATATAATACAATATAGAATTTATTATAAAACAAATGTTTATTTTCTCGCATATATATCGCGATTAATCGCATCTAACAAAAGTTAGTATATAGTAGGCTATATATAAATAAATAAATAAATAAATACATTTAAAATTTCATGAAATTGAACAGTAAGTCTTTATACATTTTGTAACCTGTCCATCGTCCATTTATTTAAAGCATTAAATACAGAAGGAATTTTAAGACAACCCAAAGCATTTTCGATTCAGTTTATTTCACTTTCACATTATCTTAATATTTTCCCTGGCTAATTCATCAAGATAAGCATATGGTTATTTTATTTCCTTCCCTGAATTGTGACTCATATGTTTAATAAATATAAATAAAACTCATGGTAATACATTGCAACCATAACCATAACTGTTTTATCCATCCTGTGAACAGAGAAAGTGCAGCCTTTTTCAAAAATCATAATACTGTATGTCTGATGTAAATAAATACTTGTAAAACACTCCTTTCACTGTTACAGAACAAACCTTGAAAGAGTTGGATGTGTAACAGTAACACGTAAAAGCAGCTTGCCCTGTCAGTTTGCTCAAATATGGCAGTTTTATGTTTGTTGTATCCATTTACAATTATGAAAACAGGATGAAAATATCTAGAAGGATCATTCAACAACTATTGAAAACAAAAGCATTCAGCACTTATCAACAACCAGCAATAAACAAAGAAAGAATTATTAGAATGCTACAGTTCAACTTTCAGAGACTGAAGACTACATGTGTCTATCTATTAATAATAACTCTGTAGATATTAGTGCTTCTGCTTGACTTTGGTCTTTTGCCATCTCTCAAGTGAGAGTGAGTCTCAGCACTCCTCTTTTCCAGCCATTCCAGCCGCTGTGATCTGAGTCAGTTGAGCAGAATGCTCCTTTGCTTTGAGCCGCAGTGCTGCTATGCTGGAAGCACGGAAGTCCACTGTTGGGGGGGACGGTAAGGGTGGTGAAGAGGAGAGAAGGTTGTTGGTGAGGTGGGAGCGTTGAATTGGACTCTCGATGGCAGGAAGGGGTATCCTTTGCAGTGCCATTGGACCTAAGCTTGTAAACAGTCTGTTGAGAAATGTAGAAACAGAGTATTATAGTGTGAAAAGTAACTTAATGGTTTGTGTTGAACATGCAGATGAGGCTCACCTTCCAAAAGTGGGACTGATGAAAGCGGGATGTCTAAACATGGCCGCCCCTAACAGAGCACTAAAGCCGTGAGGGGAAGCAGAGTTTGGGGGAGGCTGAGCCAGCCTTTGGAGGGGGGCAGGCCAAGCTGAATCAGCTGGATGTGGGTTTGGGACAAAAGGATTCCCACTCAGGTAATGACATAAGGACTGTGGTGCAGAGGGGGTTCCGGGATAGTGTAGGCTCAGAGTGTGTGACTGGACCCCCGCCTTTTCCCTTTTCCTCCATTTTGCACGTCGGTTCTGGAACCAGACCTTGAGAGGAAAACAATGCATTTGTCAGTTACAAGTAAAAAGTAAAAAGAACAGTTTGTACATTTGGCAAAGAAATCTTGTCCCACCACCATGAAAGCACAAGCAATTGTCCCCTTAGTCAAAGACAAATTAAAGCTAGACCGTAGGCTTAATTAGAATAATCTTGGAAATGTTACAGAACTTGTATTATTTCTGCATCTCATATCTGTGATAACACATGAGTTATGACTGAGAATAACTGTACTCAAAAATGTACCCACTCATGTCTTTCTAAAACTGTATGACTGTAAAATAAAGTGAGGGTGAGTAAATGTCAATGGTGACAGACCTTTTCATTTTGGGGTTAACTATCCATTTAATAGAAGGTTGTTTACTGATGAAAAGGTGGTCTAAAATATAGGCTATAAGTTGTGCAAATATAATGAAAAATTGGCAATAACGCTTTAGTAAATATTTTTAGGTAAAGTTGCCTTTAGTTTATTAAAAAAAGTAACTCTCCAAAAGAGCTAAATAAAAGAACCGCGAATGTTTATATATTCTTCCGACATTTTTTCTCTGACGTAATATCTAATAGATCATATTTTACGGTGCTTTTCATACAGTGTATATAGGCTATCGAAAAAAGCTTCTATACACAGATCCACTAGTCAATATCGATCAGTGAAAAATGTGTTCAATATGAATCTAGATAGGCTAGTTTGTCGCGTGAATTGTTGCCAGTATTGTGTAGAGTTGTAGAAAAAATGTCAATAATATTTAGACTTAAAGGTGACCTTTAGAATTAAGAAACCAATGATGTGATTTTGTTAATATTTCTATGCTTGCCATCGTGAAGAGTGAAAGAGAACAGGCTGAATATTGAAAAGAATGAGATGAATAAGAAAGAAAACTTACTTGCACTCGTGCTTCTGTAAGATCAAGTCGCATTGCTAATTCCTCCCTTTAATTAGAGAGAGAGAGAGAGAAAATAACAAGTTTAGGTCGAGCCTTTATCTCATTTTTTTTTTTACTAACATTGACAATTATTTTTACTATTTTTTTAAATATATATTTATTCGTTTAAATTCTTGTGAGTAAATATTCAATCTATTTATTCGAAACGGTTAATGTGAAGGTGTTGCAACTAAAAAATATAGGAATATAAATTATAAACGTTTTTTATTAAACATCAAAAGAGTTTTTTAAATTCTACTGAAAATAAATGAAGTTGTCTTAAATGAAGATGTGACGGATAATGACATCTAACCAATAAATCGCTTTCTATATTATTTTATTATTATTTATTATTGCATAAGGTTAAAGCATTAAGTTCTAGTACAGTAGTTTTACCTTGTGAAAACATCTGGGTAGTGAGTCTTGTGAAAAGCTCTTTCCAGTTCCTCAAGCTGATAGCTGGTAAACGTGGTCCGGTATCTCCTCTGTTTTCGTTTTAACATCCCATCTTCAGTGTCACTTCCCGCTGATAAAGTGGTTTCCTCACAATTCTTCAAATATGCGTCTCGTTCTGGCAGCCCCATTAGATTCGGAGACGCATTTGTCTCTCTGTCGGCTTCGTCCTCCTCCGGTCTTGGCGTGGGACTGGACTGTAGAGACGCGTGTTCCTGATACGATCTAGCACGACTAATGTTTACTAGCGAGGCCTCAGTTTTGATCTTTTCACAAGCTGTGTGTAGCAGTCTTGCCTCGTTTTCGTTTGTGTGAATGTCTATGGAGTCTGTCAACGGGGCGAAGGGGCGGCGGAGCTTCGGCGGCAGGTGCATGTCTGGCTGAAGGGGCCACACACTATTTGGTGATGCTGTCAGTAAAAATATAATGTATCTAAATTATTATCAACAGGATTAATTAGGTTACAGATAAGAATATAGATAATTTAATTAAACATGGAATACTTCGCTTTTAATGTCCATGCAGTTTAATAATAAGCATTATTTAGGCTACTTGTAGGCTAACTGCACATTGTTATTAATTTATTGCATACAATATTTGTTACATGGACACTGTACTACTAATTAATCGTTAGGCCTATTTCAAATCCAATAAATTATAGCTAATTTAAAGCAGTAGATTAATTTCATAAATAGCTACCATTGTTGAGTTTACAAATAATAGTCTAATATAAAACAACTAAAACAGAAATGCATCATAGTTTTTAAAGAATAAGCGACTTACCGTTAACTTTTAAAGAACTTTTCCTTCCTAGAATACTGTCGATGCAGTACGAGGACAACAGAGGTGATTTACATTTACATTTTGTTTGGTCTGGATTATCCCCCTCTGCTTCGTTGCTCATATCTCTGGCTTTCATGAAGGATACAGAAATCAAAGATCCATTGAGTGCGCGCGTCCCGGTGCTCTCGCTGACTGATCGCTGCGAAAGCTCGCGCACGCCGACCTTTGTACTGATGCTTCAGCTTCCAAAACTAATCTACAGCATCTGATTGGTTCGCCGGTAAAAGCCTCTGCCACAGGCTGTGTGCTTCAGTTTAAAGACACTATCGCTTTATCTGGCAATTTACACCGACACATTTCAGATTAAAACTGAATGTCATTAATAATAACAGAATAGGTAATAATAATAGGCTAGCTAATAAAAGTCTATAATAATTATAATAATAATAATTATTATTATTATTAGCCTTTTTTATTATTGTTGTTACCTATTAGGCTAGGCTATATTTAGGCTAATATTAGCCTACTTGTAGCCTAAATGAATAGGCCTTTTACAATAGGCTATATTAAAATATTTATGAATATTGCCTATATTGACAAACCAATTATAACTATTCATTCAACAGTAGGCCTATAGCAAACCTTTTGTGATTTTGTTCTTTACCCCTGAAAGAAAGAAAGAAAGAAAGAAAGAAAGAAAGAAAGAAAGAAAGAAAGAAAGAAAGAAAGACAGATTTTTAATTAACATTATTGCATAGCTGTCACAGATTTATTGTACTTTCTGTTTATAAAACATATAAATAGTGTGGCATTTAAGCGCGGCACGCGCCTTGAGCGCCATCTACTGCATGAAGCCAACACATTTACCGTTTTAAATTGAAGAAAACGTGAAAAAAGGAGAAAATTATGAGTAAATAATTACGAATAATTGCCAATTTACAAAGCTTTCTTATATGCAAGGTCAAACGTCTAAAAGATTAGTTAAAAGTTATAGCTTTATTGTGTCTGAACACAAACTGTTTGTGTCAGTTTTATGGGTAATTTAATTTAATTCAATAGGTTTCTCATATCTTTAATAGGCTATAACTAAAAAAAAATGTATAAATAACATGGCATTGTAGCTACATGGTATCCGTGTACGAGGACAGGTCACGCTCTCGTGTTCACTATGGAAACAGTGCACAACTTGGTAAAGCACAACAGAGCGAGTGAAGTGAAAATGGCAGCTGAAGAATCCGTCGACGGTCCATATTACCTCGAGAAAGTTTTGATTCCAGAGGACTCCGAGGATGACTATATATACGATGAAGTGACTCTCGACGACGAACTCAGCATAACCGAGGGAGAAGAGGACTTGGAAACGGCCGTTAAAGCAGCGTTGGATCAAACAGATGCCACAGAATGCATAACACAGAGGGTCAGTTCAGCCAAACATCCAGTTCCTAAAATACCTGAAGTGGTGGACGACTTTCTCCGCAATTATCTAGTAAAAATGGGCATGAAGAGAACATTAGACTGCTTCCAGACAGAGTGGTTTGAGATGATACACAAAGGCTTAATGAAAGCAGACCAAATGGAGGTCGTACCTGATGCCTATACACACAACCAGCTCCTGGAGAATGAGCTAAAAAACATACAAAGAGAGCGGGATAGCTACAAACAGGCTGCATTTGAAGCTGGAGAAACCATAGTAAAGCTACAACGAGAGAGAGACTTCCATAGGATGCAGCACAAGCGTGTTGTTCAAGAGAAGAACAGACTTATTGAGGACATAAAAAAGCTGAAGAAACATTACGCATCCTACGAGCCTGCTCTTAGACAGCTAAATGAAAAGTATCAGACAGCTGTGAGTCAGAAGATGCTGGTTAGTCTGGAGAGAGACAGAGCGTTCAGCCAGGTTCAGAACTTAGACAGCTCTCTACGTACTGCACACTCTTCCACAGGAACTCGGACAGCTTTAAAAGCTGCAAACCCTCCACAGGAAAGAGAAAAAATCCAGAAGAGTCCACAGAAAGGAGCACGCCCGCCATGTGACAACATTGCATCATACGAAGCTATGAAAGACCCCAACAAGAACACAAAACATCCTAAAGATTCAGAATTCCCATCCAGCACTCGCGTCAACCCCTACTTGCCTCAAATCAAAGCTTTATCTTCCGTCAACACCAAATCAGCCAACTTCTCTCTCTCAAAGTCTTTTAAAGCACACACAATGGCAGTAAGCTTCCTCGCTCTCCATCCCCGTAAAATGATAGTAGCCTCCTCAAGTGATGACCAGCTTTGGAGGTTATGGGGAATACCAGGGGGAGAGATGATCATGACTGGCGAGGGTCACACTGATTGGCTGTCGTCCTGTAGTTTCCATCCCAGTGGTGGTTACCTGGGTACCACAAGTGGGGACGCCACAGTTAAAATTTGGGACTTTGCTCAAGGTCGATGCGTGCTCAGCTTGGAGGGACACATCCACGCCACCTGGGCCTGTTCCTTCCATTCCTGTGGTGATTTTGTGGCCTCTTGTTCTATGGATAACACTGCTAAAGTGTGGGACTTGAATAGCGAGCGTTGCCGCTGCACTCTACGAGGACACGTTGACTCGGTGAACAGCATTTCTTTCCTGCCCTTCTCAAACATTCTACTAACCTGCTCAGCAGACAAGACCCTTTCTCTTTGGGACGCCCGTGCTGGATTGTGTGCGCAAACGTTCTACGGGCATAAGCATTCATGCAACAACGCAGCCTTCAATGCCACAGGTGACACAATTGCTTCGTGCGACTCTTTTGGGGTGGTCAAATTATGGGATGTGAGGAACGTGTCAGCAATGGTGTCCATAGACACTGGGCCTCATCCCAGCAATCAAGTGGCCTTCAGTCCAAATGGAAGAATGCTAACAGTGGCAAGCAATGATGGCTCTGTGAAAATAGTAGAAGTGGCATCTTTACATATGTCTAGTCTAATGGCTCATGATGATGCTGTTCAGAGTGTCATTTTTGACCATAAAGGGGAATACCTTCTATCTGCAGGCTCTGATGGTGCAATTCACATCTGGTCATAACAATACATATTTACAACGGTTGAGAAATTGTTTTGAAATTTAAATACAGTCTGACATCCAAAATATACATGTATTTGTTTAAAAATAAAACATGGTTTCCTGCACGCAAGCTTCCAAATTCTAGAAGAATTTTATAATAAGCTTTAAATAACCAAATTAACAGCAAACAGTGCATTTGCAAGAATATTTTCCAAAAATACTTAATTTTATTTTTTTGTGCATTGACATTTTACATTGACAAGCATAAAATCTTTATTTACTTATGTAATAATCATAAATGCACAATGTTTTATTTCATGTTCTTATTATTTAATTTGTATGTCTACATGCATTATAACTTGCTCTAACGACATATTTTCTTGAATATTTGCTCTTTTGTTATATTTCCAATGTTTGACCTCAATCAATCAATAAAATGTAAAACCCTTATAGCAAATAAAAATCTGATACAAATATTCAACTTGGTAGCTTGGACTTTCCTTCTTTCTTTTTGTTCTAGATAAAGTTTAACTGCATGACTAAATAGTCAACTGCATGTGAAGGGTGCGGATTCTGAAATCCAATGCCGCTTCAATATACCTATATATATATCCTAATTAAATTTATAATCAAAGCCTTAAACAATATTTATCCTCCTATATTATTATAATGATTTTTAATGATTCTTTCCAGTTATGATATTACTTAATCAATAGAACCACTGTTTATTGTTTCTCCATATATGTTTTCTAAAGTTTGTATTTGGTCTCTGAGGAGTGACTGAGGGTCTGGCCTAGGGATGTGTGATGTGTCGCTAAACACTTGATAGCAGAACATGCTGTCGTGTGTTTGGATTTTGGAGGTATCACACACCCCTAACATGCCAGGAGTGCAGTAACAGTGCTTGCTCACTTAGCCCGGCTTCCAGAAATGTAATATGGTTTTGTCTTTCATTTTATATTATATTTTATTCATTTTATATTTCCTGTTACTGAAACACTAAAGAATTGTGGTGAATATTGTCTGTACCTCTTACTGAGAGAAAGCACATATTATCAGTATGTTTTGGGAAACTTTCTGGTCAGAACTGGAGCTCAACCAACTCCAACCTTGGAGGAACTGTGTATCTGTGTATGTGCGTAGTATTCTGTGTTACAGATCAGTATTAAAGGTGTACAACGGGCATCCTAGGGAGAGTGACAGTATGTTGTTCTGGACAAGCTGGCGCCTGCTCCAGTCCTGGAAGGTCACTACGTGCCTAATTCCGGGGTGAAAACGTCAACAAGTGATCTATGAAGACGTGCATCTGATTAACCGACAATGTGTGGAAATTTACTATGAGTGTCTATTTTCTCTCAGCCAATCAGAAGTAATGACGTAGCTAGACCTTGAAAAGAGTATAACTGTTGAGAAATTGTATGTACGATGACTGGTAGAGAGGGAGCGCGGCCTACGAACTCCTTGTGAGACTTGAAGCTGGCTTATGCTGATGAAACTGCAAACTATTCTTCAGTAAATTTTTCTTTAATTAATTGCACTCCTAACTCTTGGTCTTTATTCTTCACAATTGGTCTTGGGTCCTAAACTGTTATTCGCCTAACAAGGGTTTTCTTGCACGCAAGATTCCAAATTCTGGAAGAAGCTTTAAATAACCAAATTAACAGCAAAAAGTGCATTTGCAAGAATCATCTGACACTTTTGTTCATGTATGTTCATGAAGACATAGTTAAAGAGCTTAAAGGGATATTCACCTAAAAATGAAAATTACCGCATGATTTACTCACCCTCAAGCCATCCTAGGTGTATATGACATTCTTCTTTCAGACGAAATCAGAGTTATATTAAAAAATATCCTAGCTCTTCCAAGCTTTATAATGGCAGTAAATGGCAGCCCAAAAAAGTGTATCCATCCATTATAAAAGTAATCCATGCGGCTCCGGGGGGTTAATAAAGGCCTTCTGAAGTGAATCGATGGGTTTGTGTAAGAAAAATATCCATATTTAAAACTTTATAAAGTAAAATATCTAGCTTCCGCCAGACCGCCAAAAGCATATATGATGTCGGACAGGCGTTACACTTTCTTCGTAAGTTGAATACGGACGACGGTCTGGCAGAAGCTAGATATTTTAATTTATAATGTTTTAAATATGGATATTTTTCTTACGAAAATGCATCACTTCGCTTCAGAAGGCCTTTATTAACCCCCGGAGCCGTGTGGATTACTTTTATAATGGATATATGCACTTTTTGAGCTTCAAATTTTGGGCTGCCATTCACTGCCATTATAATGCTTGGATTAGCCATGACATTTTTTAATATAACTCTGATTGTATTCGTCTGAAAGAAGAATGTCATATACACCTAGGATGACTTGAGGGCGAGTAAATCATGGGGTAATTTTCATTTTTCAACTATCCCTTTAACTAAACTAACTAAAAACTAAAGTATTTACAATATGTACACATCCCTAGACGAGTAATTCTGCAAGAAGCTGAAACCACTGCCTCAAGCCAAGATGCCAGACGAAACTGAAGCCTTCCAGCCGCGCAAGACGCTAAGGCTGGAGGAATGGAGGGTTTATCTGTGTCAGTCCGGCAGACGCAAGGCTGACACTCTTCTCCATGACCTACAGGGAGACCTGAAACACATTTACAAATTGCACAAATTAGACATATTTCACAGGATATAAAAATGCAATAGTCTTCTGTGCAGTGGATGAGGATTGACTATAGGACAGTTGCAGCAGGTATTGAAAGGTAACATAAGGAAGCTGATGTCCAAATTAAGATTATCAAACCAAACCAACAAAAAGCCAAAAAATAAAAAACAAACAAATGTCAATACATCTTCAAAATCATTTATCTTATCAGTACCTTGAAGCATGAAAGAGCATCTCCTCCAGATGAAGCCTCTGCTCTGGCTCGCTCTTCAGGCAACCCTGAATAAAACAGCAGCATTCTGTGCAAAATGATGGAGAGATACCTACCTTCAACTTCACACCTGCTTTCTAAGCTGTAAAATTAAGAGAGATTCCTGCATGCTCCATAAGAACATCTTTTCTAAAGCCACAGTTTTCTCCGTCTTGCATTATTTAGAGTTCCAGTGTAATGAAATTCTCACCATCTGAGAAGCCCGGCTGGAACCAGACATCAGCGTCCATCAAATTTATATTACTGCTCTCTGGGAAAAGGCTGGTAAACATGGCAAACAGCAGCACCTACAGCGACCACACTGTTGCCTGCTTCCCATGGTACTCGCCCTTCTCAATGTACTAGGAGGACAATACCTTGCTGTCCCCGGAGCAAAGAGTTTGTCACATCTGTAAGTTTGTTTTTCCACTGCATATTTTCTTACTTTAACTGAAATGACATCTAATATCAGTCAATAAAAATAATATTATGATTGCCTTTTCTCCTTCTGAGAATATTATTGTATTTTTATACAGCACATCTCGATGTATCACGTCTGATTAGGACATGGTACACTGGTCATTAGAGTCCAAGTCCCAAACTACATGTTTGAAAGATACTACATACTTAGGTTTTATAAGATGAGCTTTTCAGGAGGTCCCCACAGCCGAAATCTATCAATTTTGACCTCCAGGGTCTCCGTGTTGAAATCTCCCCTGGAACAGCACATGGCATCTGTGTCAATCATCTGCTACATGAAATTACATGCCAACTCCTCACTGAAGAGAGGGGGCCAAATTCTCCTTTCCCCATCTTCTTGCCGATGGTGTTCTAATTCATATATAACTATTAAATATAGAAGACTGTGTGTTGTATTTTGTATTCTAACAGTAAACTCACCCCCGATCCTCATGATCTCATCTGGACTGTCCTCCACTTGTTGGCCCTCGACAGTAGGGGAGACTTCAGGGCTACTGGAAGGAGGCTCCTGATGATGATCATTGTCCTCTACAGATCATTGTCCTCTAAAGATGATGTCCTCTGGAGAAGTCTGATCTAAAGAGGGGATTATCAACTGAAAGCTTGTTTTAATTAATAAAATATTGCATACTCATATTAATTCTTCATTTAGGGAACTTTTGGTTAATCTTAAAAGATTAAACTTCTTCAAACTATGTTTCATCTACACTCACCGACCACTTTATTACTTGCTAGTACTTGCTAGTACCGAATTAGACCCCCTTTTGTCTTCGGAACTGGCTTAATTCTTAATGGCATAGATTCAACTAGTCCAGGAAACATTCTATATAAAAATGATATATTTTTTTTATTTGGGCTATTAATATTTGTGTGGTTCATATTATACAGTAAGATCATTTAGAGTTTTAATTTTAACAAAAATATTAAAATAGCACTCAATTTTTAGCCTAATGTAATTATATTTTTTATAATAAAGACAGATCTTTCATTTAAATCTAATGTAATGTGATGAACTGCACCTGGTTAATAGGACACCTGTGTGATCTTGACTTTACACATTCACTGGTTGGTTAAAAGTAACTGAAAGTATGACTCAGAGAAGTGAAGTTAGTTCTGAGAAAAGCTCTAGCATCATTTGTTTGCAGATGCCACTTGTTTCAATAATTTGTCTAATGCAGTAACACATTTTGAGTCCGGCTGAACTGTCCAAATATTGTTTTAAAGCCATTGCGTGACAAACGTAAAACACAGATGTGCAACTACCAGAAAAAAAATTCATTAGAGCATGCTCAGTTAAACATTCAGTACATTCAGTTCAAGCCTACTATTATGACATTATATGACACTATTGCCAAAAGTATTGGGACACTCCTCCAAATCATTGAATTCAGGTGTTCCAATTATTTCTATGGCCACAGGTGTATAAAATCAAGCACCTAGGCATGCAGACTGCTTCTACAAACATTTGTGAAAGAATGGGTCGCTCTCAGGAGCTCAGTGAATTCAAGCGTGGTACCGTGATAGGTTGCCACCTGTGCAATAAGTCCATTTGTGAAATTTCCTCACTACTAAATATTCCACAGTCAACTGTTAGTGGTATTATAACAAAGTGGAAGTAATTGGGAACAACAGCAACTCAGCCACAAAGTGGTAGGCCACGTAAAATCACAGAGCGGGGTCAGTGCATGCTGAGGCGCACAGTGCGCAGAAGTCACCAACTTTCTGCAGAGTCAGTAGCTACAGACCTCCAAACTTTGTGTGGCCTTCGGATTAGCTCAAGAACAGTGTGTAAAGAGCTTCATGGAATGGATTTCCATGGCCGAGCAGCTGCATCCAAGCCTTGCATCACCATGTGCAATGCAAAGCGTCTGATGCAGTGGTGTAAAGCACGCCGCCACTGGACTCTAGAGCAGTGGAGACACGTTCTCTGGAGTGACGCTTCTCTGTCTGGCAATCCGATGGACGAGTCCAGGTTTAGTGGTTGCCAGGAGAATGGTACTTGCCTGACTGCATTGTGCAAATTGTGTGTAAAGTTTGGTGGAGGGGGATTATGGTGTGGGGTTGTTTTTCAGGGGTTGGGCTTGGCCCCTTAGTTCCAGTGAAAGGAACTCTTAATGCATACCGAGACATTTTGGACAATTTCATGCTCCCAACTTTGTGGGTACAGTTTGGGGATGGCCCCTTCCTGTTCCAACATGACTGCGCACCAGTGCAAAAAGCAAGGTCCATAAAGACATGGGTGAGCAAGTTTGGTGTGGAGGAACTTGACTGGCCTGCAGAGTCCTGACCTCAACCCGATAGAGCACCTTTGGGATGAATTAGAGTGGAGACTGCGAGCCAGGCCTTCTTGTCCAACATCAGTGCCTGACCTCACAAATGCGCTTCTAGAAGAATGGTCAAAAATTCCCATAAACACACTCCTAAACCTTGTGGAAAGCCTTCCCAGAAGAGTTGAAGCTTATATAGCTGCAAAGGGTGGGTCAACTCCATATTAAACCCTATGGATTAGGAAATGGGATGTCATCAAATTTCATGTGCATGTAAAGGCAGGAGTCCCAAAACCTTGGGCAATATGGTGTAGTTGGCTGTTGTCTGAATGTATTCCAGTGTGGTTTTATTGTGTTCACAACAGCTATTACAAAAATATAATGATATTTTAGTTTGGAGTGCAGAATTCATAAAAAAAAAAAAACTTATTTAGTGTTTGAAACCAACATATAAAACCACTGCTAAAACAACCATTTGTGTAGCTGGACTTTTTTTTTGTCCTAAACCTTATAGTTGGTGAGCTTGAAAGACACAAAGACTCATAATTCAAATTTAATGGTTCTAACGTTTCTATCTTCAGAAGTATGTGATCATTGATTGGCAATGAAGTTTACATGTGCTTTGTTTGTTTACATGTGTTTTCTCACACCTAATGTATGACTGCAGCCAGGTCTGAGACACTCCAAATATGCCAGATAGCTACATCGAGTCTCTTTCACCCGGGGGCTCAAAGCTTGAGGACATTGTGCTCCTGCACTCTGGAGACACCTTTCATCACCGAAATACTACCAGGTTTGAGAGTCAGAGATGCAGCTAGGAGCTTTAAGAGTATTTAAAAGTCTTTAGTGCAGCCTTTCATTTGAATTACTGTTATATAGCATAAAAAGTTTGGTTGTGTAAGGCTGGAAGTTTTGATCTAATAATTAATTTGGAACAAAAAGGGTGACGTGCATAATTCAATTATTAATCTCATCCTTGTTACATATGTTACATGTACTTACCATAGTAATAACAGTAAATTATGCATAATTACATGCAACTAACCCTCAACCAATCCCTAACCCTACCCTAACTGTATAGTAAGTACATGTTGTTAATTATTATTACTTAGTACTTAAATATATAATTACACTGTAACAATGACACCTTAAAATAAAGTGTAACCTTGTTCTTTAACATTCTTTTAAATAGAAATTCTTTTTTTTATTTTTTTTTTTACAAGCCCGATTCCAAAAAAGTTGGGGCACTGTACAAATTGTGAATAAAAAAGGAATGCAGTAATTTACAAATCTCATAAACTTATATTGTATTCACAATAGAATATAGATAACATATCAAATGTTGAAAGTGAGACATTTTGAAATGTCATGCCAAATATTGGCTCATTTTGGATTTCATGAGAGCTACACATTCCAAAAAAGTTGGGACAGGTAGCAATAAGAGGCCAGAAAAGTTAAATGTACATATAAGGAACAGCTGGAGGACCAATTTGCAACTTATTAGGTCAGTTGGCAACATGATTGGGTATAAAAAGAGCCTCTCAGAGTGGCAGTGTCTCTCAGAAGTCAAGATGGGCAGAGGATCACCAATTCCCCCAATGCTGTGGCGAAAAATAGTGGAGCAATATCAGAAAGGAGTTTCTCAGAGAAAAATTGCAAAGAGTTGGAAGTTATCATCATCTACAGTGCATAATATCATCCAAAGATTCAGAGAATCTGGAACAATCTCTGTGCGTAAGGGTCAAGGCTGGAAAACCATACTGGATGCCCGTGATCTTCGGGCCCTTAGACGGCACTGCATCACATACAGGAATGCTACTGTAATGGAAATCACAACATGGGCTCAGGAATACTTCCAGAAAACATTGTCGGTGAACACAATCCACCGTGCCATTCGCCGTTGCCGGCTAAAACTCTATAGGTCAAAAAAGAAGCCATATCTAAACATGATCCAGAAGCGCAGGCATTTTCTCTGGGCCAAGGCTCATTTAAAATGGACTGTGGCAAAGTGGAAAACTGTTCTGTGGTCAGACGAATCAAAATTTGAAGTTCTTTTTGGAAAACTGGGACGCCATGTCATCCGGACTAAAGAGGACAAGGACAACCCAAGCTGTTATCAGCGCTCAGTTCAGAAGCCTGCATCTCTGATGGTATGGGGTTGCATGAGTGCGTGTGGCATGGGCAGCTTACACATCTGGAAAGGCACCATCAATGCTGAAAGGTATATCCAAGTTCTAGAACAACATATGCTCCCATCCAGACGTCGTCTCTTTCAGGGAAGACCTTGCATTTTCCAACATGACAATGCCAGACCACATACTGCATCAATTACAACATCATGGCTGCGTAGAAGAAGGATCCGGGTACTGAAATGGCCAGCCTGCAGTCCAGATCTTTTACCCATAGAAAACATTTGGCGCATCGTAAAGAGGAAGATGCGACAAAGAAGACCTAAGACAGTTGAGCAACTAGAAGCCTGTATTAGACAAGAATGGGACAACATTCCTATTCCTAAACTTGAGCAACTTGTCTCCTCAGTCCCCAGACGTTTGCAGACTGTTATAAAAAGAAGAGGGGATGCCACACAGTGGTAAACATGGCCTTGTCCCAACTTTTTTGAGATGTGTTGATGCCATGAAATTTAAAATCAACTTATTTTTCCCTTAAAATTATACATTTTCTCAGTTTAAACATTTGATATGTCATCTATGTTGTATTCTGAATAAAATATTGAAATTTGAAACTTCCACATCATTGCATTCTGTTTTTATTCACAATTTGTACAGTGTCCCAACTTTTTTGTAATCGGGTTTGTAGAGCTGATAGGAAAATGTAGGATTTAATCTGAACGTTTAGATAACTAAAGGCTATACAATCACTTTAGCTTTCAACGTTATCAGTGATAAAAGGAACGAATCTTGAAGCTTTTAAAGAATACTATACTATTCTAAAACTATTTTAAGTCCAATGTTTACCATTTTGCGACTAAAAATCTGGTACAACTATTCTCCCAGCCTTTGGGTGGCGCGTTTGTCCGAGCTGATGTGACGCTAGCGACGGAAGTGCGTATCAACAAAAACACAGACACGCCCCCTCATGTTATTGGCGCGTGTAGCACTGGAGAAGAATGATACATGCTGATAAGCATATTTATTCAAATCACTCGTCAAATATTGATTACAACTGTAGATTGGGCTTTATCTACATCTGCATGTTCGGATCAATGATTTAATATGAGAAAACTAGCTGAATAATCATTCACGAGACGGGAATGTAATTTGACAGCACGCGCACGCATCATCCTGTTGCTCATCATGTATCTAGATGCATAACAACTGGCTAAAATAGGTTAAGTTAAAAAAAAATAACAACATTTTATCTTGGTAGTTAAACCAATTGTCACTTTTTCTCCGCAAAAATGATGAAAAGCGTAGGAAAGCTGTTTGGGTTAAGGCGAAAATGCGCGCCCCCAAAGTCTCGCATTGACAAGAAAAAGACGCGCGTGAATCCCATTGATCGTATGCTGGAAGACAGCGACGAGGGCTCGTATGCCAGCACGACCAGCGTCAGTTCAGGGAGCGAATACCAGAACTCCGAAGAGCAGTCCGGTACCTCCGACAGCTCCTACAGAGCACGCGAGAGTGACGGGGATGACAGCAGCGAAACGGACGACAAACGCACCGTGTCCCGTCGACAGAGGAAGAGACCCGCCAGCGCTCCGGCTGCTCTAGATGACAGTTCCAGCGACTCCTCAAGCGAGTCCTCAAGCGACGTCGGCGGAGAGCCGCTCAGGAGAGTATTGCAGAGAAAACGGCTCAGGCTGCCGGAGGACTCCGAGGACGAGGCTCTGCGGGAGAAGAAGAGAGCGGCAGAGGTAAAAGAAGCTGCTGCCAAGAGAAGAGAGAGAAAGAATAAACTTATGGAGCTGTCAAAGAGAAGAAAGTCAGGCACACCGCGGCGCAGGCGCAGGACGTTGGTAAGTTGACCAGGACAGAGCAGCAGTATAGACATATATTCACGGGTTCAAACTTTTTCAGATTAATTATTTACACTGCTATGCAGCTACAGGCAATTTCATGTTTGCCTGCCCAATTTGAAACAAGTTTGGGGGAAACCTACAAATAGTTAAAAAAAAAAAAAACAAATATGATGGATAACTTTCCTTTTAGAAATATAGTACTGTGCAAAAGTCTTAGGCACGTTACTATTTACATGAAGAAATAAGACAGACATGTAATCACAGACAGACTCGATGATCGTGAGATCAGATCATACCGGCTGTTGTCAGACTCCTTGTGCATACAAAAATCTCACTGGATTATTACAATTAATGGCAAAAGGAATGTTTGGAAATGTAAACTGATATTTCCTGCAGACACACTACAGCAAAAGATATAAATAACTGGCTTAAAACTAGAGATGCACCAATACTAAATTTCTTAGCCAATACGATAGCCGATTATCAGAATGATATCGGCCGATACCGATAGTTTGATTTTTCTTATGGAAAAGAAACCTCTCCCAAATAATGCTGCAAACTATACAGAGAACCCTCTCAGTTGGTACACAATAAAATTGGTTGCAATTAACAACAAAGGTGTTATATTAAACTGCTATTTATTTTCAGATATAATAGGCTAATTACACCCAAGTAAACTGAAATGTTTGTATACAACTCGATTGCACATATAAGGTATTTTTCATAAGTACTTGTCATAATGACAAATTTATTCAAGCATACATATATAATTAACAGTAAGTAAGCTCCTCTCTAGTGTTTCTTTATTGCTAACTAACAAACTGTGCTCATCAGATTACTTTCCTGAGGTAGGCTAAATACAATGTTAAGCGACCTATTGTTTCCTAGCTGTTTTATTGACGTCTTTCTGCGGTTGAAACACTTATTGAGTGATTACACGAGTCATGATATGGATTACGGTAAGTTGTACTGTATCTTTCTACTTTTTTTTTTTTTTTGGTGAAAATACTAACGTGGTTAAGACTTTTGCAACAGTACTGTAATTGATTCAGGAAAAACCTAAAATGTTTTTTTTTCTTCTATACTATAGCATCACCAATTATCCAATTCATGTAACTTTTTTATTCACTGAGTAGCTTCTATACAAATTAAAACGTTTCAACCATCTACAATTTCCACTGTCGCCACTTTAATAACAATATATAAAGTCGTGTTTCCATAATAATAGTAATGGTGACAAAGTCATTGGTTAACTGGATACCATTGTCTATTTGTTTTCTGCAGGGTTCAGAAGAAGAGGAAGAGGAGATCAAAGAGGACAAAGTTGAAGAGCAAAGTAAAGCAGACGATGCTGGCGATGAATCTAGTGTGGAAGAGTGCGACGACAATCCTCTAAACAGCAGCGAGGAGGAAAAACTGGCTGATAGTAGTGACAGTCTGAAGGATTTTATTGTGGAGGAAGATGAACAGAAAAATGATAAAGAGCAGGAGAAAGAAGGGGAGGACAAAGACAAGGCCTTTCTCTCTCACCTTCCACGCCAGTGTAAGACTATGTGGTTGTGGCTTTTGTTTTGTATTTGCAGTTTGGAAACATGTGTAGATGTCTTTAACATTTAAACTAATGAAAAAAATCTCATATGTTTCTATTCTCATTACAGTTATCACAGGATCTCAGCGCACCCACTTTCAGGTGGTTGTCAAAGCCTTGCTGATCAATGTCCTGGACTCAACTTTCCTCAGCTCACTTTACAGTATGTTCATCAAGTTATTCCTTTTCTTCTTAGCACTGGATACATACACTGAACAAAATTATAAACGCAACACTTTTGTTTTTGCCCTCATTTTTCATGAGCTGAACTCAAAGATCTAAGACTTTTTCTGTGTACACAAAAGGCCTATTTCTCTCAAATATTGTTCACAAATCTGTCTAAATCTGTGTTAGTGAGCACTTCTCCTTTGCCGAGATAATCCATCCACCTCACAGGTGTGGCATATCAAGATGCTGATTAGACAGCATGATTATTGCACAGGTGTGCCTTAGGCTGGCCACAATAAAAGGCCACTCTAAAATGTGCAGTTTTACTGTATTGGGGGGGTCCGAAAACCAGTCAGTATCTGGTGTGACCACCATTTGCCTCATGCAGTGCAACACATCTCCTTCGCATAGAGTTGATCAGGTTGTTGATTGTGGCCTGTGGAATGTTGGTCCACTCCTCTTTAATGGCTGTGCGAAGTTGCTGGATATTGGCAGGAACTGGAACACGCTGTCGTATACGCCGATCCAGAGCATCACAAACATGCTCAATGGGTGACATGTCCGGTGAGTATGCTGGCCATGCAAGAACTAAGATGCTTTCAGCTTCCAGTAATTGTGTACAGATCCTTGCAACATGCGCCATCGAATGTGAGCATTTGCCCACTCAAGTCGGTTACAGTGACGAACTGCAGTCAGGTCGAGACCCGATGAGGACGACGAGCATGCAGATGAGCTTCCCTGAGACCGTTTCTGACAGTTTGTGCAGAAATTCTTTGGTTATGCAAACCGATTGTTGCAGCATGATAATGCACGGCCCCATGTTGCAAGGATCTGTACACAATTCCTGGAAGCTGAAAACATACAGGCGTACCTTTCATTTGTCCAAGAAAACGATCTTACTTGCGCTGAGTGACAGATCCGAAGTTTGCGCACAAAGACGCCTCTCACAGCGCGTGATCCCAATATACACATATACACAGAATTACAGTATTTCTGTCATAGCGAGTATTCACACAAACATAATCTGTTATGTCTTATGTGAACGTTTGGTTAACTGTTGTGGAAAAACATCTGATGTGTAACATTATAAAACATCTGCGGAACAGTAGGTCTTGATATATAGGTTGTCTGTCTCATTAATGTTAATCAAACAATTGTGGTGTCATGGAAAAAAAAAAAAGTTGAATTTATATTTTTCCTATAGATATTTGGTGTTGACTTGGTGTGTGTCAAATTTGGTGTTATCACCAGGGATTTTAAGGTATGGTTGCTAGGTGATTTTGTTTTGGAACCTTCAGAAAACTTTAACTCGGTTTTTCTCAAAATTAACTTTGCTGACACTATTGACTTCAAACAGGTGTAGCGCAGTCATTTTTACATCATATATTATGTTGAAGGTTTTTTAATAGAGAATGAAAATAATTAATTAATTAAACAATAACTAATTTGACAATTTGTTCATTGCGACTCATTTTGCCAGCATGGGTCACATATATATATATATATGTATATGTATATATATATATGTGTGTGTGTGTGTGTATATATGTATATATATATATGTTTTGTTTAAAAAATAAATTAATACTTTTATTCAGCAAAGATTAAATAATCAAAAGTTACAATAACATTTTATTTGTTACATTTAAAATATTACAAAAGATTTCTGTTAGAAATGATGTTCTTTTGAACTTTCTATTCATCAAAGAATCCTGGAAAAACAGTTTTCACACAAAAAATATTAAGCAGCACAACAGTTTTCCACATTGATGATAAGAAATATTTCTTGAGAATCAATCATCATATTAGAATGATTTTTGATAGATCATGTGACACTGAAGACTGGAGTAATGATGCTGAAAATTCAGCTTTGACATAACAGGAATAAATTACACTTTGAAAATATATTAAAATACAAAAATGTTTGTATTTTTGATTGAATAAATGCAGTCTAGGTTGAAATACATTTAAAAAAAATCTTACAGATCCCAAACATTTGAATAGTGTGTTTATATTTCACTTTGTATCAATGACTACAGGTGGTGAACGAACAAAGCGATATGCCCAGGAGATGAAATCATCATTGCTTCATTTTGATGAGCGATTGGTTCTTCCCCGCCTGGAGAACCTGAAGCAAAGGAGCCGCTGGAAAGACCGTTACAAAGTAAGATAAAAGCCCTTTGTGTTTCTCTTGGTCTTTTTCATGGAAAGATGTCACATTTTTAATTATCATTGCTTGCTTTACTGTTAGTCACTTCTTTTGAAAATGAAGTTTGAAACCGTTATGGTGTGATATAGATTAATATACATACTTTCATGTCTATTTATCGTTTTATATATGAAAAGGAAAGGGTAGAATGTTATCCCAAATTGCGGGTTACGATGACAAGGACCCAGACGAAGGGATGTGAAGCCTGTGAGCTTCACAGGACGGGACGCTTCACCGTGCGGCTCTCTGGCCAGTTGTACCACAACAACGCCCTGCAGGAGGACCAGTTCATGCCCGATGATTCCCAGGTTGTTTTCCATGCAAATCACTTATACAATTTGACCATACATTTTTCGAAGATACATATATTTTGAATGCTTCTTGATCAAATGTGTATGTTAACAATTGCAGACATTCTTTGTTGGCTCTGTCTGTGCCAGTCGTACTGAGGTCTACCATGCCCTGAAGCACTTTAAATACCATCTGTTTGAGAGGTGTCGTACAGCTTTAGAAGCTCAGAAGGAAGTACAGGAAGGAGAAACAGGAGAGGATGACGAACCAGTTAAGGAGACAGTCAACAAGGTGTTTACCAAACTGCAGGATGGAGGCTGGATCAGTGAGGTGGGAATATGGAACCTGCTCTTTATGTGCCTTTAAAAGCTATTTGAAGGAATAGTTCACCCAAGGGCCACTGTCTTGAGTTCAGCTCCAGTCCCAGTTAAACACACCTAAACCAGCTAATCAAGATCTTACAACGCATACTAGTAGAAACTTCCAGGCAGGTGTGTTGAGGAAAGTTGGAGCTAAACTCTGCAGGACAGTGGCCCTCCAGGACTGAGTTTGGACACCCTAGACATAGGAACTTTTTCCAGCTCTGCTCTGCAAGTCCATATAATGGCACTGAATGGGTAACTCAGTTGACGCTTGAAAAAAAAAAAAAATTGTGACAGTAATCCTTACGACCCCAGTGGATGAATCAATGGGTCTCATTCACTAATAATTGTGTGGATTATTTCATATTTGTAAGCACAGGAGAACCTCTCAAGAAAAAATCAGCCTAATTCACAACACATGCGTACGCACATGAGTTTGTTCTTAATCTCGTTCTAATGTTAGTGAATTTGGAGTATTTTAAATGAACAGGTTAGTCATTTGCAAAAAACCCACCCAAACCATCTGCATATAAGGCTTTTCTTAAAACCTTTTCTTTATAGCTTTTAGTCACTCTTGTCAAACATATGCCGCTCTCTGTAGAAGCGCTCTCGCCAGGTCCTCGAGCAATGCCAAGTGTGTCATTCTCAAAACCAGTTCAAACTCAGTAAGCAAGGAATAATTGACATTGAATTATTAGAAAAAAAAATTATTTTTCTAATAATTCAACGGCCCATCATCAATTATTCCGCTTATACTACGGTTAGCACATCTCAAAACATTGTTCAGATGATTTATTTCAAGACATTTGTCAGATTTTGGCATTAAAACGCTTGTGTGCAGGACTATTTCTTACGCATCTAAACCCAAGCCTCCATTGCTAATTCCAAAACGTAATTTTAGATCTATAACAGAGGCTTGAGCCATTGATAGCAGACTAATGCAGTTATTAATGCAGTGAGTTATTAGAGAGAGAGAGAGAAAGAGAGAGCGTATATGAATTACCTCAGTGCTGTGCGTCTCTCAACAGTGTTCGGCACCAGCGTCTACTAATACGAAACTGTAAGAACAGCGCCGTTATTACCTCGCTAGTGAGAAATGTCATGTCAACTATTTTACTAATAAAATCATCAGAGCAGCGCTGACAACACGTTTCTGCGCAAGTGTGTCCATAGTGTGTGTGCGTTTGAGTGGGAGAGCAGAGAGTGCGGGAGAAAGAGAGTATGTACTTTCTCTACATAATAAAATGTAATTTTGTGGCAAAAAACATGGAAATAACTTGTCATTTTTATCCTATTGTTTACTATATTTTTTGCTTGGTCAGTGTCGCTGTGGGTTTTAGTTCTTTTGCTGTTGTAGGCTGGACCTTTGAAATAACTGAAATCATTTGGCGAAGTGATATGGAACTGTAATGCGGTCAAGACCTGCCTGGAACTACTTTAGCCGTGCGTTTCCCTGAAAATAATTGCACACCTTAGAACTTTCGTCAACCAATCAGATTCAAGCATTCAACAGCCCTGTAGAATAAAAACCTTTTATACAGACCCAGATTACAGACCTTTTATTAGCCAGCTGGACATGCATGTAAATCTGCTTTACACAGATTTCACGCACAAATTTGTGCATACGCATGCTTAGTGAATGAGACCCAGTGTTTTCTGAGGTTAAACGACAGGTGTGTGTAAGAAAAATACTAATATTTTTAACTTTAACTATAAATCATTGCTTCCGGTCTACTGACATACGAGCGATCAGGAGGGGGACATCTATCATTTCACTTCAGAAAACAAATTCATCCACTGGGGTCGTATGGATTACCGTCACGATCACTGTGTGTGGTTGTTCAAGCGTCAACCGGGCGGCACCCGTTCAATGGCATTATATGGACTCGCAGAGATTGATTATTTTCCTACAAATCTTCTTTGTGTTTATCTGAAGAAAGAAAGTCATATACATCAGGGATGGCATGAGGGTGAGTAAATGATGAGAGAATTTTCATTTTTGGGTGAACTATCCCTTTAAATGTGTACGAGCACACTGATTGCTTTTTTTCTTTCTTTATCCGTTTAGCAATACGAGAAGTTTGAAGAACATCTCAATTCTGCAGATTTCTTCCAGGAAGAAAAGCTCGACTGAAAGGATTGAACTTGTCCTAATGGCATCGATCTGCCCTTTTATTTTTGTAAAAAAAAAAATTTTGGTTACATCATAAAGCATGGCTAACTTTTGAGTTGTTGAAGTGTTTGCCCTGAAGATTTAGCAGTTTAATTCTATAATCACTGCTGTGTAAATTGCTTCTGCATGATTGTTCCAAATTCAGTACACAATACTCAATATATACAGACAATATTACAAGCTGTAACCCAAAATGTAACAAATTTGTCTAAATCCTGAGGATTTAAAACAGTTAGGAAAACACAGCATTTTACCCTGATAACTGTGCTTGTAAAGATGTGTATGCCGTTTTTATGCCTTCATTTGTAAGTAATCTCATATTAACACTTGTGTGTAAATGCATCCAAGCCCATTTACAGTGTTTCAATGTTCTTGTAATAAACAAGATTCATAACCAGGTTCTGCTAAATGTCATGTTTTGCACCACAGAAACTATTTCTGAATTCAAATTTTACATTTTATTAGAAATAGTCAAACAATGCATATAAGACAATCTACGGGCTCGTGCTGAAACGCCATCCTCACAGGACACCAAGCTTGTATTCGGTCATGATGTGAGGATCGCCCATCATCTCACATTGGACAGGATCTGAGGGGGAGAATGTTTACATAAGACCTAGTATACTGCACAAAAATCACTTGTCAAATCAACTGTAATGCAACCAGCAATTATCATTACCAGATTTTTATAACGCAAACTCAACCAAGGAACTAAACCGCTCATAAAACTTTTGAGAACATGACAGGTAACGTGTCAGATTTTTGTTCGTACCATTGAGGATGTCCTCAAAGCCAATGGTGTCATCACTGCCTCTGAGGGTATCCAGGGCCAGATTTGAGCTTGGCAGGAAGGGCAAACGCTGAATCTGAAAGAAAGCAAGTGCAACGTTTAAATACAATGGTCATGATTAGCATAGGGTGTTTATGGTATAATTTACATGTGACAAACAATACCTGTCTAGCTGCTCTGTACTCCATCTGTAGTTTGAGAGGTGCGTGGAGACCCTGGATGTTCCTTAGTGTGTTGAAATTCATCTTGTCCTGGTTGAGCTGAAACTGGTTTCACATAATACAAGCTGGAGTTACACTTTGTTTAAAGGTGTCATTGTTACAACATAATTACACAAATAACTACAGATAACATTTACTATAGGGTTAGTTGCTTGTAATTATGCATAATTTACTGTTACTATAGAATATACATGTAACAAAGATAGTTAAATTAAGTTTTGCCCTAGCTGGTTAAATCACAAATCATGAATTTTGAGCTGATGATTAACTGTCAGAAATAATAATTTAATTAGGTTTTGTTCGTGTCACTTACAATGTAAGCCTAATACGTTATTTTTTTATTATTTGGAATCATATAATAAAAATTAGAATAAAACAGGCCATAGTTCACCCAAAAATGAAAATTCTGTCATTAATAACTCACCCTCATGTTGTTCCAAACCCGTAAGACTTTAGTTTAATCTTCGGAACACAAATTAAGATTTTTTTTTAATAAAAGCTGAGAGATTTCTGTCCCTCCGTTGACAGCCATGCAACTGACACTTTGATGCTTCAAAAAGTTCATAAAGAGATCATAAAACTAATCCATATTAATCAAGCGGTTTAGTCCAAATTGACTTTTTACCATCTGTTTATGAACTTTTTGAAGCGTCAGTTGTGTCGGATGTCAACAGGGTTGCCAACTCTCACGCATTTGGCGTGAGACACGCTTTCAGGCTCTGTCTCACGCTCTCACTCTGCCCAAGTAAATCTCACGCCAAATTGCCAAACCTGATTTTGATATGAAACAAAGTCTAAGCTTTTACATTTTTTAAAGTTTTAATACGAAATTCAAACAATAAATACCGTTTTGGTTAATGTGGCATAACAGTTAAAGTCACAGCCGTTGAAAAACCTCCCGGCGGCGCGCGCGGTCACGTGGTTCATGGAGCTCTCAAACAAACCAGCGCTGTCAATACATTTGAATGGCTTAAGCGGATAGACAACAGCTTCACTATACAGTTATTTGCAGCAATTTTTGGTAAACAGTACAGTATACTGTGCATTGATTATTACGTCAACCACATTTACAGTATCATTTTATTATGGAGAGTGATGGAGATGCAACATTGTTAACATTAATGTTAATGTTTTTCTTGTATTTAGCCCTCAGGTATTCCTTACTAATTGGTCACACTCATACTCATTGGTGATCAAATGTGACCATACACCTTAACTATTTTCAATTAAATAAATGTTCTATATTTTAGTTCAATAATGTTTAATGAATGTTTTGAGGAGATCTTTTAGTACTAAATATTATTTGTGCAATAATTATGGTCCATTAATGACCACTTAAAACATTTTTCTTCTAATATTTTTATTATTTATATTACAATTAGTGTAGTAATTAAGGTTAAAATAGAGAATTCCTTTGCAAAGAGGCAAATTAGAGTCATCTTGTGGCTGGAAAAATAATTTTCATTTGTAATGCCATTACCACTAGGTGCCTGTATGGCTCTTTAATAAATATACATGTAGGCCTATCTAGTCTAGTTGCTCAAAAAAGTATTGCAGATCATAACTGCTTACTTATTTTTAGGTTTTGCATTTGAATAAATATTTAGACATGATCAAACACTAGATACTTATATAAGCACACACAAGTGAATATAATTTAACCCAAGAAAAGTTTAAAATAGTGCTAAAAAGGCAAACTTATTTTTCCTTATATGTACAGTAGGATATAAACATATGAATTGATACTGAATCAAGATCGAAATCGATATAAAAAAATCTCACTCCAACCTGAACTTAAAAGTTGGCAACCCTGATGTCAATGGAGGGACAGAAATCTCTCAGCTTTTATTAAAAATACCTTCATTTGTGTTTCGAAGATTGACGAAAGTCAATCTGTCTGTTTTACGGGTTTAGAACGACATGAGGGTGAGAAATGAATGACAATTTTCATTTTTGGGCGAACTATCCCTTTAATGCTGTGATGATTAATATTTAAATATAATGCAGTATGATTAAACACACAAACCTTAATTATGTGTAAAGGAAGACCTTTGACTGTACTTTACAACAGTGTTTTTTATATTCTTTGGCAAAATGTGATTGAAATTATTGTGGTTCTCTCATCAAATAACCATGATTAGATGATTAATCAATCGTGACAGGCCACATGTAACACTACGTTCCACTTAAAAGCTCAACACTAATAAGCATTGGTGTATCGAATACACACTTATTGAGCTAATGACTATTTATTAAATTTCTTATAATTTATGGTAATGAACTGATACCTATATGACATATACAATAATGTGATTTTTTTCTAATGGTCTTAGCAAGAGCTTCATTTACCACCAATATGTTCTGTTCTTTAATTTTTTCCTCCATTTTGCACATGTATTTATATATATTTATATACATTTAGATGTCTTTTGTAGGCCCATGCACACTGGACAATGAACTCAAGCAGTCATTCTACTTACATTTTTCTCAGAGAGCTCCAATGGATGACTCGGTAGAAGCTCATTTTTTACACTAGAGAACCTATGATCACATCAAAATGAAATCTTTAGAATATAAATAAGCGTGAGAAACATTTCCAGGTTTATTTGTCCAGAACTCACCCTCTGCGCAGAGAGTCTTGAACCCCATAAGGACCAGCCTGTGGACATAGACCTGTGACAGGAACACTGTCCTTCAGCTGAGAGCGCAGGCCGCGAGTATTCTGCACAAAACACACGGTATTAATATAGAAATGTGCAGAAAATGAAAATTATGTGGAAATACACAGGTTAAAAGGGCCCGAATGAGTGTTTGAGTGTTGCCACGCTACATTAAGGTTCAGTCTTTACAGGGAACGTTAAGACTAATACAAAGTGAAAGTAAGGCCATGACGCATCACAATTCATTTAGAAGCTAACAACTTAGTGGCAAAATTATTTCTAATATTATTAATTTATGTCGCGGTAAATAATAAAAGACCGAGACTTTAAAAAAGGAAATTATGACTGCTTAATCTGTCCTGGAATATAAATAAACAAACACAAAATGTTGTGCTATGCTAGGTAATTTAGCTATCTTAAACACCGGCATAAAACAAACAAGCGCTTTATTAACGGCAAACGCACATACTTTCGCACTGTATGGAGAGCAAGACAATAACACACATCACATTATAAAATGGAAAAAAATAATTCAATAACGAAATAACAAACTGAAGCTCTACATTACCATCTTCAAGCGAATTTCGTCTTTACAATCAGCATAAATGCACTTCCTGTCAATCTCCGGAAATGCTGTTATCATGTGATCGCGACGTATGAATATTTTTTGGTCGCTGTTTAATGCGCTTATTGTTATGTTATTTTTTATGACAACATATATACATATTAGGGGGATATTCTAAAAAAATATATTACGCATATGTAAACTGCGAAAATCCACTGCGCAGATCCACTGATGTTTAAGTGTGTATGCGCACAAAGTTGCTTTGCGGATGGGGGTATAGCTCAGTGGTAGAGCATTTGACTGCAGATCAAGAGGTCCCCGGTTCAAATCCGGGTGCCCCCTCACGAAAGAAACTTTTTATGCCCTTTTTTGTCAGAGCTAGTAAATATAACGTGCATAAAACATTTGTCGACGTGAAATTATGCACACAAAGAAAGCCAGACAAATCACTAAACAGAACTGAGCAGTGGCGCAGCTGTAATTAATTCTAATTTTATTCATTTCTGTCGTGTGAATCAACGTGACTGACCCGAGATCAATTGTTCGAAGAAATTGTTTCAGTTGTTTAATTTTCATTAAACAACTGAAACAATTTCTTCGAACAATTTGGGACATTTCTTCGCATGGGCGATTGAAAAAAAACTATTTTTTGCACTGCAGTTTTAGGGAGAAAATACTTAGCAATGGTGTTGACTTATGAATTTGCACATGGTTTGTCTTAAAGCATATTAAAAACACCACATAGACATATAAACAACATTAAAAACTTGATTTTCAACACAAGTATTTCCAAGACATTAGATTACAAGAATCCGGTTCAGACCGTGTCACTGCAAATTTGGCAGTCCACTTACAGAAAAAAATTGATGGTCCCAAATGTTTTTCCCGGATCTTTGCATGATTATTGACTCATATCATAGCTCGCTCTGTTAGCGTGTTTGGTCAGACTTATCAAAGTTGTGTACTTGCTCTTTATTGAAGTTTTACACATAGTTCCACAATGTGAAAAATCTTATCTCAGATTTATTTTCACCCTCACTTATATGCTTGCGCAGTCCAGGGAACAAAAGAATACAAAATTATTAATGTTATAGATGCTGTTGATATAAGAATATATTTTTTTGTTTGTTTTTGTTTTTGTAAATCCAAGGTATAGGCTAAACTTGTTTAACCCGCTATGGGACATCGTCGTTTATAAACTACGCAAAGAAAATTTGATTTCAAAATACAATAATAATAATGTAGGCCTAAAAAAATATAGGCTAGTAATATCATATATGACATACCCTTCAGCCAATAAAATTAAAATGTATTTGCCATATGCTTGACATTTTTGACAACAAGGAAGTGAAGGAGACATTAACACGTAAGGTCATATGCTGTCAAGGCACCACAGTGAGTTAATTTTAGACTAAAAAATGCATATAAATTCAATTTTAAAAAAAATATTGTACATCTAAATGTTTTTTTTTTTTTGGTCATTTTTAATTCACATTTTTTAAAAGAAAAAGAAAAAATCTGTTTCATGCATAAATGCATAAATGAAGTCCTTTTAGGAGATACATGTTTTCTGTGTAGCTGGCTCTGTTCATTACTGGCAGGCAGTATAATAGCCTTTCCCCCTGTGTTTTAGGTTGATGTTAGTAAGTTTTATAGAAGACAGAGAGGAAAAGCTGTACCAGAAAGTACTGATAATAGTGATGGCAGTAAGAAGTTGAAGATCATGGAGGATAGAAGCAGTCAGGGTGATGGCAGAGATGAAGAATATATAAGTCCTAGAATAGATTGTTGTGGAAGTCAGGCATTTTGGTACATTATCCTATGCCAGTTTGTTAGATGTGATGTGATCCATACTACAACCAGAGGTCAGGAAAGATGCCACTGCCTATTGCTTCACTACTGATAAGCAAATGTTCCAAAAATGAGGACTAAACGGGTCAAAATCGAGTTATGTGTGGAAAGTGTGGGCTACACTGAAAAAGAGTCTTGTGTATTTTCACTTGTGCTACAATCATTGCTTTAGAATTCCAAGAAAGAAACAATTTTTTCAACTCTTACATGGTTTCACTACTTTCCAGGCAGTGAAGTTGCATCTGAATTTGTGTCACGTTTCTGACATTTCCACATGTGAGTTCCAAATGAAATATAGTAGCACAAAATGAAATGGAATGTGTTTTTTAATGTGTTTTGAAACACTAAGACCTTTTTACTACTCTTCAGCATTTGAATACGTGTGAAGTATCAGACAATTTGCCAAAAATTTACCCTAATAAGACAAATGCTGTGTCGAAGATAAATGCATTTCGAAGGCTGCGTCCTCCGGAGGTCGCATTTGTCAGCCACATACGTCATAAAGGAAGTCTTAACAGTAACCATTATGAAATTGACCGTTATTCCTAGTGAAGTGTAAATTGTTGTACTTTCTTAATGAATTTGGAATGTAGTGGTCAGTTTACTGAAATGAAGCAGCCTCACTGACATATGCGGCCGATAAACGTGACCTCCGGAGGACGCAGCATCCGAAATGAAACAGAGCTAAAGAATGGCGTCACCCTTAAAAAGGTCAAAGGTCAGATGTAGAAAACTGAAATATATGTAAAATATAAAGTCATTTATTTTTTTCTAGCTGTGCTTTCATAATTAGTCCCATAGAGGGTTAAAATTACTTTCAAATGACTTGTGAATATTGACTTTGTCAGTGTAGAAATTAAATGTGTTTGCTTTTTTTGTATTGCATATATTTTGTTAAATTGTTCAAAAGAAAAATCTCTGATTCTGACACAAATTGTGTAATTATGACAAGTTATAGTGTTAAAGATCTTAACACAGTCTGTGTTAAGAGGAATGACACACTGAATGGGCCCTATTTTAACGATCTGAGTGCATGGTCTGAAGTGTATGGCACAGGTGCACTTAGGACATGTCCGAATCCACTTTTGCTAGTTTAACGACGGAAAAAAGGGTTGTACCTAGTCTCTTAATGAGTCATTGGTGTGTTTTGGGCGGAACGTGCAATAAACCAGTCAGAGTCTCATCTCCCATTCCCTTTAAAAGCCAGTTGCGCTGGCACCATGGTGGATTCGCTTTTACATGGCGGAATTTGTGAACGGAAAGACTGAATGCTTCTCCAGAGAGGAATCCTTTTATTTTTAATATTTAAAAATGTTTGTGTGCTGCTGCGCCCTGTGTGTGTAATAAGCTGAGTGTACGCACATTGTGCACACGCCTATAGGCGCATATTACTAACGCGCCCTTTAAATAACACAAAAAATACTAATTGACTTTAGACCAGGTTTTTGTTGGTCAATGGTGCAGTCGTTTTTAGTTGCCTCAAAATAGCAAGGCGCCAACAATGCGCCTGAACACACCTCGTTTTCAGACCAGCACGCCCATGGGCGAACAGATGGGCGCGAGTGCATTTGCTATTTAAACAACGTGACGCTGGACGTGAAAATGAGAACTGCGTCGGACTGAAACTAGCAAAAAACACTTGTGTCTCGCCTGGCATCACATTGCGCCGGGTGTATGATAGGGCCCGTTGAGTAAAAAGTAGAAGTCATTTTTACAGTTCATTGATTACAATTACCATTGCCCAATAAATATTGACTAGAGTCAAACATGTGGTCATGAGGCAATCAATAATTTGCTATTGTTTGCTATGGGTGAAAATTTAAGTGAACTTAGGAAACTGAGGTATTCGAGGTTTTGACTTCACAGTTAAAAAAGGATTTCAATGAAATGTTGCTGTGCAACAAGCCATCTAAGGACCTCTGGCTATTTCCTTCTCTCTGCAGATCAACGCCCCTCGCCCACACACTTTTGACAAGACACTGTTGTGCAAATCAAAATTCTGTCATTCTTCTGTTAATGAATGCATATGGACCTTAATATAATGCAAATTATAAAATAAGATTTTTTGATAAAACCAGGAACAATGTCTCAGGATGCCCCAGGTAAGACTGATTTCATTTCACGCACCCACAACTTGGGTCTGCATACATAAAATTGGTCTTATTGCCATCCAATATGTATATTTTACAACTTTTATGCTTTTTTTGACATAAAGCAACATAACATTATTAGCGCAACCGTAATTAATTTCATTAATTTTTCATTCTAATTATTGCCCAATTGCCCCAGTGAATGTTTCTGGCACTGAAGAAAATGCAACTGTCGAGAAGAATGGCTCAGGAAGAGATCCTCTCATCAGTATTGCTGTAGCACTGTGGATCGCAGTCACGGCATCTGTGTTTTTTCTCTATTTGTACTGGAGACACATTCATTTCAAACCAAGGTATTATTCATTTGCTTCGTTTGTTTTACATTATAATCAAGAAGAATTCCACTCATATAAAGATGTTTCAGCATTTGCATATCAACCTTTTACAGTTTCCATGTTTCATACCGACATAATTCAGAGATGCAAGAGGCCAACTTACATTCTGGAAAAACTACTGATCTTACAGTCGAAAAAGGCAAGCAATAATATTACATGAATGATGGTCATAAAAAATACATTTCAAAGTATTAGAACGTTTTAAAGTGTAATTTTATGCTGCATGTTGTAAATCAACTGTTATTTTTAAGATATAAACTAATTGTTTTGTGATACATTTTAAGAGATTATTGTTTTATGTGTCACAGAGCTTGAACAAAGCGAAACAGAGCATTATGAATCTCTTAAAGGATGTACAAACCAAAATGAGGGTAAGATCACAATATGAATACCTGATAGAGACAGAGCAACATACAAAGACGTGTTCTCTATCTGGGACCTTTAGATGCATTTTGTAAATTTGCATCTTCACATAAAGACAAGATGAACCAAAGGTCCTGACACTTTTGTCAGCAGTGTGTTTCCTGAAGAAGTCAGCACTCTAAATTTATATTTGATATGAGGCTGTTTTGTAGTAGATGTCTGACAGTCTTTTCTCCATTTTAAAGATGTTTACCAGACTCTGGACACAAAACAACAGGAGCCAACAGGAGAAAATGAGGATTCTATCCATGCCAGAGACTTCTAACTTGAAGGAACTCGATGGAATTATACACATAATAGCATTGTTCTGGACACAACAAATGGAAGGAGAAGAGGGATTTGAAAAGTGGGTGTACACAGACGCACAAATAAATGAGAACAGAGCCTGAGATTGAAGCAGTTTAATGTCCCAACACTCCACCAAATGGTGGATTCAGGTTGACATGTCATTCTGATTAATAACAACAATAACAAACACAAAGAATAATACAAAACCATTTACATGACATCCTAGTTTTGTGCTGAAATACTGCAAATATATAGAGAGAGATTTCTTTACAGAGAGTATAAATAGGAAAATAAATAGGTGCTACATGACCATTAAAGGGATAGTTCACCCAAAAATGAAAATTTTGTTATCATTTACTCACCCTCAAGTTGTTCTAAACCTGTATGAGTTTCTTTGTTCTGTTGAACACAAAAGAAGATATTTTGAAGAATATGGGTAACCAAACAGTTGATGGTAGCCATTGACTTTGATAGTATTTCCCCCCCTCCTACTATGGAACTCAGTGCACTCTAAAAAAAAAATCTTGGGTTATGTCTTCCATCCAAATCCTGGGTTAAGCCTTCTGGATCATTTTTTGCGGGGTTATTTTTTCAGTGTTTGGGTAGTTCTTGTGTTACCCAGATCCTAGGTCAGACATAACAACCCAAAGGTTGCGTTATTTATCACGGGCTTTTTGCGACCTCTCCAGGAGAGAGCAGTGCAGCTCCGTCAAATTGGTGCATGTCTTCGGTAAAATACAGGTTTGTGTACATTTAAATTTTATCTATACATTCGTTATTGTGCTGTATATCGTTTAATTTTATGCAAAGCAACATACAGGGGCGCGATGTGAGTCGTCTAAACGAGTGTCGCGTCAGTCTTTTCGCGTGATGGAAACGCTTGATGCCTTGTCCTTGCATAAAATGTTATTAATTTATTAAAACAGATACAGAATATAAATACTTAGGATGTTAAATATGTTCTCAGAACTGTACACTGATTGTTTATGGACAGGTTATGGAGCCAGTCACAGCATATTTCGAGTGAAACGCAGGGCGGCGGTCCACTGAACATGATAGAAGCTTCGGCACGAGATCCAGCGCCGTTACGGTGGAAACGGAGAAACAGACACTGGTCGATTAGGATTTAAGTTAATCCGTAAACATAGTAAATAAGTAAAAGAATAAGGTAGCCTAGTATTATAGTAAAATAATACTTTTTTTAGAGTGTGGCTACCGTCAACTGTCAGGTTTCCAACATTCTTCAAAATATCTTTTGTGTTCAACAGAAGAAAGAAACTCTTACAGGTTTGGAACAACTTGAGGGCGGGTAAATGATGACAGAATTTTAATTTTTGGGTGAACTATCCCTTTAACGAAGACTATCAGTCAAACTCAAGGCTTCTTGTCAATGATTTTACATGCTGAAGAGTCATCTGCTTCTATAGGGTGAATTCCGGGTGACTGGGACACTTTTTGCCATAGAGATGACTTGGAAAAAGTGTCCCAATCAATCTGAATTCACCCTAATTCACTTCCCCTTTTGTTTTAGAATTAAGGAGACCTGAGTTAATTTGTGATATAATACATGTTTTTTTTTTGTTTGTTTTTTTAAGTAAGGGAAGGAACAGTTGCATATATTAGATTTAGCATGACATAACTTCCTTCAGTGGCATTCATGTGGGTGCTCAAGTGCCCGTGGGCATCTCAGATCAACATGCGATGAGATCAAGATTGTAAGAGCTTTCAAAGAGCTTATTACATTCAAATGAATGCGAATAAAAGGGCTCAAGGGTTTGTTCCTGTGGATTCTACATCGTGCAAATCTGCACAGGCTTTGGGAGTAATTCACATGCTTTGCAGGTGCGGTCACATTAGTAAATTTTCACGGGCAATTATCAATAGGGTAGCCACGTACAGTATGAAGCACAGCTCACAGAAGTCACTTTTTAAACCAAGCAGTTTCTGGCGAAATCTGTGTGTGGGGAAAACGTTTGCACGCAAAACTCCCTGAACCATGGTAAATGTGGCCACAACTTTACTGTCTTTTAAAATTGTTCTGAATTATCCAAGTACATCCTTAGTTAGTTTTTAAAGCTCTAAAGTCTTCTGCCTGTACCCAAGTACCCAAGCGAAGCCTCGAATTTCCAAGCATGTGCAAAATCATGCAACGCTGGCACTAAACTGAGGGCTCCACAAACCAGGATTATAAGAAGCGATGTGTGTTTTAATACAAGGTCACTGATATCTCCTCATCTGCTTTTCTGAGCTCACAACAGAAACAGTGAAAGTGACAAAAGCAGGATCTATCTAAAGCACAACTCTTGCACTACTTTATTTGAGGTCTCTCTGTTGTGTGTGAAGATTGCTCTGTTTGCTCAAGATGAAGTTACGACCTTGAATATTGAGCTTTGATTGATAAAGATGTATAAGAACAGCAAACAACATCCTTTTCACAAACAGTTTACTGTTTATATACGTATACTCCTAGTAGGTTTGAAGCTAAATTTACTTTTTGAACATAAACGTGACCTAAAGGGAACATCTCTACTGTCTACATATTAGTCATACAAGAATTAGGTCACTGTACATCGATACTTGTTATCAAAATATATCACACATTGTGATTCAACTTTGATATACATCTTATTGCACGACTTTTAGATGTTGTGCAATAAGATGGATATAAGATTAGAAAATGTTAGATATTGATATGATTCATTTCTGATTCTGAGGTTGTACGGAGTCCAGGGTTATTAGATGGGTTTCACTTTATTTTGATGGTCCCTTTAACACATTCTGTTGACTATACGTAACGTTGTACCTACATGTCTTAGAGTGTTAGTAGAGTATTAGTAGACTGGTAGGGTTAGGGTTAGAATAAGTTGACATGTAGTTGCAAAGTTACTTATAGTCAGTAGAATGTCTTTTGGGGGACCATAAAAATAAAGTGTTCGAAGATATTAAGCAGACAGTCTACTAATACTCTAATGAGAGTTAGTTGACATGTACAGTAGTTGCAAAGTTACTTATAGTCAACAGAATGTTCAAAAGGGACCATCAAAATAAAGTGTTACCATTAGATGTTACTCAATCCGAGTTATTGTTCCTTCCAAAATGGATCATTTCAGCAATATCACACGAGCAATAGAACTGTTCTTTTGCGTGTGTGATACTGCTTTTATACAACAGTTCAATAAATATGAAGTTAATAAAGTAACTTACATTTCATACACAATATTGCCGGTTTCTTTGTGTTTTCTTGCTCCTTCAATTAAAAAAAATGAAAGTAGAATCAACTGTTGACTCTGAGCAAAAGACAGTTGAGTCAGTGATTCAATGACTTAAGCCAAAAGTATAGTTCCCTTTTCCATGTTCCGCTCCAGTTCGTGGACAGTCCACATGATGTCATTATTTGTCATGATGTCTGCACACAACCCAATTTTTTGTCTGTGTGGACTTGTGCCTGAAAAGTAAAGGTTATAGTAAAAATAAAGGGTATACTTTATTTTCTATGTTCTGCTCACAACTGATTGCTCAAGCCTTTCAAAATTCACTCACACAGGGGCTATTGTCTACGCACAAGTCTGCACGGACACACAATTGGATGTAAACATCAGAGGACGGTGCTGATGATGAAAACTACATCACGCAGACTGTCCTGAGCTGGAGTGGAAAGTGCACAGCAGAAGTATACTTTTGGCTTAAGGTCCACAACACTCATAAAGAATAGTGTAATCTGCAGAAAAGTCACTGAAAAATCCCCACCACTAACATACAGACTGACAGATTGTCTGGAACAAACAGACAAGCAAAGTAAAACAAAGTCCCAGAGCATTTGTACTTTATAGGTTAATCTATACTCACTATTTCTTGTGAATGTGCAAGACTTCCAATTCAATAGCCGCTATAGGTAAATAACTAGAAGAATAACAAAGTGCAGTGAACGGTAAATCTATGTCTGTCATGACAACTCTGGGAGAGATTGGCAATGTTAATGTATTTGGTCTTGGCGGAATAGATCTGCTACGCTGCTGTTGCTGCTTCAGAGCAAGTACATAGACTTGCTACTGCCAATACATTCACAGACATGCATGTAAGACATGCTGCTGCTGCACATATACATTAAATAGCCCCTATAGCAGATCTCTACAGGTGGAGCTGGAGAAGGTGGAGGGTTTCTGAAAGCGCGCTGCAGACTGGTAACAGCAACCAATGGCAAGTATTTGAATGTTGAGCAGCAAGCTCATTGGCCGCTGATGCCACAGCAACCAATCAGCTGCGCTATGTAGATAACGATGCGATCGCTAACAAATTGAGTTAATCAGCCTGCGCCATCTAGTGTTCCATGACAGAGCTTTGTATTTGCGCTACAAACCCTGTGTTTATGATTATGACAATAAATGAAAATAATATAACAAATACCATTTTGCAATATCAAGCAGCAACTGTTTTTGAACAGCTAAAATAACTAGAAGTTATTTAATAACTTGACATCGGAAGCCTCTCACATTCAATTTTCAAATGGCCGTGTCCGCTCTTACATTAAAAATAAGTTGAACCCGACAAACACCGACCAACGCCGACAATCACTAGCTTACAGTACGTCACTTCTCAGACATTCCCAACAAATGACTGAGACATGACCCAACAAATGCCCATTAAACATGTTCAAAACTAGCGCAGACCAATGGCAACAGATGGTGATGGGTTAACACACTGATCCGACAAAACCAGACAAACGTCTGTTGGTGTTGGTTGGTGTCTGTCAGGGCTGCAAATGGGCTGAACATTTCTGGTAAATTTCCAGAAACTTTCCAAAAATTCTGGAAAGTTTCTGGAATAGGTAAATAACTAGTCAGTGTGGAGTTAATTAGCGTTATACTATCAAATTTTCGGACCGGAACTAACTTTTGTATAACAGCATTTGAACTGCAGAGCATTTGGAGTTCTGTCAGTTTTTGGAATGTGAGAGCACAGCACCTCAATGTCATTTAAACACTGTTCTGCACACCTACATTCAGATATGTCAATAATCAAAAACACTGTTATTAAGGGCAATTAGGTGGGTTGTTTTTGTGAGGTCATACTGGGGATATTCATTTTTAAGTGATTTTTTTTTTTTTAAATGCCAAAGGCAAAGGATACTTGTATATCTTAAGCTTCACGTTTATTCATTCCTTTCATCTTTCCATGTCCTGATATCCCCCTCCTCAAAGCCCATCAGGCTCCATTGCCCTCCCAGAGCCGCTGTTGTTAGGGTGTGGGTACCGCAGAATGTTTATTACGGAATGTCTCAAAAAAAGCCAACATGCCCTTCTTCACGCTGGGAGAGGCCATTTTGGAAGATGTGTGTCCTTGGTGTCGGGGCGGGAAGCTGGAGCCATCCATGGAGTTGGCTCGTTTGACTTTGGAGCCTGCCCGCCACATTTTGGACCTCACCGGAGGAGTCTGCGCAACCAAACACTTCTGGTATTGGACCTGAAGGGGGCACCAGACATTTAGAAATACTTAAGAAGATATGCTAGATTTTGCATTAAATTCTGTATAGATGGTATGAAACTATGACATAAGTGTGGGATATTTTGTCAATTATGTAGGGTTGAAAGTCAAATAAATGTAGTATTGCCTCACCATGCATGCAGCCTGAACTGCCTCAGAGATGATCCCAGCATCGGGCTCACACCAGAACACGTGGCACTCAAAGCGCTGGGTTCCAGCATCCACTATGACCGCAAAAGTGTGTGTGTCATGACCCACACCTAGGAAAGTTAAGTAACGTACTTGGCATTCCCAAAATGGTTCGTCTCCATCCTGAAATAAAGTAAGAGGGGAAAGAAAGAGTGAAAAACTCTTGAAAAACAATTGGAAAAGCTTTTGGGGCAGACCTGACCTGTTGAAAAAAGATGGCATCCATCCTTCCTGGGATGGTGCTGCTTTTCTCTCTAGTAATTTGGCACATAGTCTTAGAGCTAAACCTTGACTAACTGGGGCCCAGGTCAGGAAGCAGACGGACTGGCTTAACCGACCGCCCACTAGCTGTCTCACGTCACAGAAGTCAGATAAATCCCAGCACATAGAGACTCTTTCACCTAGATATTATCACATAGAGACTGTGTCTGTTCCACGAATTAGTAAATACAAAAAACCATCAAAACCATTTATCGGTAAAAATTTAATTGATGTCCAACAAATATAATACAGATGATCAAATGATAAAGCTCGGCTGCTGAATATTCGATCCCTTTCCTCAAAAGCGCTTATTGTTAATGATATGATTACAGATCATAACCTAGATGTGCTGTGTTTGACAGAAACCTGGCTAAAACCTGACGACTACATTACTTTAAATGAGTCCACCCCCCAAGATTATTGTTATAAACACGAGCCACGTCTGAAAGGTAAAGGGGGAGGTGTTGCTGTAATTTATAATAATATCTTCGGTACTACTCAGAAGTCTAGTTTCAAATATAATTCCTTTGAAGTTTTGGTGCTTTATGTAACGTTATGTAGTGAAATTGATAAATCCCGTTTGACATTTGTGTTGGCTACTGTATACAGGCCATCAGGGCACCATACAGACTTTACCAGAGAATTTGCTGATTTTGTATCAGAGTTAGTACTGGCTGCAGATAAAGTCCTAATTGTTGGTGATTTTAATATCCATGTAGACAATGAAAAAGACGCATTGGGATTGGCATTTAGAGACATTCTAAACTCTGTTGGAGTAAGGCGACACGTGTCAGGACCCACTCATCGCCGTAATCATACTTTAGACCTAATATTGTCACATGGAATAAATGTTGATACCGCTGAAATTCTTCAGCAGAGCGATGACATCTCAGATCATTATCTAGTATCATGTATACTTAATGTAGCAAAGGCTGCAAAGCTGTCCCCTCGCTTCAAATATGGCAGGACTATCACTGCTGCCACTAAAGATTGCTTTGTAAATAAACTTCCTCATCAGTTTCATCTCCTCAGCATCCCAGATAGCCTAGAGGAACTCGATGTTGCAACAGAAACTATTGACTCTCTCTTTTCCAGCACTTTAGACACAGTTGCTCCCCGGCGCTTAAAGAAGATTAAAGAAAATAGTCCAACGCTGTGGTACAACGAGCACACCCGGGCCCTTAAAACAGCAGCCAGAAAAATGAAGAAAACAAAACTAGTTTTTCGCATTTCGTGGAAAGAGAGCATGATTGCATACAGAAAGGCCGTAAAAACTGCTAGATCTGCTTATTTCTCGACTCTCTTAGAAGAAAACAAACACAACCCTAGGTATTTATTCGATACAGTGGCTAAATTAACCAAAGATAAAGCTTCAGCTTCTGATGTTTGTAAACAGCACAGCAGTAATGACTTTATGAACTTCTTTACTTGTAAGATTGATAATATTAGGAAAAAAATTATAACCATGCACCCGTCTACTACAGTATCACATCAGACAGTGCATTGTAGTGTCACTGAGGAAAAATTCCACTCATTCACTGCTATAGGAGAAGAAGAATTGGCTAAACTCGTTAAATCATCAAAATCAACAACATGTATGCTCGACCCTATACCGACTAAACTAGTAAAAGAGATGCTTCCAGAGGTCATAGATCCTCTTTTTAATATCATTAATTCATCCTTGACATTAGGATATTTTAAGTTGGCTATTATTAAACCACTTATTAAAAAAACGCAACTTGATCCTACAGAATGAGTCAATTACAGGCCAATCTTAAATCTACCCTTTCTGTCAAAAATACTAGAAAAGGCAGTGTCCTCACAATTATGCTCCTTTTTTAGAAAGAAATGGTATCTGTGAGGATTTCCAGTCAGGATTTAGACCGTATCATAGTACTGAGACTGCTCTCATTAGAGTTACAAATTATTTACTCTTATCATCCGATCGTGGTTGTATATCTCTATTAGTGTTACTCGATCTTAGCGCTGCATTCGATACTATTGACCACAACACTCTTTTGAATAGACTCGAAAATTATGTTGGCATTAGTGGAATTGCATTGGCATGGTTTAAATCATACTTATCTGACCGTTATCAGTTTGTAGCAGTAAATGAAGAGATGTCACACCGATCACAAGTTCAGTATGGAGTACCGCAGGGCTCAGTGCTAGGACCGTTGCTTTTCACCCTGTACATGCTACCACTGGGAGATATCATTAGGAAGCATGGCGTTAGTTTTTATTGTTATGCTGACGATACTCAGCTCTATATTTCTTCACGCCTTGACGAAACTTACCAATTCACAAGATTAACGGAATGCATAGCTGATATAAAAAATTGGATGACTAGTAATTTCCTGCAACTTAATTCAGAAAAAAATGAATTTTTAATCATTGGACAAAAAAACTCCACAAGTAGTAACCTAGAATACTGTCTAACACTTGATGGCTGCTCTGTCAAGTCCTGGTCGTCAGTTAGGAACCTGGGTGTGCTCTTTGATACCAATCACTCATTTGAAAGCCACGTTTCTAGCATCTGTAAAACTGCATTCTACCATCTTAAAAATATATCTAAATTACGGCACATGCTTTCAATGCAAAATGCTGAACAGTTAGTTCATGCGTTCATGACCTCAAGGCTAGATTATTGTAATGCTCTACTGGGTGGTTGCCCTGCTTGCTTAATAAATAAACTGCAGCTGGTCCAAAACGCAGCAGCTAGAGTTCTTACGAGAACCAGGAAGTATGACCATATTAGCCCGGTTCTGGCAACACTGCATTGGCTCCCTATTAAACATCGTATACGTTTTAAAATCTTGCTAATTACTTACAAAGCACTAAATGGTTTAGCTCCCCAGTACTTGAGCGAGCTCTTAACGCATTATACTCCATCACGTCTATTGCGGTCTCAAAATTCTGGCCAGTTGATAATACCTAGAATATCAAAATCAACTGCAGGCAGTTGATCCTTTTCCTATTTAGCACCTAAACTCTGGAACAGTCTTCCTAGCATTGTTCGGGAAGCAGACACACTCTGTCTGTTTAAATCTAGACTAAAAACACATCTCTTTACTATTGCATACAAATAAAACATTTTTAATTTATATTATTCAAATCAGTTAAATGATTGTTTTAGGCTGCATTAACTAGGTCAGCCGGAACCGGGAACACTTCCCATAACACCTGATGTACTCGTTACATCATAAGAAGAATGGCATCTACGCTAATGTTAGTCTCTCTGTTTATCCCGAGGTTTACTGCAGTCGGCCGGATCTGGGCCGTATCTGGACCAGATGGTGGACCTGCGCCTGGACATGACCAACGCATACCTGAAGTGTCTGCAGAGACCGTGCCAATTAAACTCCCCACTGTAAATGCCGCATCGATACGACATCCTCATTAAACCCGTCTCCGGCGTGACGACTCCAATCTTTCGAATAATCCTACAAATATCTATTGATCTAATATGACTTCTGACCTGTAATGTTGCCAGAATCATAATCATACACTATTTGTTCGTCGGCCAGAGGAGAACTGGCACCCCGACTGAGCCTGGTTTCTCCCAAGGTTTTTTTCTCCATTCTGGCCCTGAAGGAGTTTTGGTTCCTTGCCACCGTCGCCTTTGGCTTTTGGCTTGCTCAGTTGGGGACACTTAAATTTCAACTATATTACTGATCTGCCCGCATTGACACATTATGATAATTGAAATGAGCTGGATGACATCACCGTTCTCACCAGAGCGGCTGTACAGCTGAATCAAATTCGGTTGCATTATTTTCCTGTTACCACTGTGAAGCTGCTTTGAAACAATTGGCATTGTAAAAAGCGCTATATAAATAAAGGTGATTTGATTTTGATTTTGCACTTGATGCAATTTCATTTCATGTGTAATGAACTTTTCATCTGTGATTGTTTATTTGTCTGCCAAAAGTAATTTTTTTGACAAAAATGAGAATGAATTTATGAAACTAGACAGCACTTGATGAATTAAACATGGTTAGGTGACAACATTGTAGCATACTACTCTCTGAAACCCATTGTTGCATAGCAAATACTGTTTCGCATGCTACTGAAAAATACCAACAGAAGAAATCAACGTCCATATAGGTGTGCAGCATCAAAAATACTAATATAAAACTTGTGTACTGTTTTTTAAACATTAGGCAGTATACAGTACAACTCGTACAGTATGAAGTACGCAAGTATTCTATGCCGAGCATAGCCTATTAGTATGCAAATGGAGTACAGTAAAAAGCCTCAATGTCAGTTAGTATATACTCTCACCTCTCCTCTCCATAAAGACAGAACTTTATCAGACACATGGATGACTATCGGCTCCCACTCATCTCTGTCTCTGGAGTGCATGATACTCTCAATAGCTCTGTTCAACACTTCCATTCCTGTCAGCATAAAAAACACATTAAAGGATTACTGTTCACTGCGTATGACGTCATCACGTTGGAAAGGTCACGTACGGGGAAGTACCGACCCAGTGTTAAAACGAACGTGCAAAGACTAAATCAAACGCCCTTCACAAAAATAAAGGTAAAACAATGACGTCTGACAAGTTTTTCGGCACTGGGTCGGTACTTCCACCTACGCCACGGACGTGACCTTTCCGACGTAATGACGTCATACGCAGTGAAGAAGAACAACACAGAAGTCGCGCATTTGAGGTTAAAAAGTATATAAATGTTTATTTTTTTTAGAAAATGACAGATGGTTTCGCTAGATAAGACCCTATTCCTCAGCCAGGATCGTGCAGAGCCTCTGAAGCCCTTCGAAGCCCTTTGAAACTGCATTGATTTGGACCTTCAACCCGTTGGTTGCAATTAAAAACCATTATGTGAAGAAAAGTCCTGGAATGTTTTCCTAAAAAAAATTAATTTCTTTTCGACTGAAGAAAGAAAGACATGAACATCTTGGATGAGATGGGGGTGAGTAAATTATCAGGAAAGTTTCATTTTGAAGTGAACTAATCCTTTAACCACAAACCCATACAAAACATCACTACCAGGACCATACATGTCTTTCTTTGATGTTTAAGCTAGGGTTTCTAGGTCTCTAATCAGCCACCAAAGTAATAATTAACCTGGTTTTAGACCTTAATCTTAATGGCCAAAATTTGTAAACTAAAGTTTTTGGTCTTCATTGAGAAAGTCTGATCTTTTAAATCAGATAATCAAAGATTTAAGTTTGATACAGGTCCAAATTGGATCCCCAATATGTTGTACTTGTATTTGATACTGAGAATGTTTTAAATGTGACATTTCAATTCAAACTTGAGAGCAGGGATACTTGCATATGCTAAACATGAAGTGTGTTGTACTACATGGCCTGATTTCACAGACAAGGCTTAAATTAGGACATAAAAGTAGCTTTTATAAAAGTGCCTTAGAAAAAAATATTACTGGTGTGCATCTTGAGACAAAACAATGGCACCGGCATATTTGAGACCTTATCCTTCGATATCCTTATCCTAGACCTTAGGACTTTTGTCCCACTTGAACCACAAATACACAAAAAATTGACTGGATTCGAGGGGTTTATGTGGTTGTAATAAAAAAAAATAACAAATTCTTCCTTCGCGGGTCAATTTGACCCCCTTAAGAATGAATGGAATGCGAGGAATGTTTCAGTAAACAGAGAAAAAAAATGCTCAAAATTAAAACAAAAAATGCTAAAACTTTACCAAAAATGGTTTTATAATGTCTACATGTATATCAGAATGAATACAGAAGAGATAAACTCGAGAACTGACTTTAGGACCCAGCTGAACAGCTCATTTGCTCCATCTAGTTGCAAGAGTCATGAAATATCATGTTATATTATTTTTTTCCACAAGAGGTCAGCAGAGACATCCAAATTGATCCAATCTGAGCTATTTTGAGCTGATTTGAGCTGGTTATGCATGTTTTGGAGAGTTATTTTGAATTTAAGTTGAAAGAATACAAAGAATGTGCTTAAATTATATTAGTTTTTGATAATTAAAGGTAAATTTAAATTTTTATTTTGCTAAAGGTAATTTAAAGGTAAATAAAATAAAAAAATAATTAAAAATCTCCAAAAAATTGCATTAAAAACTAGAAAAAATATTATAAAAATGAAATGATATAAGCTTTCTGGACAAAAAAAAAAAAAGTATCATTTTAGGGCTTCGGGTCATTTTGACCAGCGAGGGAAGGATTTGTTACAGGTTGCGAGGGAAGGATGAGGATATGTCACTGCAAGTTGCTTTTAGTGAAGTCAGCTCAAGCATGCATTTTAGTCTGGGACATGGGTTTTAAGAGTATTACAGAGATTATACTAAAAAAAATCCCCTTTCATTCCAGTGTAAAGGGGGTTTATTAGATATCTGAATGGCCCAAATCACACTCACCCATTGCTCTGGATACAGGCAGGTTCCCAATGTACTCCACCTCAAACTTCTGCACCCTCTGCCTCACTGCTTCCAGGAAGTCAACTGGAAAGCACACATCAAACAGTCTCATGAAAGAATACAATATGCAGTTAAGTCAACCAACCAATATGCTTTAAAAGACAGCACTTTCTCAAAAAGGCAGATGTTGTACCTTGGCGGGGCAAGTCTTCTGGGGAGATACTCTCCATGGTGAGAGAACGGGCCATAGAGGGCTGCAGCTCCGCTTTCTCTGCCATGATCTGTGGAAAACACCAATCACAAAACAAACCACCATCTTTGAAATACGGACATTTTTGATCATGAAATTGTTAATGCTAATGTTAATGATGACAATAGATTTAACAGGATCATGTGATCTTACCTTGGAGCACATCTCATGCAGGGCAGATGCGATGGTCTTGGCTGGAGCGCTGCAGCGGAACACATGGCACTTGAGCATGCAGGTGTCTTTATCACTGGCCACGAAGGCAAAGTCCCTACAGGAGGACCAGGAGACTGGAGTAAATACTCACCACAGGACTTTCATGCACTAAACACTAAACATACACATAATATCCACATTTATATATACAGTATATAATCAGTCACATGTAGTCATTTATGGTCATGAAAAGAATGGTTAAGGAATAAAAAGAGCTTTTTTTAATTTTTAAAAAAAGACATTTTTAGGTTGCACTCACTGATCTGTATGATCAGTGGTTGCACTTTATTTCAATAAACCACGTTAAACATTCTACTATCTAGCCTATAAGTAACTTTGCAACTACATGTCAACTAACTCAGAGTATTAGTAGACTTGAATCAAGGGTTAGGGTTAATATGTTGACATATACTTGCAAAGTTACTTAGAAGAATGTCTGTTGAGGGACAATCAAAATAAGTGTTAGCAGATATTAAGTAGACAGTTAATGACTAGTTGACATAGTTGCAAAGTTACTTATAGTTAGTAGAATGTCTAAAGTGGACAGTCCATCACAGTGCTCACACACACATTCACAGTCTCGTTCACACTTATGGACAATTTAGTGTCCCCAATTCACCTACGCTCCATGTTTTTGGATTGAGTGGGAAACCAGAGCACCCAGAAGAACGCAAAACAATTACAGAGAGAACATGCAAACTCCACACAGAAAGGCCTCCTAGCTCGAAACATTTTTGAAATATTATTACAATGTAAAATTACTGTTTTCTATTTTAATATATTTTAAAATGTAATTTATTCCTGTGTTGGTAAAGTTGAATTTTCAGCATCATTACTCCAGTTTTCAGTGTCACAGGACATGATTTTGCAGCTATTATTATCAATGTTGAACATTTCTGTGGAAAGCGTGATACATTACATATATATCCATGCTATGGCATCATGATGAATTGCGTTTGACTTTGCCACAAGCATGCTGGATGGCCACAATAGTAAGCAGCCCTTCTAAGAATAGGGCCAAAATAAAAATAGGACAAAAGCCACTGCAAGCAGGAAAGACATCGGCCAGCTGGGTATTTACAAAGTGATGCCATCTCTAATCTCCTAACATTAACCTTAGAAAGTCTCTCTTAGCTGACTTTTTGCGGCAATATCAGATGTCAATGTTCTATAAATACAGATCGATCGGCATTTCTGGGCAGTATGATTTTCCAATTCTATATGCAACGCAACGGTGCTGGCTCCCTGATTCTTCAACACCTAAAGCTGCATGCTGGCTTCTTCAAAGAGAATGCTTTATTCATGAATATTACATTGGAGAAATGTAGAGCACTGGTACTTCATCCGGCGTGCAGCTCAAGCTCACACAGCATACTGATGCATGTGAAATCCAGAACTTGTTTACTCTCAACTAATAAGGGAGAACATGCAAGTCAAACAGAATAACAAATGAGTTTGTCTGGTTAGTAAAGAGACAGATGGAAACCTTCATTGTGTGAATATAGAGTCATATCAGCCCCTGCAGATCTTAGTGATCCTTAGTGATCTTAGATCAGGGCTCCATACTTACTCTTAGTCAGAGTTATCTAGACTGTAAGGGTCTATTTTTGGATTTTGTGATCTGAGCACATTCTCCACAATATGAATAAGGCGTAAAGACAATCTCATTGGCACATGCCAACATGCTCTAGTGATGGTCCTATTACAAACTAATCTGTTCCCCTCTGTCCAAACAATTGGTTTGATTGGTCCAATCATGGCAGAATCATCTGCATTTATTGTTTGTTTGAACACAGCGGAGGGTATTTCTGAGACATGCAAAGCAAACATTTAAATAACTGAATCATCATCGGTTTAATTGTATTATACTTTTTGCATTTAGTACAATTTACACAACCTGAGATGCATGAGAGTACAGAAATGAAAGAAAACATGGCTACTGAGGAGCGCTACTTCACGACATCACGAGACATGTTTTCTAGTCTAATTGAAAAAAGAAAAAAGTGCAGTTATTACCTGTCTCTGTTTTCACGAGCGGTGTTTTAAAAAAGAAAAAGGAAACAAAGGTTAATAATAGTTAAAATAATGCAAAAGAAGCGAGAAATGTTTTAGCAAGCTAAAGACCCTTGTGAAAAAGAAGTGCATTTTAGCATACTTATTACAGAAATAATATAATTTAAAAGAGCATATTGAATCAAACTGAATCTAATGTTTTAGGACACTTAATGTTAATTGTAATTACATGAAAATGTATTACAGTTTAAATTTTTATTGCATGCAATTAGACTTTGAAGTGATTTTTTGACCCACTTAAATAGGACTTAAGTATTTAATGAAAATGTAATTTCATAATTACTGTTGTCTTTGAAATATGGTATGTGTGTATATCAACCACGTATTTATGGTAAACTAAAATATACGGTTACACTTTATTTTAAGGTGATGTAGTTACATTGTAATTACTGAAATAAGTACTAAGTAATATTAATTAACTACATGTACTTATTATAGAGTTACGATTAGGGTTAGGGTTAGTTATTTGTAATTATGCAATATTTACTGTTATTACTATAGTAAGTACATGTAGTAACATGTAACTACGTCACCTTAAAATAAAGTGTTACCAAATATACATTTGTAATGACAAAGTTGCAATTTAGTACATTTAAAATACATTAACTTCAAATGCAATATCGAATAACACACTACAGTTAAAATTATAATCAAGTACTTTCCATGTGCTTTAGTATGTGACTCAACACATCAAAATAAGTGTATTTAAAATGTATTTTAAAGTAAAACTTTGAATGTGACATTATTGCAAAGTGCACTTTTTAATGGTGTCATGAAAGTTTTTTTAAAAGGCCTTTTATTTCATTAATATTATATTATCTGCAAGTACAGCTTTATACTTTTATTTTTTATACTTTTTAAAAGTGTACTTTGAAGTACACTACAAGTGCAAGTTCAATACAATTAAGTGCACTTGTTTTTCACAAGGGGAGCTACTCTACTCTCTAGTCAGCTGTAATAGCTTTCAACAACACACAAACAAAAGCAACACAGTTCAAGCTAAACATTTCCTATTATATACTCATCATCAGTGGCTCTGTGTTTTACAGGAAACCCACAACTCAACTCAAAATAGCTACATTGGGCTTCACTTCAGGTGTAAATTAAAAAAGCTCTCTGTTTTCAAAGACCTGCCACTGCCTGTCACTGAATGAGGAAATATGATTGAACTGAAGGGCTGTATTGGCCCTTTTTCATTTAGTGGGCTCGTAAATTTTCTGTTAAACTGTAGCGAATGGAGTCTCTGGAGAAATCCATATTTATTCTATGTGTGATAGCATTGAAAATGAATTTTAGACCCAGAAATAGAAGGATGGTACAAGTCAGTCTACCTGCCATTGTTGCAGCCCACCCCCCATACACGAATGTTGATTATGGGCTGACAATGGATGAGGCTGCGGTCCACAGGGTCCATTAGACTGAGAGTGTCCTTCTTGAGCACCATCATCATATCCTGACCCTAAACACACACACACACACGTATGCTTTGAGTGGTTACCATGACCTTCTGTAAGAGCTAGGCTAACTGCGCTAACCTGAGGTGATTTAATATAATTCAAAATGAATCGTAAAATAGCATGTAAACCTTATGAAAATTGCTAATGGATATAGACCAAAATATATACTGGTAATACTCAGCAGTATGTTGCAACAATGTTTTGTGCAATTACAGGGCTAGCATGCTAGTACTGCTGTTATGCCTGTCTGAATTAATTCAACGGACCTCGAAGGACATTGGTGGGCCCCAGCTAAGCACATCTCATCTATTCTAGGTCACGTGTATGAGTCCAGGCTGTTCTCACCTCTCCCCAGGCTCCGACGGCGTCCCGGCCCTCTGCTTTACTGTGAGAGAGCTGCTGGATGCAGTTGTTCACTGCCAGACTGCTCTTGCCAGGGGTTAGTTCTTCCTCAGGGATCTCAACCCAACCCAGTGAACGCACAGCAAAACACTGAAAGACAAATGGAGAGATTCTCCTAACAGTACTCATACTTTAGATAGACTATATATGGCACCAAGTATGTTGACACTTGTTGCTAAATCCATTGGCATTAATAGTGAGTTGGATCTCCCTAATACTTCAGAGAAACCTTTCCACTCTATGTATTAACAGTAAAAAATATACAAATATATATATGATATTGTGAGATTTAAAGTCACATTTTGTTTGCACACAAGTTGCAAATGTGAGATAATTAAAAAAAGTCACAATTGGATTTAAAGATACTGTGAAATATAGTGGCAATAGTGAGAGATTACAGTAGTGGACAAAAGTGATGTCCGGCCTAGGAAAATTGACATCTTCACCCTTTATTCAAATATTATTAAAAAATGGTTAAAGATTTTGTTTGCGTAGTTGTACTTAGAGTCAGTTGTTTTATTTTTGATAACTGTTAACGCAATGAAACATGCCAAATTGTGCAGACTTTTTTGGCCATGATGTCATGCAAATAAATTATGAAAACATGAAAAAACAAGAGAATCAATGAAATATTAACTGATTATGTTGTAGTCAATGTATGCTTTTTCATGTGAGCTTTTTGTTTTTCCCAATCATATATATATATATATATATATATATACACCGATCAGGCATAATATTATGACCATAATATTGTGTTGGTCCCGCTTTTGCTGCCAAAACAGCCCTGACCCGTCGAGGCATGGACTCCATTAGACCCCTGAAGGTGTGCTGTGGTATCTGGCACCAAGATGTTAGCAACAGATCCTTTAAGTCCTGTAAACTGCGAGGTGGGCCTCCATGGATCGGACTTGTTTGTTTAGCACATCCCACAGATGCTCGATTGGATTGAGATCTGGGGAATTTGGAGGCCAAGTCAACACCTCAAACTCGATGTTGTGCTCCTCAAACCATTCCTGAACCATTTTTGCTTTGTGGCAGGGCGCATTATCCTGCTGAAAGAGGCCACAGCCAGGGAATACCGTTTCAATGACAGGGTGTACATGGTCTGCAACAATGATTAGGTAGGTGGTACGTGTCAAAGTAACATCCACATGGATGGCAGGACCCAAGGTTTCCCAGCAGAACATTGCCCTCCGCCGGCTTGCCTTCTTCCCATAGTGTATCCTGGTGCCATGTGTTCCCCAGGTAAGCAACGCACACGCACCCGGCCATCCGCGTGATGTAAAAGAAAATGTTATTCATCAGACCAGGCCACCTTCTTCCAGTGCTCTGTGGTCCAGTTCTGATGCTTACGTGCCCACTGTTGGCGCTTTTGGCGGTGGACAGGGGTCAGCATGGGCACCCTAACTGGTCTGCGGCTATGCACCCCTATATGCAACAAACTGCAATGCACTGTGTATTTTGACACCTTTCTATCAGAACCAGCATTAACTTCTTGAGCAATTTGAGCTACAGTAGCTCGTCTGTTTGATCGGACCACACGAGCCAGCCTTCGCTCCCCAAGTGCATCAATGAGCCTTGGCCGCCCATGACCCTGTTGCTGGTTCACCACTGTTCCTTCCTTGGACCACTTTTGATAGATACTGACCACTGCAGACCGGGAACACCCCACAAGAGCTGCAGTTTTGGAGATGCTCTGACCCAGTTGTCTAGCCATCACAATTTGGCCCTTGTCACACTCACTCAAATCCTTACACTTGCCCATTTTTCCTGCTTCTAACACATCAACTTTGAGGACAAAATGTTCACTTGCTGTCTAATATATCCCACCCACTAACAGGTGCCGTGATGAAGAGATAATCAGTGTTATTCACTTCACCTGTCAGTGGTCATAATGTTATGCCTGATCGGTGTATATATATATATATATAGTATACAGTATATATTTTTTGCATCATAAAATAAAACCTGTAGCTTGTAATTTTGTCAGATAAATACCTTAACCAAGTTTAGAATATTAAAAAATATTAAATATTTTTGGCATATTTTTTATGGTTTAATCAGACTTGTAGGGTCAATAAAAACAAATATTCCCCTGGACATCAGTTTTGGCCGCTACTTTATGTAGTCACACAATTAAAAGAAATAAAGTTGCCATTACAAGAAATAGCCACAATCACAATAAATAAAGTCATATTGTGATATTTAAAGTCTAAACTGTGAAATATAAAGTACCAAATGTGAGTCATCTAGTCACACAATTACAATAAATAAAGTCACAATTACAAGAAAAGTCATATTGTGATTTGTCAAATTTGTAAGATGTGAATTTGCAAATATGAGAAACAAAGTTTTTTTCTGTTAATCTGGGTTGGAAACAGCCTTCTATACTAAACTCTGCGCTGCATACATTTGGCATGCCGTTCATGTTGACATTCTGGATAACATCCATTTACAGTATATTACAGTGATTACTGGTAGGATGTTTTATATTGTCATACCTCAGTGTTTCTTAGTAAGCAAATAGACATTTAGCAGATGCTTTTATCAAATATGTCTCACAGTACACATATTACAGCGACAAGCCCCCTGAAGCATCCTGTTTTTTTTATAGGCACATTGATGATAGCTCATGGCTCACTCCTGTATATAAAAAAAAAACAGTAAGCTACCGTTTGCCAGACTGGTGACTGGAAGTCAAAATGTTTTGTACAGAGCATATATCTATGACCCTGCCTAGGATCATTTTACACACACTCAATAAAGCTGTGTCTTAAAATTGCATCCCTTGTGCATTTAGAGGTCATAGCCCTGCACCCCCACCTTCTATATACACTCCATCAACATCCACACATTAGTGAATCACTAAACTTGCCCTGATTGATGCTCCTTTCCAACTCTGACCTTTCATCCTCAGTGGTTACGTCAGGATGTGTTTTCTTTTAAGTGTGATATTTGTGGGGCACAGTGACTAACAGCAGAGAAAACAGTAATAAATTGTACATGTTGAACAGCATTAGGGCAGCACACAGCAGGATTCTACCTTGGAGTCGGGATCCATGTTGGCACAGAAATACTCTTCCTGCCAGGAGGGCCTGAAGCAGAGCAAGAGAGCACATCATTATGATAATGACCCATGATTAAATCCTAGGCTCATTTCACCAGACAAAAATAAATAGGAATACAAATTAAGTCTTGAGATGCTGAACATTTTTCAGTCCTACTGAAAGCACTTTTATTTATGCTCTAGAAAAGCCTATTCAGACTGCAGGGAAGTTTGTCCAGTAAACAAGAAACAGCTCCTATAATTATCACTCTCAGCTTTGTCCAGATGCTTGTGAACAAGTCAGAGCATTTTGAGCATACTTCCTCCCTATAATAAACAATGGTCCTGGAGAGGAAAATTATATAGTATAGAGCTATAAAATAGAAAGTCCTTTATTGGGGTCTTTGTCTTGGTTGAAACAAAATAAAATAAATAAATAAAACAGATTAATAATTAATTAAACTAAATAATACATCAAGCTAAAATTACATCTAAAGGAACATTACACAAAAAAATTAAAAATTGCAATCATTGGTGTCTGAACTTACCATGCCAGAGCGTGATTTTGCACTCTGTTGTGTTATGCCACCTCAAGTTTCTGACAATATATGTGAAGATAATTACATTCACTGTAGGTGTCAACAATTCCCAAACAACTTAGCAGCAGCCAAACTCAGCTCTCTGAACAAAGTCATTGGACAGGTCAGTCAATGACAAACAGGATATTAAAGGGATAGCTCACCCAAAAATAATAAAAAAGTTCTGAAGAGATTTGATCGCTTTATATGATAAACAGATTTAATTTAGGCTTTTATTCACATATAAACATTGATCAGCTAACATAAAGCTCAACTGAACCTGCATGATGCGCAATAATGAACCTCACTGGTTCTTGCGGAAGCTCAAACGTGCTGCGTAACACATGACAATGAACCTCATTGGTTCTTGCAAAAGCTCAAATCTGCTACGTAACACACGAGAATACAACTTATTGGTTCTTGCGGAAGCTCAAACGTGCTGCGTAACACACGAGAATAAACATCACTGGTTCTTGCAGAAGCTCAAACGTGCTGCGTAACAAGAGAACGAACCTCATTGGTTCTTGCGGAAGCTCAAACGTGCTGCGTAACAAGAGAATGAACCTCATTGGTTCTTGCGGAAGCTCAAACGTGCTGCGTAACATGAGAATGAACCTCATTGGTTCTTGCAAAAGCTCAAACGTACTGCGTAACATGAGAATGAACCTCATTGGTTCTTGCAAAAGCTCAAACGAGCTGCGTAACAAGAGAATGAACCTCACTGGTTCTTGCGGAAGCTCAAACGTGCTGCGTAACATGAGAATGAACCTCATTGGTTCTTGTGGAAGCTCAAACGTGCTGCATATCATGAGAATGAACCTCATTGGTTCTTGTGGAAGCTCAAACGTGCTGCGTAACATGAGAATGAACCTCATTGGTTCTTGCGGAAGCTCAAACGTGCTGCATATCATGAGAATGAACCTCACTGGTTCTTGTGGAAGCTCAAACGTGCTGCATATCATGAGAATGAACCTCATTGGTTCTTGCGGAAGTTCAAGCGTGATGCGTAACACGAGAATGAACCTCATTGGTTCTCGCACTTCAAGTGAACATGCTTGAGCTTCCGTTTACAACTGATGTGTGAGTTGATGAATGTTTATATGTGAATAAAAGCCTAAATTCAATCTGTTCATCATATAATGCAATCATGTCTCTTCAGAAAATTTGGAAACCGCTCAATTCATATGGATTAAATTTATGATCTCTTTAAGAACTTTTTGAAGCGTCAAAGTGCTAGTTGCATAGCTGTCAATAGAGGGACAGAAAAATCTCAGATTTCATCAAAAAAAAAATCTTCATTTGTGTTCTGAAGATAAACGAGTCTTATGGGGTTGGAACGACATTAGGGTGAGTAATTAATGACAGAATTTTAATTTTTGGGTCAACTATAAAGGAACGTTCCAGCCTGTTATATAAATGTGTGTACAGTATTTTGTCCTTCACTGGCAAAGACCATGTTTAGCACTACAAAACGTAGAGAAACTCTTCTCAGTGTTTTAGTATTCCCCAGGTGAGTGCTCGCTTTTGTTCAAGCATTAGTGTGACTGGGGCCTCATGGCCTGATATCAGAGCGTTTGGAGGTTAGCCAAAGTTAAAGTGTTACTCTCCATCCCACAGTTGTACAGGCCACACCTGACTGGCTGTCTAAAGCAGAGCCTCTTTCGTCATTTCCACTAGCAGCCAGCAGAGAAGACATCTGTTCACAGGACTCCAGGTGGGTAATACTTAGCCTGGATGCCAGCCGAATTTAGCCCCGCCCACAATATTTGAGGTTGGGAAGTTCGGTCTGGACTTGATCCGTTGTGGAGCAACTATGCTCGAACCAGAGCTGTTCGGACCAATCAAATTGTCAGGGCGGGCTTTATACGATGATGGACAGATGATCAACAGTAACGTAATCATCCACGTCACCAAAGAGCGCTTGGGTTGAATTTGTTCTAATCCTAAACGGAGAGCTTGTTCGTATATATGCATTCACCTTTACTATTTCTCTCAAAAATGATGATCGTGTTGGTAAGTACTCCGTGTATCCTTAAATTCTTTTCACAACACCGGCAAAGATTGTTTACACTCATCTTCTTCTTCTACTTCTTCCAGTGTGCGTGCAGTTGAGTTCTGTTGACAACTATGCGTCGCTCAAGTCAACGTACGTCACTTACTCCGTTGCTCTGATTGGTTGTAGGTCTATCCAATTGAGTGCAGATGCATTTTCTTTCCTGGTTCGGTTGAAACGCCCCATAATCACAGCCCAATGGACTGACTAGATTCTGAGTATGACAACGTCAGGCTAGGTAATACCACCTTCAGGTATACGAAAGTGTTTGTTCAATACAGGCTTCATTAGTGGGGTAAACAACTGGGGAAACAGAGAGGAAATTTGCTTTTTCATCTCCAGAGCACCAGAAGGAGAATTTGGCTTAACTTGTGTGTGTGTGTTTGGCTGCTAAGCTGTGCCAGAGTTTAATTTGCATCAAGAATACAAATTAACACAGTCCATGGGTAATGTGTTACTACATCCAACACATTAAAACAATCACAATAAATTAGCTGAAGGCAAATTATTTTGTGGCTGCGGACACATTTTAAATTATTCAAAAAGCAGTAGTGGAGCTTCTCGGGGAGACCCTAATAACTTTTATCAAATGTATGCACATAAATAGAAACTGTTTATTACACAGCGCTCTGGAATACTTGATTCACAAACATGGCATGGTGTGGCTTAGACGATAGGCGATATAGCTTAGACGTTTTTCTTTCATACTTCCTTTTTTTCTCTAATTTTAGTATCAACTTTGACTCAGATGTTTTTCCTAATTCCTTAGGAGACATAAAAATGGACACGAAAGAGACAATTAACATATAATAACATTAATTACTGGGGTCTATTTTCACAAGATAAATCTGAGAAGCAATAGATTTAATTAAAAACTGCTCTTGATTTACTCTTAGTGCTGTCTAAGAAGCAACTAATATTTACAAGATCTCATTAGTGATTTTCTTTTAATACAGGCTACCAAAAAAAGCAGTGAACACTGAAACAAAATTTAATAAAATAGTCAAGTTGCTGTGTAATAAGTGGAATATTGTACAGTCAGCTAGTCATTATCCTGGAACAACATTCCAGTCAAACAAGCACTTGTATCGAACTTGGAATATTCTTAACCCTAAAATTATAGGGAAATAGCAGATAACAAGCCTATTATCCTAATCCTAATGAAATAATGTTATTTTAACAAGGATGTTTCAAGAACATCCAAGAGCATCTCCAACTTGGTTAAATCATATTGATCTTCACACACTTTGGTTCTCATGTTTTAGTGTCTAGTTTCTGTAGCCTGTCCTCAGCTGTAAGTGTGATCCTCTCACCTTTCGCTCAGAGAGGGTAGCAGGTTTTCATTCAGTCTGCCTCTTGATTCCCGCCTGCCATCTACTGCGGTCTGAAGAAATCAAGAGTGGAGATGTGATGACTGACAGAAACATACAGAGCACACACACACACATAGATCAGAGTATCTCACCTTGATCTGGCTGGCAGTGATGCCGTTAATGGTGTTTTGTTCCTCCTCTGCGCTGTATGAGGGATGCTGCCACTGTGTGGTGCCCGTGGGCACGTGCCAGTAATATGTGCCAGTGCTGTCACGTATAGTGCGCCATCCTGGAGGCAGATCCGAGTCCAGCTCCAGACTCTGATCATTCCAGATGTTATCTGCAAAGAGAATGGATTACTGGATTAATCCGTATCTGAAATAAAAAGTTATAAACATTTCACATGTTAACTTGAGGGCAGCATGCAAAGATTCTTGTAAATGTGCCATGTTATGATTCCCACCTAGTAACACGGAGCCAGCAGCCCTCACACACACACACACACACTGAGATTCACTGAGGCAAACACACCCTGAGGTGAGGTCACTGGGCTCAGATCTACTCATGAGAGACAGACCAGGCTCTAATCTGGCCACATGACACAGCCTAAAATGAGGTCAAAACTAAAAGCAGCTCTGTCTTATTAAAAAAAAGGGCTGGACTAAAGTTCATTTCTATCATCTCTTACTCTATCGCCCTGTCCCTCTCACACAAATATTTCATACATACTGTATGTAACTTCTGTATCTATTATCGGATTTTATTATGACATACTTTTTTATTGATTTTAATTTTATTAAATATGAAATAAATATTAACTAAAGAACATAAAATGTAACACTAAACAATCTAATTTACATAACTAACAGCAAAAAACAAAACTATGCGAATAAAATATAATCAGATGTGATGCAGGTTTTAACTTTAGCATTTTTATATTCTTTTCCTGGTAAAATGACAACATTTTTACAGCGTTTGTGTGTGTCAAAGTCACCCTGTCACGTCTCCTGATGAGTTAGTGCCTCAGACAAAGACATAGGGCTACTGGCAGAACAGCAAGCAGGAAAGAGCAGCTCTGTCTATTGAATTATATTTGCCTGAATTTATCTCTAGCCTGAGAGAATAATTTAGCACAATGCATCTGGAGAGCCCTGTCCACTCTCACAAATAACACATGCAAGAGGCTGGAGGGGACGTTTGGGGAGAAAACAACACTGTAAACGTGTGTGTGTGGTCCTAGAACTGGGTCAGTGTAGTGACACGGGTAAGAGTCTCATAGTGATTCACAAATGACATTTGCACATACATTTAAATTGTCAATCTGCTGAGGAAGCCATTGTGATTTATACACACTGGTGAGAACAGATTTACACACACACATCAGTATGCATGTTTGGTTTTTAAAATGATTTCTTGTGAGCTGTGCTCGAGAATCGATATTGGACCTTTTTCTGCCCACACCTTAACAGGTTTCAATTATTATGCTGAACAGCTGATCTGTGAGCTCCCAGCATGCATTGCAACATGAATAAATTATGCGGATAGCGCTGCAGGCTTATTGTTTGTTGTTTGCTGACTTCATTAATGCAGTTGTTGTTGTTTTTATCATTACAGTTAGTGTAATGATTTGTTTGTATTTGTGTAGTTATATTAAGAGCTTATCTTTTTACAATGTACAGTTATGGTTCTGTTGTACATACAGTATATGTAAAAAGGGTTACATTTTAGAACCTTAAGTTCAAACATTGATACTGTACACACTAGTGTCTTCCTAAACTTACAAAAATGTAATGTGTATACATACCTGCCTTTTTTATTCTTAATAAACCAAAAATTACTGACTGCAAACAATTGAACGGTAGTTTATATTTTCTGAGAGTGTGCAATATGTAGTGAGGTATAAACAGGACTGCTAAGTGGAGAGGAGAGGAGCTGGTATTACTCAGCTTTGCTTTTGAGATTTGAGAGCTTGAAGAGTCCTGTTAAAGCCACAATAATCTTACAACACAAAGGACTGTGGGTTTAACCTCTAAACCAACACCTCAAATCTGCTTTAGTCCAATTAAACTTGTCGCAGTCTTGAGGCTTACTATATGGCCATTTTTAAACTTAAGCTGATTTGTCTAATGGCTTGGACTGTTCAGGGTTCGTACAGATTTTTACGAGTGAAATTCAAGCACTTTTCCAGCTCTTTCAAGTAGTGGCTATATATATATATATATATATATATACACCGATCAGGCATAACATTATGACCACCTTCCTAATATTGTGTTGGTCCCCCCTTTGCTGCCAAAACAGCCCTGACCCGTTGAGGCATGGACTCCACTAGACCCCTGAAGGTGTGCTGTATCTGGCACCAAGATGTTAGCAGCAGATCCTTTAAGTCCTTTAAGGGGTGAGGTGGATCCATGGATCGGACATGTTCGTTCAGCACATCCCACAGATGGTCGATTGGATTGAGATCTGGGGAATTTGGAGGCCAAGTCAACACCTCAAACTCGTTGTTGTGCTCCTCAAACCATTCCTGAACAATTTTTGCTTTGTGGCAGGGCGCATTATCCTGCTGAAAGAGGCCACAGCCACCAGGGAATACCGTTTCCATGAAAAGGGTGTACATGGTCTGCAACAATGCTTAGGTAGGTGGTACGTGTCAAAGTGTCAAAGATGACAGCTTTCGGTGGTGGACAGGGGTCAGCACGGGCACCCTGACTGGTCTGTGGCTATGCAGCCCCATACGCAACAAACTGCAATGCACTGTGTATTCTGATACCTTTCTATCAGAACCAGCATTAACTTCTTGAGCAATTTGAACTACAGTAGCTCGTCTGTTTGATCGGACCACATGGGCCAGCCTTCGCTCCCCAAGTGCATCAATGAGCCTTGGCTGCCCATGACCGTCGCTGGTTCACCACTGTTCCTTCCTTGGACCACTTTTGATAGATACTGACCACTGCAGACCGAGAACACCCCACAAGAGCTGCAGTTTTGGAGATGCTCTGATCCAGTCGTCTAGCCATCACAATTTGGCTCTTGTCAAACTCGCTCAAATCCTTGCGCTTGCCCATTTTTCTAACACATCAACTTTGAGGACAAAATGTTCACTTGCTGCCTAATATATCCCACCCACTAACAGGTGCCGTGATGAAGAGATAATCAGTGTTATTAACTTCACCTGTCACCTGTGTGAGCGTCTTTGTGAATGTTTGTGTGTCTCTGGCCCTCCCCAGAGATCATCAATCATCTCCAGATCGAACACCGCTCTTTTTCACAAGCTGCCCCTCGCCTCCGCTCTTGACAGGCCATAATAATCGCACTGTGTTGCCATGACATTTTTAGTGTTTTGGGCTGGCTAGCTGCGCTGTCATCTGGGTGAAATAAAACACAGGCAGAAAAAGGAACGGCTGAAGGAAGAAGAAAGGCTATTCTCAGTCTAATTCTGGTCCCCATTCAGAGTGCACCTGAAATTATGTCTGCTGACTGTCTGTGTTTGGAGCTGAAGGCAGTTTTAATAAAAGTGCAGTGAGTGGATGCATGCTGAAACACAGGTGCCTCATTGGTTATCACTTGTTTCAGGCTCAGGGGCCAGTAGAGGAATATTGATGGATATTACAAGAAAATAGGTTGCTAATATACAACACATCTGTTATTCTGATGCCAATTTACACACATTATATTACATGATACATCATGTAATATACTGCAGACAGACAAATCTCAAATGCAAGTCTGTGGTTTCAAGACAAAGTGTGGGTTAACTTACTCTTAAGTAAAATACTCTTAAGGGTATTGGGGAGCAGCTACAATGAGATATGGCCTCACTTCCTGTAATTGTGGTATCACAGCTTTTCGCATGTAGGTGGTGCCGCAGTTCCCATCACGCACCCACTAACAACTTCAAGACTATGTCATGAGGATGAAGCGATAACAACAGATTGAATGCTGAAAACAACATGGGGGGTGGAGGGGTTGAGAAGAGGATGTTTGTGAATTATTGATGATCTCCTGAGAAAACCTGCACTGCCTGATCAGTCCCTATAGAAACTGCTATATAAGGATTGTATTATAGGACTGCATCTCAGAGTTTAATGTGTGAGTATATTTCCTGAAGAGTTGTGCTTGATTGCGCACAATGCTAGTTTTGGATGGTTGCCAGGCCATTGCTTTACAGTCTGAATGGTTTCAAGCACATTGCTGTCATGTTATGTATTTGGGTGTTCTGGGTGATTGCTAGGGTGTTGCAAAGTGGCTGCTTACAAAAATGGTCTTATTTCCCCTATAGTATGCACAAAGTCTTTGAAAAGTAATAGCACCTCTCCTCTACAAGACATATGAGTTGGCATTGAACCTGTTTTAGCAATATTAACACTGACACTTGTTATTCAAGCACCACAAATTATTGAAATTACTCTGGAAAACTACTTGAATAGTAAACAGGACACATTACTCAACAATCAGTCACATTTGAGAGTAACCACAAGCAACTAAGGAGTCTAAAAACTATGTCTGAATTGAGCATTTTACCAGAGAGCTCTCATGTGGCCAATCAGAACTGGTCACTCCTGACTCCCATGAGCCACTGAAACAACTGTAATAAAAGGCACCATTACTGCACTGATTGCAATCAATAGATTTTTCGCCTTCCAATTCAACCACTTTCAAAGTAAAGGTGAAGTATGAGGTAAAGAACACAGAGATGGATGTACGATAAAGAGAGAGGGAGAGAACAGAAAAGTGTTTAACCTTAACCTTTGGTTTGGGTTGCTGTCACCCTGGGTTTTAACCATTCTCCACAGGCTTAAGATGCAACACATTTTTGGGGGGCAAAAATGGTCCACTGTGCAATGTCAATTGTATAGCAATGTATGAAGCACAGCTCACACAGAAGTCACTTTTAAACCAAGCAGCTTTCTATTGGTCTTCATGGTGAATCCACGTGACCAACTTGAACCCTTTTGCGAAATCTGCGTGGGGGAATGTTTCGCCCTAACATAAATATCCTAAATGCGTGAATTCCTATTTAAATGACTGGATTTTGCAATGGTACAACAGTAAAGTAACGCTCAGTCTTGTTTCAGTTCAATGTTTGAATTTTTTGTTTAGCTTTGTTTTCTTCTGTTCTATTCCTGTTTCCTTTGTTCCCCACTTTCCCGCTCTTCATTTGTTACCATGGTTACTGGTTTAGTTGCACACCTGTTTCTAGTCTGTGCTATTTTTTTCCTGTGTATAGAGGGTATGCACATGACATCACCGTCGGCCAGAGTGATTGCTGTTACACCCACTGAGTGGCAAAAAGACTGAGAGGCAGCATTGGTTTTCAGCGTGAATGCCGCAAAAAAAACACACAAAACCAGGCCCAGCGCCACGGTCTTGGCCCCCCTATGGACATCCCTGTGTCCCCCTCCAGACCGAGGGAGACGGACTTGATAATAGCGTGTAATTTTCTCACTCAAACCAATGCCGCCTGCTGCTTCTGCTACTGATGGCTTTTAGAGGGAAAAGCTGCCCAACACTGCTGGTCTAGGATCTGTTTTCTTCGTAATAATAGCATATTATTAGCAAAAAAGTGTTGGCAAAAGATCCAGTGCACATATGTGTTTGCGCTCGTCAAATGATTCTATTTCCAACGTGTTTTCGCTTCGGTGAGTAATATAGCAGTCATAGACATGTTTGTTGATTTCTTGAACGCAATGGCCAATCACAGGCGTTGAAGTAAGAATCCACTCACTGCTCGAGTTTTTGTCCAGTGCTGAGCTCTGCATGCGCGCAAATCCTCTCTAACAAAGAAAATTCATTGTGTAGTCAGCTTCACTGATTAATATAACGGAACTTTGTGAGATCGCGTTCAATGAATGAGTGACAGCTTTTAGTGATCATATGTTCTTACATATGATCATATGATCATATGTAGAGAATCAAAGAGAATGGGAAAGTGTGTCCAAACTTTTGACTGGTAGTGTATAAAAAAAAAATGAATAGTCCTATAATATATTCAGAATTTGAATAAAACTTTTGTTTTCCATTCTTGACAAGCGGCCACATACACACTTCAATACATAGGCCCATCTGCATATAAATGTGGGATTCACTCTCGAAATTGTGATGACTGACAGTGATAAATATTTATGTATCGAAATCAGGCTCATATAAATGTCAGGAAAACGCAATTCCTGGCTGCATGTCAATATCCATGGATCACTGGATCTTTGCTTAGTTGTAAGGAACACTATATCGAGTCTAACCTTTAGTTTAAAGTGATAACCATTTGTTTTACTCACATTTTCCCCTATTAACTCCAGTCATGCAGCAGCTCTTCTGCCACTCAGTCCCGGCTGAGGGGGCGTGTTCCGGAGGGAAAGTGATGTCAATGCATACCCTCTCTATATAGCCCTCAGTTTGTTTGTTTTCTGTCATGTTGTTAGCTCCTGTGATTTCTGCTATTTGGAGTATATTCTTTGTTTTTTTGGTTAGCAATAAAAGTGCTGCAATTAGATTGTGTGCTATGTACACATTAGTGAAATTTTGAGGGCAAAAAAGGTCCATTATCTAATTTTAATAGCAATGTGAAGCACAGCTCACACAAAAGTCACTTTCAAACCAAGCAGCTTTCTGTTGGTCAATGCGGTGAATCCATGTGGACAACTTGTACCCATTACAAAATCTTTTCATGCGGATGTGAAGTTCCGACTGCATGGATTCCTACTGAAATGACTGAATTTCGTCCACGAAACTTTGTATTGTACCTTTTGTGGTGCCAAACATATTCCGTGTGAATAAGCACAGTGCTAAAACTGTATTAGCATTAGCACTGTATTAGCAGTTGCACTGCTACACAAAAACAGCTGTTCAATAACAAGTTTTAAAAACCCAAGAGGCACTACTGGAAGAAAAAGGGGGATGTTGTGAAAAGCAAGAAATGGACAAAGATCTAATATGTCCAGGTTTGAAATATGTCAGGACAAAAGAGAGAAAGAGAGAAGCAGAAAGAGGTAATTGTAGCTACATCTGGAAAAAAAAAATCCCAATGGCATTATGTCAGTGGTCAGATAATCCCAATTCAGTTATGTCCGTGTGAGGTCAGACCGGGAAGATTAAGACTAGAGGTGGATCTAAAAATCCATCTGGGACTTAATCCTTAAACCTTCAATAGATCAAGAAGCAAGACAGCATTTTACTTTAGACGCACTTATGAAGACATCTTCACATGGAGGCAGGCAGCATTTCAGTAACTGGAAGTACAACAAAATTGATTAAGCAAGGAAAATTTGCCTCAAATGCAATCGATTCCTGTACATCTACAGGAGCTCCTGCCATCAGCGTTCACTCAGCACCATTCAGCATTAGTGTCCATGCCTTTGCTTTTGGAGAAGCTATTCCATCATTCACTGTCTCTCGTACAGAGACAACAGACAAACACATTCTGTCTCACACACACCTCCTCTCGTATGTGTTTAACAGAAGTTATTTTAAGAGTGATGACGTGGGTAGGATGCGGCGAGGACAGTTTCTGCCTTTGTACAGATCCTACTTGACGCATAACGTGTCCTTTTTATTACAAACATCAAGGTTTTAGGTTAAAATTTATATGAATGTATAAGACAAAGACTTTTTTTCTTTCAGCAGTTCATTTTAAATGGTCCTGTGGCGTGACATTATTATTATGTTGTTGTTGTTTTGATTTGACAAATATTCCAAATATTCCAAATATTCTCTGAATAAATAATTTTTATATTGATGTCAATAATATTTTTATCAATATAATTAACCAATTAAAAAATATTTTAAAGTGTTTTAGATGGAGTTTTTAGCATGTCACACCACAGGATGTTAACTTTCTGAAAAGTTTTCATCTTAATCCACTATTCTGTGAACAGAATATGAATATGAACACTAAATCATGTAACGTGATGGTTTACTGGTCAACAACCATCTAAGATCCCGTCGATATTATTTTCTGAAAGCAAAACTCACCATATCAGCCCACTATCACTTCATCATCTGGGAAGTTTCATTCGAAGACTTTTGCAAGCAACTTTTAGCATCACAGCTCCCTAGGTACGTTGTTTTGATCATAACAGTTAAATGTATCACCTTTGACACTAACTCAGGTGAAGTATTTTCAGTTGGAGCTCTTTGTATAAATCATTATAAATTGATTGCACTCCAAAGTGTAACAATATCAAGCTTCTACCACATAAACTCATGGGGAGGAGTTTACTGGTTTATCATGTTGTGTGGGAAAATTATGCTGCTGTGTTTCCATAATCTAATCCTCCAACAGATGCATAATCCCAACAAAACCGCACAGGTGACATTGTCCATGAACGCTTGTACACCTGGCCCTCAACAATATCAACAGGCAAACCTCTCGATTTCAACTTTTTTAGATTGTGCTGGTCTCGAGTGTGAAAATCAATCGAAGCAAAACTCATGGAGTCCGTCTGACTAAACGTCTCAAAAACAGGGTCTCTAACCAGTCGGGTGGGTCTAGTATGACACAGCACCTGTAGTTAAAGTCCATGAGTGAGCAGCGGAGCGTGTGAACAACAGACAATGTCTGCAGATGAAGGGAAACTCTTCAGCTCACTTCGACACCTAAGTAGTAGAGTGCACTAAGCAGAGAGAGGTGAAAAAGAACAAAGAGGAGGGGAAAGTGCAGATGCATCCGTGTACCTACCGTCATAGTTGACGATGATGATGGCGAGCATGTAATCCTTGCCCAGCATGGTGTCTTCCCGAAAGTCCCCTGAGGTTAGTTCAGATACATTCCAGTTCAAAGCGTCCCAACACCACCAACAAACTCTGCAGCACACACTCACACACAGGGTGACCACTGCACTCGCTCACATGCCAAAAGGATTAAAACCCACACTCTTCTTTTCCTCTCTCCGTCTATCCCCTCTTTTATTTTCCCCTCAGGTAATTTCACTGCTGTCTAATCAACCTCATCTTTGTCTCGTTGCCTAACGCTTATGAGATCTCTCTGTTCTGTTCTCTTCCCTATTCTGTTCACTGTCGTTCCGTCACGCTGAGAGTGATGCTGTTTGTGAGATCGCTTCTCTTTCTCTCTCTCTCTCTTTTTCTCTGTCAGTGTGTGTGTGTGTGTGTCTGTGGATTCTGTAATTCAGTAATGCCTGCAGCTAGTCCCCCTCCTTCACCCCCCACCCCTCTCTCGCTGGCTCTATTTGCCCCCCTGAGCTCATGGTGGTGCCTTAAGGATGGCTGAACATAGCAGATACAATAATGTAGGTGTAAATATTTTAAACGGAGAAGATACATACAGCAATATAAGGCTATATACAGCAAAAAAGTATTTTTTTTTTTCATTAATCAAACAGGGCACAAACTGTGACGTGTTCCTGAGAAGAATTAGTGTCTCCAATCTGTTCCACTCAATGAGGCAGAGAATCACCATCTGTAATGTGAAGAATAAAACAAATTCTCATTTTTGACACAACTTTCAGTACATTTAAAAGCACTTTATTGTATTGTTACAGTTTATGTTATTATGTTATGCGAGGAATTATATATCATTTGTAACGAAACAGCTTCATTAGACTTCATAAAACGTTTCTGGGAAACATCTTAGCAAGCTAATGTTACTAAATACCGAGGCGTGTGTTATATACACAATAAACATATGACTCATGCCGTCGCACATGAAATATTCTTTGGGAAATATTTGTGGTGAGTAAAGAGCTGTGGGAGTGTAAAGGTTTGTGGTTTGCGTTTTGTTGGTCCACCTTAATTCCTTTCGTCATGAATTCAAGCTTAGTCCGTCATCGTCCATCCTCCGTTTGCATCATTGCTCTGGTTGCCGTGGCAACGACTTCTCTGTCTCGAGCGTCTGTCTGCTTCTGCAGTCACAAATGGAGATGGGCTCGCGCGTTTGTAATCAGTGGAATAGGCTGCTGTAACGATACCATAATGCCATAATTATATTTTATGGATATTGTAGGCCTATGTCTAAGCCACAGTTGATGTACGTTATGAAATAGGTTACATTGTTGCTGAAATATGAAAATAATTTCATACATTCTGAAAATAAAGCATAAACGGTTCCAGTTTCAGTTCTGTTGTGAATATGAAGTGCGTTTAAATGCACTTGTAGGCTAGTGTACTTCATATCTTAAAGGGATAGTTCACCCAAAATGAATATTTCGTCGTCAATTACTCACCCTCATGTTGTTCCAAACCTGTATGCGTTTCTTTTCTTTTTTTTTTTCTTTCTTTTGCTGAACACAAAAGAAGATAATTTGAAGAATGTTGGTAATAAAACAGTTGACTTCCATATTATTTGTTTTCCTACTATGGAAGTCAATGGCTACCGTCAACTGTTTGATTACACATTCTTTAAAATATCTACTTTTGTGTTCAACAGGAGAAAGAAACTTGAGGGTGAGTAAATGATGACGAAATTTTCATTTTTGGGGGTGAACTATCCCTTCAAATGCATATATTTTTTAAAACGGTAGGCCTACTTGCAGAAACTGTAAATAAAAGCACTCACTTTCATGATTGTTTCTTAACACCCTTCAGCACACTATTAAAAAGTACACTTTGTAATAATGTAATAGTTTTACTTTAAAGTATTACATTATTGTGTTTTAATAGGCCTAATCTTTTGTCATGCTTTAAAAGTACACTTATTTTGATGGACATACTAAACCATGTGGAGCCTAAAGTATTTGATTATTGTGCTATTTGATAATACAATAGTTAATATATTGTTAATGTACTATATTGCAACTTCCATACAAATGTGTAATTACAAAAATATATTTAAATAATGACATCGTTTCAGCAGAAATCACATTTAAGTATAACTATAATACATTTTACTTGACTGTAAATAAGATACTATTAAGTGTCTGGAAACATTACATTCAGCTACATAAGTAGCACATAAGTAGGCCTATATTATTTTAAAATATATTATTTGTGTAATAAATAAGCTAGTGTTTTTAAAAGTATGTTAAAGTGTATAGGTCTACTTAATTTTCACAATGTCAAAAGCCAGACATTAATGACTTTTAAAAAGGCCAACATTTTAAAAGAATATTTTTACCATCTGTCCTTCGCCTTTAAAAAAAAAAAAAAAAAAAAGTAGACTTTTATTTTAAAATAGGCCTTAATTTTTTGTTATAAAACAAACCATGAGATTTTTTTATTATCTGAGAAATTATATTATATTATATTATATTATATTATATTATATTATATTATATTATATTATATTATATTGAGAATGAGTTTTATGAATGAGACAGACCGTTATCAATTAGACTAAGCAAGACGGAAATCAAGAGCATCGTTAAGAAAAGGTTGACGGAAAGGTGGCAAAAACAATGGGAAGAAGCGAGGAAAGGACAAAAGAGATGCGATGTGCAGGAAGATATAGGAGAGATTAGATAATAATATCAAGGTCAAGATTTGGATACACAAGACTAAACAGTACACTTTATAAAATGGGGAAACATAATACAGAAATGAGTGAATACGGGCAAGAAGAAACATGTTTATGCTCCACTGTCAGAAATAAGGATTCTGATACAAAATTTTGCAAAGATAAAAAGGCCATTTAAACTAGTAGATATTCTACAAAACCAGTGTTATTCTTTTCCCTTTCAATATCTTAATTTGTGGGAGAGGATATAAAAAGGTACGGGTAAAATGACGTTCTGATCCATACTCCATACCAGTCGGTGGCGGTAACGCGCCATTTCGTTGTTTGTCAACCGAGATTAAAACCGCAAAAGAAGAAGAAGAACGAGACAGACAAATGTAATCAAACTTAGAGCGCGATCTTATATCAGTTTTCAGGTTGCTCAATCGAGCGCAGAATCGCTGATCCCACGCAAGCGGTCATGGCGGACAAGGTTGGTGTGCTACCGAACTTCTAATTTTCTTAAAGTCACTTTAAGTTCTGTATATTTGATACTGTTCTCGATTACTGTTTAGCAACTTTGTCATGCCATTTGGTGACCGCGAGACAACGGAAAGAAAACAAAATCTGCAGTTCCGTACAGTGTTTGAGTTGGTCACTCTGTAAAGTTCAGCAGACATCACTCTGTTACATGTTTTCACTGTCTTTTATGATATAACCTGTAATTTATCCGTATCCCTAAATGTCTTTTAATAATTTTTAATGAAACGTGTATAGATGGCGCCGAATTACAATCCATTTGTGCTGGCACACCCGCGATGACTCATTCTGCTGACAGTCACATCAACCACAGCTATGATGGGGTTTGTTGTAAATTCTCAGTTTTTATGTTTCTTGAACAGGATCCATTCCGGCAGCTGAAAGATCTGTCCCTGCTTAAAGACCAGCTGGAAGACCTTCAGCGTAGGATGGAGGATGAAGTTGGGGTTGGAATTCCACAGGCAGGACTTTATATTTTTGTTCAACTCAGGACCCTTTTCACAGACTGTGATGACGCATTGACACAACAATGAACATCATAAATCTAGCATGGTTATATTTGATTAAAATAATAATAATACAAATGTAAATTCACAATTCTCTACATATATTACCCTGGCATAAATAGCAAAAAACAAAACAAAAAAAAAAAATAGTGAAAACTGCTGTGAAGGTGTTTCTAACAGTCTCTGCCCACAGCATCCTTGGTTCCAGAAGTATTTTTCCCATTCCATTTTTCTTTCCTAAACAAGATTTTGTTGACGAGTTATAACCGATGAACCAAAACAACCAGCTGCGAGTTGAATCACAACGTTACATTACAATACAAAAAAAGTTTTTGAAAATCAGACAAAAAGACAAAGGTACAAGTCTGTGTAATTACTGGCTTTAATGAGGGAAAGAACAATAAAAAAAAATATTTAAAGATTGTGTGTGTGTGTGTGTATATATATATATATATATATATATATATATATATATATATATATATATATATATATATATTAGACAAAAGTATTGGGACAGACCTCTTAATTCTTGAATTCAGGTTTTTAAATCAGACCCATTGCCTCAGCTGTATAAAATCAAGCACTTACTAACTAAGCACAAATCTGCATTTACAAACATTTGTGGTAAAAACAATAAAATGGGTCATTCTGAAGAGCTCAGTGACTTCAAGTGTGGTACTATAATAGGACGCCACCTTTGTAGTAAGTCAGTTTGTGAAATTGAATCCCTGCTAGATATTCCACGCTCAAGATATTCCACGTTATCCATGTTATTCCACAAGATATTCCACGTATCTCTGCTAGATATTCCACGGTCCAATAATACAATTAAGTTGTATTATTGGAAAGTGTAAGCATTTAGGAATAGCAGCAACTTCGTAGCGGAAGACCACGTAAAGTCAGAGTGGGATCATTGTTTTTCAGGGGTTGAGCTTACTTCCAGTGAAGGAAAATCTTAATGCTTCAGTATACCAAGACATTTTGGACAACGCTTTGCTTCCAACTTTGTTGGAACAGTTTGGGGAAGGCCCTTTTCTATTCCAGCGTGTCTGTGCCCCAGTACAAAGATCAAGGTCCATGAAGATATGGTTGGATGAGTTTGGTGTGGAAGAACTTGACTGGCCCGCACAGAGCCCTGACCTCAACCCCATCGAACACCTTTAGGATGAACTAAAACGGAGATTGCAAGCCACATCAGTGCCTGACCTCACAAATGCTCTACTGGATGAATGGGCAAAAACGCCAAAATCTTGTGGAAAGCCTTCTCAGAAGAGTGGAAGCTGTTGTAGCTGCAAAGGGGGGACCAACTCCATATTAACCTTCGTCCGTCCCTCGCATCCTGTTACAAATCCTTCCCTCGTGGGTCAAAATGACCCGAAACCCTAAAATTAATTTTGTTTTATTTAATTTTTTTTTTTTTTGTCCAGTAAGCTTATATCATTTCATTTTTATAATATTATTTCTATTTTTAATGCAAATTTTTGGAGATTTAAAAAAAAATTTTTTTTTAAATTGTTTACCTTTAAATTACTAGATTTTTTTTCAATGAATAATATAATGTAAGCACATTCTTTGCGTTTTTTTTTTTTTAAACTTGAATTCAAAATAACTCTCCAATACATGCAATAACCAGCTCAAAATATCTCACATTGGGTCAATTTAGGTGTCTCTACCGACCTCTTGTGGGAAAAAAAATATATATAACATGATATTTCATAACTCTTGCCACTAGATGGACTTATAGTTCTATGGAGCAAATTAGCTGTTCAGTATGCATTCAGATACACATGTAGACATTATAAAAACATTTTTTGGTAAAGTTTTAGCATTTTTAGTTTTAATTTTGAGCATTTTTTAGGGTTTTCTATGTATACTGAAGCATTCCATTCTTTCCTAAGGGGGTCAGATTGACCCATGAGAGAAGGATTTGTTACTTTTTTTTTTTATTACAAACACATAAACTCCTCGAATCCAGTCAATTTTTTTGTGTGTAATTGTGGTTCGAGTGCGACAAAAGTCCTGAGGTCTTGGACCACTCCAATGAACACTCAATTTTTATTACTTTTTTTTTTTCTCTTAAATGATTTGAGGGAAGGATTCGATGTCATTAAACTTCCTGTTGGTGTAATGGTCAGGTGTCCCAATAATTTTGTCCATAGTGTATATATAGATAGATAGATAGCATATAGAGGGAGATTGATTCTATTACATGATGTATCTTCGGTGTAAAGAGATGTTTTGGCATGATTTGCTTGTTTCCGTTCCCTGATTGGAGATTTCTTTGCAGAATCATGCAGCTTTTCACCAAGAATTCCACTGTTAAGTTGAAATAATGCAACTGGCGGCTTAAATAAAAGCATAAACCATCGATTAACAACCTCGTAGTTTACAGTTGGTCTGTCTTTAAAGGTTTAAGAGTTATTGCTAAATATCAATTCCCTTATGGAGAAAATGAATGCCTTTTTTTTTTTTTTTTTTTTTTTTGCATTATATACAGCTGCTGTATTTTCTAGATTTCCTCTTTTGGAAAGTTGATTGGAAAATGTAAATTAAACCCGTAAATGTGAAAAGGGTCTGTATGATAATTTGGCTTAAAGAAGTTCTTTGTTTTCTCTTTCACTCACCGTCTCTTCCCTCTTCCTCAATTTAGGGTGGAAGTGTGCTCAGTTCTCCCTTCCTCAAGGGCTTTTTGGCTGGGTATGTGGTGGCAAAGCTCCGCTCCTCTGCGATCCTGGGAGTTGTTGTAGGAACCTGCACAGGCATCTACGCCGCTCAGAGCTATCAAGTGCCTAACATTGAGCAGACCATTAAAAACTACTTCAGCTCATTCAAGAAGAGATAAATGGAGCCAAATAAAACAATCTCAGAAAAATGGTGCCTCTTTCAAAAACTCCAACATGTACCTCCTCAACTGAGGGTGCCACTCATCAGACCACAGAATAACTGGATGTATTTAAATGACACTTTGTATATAAAATAATTGAGCTTCTCAGGTTAGCAGTTTTAGGTTGTTTTCTACTTTAAGTGAGTGAGTGAGTGCTGTTACAACGGCTTGTTTTTATATATACCCAAATTCCTCATGATAATGCAAATGGTCAAAGCTTTGTTATCAGTCCTTTATATGCTTCTGGTTTTAATGCATGTATGTGTTGTTACATAAATTTTTTTTTTTCTTTTTAAAAAATAGAAGTTTGCACTAAAGCAGGTGAACAATTAGGCACAACACACTCTGTAAATAATGTCTGGCATTGAACATTTCCTCTACCTGTCAAATATTGCTGGACTTGAGTAGCTGAAATATTTTATATGGTTTTTGGATAAATATATGTTGCACTTTACCACTCTCAACTCTACCACTTCTGCTTGTAATAAATAATAATGGAAGTCAGCCATTGGAAGTGAAATAGAAAACGGGAAGTAGTCCAATTAGAGCATGAAAACTAATTCTCATGCAGTTGGTTTTCAGATGGAGTATTGAATTCAGTGGTATGGTTTTAAAAAGTGTAATCCATATTACAATGCATAATTTTTCTATGTAAAGTATTATTTCAGAACAATAGTTCTCAATGTTGTTTTGTTTTGACTTTGAGCTTATTGCCATAATTTGTGAATATTTTTTGGAGAGATTTATTTACATACTTCGCATGCAAGCAAGTTTTTCCAGGAATTTCTGAAAATGTTCCGTTTTAATGAATAAAATCTCAAATTGCAATCTACAGTGAAATGTATGCTAAATGTTTTTTGTGTGTGTAGAAAAGGTCAACCAAAAGAGCTAAATCTTTAAACGTGTTTTGGAATTTTAGGCCACGGTATACAAGCCAATCACCTTTTAACCCTTGTATTATGATGCGGGTCAATTTGACAAATCAATATATATATAGTTAAATTTTTGTTAAATTTTGTGACTCATTTAGGGTCATGAACATGCCTGCAAAAGACACTGAGGTGTTGTAGAATGCATGTACAAAATTTCTGATGATTTTGATGTTCACGGGTGATGACACAAAATTGAGTTGTCAGAAATACTAGGTAACCTAGGATATTTTTTTTTAAATTTTGTGACAGTTTCTCATTTAGTGTTTGAGCTTGAGGAAAGCACACAAATAATAAGTTTTTAAAAAGATCAATTTAAATAAGCAAAAAATAGTTATAATTCTGTTTATAATATTCATATTTTTTTAAAACAAATGGTTAAAAATAGTTAAGTACAGTTGTAAAAATAATTTGTTCTCATGTTTATTTTTGTTGTAATGTGTGAGAAGTATTAAAGCCACAATATGTAATTTTTCGCTGCTAGAGGTCGCTTATTTAGGTGTATCTTGATGACGCCTGGTTTCGTGGAGCTTTTATTATGCCGTAGACGACTGCTTCCGGTCATGCGCACGCATGTAATGCTTCTCTGTGCGTTCGCTCAGCGGCTATTATGAGACACTTGTTGTACACTGCAGTAAGATAGATCGATATTAGGCATGGTAAAACACGGTACTCACAGTAAATCATAAGATTTAAATAATAAGACTAACTGTGTTGAGCTATATAACAATGCTTAGTTTTCTGTCAATGAATGTATCCAAACAGTTTCTCACCTGTCTAATAAAATACATAATATATTAAAGCGTCTTTGGTGTTTCCATGGTTTCTACAAAATAAAAACGGAAATTGAGGGTAACGCAGGTATGATGTCATTGATAGGCGACACACGGTCCGTGTCCTGGTTAAAAGTGCTTATTTCTCTGGATTTAAACATTCTTGGAAACATTTGGGATAATGTAAGTACACAAGTCAACAAAATATATAACATTGTTCTAGTGGTTTTTGGATATTCCAAAAATCTTACATATTGTGCCTTTAATATTAAAGGTTTACTGTTTTTACAACAACAACAAAAAAATCAAGTGTGATTTTTCATAAATTGTATTGAATCCAATTAGGGCCAGAATTTGAAAATATGATAAAACCACATGTGCATCCCTCACAAGCTCTCTCTCTCTCTCTCTCTCTCTCTCTCTCTCTCTCTCTCTCTCTCTCTCTCTCTCTCTCTCTCTCTCTCTCTCTCTCTCTCTCTCTCTCTCTCTCTCTCTCTCTCTCTCTCTCTCTCTCTCTCTCTCTCTCTCTCTCTCTCTCTCTCTCTCTCTCTCTCTCTCTGTGTGTTTGCTCTAGCCCAGTGGTTTTCAAACTTTTTTAAGAGCAACTTTTTTCTTTTTTTTTAATTGTCACGACCCATATATAGGCCTACAACCATTTACATTCAAACTTGTCAAGCTAAGCATAAGAATACTTATATAGCCTACAATGGGCCATTTGACTGTATTATCCATTAAACCACTAGATGGCACAAATTTAGCTCAGAGTCAAAATAATGCCACATAGATTTGCAAAAGAATAAAGTATTGCAAACAAAAATAAAGAATTGCAAAATAAAGTGTTGAGAGAAAAAAGTTTTGCAAACAAAAATAAATAATTGCATAATTCATTTTCATTTGTGCTCGTGATACTGTTTCCCCTTTGCGCTTCACTTTTCTGTGCGTTTCACTTCATGGCACTGTTTTGACATGGGGGTGGAGTCAAGAAACTGGGGCGTGTTCAGCGGACATGGCCACGCCTCCCTCCTAGTGACATCATCTGCTCGAGACGCAGATCAGCACAGATGAAGGCACCATGGCTGAGAGGCAGGTGGATCGTTTCCTTGTATTCACACCTTTACTAGCATTAAAGCGTTTGCTTAAGTTAGAGATCATGTTAAAGTGGTGTTTATTATTAGCCGTAGACTACTAGCTAACGTCTCAGTGTGCACACTTTTATAGCATTAAAATGTTTTGTTAACTAAATGTGTATTAATTGTGTTTGCTTAAGGTAAAGAAGTTAGAGATCAGTTAAGGTGGTGTTTAGTCTTTGAGGCTTTTTGTTACTCCATTTTCCTTAAGTCCTCTGGCAACCCATTTTTTAAGTGGGTCGTGACCCAGAGTTTGAAAACCTATGCTCTAGCCTTAAATTATGCAGGCTAATTTAAAGTATATTTGCAAAGTATCTTTGGGGTCATGGTAATTTACATCAAACGTAGCCTTTGTCATACAACTTAAAAGAATTTGTCCAAAACAAACAGATCACACAAATGGTTAGCAATTAAGTTTATTGGCCATCTTTGTTAGTTATCCATCATCCACTGCCACCTATCCTTCTATATATTATCTCTCATCAACCAGTCTACGAATATTTAATAAAAGGTCATTAAAAGTTAGTTAAAAAAACAACAATAGTACAGTTTTATTATCAATAAAAGTCCTTCTTAAAAGGTCAACACTGCTGCAGTTAATCTATTAAAGTCTGTAATTATTACCAGTACAATACGAAACACAATGAATTTTTAGATTTTCACTATCTTGAAAGCAAAATATCTGGCTAAAATGCTTACCTCAAACCAAGCTATGAATCTAAAGTAGCTAAATGTGAAAGTTCAGCTGTTAAACTTAAAGATAAAGACACCAGAATATGATATTTATGAAGTCTTCACTGCTCTCCTTCACTGGCCATCTGCCCCTATCAGAGGCTCCATCACCTTATTAGCTAAAATAAAGAACAGTGACGCATAGTTACATATCATGACACCACTGGGTACATATATGCATGCATGACAACGAACGCAGTAACTAATGATATAAATAAATAAATTCTTTAAAATTGCCAATATTGCCTTACATTAAAGGGATAGTTCACCCAAAACGGTTGACGAACACATTGACTTCCATAGTATTTTCCCCCCAAGTCAATGGGGTCCATCAACTGTTTGGTTCCCGACATTCTTCAAAATATCTTCTTTTGTGTTCAGCAGAAGACAGAAATTCATACAGGTTTGGAACAATTTGAGGGTGAGTAAATGATGACAGAATTTTCATTTTTGGGTGAACTATCCCTTTAATCTAAGTAGGTCATCTATGCCACAGTAGAACTCAAGTATTCAGCTCATACCGGAATCGAGAGCCCAACATTCAGCAGAACTGTTGGTCAGAGAATGAGGAATCTGAGCGCCGTTCTTGTCCACACACCAGCACCAGTTAGTCTCATCCCAGCACTGCTGAGGCTGGTAGTCTCCGTTCTCGTCACACTTGGGGAGGAAGGACGGCAGGAGGCTCTTGACCACCCCAGTGGCCTCCTTCTGGCACTGGGAGAGAACACTGGGCACTGTGGGACAGAAATGAACAGAACATACATGTGTGTGAGCAAAGGACATACAAATGCTGAGGACTAAATTTGGTGTTTGACAATGACAAGATCTTGATACCTGATTTGGGAGATGAGGAAGGGGAATCCTGAAATATAAGAGCATAATAACACATGAGAGAGCTGTAGATGGCAGGATTTATATTGTGTGTTTTTATTTATGATTTTATATTTTAATTGATCATTTCCTGTTTCTACCCTACCGGTCAAAAGTTTGGAATAATTAAGATTTTATATGTTTTTAAAAGAAGTATATTATGCTTTCCAAGGATGCATTTATTTGATAAAAAAATACAGTAAAAACAGTCATGTGAAATATGAAATAAATTACAAAATAAATTTTCAGCATCATTACTCCAGTCTTCAGTGTCACATGATACTTCAATCATTCTAATAAGCTGAATTACTGCTTATTTATGGTCCATTATTATTGGTTTGGTTATTAATAATGGTTCCTTTTTTCAGAATTCTCTGAGTTAGCATTTATTTAAAATAGAATTATTTTGTAATATATATAAATGTTATAAATGTCTTTTCCGTCTCTTTTCAATGTGTCCTTGCTGAATAAAAGTATTCATTTCTTAATATTTTATTTAATTTCTTAATTTTTCTTCTTATTTTTTTTTAAATCTTGCTTACCTCAAAATTTTGAATGGTAGTGTATCATGGTTTCCACAAAAATATTAATCAGCAAAAAACATTTTCAACATTGATAATAAGAACTATTATTAACAGCCTAACTGAGTACCAGTAATAATTGATAACAACTGAGTAGCAGATCATCATATTAGAATGATTTCTGAAGGATCACGTGACACTGAAGACTGGAGTAATGATGCTGAAAATTCAGCTTTGCCATCACAGAAATAAATTACATTTTAAAACATATTAAAATAGAAAATTACATTTTAATAATATGTTACTATATTACTGTATTTTGATCAAATAAATGCAGCATTGGTAACACTATTTTACAGTATCCTTGTTACACTTGTTACATGTATTTACTATAGTAATACCTATAAATTATGCATAATTACATGCAACTAACACTAACACTATAGTAAGTACATGTAGTTAATTATTATTACACATTACTTAAATGCTGACACCGTAAAATAAAGTGTTACAAACTTAATTATTTCAATCCTTTGGCCTATAGTGTTTATTCATAATTTCTAAAGTAAACCCGTTTGAGAAACGCAGCTTTAAAACTTGATTTGATTTTCTGACTCAATCCTGACACCATGTGGCCGCCTGCCCACATTCCAACACATTCAAGACGAGAGGAAATGAGTTTCACCTTCTCTTTGGGCGTGTCCTCAAGTGTCCGAACAAGGGAGCTCATAGGGAGATGCATTTTCAAGGGAGCCCCTTGACTGCGCATGACTGCACAAAAAAAGGGAAGAAAGTCAGAATGATTATGCTTCCAATAGAGGACATCTAGGGTAATGGGTTAATGGTGATTTAAATGGTAGTATGATGAGAAGCCCATAAAATAAAAGCAGTTCTGACCAAACTTGCGGCTGAGCTCATGCAGGCGGTCGCTGCGTCTCTCTAGGGTGTTGAGCTGCTCCTTATGGCTGTATACCATGTAGGCGGTGAAGGCCTGACCTACGATCAGTATGCCAGCCAGCAGAGTCAATCCTGCCACCTTCAGGGCCTTACTGTTAGATCTGTGAGGAAATAATGGATTCATATGAGTGCATATAAAACACTAACAAAATAAAACAAAGACACTCGGATGAAAACTGTTGCATGTCAAGTGGGGATATGTTTAATTGTTTCTTTCTTCTGTTGAACACAAAAGAAGATATTTTGAAGAATGTTGGTAACCATACAGTTGATGGACCCCATTGACTTCCATAGCAGGAAAAAAAAAAACTATAGGAAGTCAGTGGGTGCCGTCAACTGTCTGGTTACCAACATTCTTCAAAATATCTTCTTTTTTGTTCAACAGAAGAAATTTATACAGGTTTGGAACAACTTGAGGGTGAGTAAATAATGACAGGATTTACATTACACTAGGCTATCTCTTTAAGTTGTATTGAATTATGAATATGCAATGTGTGCAATGATGTGTGATACGCAGAAACAAAAACACTACGATGGCTAAAAAAAAAAACAATTTCTTACAGAACAAATATTTTTTTTTTAACGAAGCACTGCTAGTGAGGACTAAATCGATGTTTAATGTTTTTAGGCTATTTTTACACACATTTTCTGCATGTTTATTGAAAAATAAAAATCACAAAAAGCTCTCTACACAATCAAGATAAATGCAGTCACTTACCAAATTTAGTTTACCTACATTTAACATGTATAACTGAGAAAAAACAAGATTTATTTATAAAGTAAATAAAAACAGAAGTTTTCCTCACCTTCCCTGAGGTCCCATGTTGATTGACGTTTGCTCACTCGGAGCTCTGATCAGTGGTGCATCGTTTCCCTCGGTGGCCATTTCTGAGCAATAGTCAGAAACTTTTCAAAATGTTGTCAATTTGCTGAAAGGATTTTTGTAACAGCTCTCTAGTATGAAAATGTGAGAAGTGAGAGTCCAGCAGTGACGCTCGGATGAAAGAGTCTGTCTAGAGCAGATTGAGGTCTTTATTTCATTGGATAAGACGCGCTGCATCATCAGTTGTCAGACAAACCTGAACTTGAATGTGCTTTTGTCTCACATACTAGTCTCATGCATTCAGTTTGAGAACTATGAAAGTGCGATTTTTCAACATTTTAAGTAAATTTCAGTAATTTTTGAGGCGCAATCGATTTTGTGTGATTTCTCTTATGGACAAAAAACAAAAACGTTTGTATCATACCAAATATAAATGTGCAATAAATCATGACAGTACTTATCTTTTGTTAATGCTTGACACAGTATATATAATTAGATATACGTGTAGATATATCACTCTTTTTCTAATATTAAAGGATTAAAAATACACATTAAGCTGCAACTTTCACTTTCTGTCATCTTGTTTGTCTCCAGTATTAGGTTACTCTAAAAAAGTAATTGATTTCTAGCTACTAATTACATCTTCAACAGTGTAATTAGATTACTGTACTAAGTACTCTCTCTAAAACCTATTGGATATCAACCTCTGCCAGTTGAACAATACAAGGATAGACATGAAATTGCTCTTAATTCTTTCAAATAAACAATATACAACTGCATATATTATTCTTGAACGGACCAAAAGCATATAAAAGGGAGGTTACATTAAAAACATACATTTTAAAATTAGATGTTAAATTTTGTTAAACCCAGTTTTATATAGAATTGTTCTATAGTCTATACAATTTAATGCAATTACATCAAAAGTGACTAAAAATCACAGAAAAATTAATAGCAATCCCTTACTTTGCATTTTAATTAAAAGTAAAACTAATTAATAAAAGCTAACATTGTCCTCGAACTTGGTACAGATGTACCCAAGCACATTTAAAACAGCTCACTTAGAGCATAAAATGAAATGGCATTAGACACAAATATATTGGGAGTAGTTTACAGAAGCATAAAAACCAAATGTAACCAGTCTCTACTCAATACACGTTTTATGCAGTCTGCAGGTCATACTTTGCAGTCTGATATTACTTTTAAGCACTTTAATTTTACACAACTTTTTGCAGTTGGAATCATAACTTCAGTCTCTGCGCAGGTTGAAAAACTTTCTGCAATGAGGAAATTAATTGTTCTGGCATAATTTGAACAAGTATGTTTTCTTGGTATTCCCCGAGCATTCATTAGTTTGGTTTCAAACACACCAGAACATTATACATTAAACTGGTTAGACGTGTATGAGCTTAAAGGAAGCTGAATCACTGTAATCATGAGAACTCAATTTATGCTTCAGTGAAGACAGGAGGCAAAAGTATTGTTTGACTCTTTATTCTGAAAAAAATCCAATAGTTTACAGACGACGTCCACGACGACCTCCCTTTCTGCGGGTGCTGTCTGATGGAATGGGGGTGACGTCCTCTGGAAAAGAAAATGAAAGTGAATGAGACTTCCTCATAGAACATTTTTTTATTCCACTGAACAAAGATCAAGTTTCATTAGATTAACGTACCGATACGGCCGATCTTCATGCCAGAACGAGCCAGAGCCCTGAGGGCAGACTGTGCCCCTGGTCCAGGTGTCTTGGTTCTTGGGGGGGAAAGAGCAAGTAAATCATGATGCAAGCCAATGTACTTCCTTCCCATAAACCCACACAGCCAACATGACGTGGTTCGGCAGTCCCTGTCTGTAAAAGTCTTGTTCATTCAGGGTCTCACCTGTTTCCACCAGTGGCCCTCAGCTTAATGTGCAGGGCGGTAATTCCCAGCTCCTTGCACCTCTGAGCCACATCCTGAGCCGCCAACATAGCAGCATAAGGGGAGGACTCGTCTCTGTCGGCCTTCACCTTCATTCCACCGGTAACACGGCAGATTGTTTCTCTGAAGATCAAGAGGAAGGAAAACAGAAGATGATCACCACCGAAATGCAACAACAAAAATAACCGGAAAAGATTTCATTCACCCAAAAATGAAGTTAACCTAACATGGTTCCAAACGTGTAAGACTTTCTTCTAAGAAAACCCTTGTACAAGTGGCCTGGTATGTACCACTTCGTCAGAAACCATATAATAGGTCGAAATGTGGAAATTTCATTAAACGTCACTGGTTCTTGCATGTCTCGTGTCCACAAGTCATTGATATAAAACCTTGTGATGCATCTAATAGCTATATTTAATTTTATTTAATAAAGGAACTAAAGGAAAAGGCAAAATTGTTAGTGATTAGAGTGTATCCCATTCATTTTCTCCATAGGGGGATGGATTCTTAGCGATAGAAATGCATCTGAAGTCATCAGCCTGCATTAATTCAACTTATTTAAATCTTGTTCAACAGCACAGTTCCTGGTGGAAAACTACATTACCCATGATTCTGCAAAAAAAAAAAAAAACCCAACAACACTCCAATAGATTATAAAAGTCAAGTTCCGGAAGACAAAACACTAATGCTTAAGAAAATTGATTTTTAACGATAACTTGTAACCCTTAAACTTTCCCCACCATTCACAATTTTCCATGATTCATGACAATGCTTCCCTGCCTGGCAATCCATGCTTTCACTGTTATTCACTGTATACAGTAGAGGGCGCTATTTCACATCTTCAGAAAGAGTACAGAATCTCCAGATCAAAACAGACCAAGCAGAAACAAGCCTTACAAGCTTAGGCATGTAGTAGTTGACGACGCAATTCTCAGCTTTTTGTTCAAAATGCTGATTTTTTTTTTTTTTAAGTGAAATTTACCTACACAAGTGTTGATTTAAAAAAAAAAAAAAAAAAAAAAAAAAAAAAAAAAAAAAAATTAATGCATGAAGCTAGAATATTTCTTTTTAAAGCAGAGGCTCTGCTCTTTCTTTTGTTGTATGAATATCTGAACATACAATATCAAAATACTCTGGGGGCCATTAAAAGTTGTGAAAATGATCAAAAGTGCTGGCAAGTGGCCGGCAACTTAAAAAGGGTTAAAGACAGACCTACTGTGAGCTACAAGGCTGTTAATCCATAATATTAGCTTCTGCTGAAGCCGTTAGCACGCATTTTCAACTTGTTTTTAAAATAATTGTTTAACAATTGAATTTGTGGTGAAAACTACATTAACCATGATGTAATACAGGAAAAAAAACCACCAATCATAGTCGCCATAATTAAAATGCGCCCAAAAAAGCTCTTTAGCTCCTCCCACTCACGTCTCCCTACGCTCTCAAAATACTTAAATCTTTGTATACATGCATATTCTGCAAAAAAAAGGGGGGTAAATGCATGTGGCAGAAAGTTGACGCAAATTGACCCAAGTTCGAATCCACCTTTTGGTTAACTCGCTCTACTCCCTTTTCCCATCATATTTCAGATCGGATGGGCTTTATTATCTCAAGGCGGCATCCATTTATTAATTTTTCAATACAATTAATTATTGCATACCATTTAATGTACAACACTAAGGTGCAAATAGTATCTGCCAACATTTAGAAGTATAAATGGCATCAAACTACTATTTACACATTACTAGGGGTGTAACGATACCCTCATGTCACGATTCGATACATATCACGATACTGAACTCACGATACAATATTATTGTGATACTCTAAGACATGATAAAAAGTTAACAAAACATGTAGTGGATTAAAATGCTAAATTTGGTATTACATTGGGTGAAAATTAACAGGCTTGGACTTGGTGCTGGTAACCCAATGCACAGGACAATGCTGACACCAGAATAAAAATATTCATGATTCTGAAGCTGAAAATACAGAATTATTTTAGACTATTATGCTTGCACTCGGTCACTGACTAGATATTTAAAATAACGTACCCCACTTTTTACTGCTAAGACATTTGGCATTATTAGGACCCACAAACATTCCTCCATAGCATTATAGATTATATTCATTATATATAGTAGTTTAAAGAAGTACTCGCACTAAACTGTGTAAACTTTTTCCCCTCACAGTAATTTTCATTTTTTGCGTGAACTATACACAATACAGATTGTCACTATCCACGATACATAGTTGTATTTTTGTATTGTGATATATTGAGAGACCATTTGTGACCCTGGAGTACAAAACCAGTCATAAGTCGCACGGGTAAACTTCAAATAAATCTCAAATTTCAAAAAATTGACCCTTATGACTGGTTTTGTGGTCCAGGGTCACATATTGTTGCATCCCTACTTATTACAAAGAAAATACTGCTATTTACATGGTGTACATAGCAACTAGATTCTATTTACACCAAGTGAAAATAGCATATTTTCTTAGCGATAGATGCCATTTACACCAAGTACAAATATCAATAGATTGTATTTACACAGTGCAAATAGCCGCTGCATTTTTAAAATCCCTATAAGAGAAGTGAACGGAAAAAATATTTCTGGAACCAAGACCAGCTGAAAAAGTAGACAGGCACAGTTGCCCTCTGTAATGATTTACATTTTGGTTTGCTCACACAAATCTAAATCACATGCATATGATATGAACTATTTTATGATGCCTTATTCTGGAGCTTGACAATTCCAGTCTACTTTCACTTATTTAGAATAAATATGTTTGTGGTGAAAATCATACAGGTTTGGAATAACAGAGTGGCCAAGTTAAAACATTAATTTAGGATAAACTACCATAAAGGATGAGAAAAATTAGGACAAAATACAATAACTGATATCAGATTTCAATGCACTTCACTGTGCATTTAAAAACCTCACTTCAATTGTTTTGCTGTTATTTGTGCTTTATATGCACACAGATTTTACTCCACATTCTTGGGTTACGTACTTGCCGGAGAGGTCAGTGACATGCACAAAAGTGTCATTGAAGGATGCAAAGATGTGGCAGACTCCAAACACATTCTCGCCTTCGGCAACCTGAGGTCCAAGACTGATGACCTGCTCTTCCTTCTTTTCCTTACCCTTGCGAGGTGCCATTGCTGAAAAACATCAACAGTCAGGTCAACTTAACATGAAAACCATCCAGTCTCATTATAAATTTAGACCCCGAGGTCTAAAAATGAGGTTCTCTTATTGACATGCTCTTCTAATGCATTTGAAAAGACCTGTTGGTGTGCGACTGCGCGTTTAAACTTGTTAGTAATAGTATTATAAACTACAGACTTAATTCAACGTTAACTACAGCCAAATTATTATCATGAAATACTGAGGAGAAACATCCAGAAAGGCCAAGGGGTTCATGGACAACATGCCTTTGGACACCAAAGCTGTGCTAACAAACCGATATTGTCAATTAGAACACGTTCAGTATTAAAACGTTTAAGACACTTTAAACGAAGACAAGAAACTAAGCACATTTCCCCACACAAACCGTAAAGCAGCCGAGTATATCTCCTCCGAATACAGACAACTACAGCGGCTCATGCAGCTGCGCTAGTCAGACCAGTGTGGTGCAGAACCCCGCTAGAGCAGCACTGATAATCCGCTTAAAATACTCAATTTAACACTATTTATGAGAGTAATATCACGTTCTACTGGTGCGTGAGGTGTTAGGGGACGTTACAAACGTTTGATTTTGTATATCACACTTTTTATAAAGGTAGGATTTGAACGGATTGGAACAGTGTTATCTTACCTATGTGTGTCTCTAATCGAGGCCGAAACAGGAAAGGAAAGAAAAATCGCTGCCGGGTTGAAAGTTCAACCTCCACAAGCGGAAATAATAGTATATAGAATAAAAGTCCCCTGGCAGATGAGTCATTTTTTGGATATAATTGATAACGCATTAAAGTTAATAATTCTTCTTGGGAAGTTTCACATACATAAAGCTAAAGTAATGTCTTTTACACCCTCCTTTAAGTTTTCCTGTAAAAATCTTACAATATTCTATGACATTTAATTCAATTACTAAATAAGAAGTGCATAAAAGCATCTCTCATACTGAAAAAAGTAATTTCTAGAATTTTATGTACGATGTAAGATCTGTTATGTGTCCCCCGATTTCTGTTTGATGTTAAATGTCATTGTATGTTTTTTTCTGAAAGTTGAATAAAAATAAAAGTCCCCTGGACCAGTGTGGTCAAAAATCCAAAAATTGAAAAATCGACAGTCATGTCGAAAAGACTGTATTTACGAGCTGAAATAAACAACCTTTCCTAATAGTTAGTATCATATAAGTTATTTCTATTATACAGTTACTCTGAAACATGTAGGCCTATGTTTTTCAGTTTTCATAGATAGATAGATAGATAGATAGATAGGTGCCTCGGTTATTACATTTTTGCAAAAACCATGACTTTAATCATTTAATAAAATATATTTTTTAATTTTTTTATTCATTTGCTGATGCAGACATTTATATTGCAGCACATTTCAACCCACACAATAATTTACTGCCACTACAGTCATGAAATAAAACCCTGTTTATGGTTTATTATTTTTTGTTAGAGTCAACAAAAATACTGTTTCAATTCGATTCACATTTACTTGTATAGTGCTTTTTACAATACATATAGTTTATGTAACAGAGAGAGGTGTGCCAACTGCAACAAAAAGGGGCCCAACGATGTTTTGTACAGAGGCAGCACCACTGCTCTGAATGTACCGGCAGATGGAGGCGTAAAAATTAAGTGACGTGATGATGAAGTCAAAAGTCCAGTGTTTATTCCAAAAAGTACACAAATAAAAGTTTTCCAATGGAGTGCAAATTATATTTACAGTGAAAATCGCAAAAAGGAAAAGAAAAACAAAACAAAAAATAAACAGCTCAAAAGTTATATATATAAACAAACTTTTTGGCTATGCCAACAAATTGGCCCAAAATACAGCAATAACTATCTCCAACCCACTCTACGAGCTCCTCAACAACTCTGAGAGGCCCTCTTAAAAAAGACAATCCCCCCCCCCCACTTTGGCTAAACCATTTAGAAATTAAAGGTAACAAATTTAAGAAAGACAAGAAAAAAAATTATTTAACAGTAACTAAGAAGTAAACGGTTATAATAATACAAAAAATATATTAACATTTGGATCCAAACAAACTCAATTAATTATTAATGTTTAAGAATGCTAAAGCAAGAATCAAACCGATCACCAAACTCCCCCTCACACATGAGAACAATGAACTGTGCCTTCTATTGGCGGGAATGGGACACTCAAAAATGGTGGCATTTACTGTGACCGGGTTTTGTCTGTTTGTGGTGGGAAAATGATCCAGTACGTAAGTATGACTATTTATAATATGTATGTGGTTATATGGAAACAATAAACATTTAACATGATTACCGGTCTTGTTCTCCTTCTTAACACAATACATAAATCAACATAGTGAAATGTATAACTCACATGTCAAACTGAAGAAGAAATGGCATGGTGAGGACAGGAACAACACTAAACAATACACAATCAGTGACTCAAACACATCTGTGTTAACTGGTGTTCAAATTTGCGCAAAACAGATAATGTGTGTATGATGTTACAATAAGAAATGTATGTATGCATGTTCTCAGTCCAGTGTCAGCATAAGAGTCTCTAGTCACAGAGGCTCACTGTGACAGTTTCAAAGCAGCTTTACAGAAAAAGCATCTACATTACAATTTAGAGTGATCTGGATCAGAGATGACTGTGTCCAAGTTATGTATTTCAGAAATGTACATATACAAATCATGCAGTTAGCTAACAATGTATTAATTTAAGGTAGAAACCGTGAGCTCACTGAAGTAATGAACGTTGATTAGGACATTTTGAAAAATTTAGCATTGGTGCATGTTGATTCAGAGCTGCGTCTGAAGTCTTCACAGGAGTTGGAGTCGCCTCGTCTATTCACACGTGTTGAAGGGTCTGAAGTCTTCGTAAGAGGCTGGATCCAAACTGGAGCCGGTTCTGGTCTTAGATATCCTAAGTACTACCAGAAGCCCAGAGTTTTGTGATCTTAAAGAGCGTGATGGTTTGTAGGGTGATAGAAGATCAGTTAAATACACAGGAGCTAAACCGTTTAGGGCCTTATAGGTCAGTAGCAATACTTTATAATTGATACAAAACTTAATTGGTAACAGTGTAGAGATGATAAAATTGCCGTTATATGATCATATTTTCTTGACCTGGTAAGAACTCTAGCAGCTGCATTTTGGACTAACTGTAGCTTGTTTATCGAGGATGCAGGACAGCCAGCTAGTAATGCATTACAGTAATCCAGTCTAGAGGTAATGAATGCATGAACTAACTTTTTTACATCAGAAACAGATAGCACGTTCCGTAGCTTAGCGATGTTTCTGAGGTGGAAGAAGGCTGTTTTGTAACATATGAAATATGATTTTCGAAAGAGAAGTTGCCGTCTAATATAACACCCAGGTCTTTTACTGTAGAGGATGAAATAACAGTACATCCTTCTAGATGCAAATTGTATTCTAAGAGATTCTGTCTACAATAAGTAATACCTCAGTCTAATCTAAATTTAATAGGAGAAAATTACAGGTCATCCAATATTTTATATCTTTAACACACTCTGTCAACCTGGATAATTTAGAGATTTCATCTGGTCGTGCTGAAATATATAATTGATTATCATCGGCATAACAGTGGAAACTAATTCCATGTTTTCTTATAATATGACCAAGTGACAGCATATATATTAAAAAATAATAGAGGGATTAACACAGATCCTTGCGGCACTCCATAATTTACTGACGTTATCTGAGATTTTCCACGTATAAAAAGACAAAATGGTAGCTGTCTGATAGATACGATCTAAACCACCTTAATGCCTGTCCCTGTACACCAGCGTAATTTTGTAGTGGATCTAAGAGTATTTTATGATCTATGGTGTCAAATGCGGGACTAAGATCAAGTAAAACTAGTATTGAGATACAGCCTTGGTCAGCAGCTAAGAGCAAGTGATTTTTTTCATTTTAATGAGCGCAGTTTCTTGTGCTATGATGGGGCCTGAATCCAGACTGAAATTTTTCATCAACATTTTCTTGTAAGAAAAAGCACAGTTGAGTGGACAATTTTTTTCTAGTATTTTAGACATAAATGGAAAATTTGAAATGGGTCTGTAATTTGCTAATTCATTTGGATCTAGTTGTGGTTTCTTAATGAGGCTTAATAACTGCCAGTTTGAACGGTCTTGGGACATGACCTAGAGATGAAGACGAGTTAATAATATTGAGAAGAGGCTCTCCTGCTACAGGTAACAACTCTTTCTGATGCTTTTGATTTTCTCAGTGAAGGAATTCATAAAGTCATTACTACTAAACTGTGATGGAATATTTTGTTCAGGTGATGTCTGTTTATTTGTTATTATAGCCACTGTACTAAACAAAAACCTTGGATTGTTCTGGTTATTTTCTATTACTGTCAGCAGCAATAGTTTTTCTTTTTTTCCCAGTGTGACGTTGCAACAAGTGCAACCAACATTAAATCACATCTAACAACCAGACAATTTCACCATCCATAGGCTATACCTTTAAAATATCTTCTGACATTTTTCTGTATGGCTTAATACTCCAAAAAGTAGAGACTTCATTAAAATGACGAATGTCTTCTAGTACAGTACATGCATCTATATTGCATGTTAATGTACTAAAACAAATCACAGGCCATAGCCTATATACTGTGGCCATACTAAGAGTGTTCAGCCTTCCAAATGTAAATGAACAGTCTGTGGTTAATGTAGCAGCTCATTGGCAGTGTCAGAATGATGGAGTGTACAGCTCTGGCCAATATGCACTCTGCTTTGATGAGGAGTGTGTGATGTGGAAGCAAGCCATGCTCACAGATGCCCTGTTGCTGACAGATTGAGATGCAGCTGTAGTTTATGTTTGTTATAAATATCAGACCAACCAGTGACACACAAATGTTTCATGGGACAAGGATCAGCTGTAAGTCTGCAAATCCGTATGGAAAGAGGCTCCTTTTGGGAATATAGATCAAAATTTTCAGTGCTATAAAATTACATCCAAGGTACAAAAGGCTATTTTGGCGTTCAAAGCCCTAGAATTTGTATATAAATATTATATAATTGGTCTGTTTTAAAGAGATATTTCAAGCTGTAATTAATTATTCATAACCTTCATTCTTAACATAAAAGCTATTCTTTTATGTTAAAAAAATACTGTTTACAAATCAGTGATTAATGAAAAACATGTAATAATATAAAATATATATTAAAGGTGTCATGAACTGGCTTTTTTAATTTTTTTATACTGTTGTCTGAGGTCAACTTATTAGGTTTGCGTGGTTTTTACATTCAAAAACATCATAATAAATAAGTAATAGGCTATTTTCTACCCTGGTTTTGAGCCTCTCTCCTGGAACGCTCGGTTTTTATGGGCGTGCCGCATTGAAGACTTGGAAGTAAACGCCCACTGCTATGATTGGATAACAGTTTTGCATATTATAATTAGTTTCGACTCCCCCGTCAGTACACGTGGGGAATTGTTTTGAAAACGTCCAATATGGAAAAATGGCAACCGGAATGATTCGCCCATACATGTTCGACCCAGAGTCTGATCCCGAATCGCAGGACAATGAACCAAGAACACCTCAAATACAAAGGATATTACAGCCTGTGACAGCTTGGTAAGTTATCCTTAATTAGGTTTATTTCTAATGTATCTTTTAGGTTTTTCTAATCTTTTAACTGTCTGTTTGACAAGCTACATCCTTCATAGTTGGACCCTTCTGTGACTGATTAGACACGTACACATAATCAGTAGATATCAAACGATCTGTAACAATGCAATACTATCACATATAAAAAACATGTTTTACTCACATAAGTGTGTTGCACCATTCCTGTCGGATCCAATATAGAAGGCACAGCATTGTGTTTTAATCTCAATATGTCTGCAAATCCAGTCTCGACCTGTGTCTTGTTTACAAACGATGTCTTACAGCCAGACAAGCTAAGAGAAAATGTGATCAGATATTGTTGGTTATGTTTTGAAATAATCATCATCTCTGATTCTACAGGATAAGAACTGCCATTTTCAATATAATCAGAGGGATTTTTAAGTTGTTCTGATCAAAAAAAAACTGAACTACTCTATCATTTAGACACCAAGAATCAGCGTATAATCTCAACAACGATGACAATCAAAAAACATGACACAGTGCATTCTGGGGCCACCAATCAAAACTCATCCATGGCTCCCAGCATGCAATGCAGCATTAGGCTTGTTCGAGATGACCTACACTAGCCTGCCACCGGTTGCCATCCGGGGGAGGCGGGGGAGGAGTACAAAGACGGCCGTCAGGTCGGACACTTCATGCTTTCCGTAGTGTGCAGAACCAACGATTTTTGCGTTTAACTGTTACTCTTATACAATAAGAATATATATTTACTAGATAGCGTAATCTTAATTTTTGTTAATGTTTTGTTTGAATATCAGATATTCAATATCAAGATTGGTTAAATACAGGAACTTGTCTAAGAAAAAACACGCAACACACGTCGTCCTTGTCATCATAGAATCTGACCAATGAGAATAAAGTGTGCCGTCATCAAGGCTTTTGCAGCCGATTTTGAGCAACTGCAGCGCCTGACCTAGGCGGCTGGTCTTGTTTTGCTCGCACGGTACTTTGACGGCACGTGATCGTGAGGCGGCTGCAGTGCTGATCAAAGTCAGACAAATTTTCTAACCAGAATGCATTGCTTTTGTCAGGTGGCAGCTGATCTTTGCGGCGCCGCATGAAGTCGAACAAGCCTATTATGAGCTGAATTGTCTAAGTAATTAATTTTATTCTTACTATTTTCCTTTTTTTGCTGTTTTTATGTGACTTTTTAGTAGCTTGTTTTGTGATGTTCTGAGTTGATTTGTCTATCTGAATACGCTGATTCTTGTCTTGTTTGTTTTTTGTGCAGAATCTCATGCTATAACATCACAGGGCTTCTGTAATCAATAATGTAAAATTAACACATCACTCATATAATCAGAGGTTGGTCTCAGAATGATAAGTTCATCAGGTCTCTACATGGTGATTATGTCACTATCAAAACATAATCAACACCTGAAGATAATTTCTCTGTGCTTTCTTCGCCATAACAATCGTGCTTTATAAACACACAGTTAAAGCAGCCAGAAAAAAAATGCTTAAAAAGTCAAGGGCACAACTAAAGCAAACACTGATCACCATAATGGTGACCTAAAATGAATAGTGACCCTTTCCTTAACTAATGCTCAATCATCACTCAATTAATCACTTAATTATCTCATTAACATTAACACTGCTTAAGAGTTAATTTTAACACACTTGAGTGTGGACTCTGAGGAGAGTAAATTTAACACTAGGGTTTTTGCTGTGCACCGTCACTGTCTTCCCCACATCCATGAGAGTTACGCTGTGGAGAAGCCCCAAAGAGGCTCAACACCTGGACTGTTGCGGTCCAGAGTGAAGCACGGGGTTGGATCAGTGATGTTTGGGCTGCAATATCATGGCATTCCCTACTGTGCTTGATGGGCACGTCACTGCCAAGGATTACTGAACCATTCTGGAGGACCATGTGCACCTAATGGTTCAAACATTGTACCCTGAATACACACAGCAAGATTTGTGACAGAATAGTTTGATGAACATGAAAGTGAAGTTGAACATCTCCCATGGCCTGCACAGTCACTACATCTAAATATATTTGAGCCACTTTGGGGTATTTTGGAGGAGCAAGTCAGAAAACGTTTTCCTCCACCAGCATCACATAGTGACCTCGCCACTGTTCTGGAAGAGGAATGGCTCAAAATCCCTCTGGCCACTGTGAAAGACTTGTATCTGTCATTCCCAAGATGAATTGATGCTCTATTTGCCCCAAAAGGAGGCCCTACACCATACTAATGAATTTCCGTTTCATTGTCCAACCTCCATATATTTAGGCTAGATATTCCTTATACAACCTCTGAAGGGTTCAAGGGCTGGAGCCTATCCCAGTATCCATATATACAGTATATGAAAAATACTGTATATTTGTACTTAATAAAAGAAGACAAAGAATTAAAAAGACAGTGGTTTCTTTATTTGCAAATTAATCACAAAAATATTGGCTACCAACAATAAAAAATATTAACAACAGTAGGTTTGATTGTACAGTCCAGATGATTATTTCCTTACAGTTATTTTATTCTACCTATTGATACCCTAACATTATGATACAGAAAGCACAATATTGGCAGTGTGAAAGTCATTGGGACCCTCTGCACGTTTTTTGTGAGTGTGGTCGACGTATAAAAAAAAAATCATAACTAGTTCATTCATATTTTATAATCACTCTCTGTTCCATTCACTCAAAATAAACGGGTTCTGTACACTGCGACAGAAATTTTATTATAAACATAATTTGTGCTTGGTGCAAAACTTCCCATTTTACCAGGAAACACGATATTGCATTATTAGACGTCTGTTGTCGGCTTGGGAGCAGAAATACTAAATGATATAGAGAAAATGAACTTTACGTGTGTGATTATGAAGAATCCGAGAGCAGCATGTAAGGTGCATGATTCTGTACCGCAGACAGTTGTAAACTACTTAGATTTTATTTTAACCAAGACCCAGTAAAAGTTACTGGAAATACAAAAATGCTCTGTGGACACAAAAGTCTTCCTGTGGACTGTCGCAAAACCTTTGTGTGAAGAGATATCCTGCCGCTTTTCCACTCCTTGGTCAACAACACAAATATTGTGCTTCTCAAGCATCATACTTTGAGGTCAATGAAGAAAATGAAGGGTTGTACAGTTTTTACAAATAAGATCTATATTATAGAAAATAAACGCTCTGAGATACTGTTGCTTCTCCAACTGTAATATTGCCAGACCCCTTCCATCCTAAAGCAGGGAATATCAGGGGTGAATCATCAAACATAGTTCAATTTGTACTTTTTGGCGCCTTTTCATCATGAAACGCTTGACCAAAGGATGCACTTGAATCGAAATGCTAAATGTCTATAGAGGCACACAGCTGTTAGAGGAGACTGATATATGCTGCGGGAAGTGAGTCTGATGTATTTGTGCATGGAAGTATGGAAGAAAGTGCACAAAAACCTTTCAAAGACGAATGAAAAACAGAAGGGAACAAAATTAACATAACATAAAATGAGATTTGGGTTTGTTCCATGACTTCTCATTTCAGCAGCAAGAGAAATGAAATCCATTAGCGCAGTGGTTTAATTCAGCCCCAGCGACTGGGTTAAAGGGCTTTGTGGAGCTTTCCATGGATCGCCCTGCCTGCCATTGAAAAGGCATTGTGTCTACTATATAGCATCCTGATTCCTTGCTTACATTCATGGGTGTAATTCATATGGTTCAGTAGCAGTCAACAGTTCCTACAGAACACAAGTCATATGAAATGGCCTTTTAAAATGGTCTCTTGGCAGAGGAAATACATTCCAGGACACATTCTGATGACAACCCTGAATGAAAAGTGATTAGATGTTGTGATATGCTAAAACAATCACATAAAAACTGAAAAAAGGGTAAAACATTCATTAAAAAAAAAAGATTAAAAAAAAGGTGATAAAAGATTATTGGCGGGCAGGTTTTATGAATCACTATTAAAATGGCAATACCCTTAATGCTCCAGTGAGATTTGTGATATAATGCCAAAACAACACATGGGTCCAGTTCTCACAGGGACATTCATCATTCGAATTACGGTTAAAAAGATCAGCCCCTTGAGGCCGGTCAAAACACATCAGCTTGTATACGTCAGTGAATTTAACCGTAATTGGCTTGATAAAGTTGCATTAAGGCAGTTACTGCACATTTAATGGGCCAACAACATACCCAATTTTTTTACAGTTTCATATTTACAGTCACATTGATTATGGATGTAGCTTATCTGTGTTTTAGTACCACAATTTATCACGCATTATTAAGCTGTCCTGTGGATTCGCAACTAATAGCCATAAATACATTGTAATGAAACTTCACCTTTAAATGTCACATTTTAAGCCCGGAGGGTGCAGCTGTAATGAATGGGCTCAATATCCTATAAAATAAAAAACGTTTAAAACCGAAGAATGAAACTACAAGGCGAACAGCCTTGTGTTGTGCAACACAACACATGAAATGAGTGTTAAAATAAGATTTAACCAAGAAAACAAAGAAAGTCTGACTTTAAGATACCACCCTGGCACTTATTTATCTGTTTTGCGGACTTGTGTATGTCCTACAGCTCTGTCAAAAGAGATATGTGCCTCCTCTCCCATATTGCATGTTCATTTGTTCTGACACTACGTCTCCCTGGTACTTCAACACACCAGAGAAGTAGAATGTCTTTTGGAAGCCTCCCATTGTGATTCCATGTTTGAGCCAAGATTTGTGGCAGGTGTACCCCAAGGCTATATCCTGGGCACATCACTGTTCTCCAAAACGGAACAGAGCCACTAGCGCATCCAAGCCCATCTTTCTCTACCTCTCCGTCTTGTCCTCTAGAAGCGGAGTTCTCTGAACTGAAGGTCCTCAAAGCCGCTGGAGAAGACGTGACCGACCGCGGCCGGCGGCTGACAGGGGTGGACAAGAGGGCGAGTCCCCTTAAGAGCAGAAGGAGGGGTGTCCGAGTCTGACCAGTGTGTCCCCACCCCCCTCCTCAGGTTACCTGCTGTGGAGTAGCTCCTCCCTGAGCCAGCTAGGCAATGGCTGGCCCATTTTGTACAGCAGCTTGGAGAGCTCAATGTTGTGCTCGTGGTAATACTCTCTCAGGAAGGTCCGGGACTGTGGAGAAAGAGGATAGGGTCAGTTTCTTTGCCAACATGTAATATACATGTCATGCTGAAGCTATGTGTGGGCTTTTTTTTATTGTGTCTAGCATGAGCTTTAATCTGAAAAGTCAATAGACATACACACACATACACACACACAGATATCTACATGTGTGACCCGTGCTGGCAAAATGAGTCAGAATGCGCACAGGCCAATTACGAGCTACAGGCAAAACAAGCGAAAAATGTCAATTTTGGTCAAAATTTTAGGTTCACAAAAATTAGTTCATTAAGCCCTTGTCTAACGATCCCAATGCTTCAAATAGTAATTAAACATCTAAAAGTATCTTTATTTGTATGTTTTCTGAGAGGTGTACCTTCCTATCTTTCCTTCGTTTTAATAATCCATGAAATTGCCATTTTTTTCTGCTCGTGTCTCGACGGCTGGCGCTTCCCCTCAGCACAAGTTTGGTATCGTTTTAAAGCGCATCATTCCAACTTTGTGAATATTCATAGCGAATTCTTGATGGCATGATTATGAACCAATGAAATGTGATTTTTAAACACATGCTGATGCAAAGAAAATCTTTACTCGCGAATCCGATGTTGAAATTATATCCGAAGTGTGCGCACAAAGACGCCTCAGACAGCGCGCGATCCCGATATACACATACACAGAATTATAGTATTTCAAAATATCTGTCTTGGCGAGTGTTCACGCAAACATTATCTGTTATGTCTTAAGTGAACGTTTGGTTGACTGTTAGGGAAAAACATCTGATGTGTAACATTATATTAGATCCGTGCATTACAGTAGATCTTAATATATAGGCTGTCTGTTTCATTAATGTTAATCAAACAATTGTGGTATCATGGGAAAAAAAGTTGAATATATATTTTCCTATAGATATGGGTTTTGACTTGGTGTGTGTCAAATTTGGTGTTATTACCAGGGATTTAAAGGTATGGTTGCTAGGTGATTTTGTTTCAGAAAACTTTAACTTGATTTTTCTCAAAACTGACTTTGCTGACTCTATCGACTTCAAGGTGTAGCTCAGTCTTTTTTTTGTCTGATTCCAACAAATCATACATCATTTTGAAGGTTTTTTTAATAGAGAAAAATAACACATTTTTGAGAATTTGCTCATTGTGACTCATTTTGCCAGCACGGCTCACATATGTGTGTGTGTGTCCATTATCATTTCCACAATTTTTACATTTAGATTAGCTTTTCCATCATCTGACACTCAGTTAAAATTAATCTTTAAAAACACTAATAATTTAATAAAAATTTTAAATGTAATCTTTGGCAAATGTCAAAATACATATCCTTTTTTAATAATGTACATTATAATGTTGTGACGTCAAAATTCACTTTTTTCCACACATTATTTTTAGTTATTAGTGTATTATTTTAAGCTTATTTAGCCTAAACAATATATAATTTTAAGCCACTTATCAGCAATCATATGAAAATCATTACTGGATTTTTATATTGGACAGATTTTTTTAATCAAAATCATTTACTGACCACATGAATACATATTTGAACTGACTGATTAATAAAGCACACTATTTTATTTTTGACTTTTGTCACTTATTGATGGGTATGATATAGAGTGGAGAGGAAATGATGGTGTAAATGTGAAACGAGCAGGAACTGATATAGGCTGAACTTGTGTTCCCTGCATGAGCATCATGGGTCAAAGCATGTGCACTAACCACTGGGCCACCAGGACTTATTTTCTACAGCATTACATTTTCATTCATTCAAACACCATCATCATCTACTTTTAAAATGGCTTATATCCTCATGCTAAACAGCTAAATATTTTTGACTGGATATTAGACCGAACTCCTCTGGCTTAGAAAAGGTCATGAACTTTTAGTCACTGCTGTGTGTGTTAAATGACAGTGTCCCGCTCTTTTTTTCATTAGTGCTGCTACTGCGACTGCGTCTGCAAAGCCACGACACATCAGCCTGTTCTTTCACCCCTCATTAACTTTGATGTGTCTGCCAAGAAGCCTCAAGGTAACATCAAGGTCCTCTGCATTCGACTGAGCCTCTCTTTATCATCCTCTGTTAAAAGATACTGACTGAAGCTGCGCCCTTCTAGAAAATGCACCAGTCTGAATGACCCTGAAGTAATGATAAAGGAATTCAGTGGCTGAAAAGTCTTACTGAAAGTTAAAAATATGTATTGAAACATCATTCAAAAGCAATTTAATTTCTGTAATGTGACACATCTGAATAAAACTGAATATTCAACAGGAAATACTGTAGGGGAAGATTTTATCTATCTGGATTTAACTGGATTCTAGATGTTAAGCTATATGATTTTATTGCTTATTATTCTTTCTGTTTTATTTTAAAATCTGATATGACCATTTAGACTACCAGTTTTTTTTAAAGAAATTAATACTTTTATTCATCAAGGACACAAAAAAATGATTTAAAGTGACAGTTAAGGTATTTATAATGTTACAAAAGATTTATATTTCAAATAAATGCTGTTTTTTAAACCTTTTACACAAAGAATCACAGTTTCCATAAAAATATTAAGCAGCACAACTGTTTGCAACATTGGTTATAATAAGAAATAAGAATTATAAGAAATATTTCTTAAGCACCAAATCAGCATATTTGAATGATTTCTAAAAGATTGTGTGACATGATGCTGAAAATTCGGCTTTGATCACAGGAATAAACGTTTTAAATAAATAATTACATTTTAAAATATATTCAAATAGACAAGTTATTTTAAACTGCAATAATATTTCACTATATTACTGTTTTCACTGTATTTTTGATCAAATAAATGCACCCTCGGTGAACATAAGAGACTTCTTTCAAAAGAATTAAAAGATCTTACCGACCCCAAAATTTTGAACGATAGTATATTTTTAAAAATCATATTTCATGCAGTTTTTGCTATTGAGTGCTGTCAAACTGATTAAATTGCATCCAAAAAAGTTTGTTTACATAATAAATGTGTGTGTACTGTGTATAATTATTATGTATATATAAATACACACACATGCATGTATATGTTTAAGAACAATTGTTATGTTTATATATAAAATATTTATATTTATATAATATAAATAATATAAATATATATACACAGTATATACATGCAAATATTTCTTAAATATATACATGAATGAGTGTGTATTTATATATACACATAATAATTATACACAGTTCACACACATATATTATGTAAACACAAACTTGTATTTTGGATGCGATTAATCAATTTGACAAATATGCCAAAACATGTTTGTCACCTGTATGAACAGGCTTCTTTCTCCTTTTGTCTCTACCAAGACTCTTTGCAATCTCAATCAAACTCAAAAAGACAGGAAGGTTTTTTAACCAAAACAGGAATATGAAATAGAATCATAATCTCACATCAACGTCCATGTCAGGATATCTTCTGCCTTTACTCTTCCCCAGGCATTTGGTCTTCCCTCCATCTAGCAGCTGGCACCAGAAGCCCTTCTTCGGATCGAACCTGCAGCAGGAAGGAAGGGACAAAATGGAGGACAGGCAGCAAAAACAGAGCGATGTTTCAACATCAGCCTAATCAGAAGGGAACATAACAGACAGATGGTGCACAGCAAGGCCTCCTGAGAGGCTGCCACAGGACAAACCATCTTCATTGTCCAGTGGGAGATGTGGCTGACAGATGTTAGTGCTTATGAGATTATGTGATACAGCATGAGAGGACAGAGGACAGATAGAGAGAGAAAGAGAGACAAGTGGAAGGGGCTGACTGAAAAGAAAGTACATGAGGTGGTAGAGCAGGCTGGGAATTAACCAGCACTCTTATGATCCTGTCAGACTAATGGGATCCATCAGGATGAGGAGACTGCTGTGAAACACTTCAAAGCAGTTCCAAACCAAACACTTCAGGTGCTCAATAATGTACAGCATATTAATGACTCTTAATTGTCAATCATAAAAGAGAAATGAAGAACTTGGAGCTTTTGAGGACAAGCTTCTTACGCAAGGATCTTGTGGTAGTTGAGCGTGTTTGTCAGGCCTAGAAACTTCTGGATTTTGTCCATCACTGAAGCTGGTTCTGTCCTCAGCATCTGTCCATCCAGGACCAGGATCTGAGCAGAAAGAAACAGGTTAATGTGAGTCATAGAAACATTCTCAAAAGCAGAACACACTGATGGACATACGTGCACTTAGCAAAATACCTGACTGGGGTGATAGTGTGTGAGCCAATGCTGAAGGTGTGTGGCGTAAAGTCCGGGCACCAGACATCGGCTCTGCAGGACCCTCAGTTTGATGGGTGCGTCCCGGCCAGCAGTGATGACATCATGGAATGTATATTTCTGAGCCACAGGATCATCATGGGCCCTCTGGTGCTGGAAAACAGCAATGAAAATACAAAATCATAATACAAATACAGTGCTGTAAAAAAGTAAGTACACCCCATGAATGCATTGACATTTTATATGTACAATAGGTTCGTTCTGTATGGACATACGATATTGAATTTTTTTTTTTTTTTTTTTTTGGTGAAAAAAGGCCTGAAGTTATAAATTCGATTTTAACTTTTTATATATATATATATATATATATATATATATATATATATTCGATTTTAACTTTATATATATATAAAAAGTTATTCAAAAGTTAATCAACGTTAATCAAAAGTTATTCGATTTTAACTTTTTATATATATATATATATATATATATATATATATATATATATATATATATATATATATTTTTTCGATTTTAACTTTTTATATATATAAAAAGTTAATCAAAAGTTAATCAAAAGTTAATCAACGTTAATCAAAAGTTATTCGATTTTAACTTTTTATATATATATATATATATATATATATATATATATATATTCGATTTTAACTTTTTATATATATATATATATATATATATATATATTTTCGATTTTAACTTTTTATATATATAAAAAGTTATTCAAAAGTTATTCAAAAGTTAATCAAAAGTTAATCAACGTTAATCAAAAGTTATTCGATTTTAACTTTTTATATATATATATATATTCGATTTTAACTTTTTATATATATATATATATATATATATATATATATATATATATATATATATATATATATATATATATATATATATATACACACACTCACCTAAAGGATTATTAGGAACACCATACTAATACTGTGTTTGACCCCCTTTCGCCTTCAGAACTGCCTTAATTCTACGTGGCATTGATTCAACAAGGTGCTGAAAGCATTCTTTAGAAATGTTGGCCCATATTGATAGGATAGCATCTTGCAGTTGATGGAGATTTGTGGGATGCACATCCAGGGCACGAAGCTCCCGTTCCACCACATCCAAAAGATGCTCTATTGGGTTGAGATCTGGTGACTGTGGGGGCCATTTTAGTACAGTGAACTCATTGTCATGTTCAAGAAACCAATTTGAAATGATTCGAGCTTTGTGACATGGTGCATTATCCTGCTGGAAGTAGCCATCAGAGGATGGGTACATGGTGGTCATAAAGGGATGGACATGGTCAGAAACAATGCTCAGGTAGGCCGTGGCATTTAAACGATGCCCAATTGGCACTAAGGGGCCTAAAGTGTGCCAAGAAAACATCCCCCACACCATTACACCACCACCACCAGCCTGCACAGTGGTAACAAGGCATGATGGATCCATGTTCTCATTCTGTTTACGCCAAATTCTGACTCTACCATCTGAATGTCTCAACAGAAATCGAGACTCATCAGACCAGGCAACATTTTTCCAGTCTTCAACTGTCCAATTTTGGTGAGCTCGTGCAAATTGTAGCCTCTTTTTCCTATTTGTAGTGGAGATGAGTGGTACCCGTTGGGGTCTTCTGCTGTTGTAGCCCATCTGCCTCAAGGTTGTGCGTGTTGTGGCTTCACAAATGCTTTGCTGCATACCTCGGTTGTAACGAGTGGTTATTTCAGTCAAAGTTGCTCTTCTATCAGCTTGAATCAGTCGGCCCATTCTCCTCTGACCTCTAGCATCAACAAAGCATTTTCGCCCACAGGACTGCCGCATACTGGATGTTTTTCCCTTTTCACACCATTCTTTGTAAACTCTAGAAATGGTTGTGCGTGAAAATCCCAGTAACTGAGCAGATTGTGAAATACTCAGACCGGCCCGTCTGGCACCAACAACCATGCCACGCTCAAAATTGCTTAAATCACCTTTCTTTCCCATTCTGACATTCAGTTTGGAGTTCAGGAGATTGTCTTGACCAGGACCACACCCCTAAATGCATTGAAGCAACTGCCATGTGATTGGTTGATTAGATAATTGCATTAATGAGAAATTGAACAGGTGTTCCTAATAATCCTTTAGGTGAGTGTATATATATATATATATATATATATATATTCGATTTTAACTTTTTATATATATATATATATATATATATATATATATATATATATATATATATATATATATATATATATATATATATATATATATTCGATTTTAACTTTTTATATATATAAAAAGTTATTCAAAAGTTAATCAACGTTAATCAAAAGTTATTCGATTTTAACTTTTTATATATATATATATATTCGATTTTAACTTTTTATATATATATATATATATATATATATATATTCGATTTTAACTTTTTATATATATAAAAAGTTATTCAAAAGTTAATCAAAAGTTAATCAACGTTAATCAAAAGTTATTCGATTTTAACTTTTTATATATATATATATTCGATTTTAACTTCAGGCCTTTTTTTACAAAAAAAAAAATTTAAAAAAAAAATCACTATCGTATGTCCATACAGAACGAACCCATACAATCTTAAAATAAATCATTCATCTCAGAATGATATTGGATTTTGCTGATCCGATAATAATGTGTTTAACGAAAGGCAAAAACAGATTATTGTGCCAATACTAGTTAAATATATATACTAAATGTGTTTATGTTCTTAGTCTTTTTTTTCCCTGTGATGGGCCGGAGAGAGATAAGAAGAGTTTAGGTTGAATGAAATGCCTGATTCAGCTTATTGTGTAAAGATTTTACGCATAAAGCGGGACTTTTAATTATAAACAAGCTGGAAATTCAACTTTACTTTTATTTTGAAATGTCTATGCTTTACTACTTCCAGCCACTTATTCAGAGAAAGTAGAAAGTTGAGGGCGATAAAATATGCACTCTTAAGGACCAACCATCTACACATTACAACATAAAAACCATAAAGTAAACACTGTCATAAATCCATCAACAATAGATCATACGCAATACATAAATGTAGCGTATTTGTTGCTTGCAAACTGCTTTGAAACTGTGAGCCTGCAGAAAACGCAATAGTGCTACGTTTTTAATTTAAAACTTGCAGCGCACATTTTAAGACTTTAAGGACCCTGTATTTTTTCCAGTGTTAGGATTTTACCAGTGTTAATAGATAAAAGGCAATATAATTTAACAAATGACACAATGTCAATTCTGTAATGATTTCTACAGATTGCCATCATAACTGCAACTATGAATAACAAATCAAGAAGTGAAGCATTAGTAAAAAAAGTTGAAGCTGAACTGAGTGGACATTTCAACATGACAATGAATCAAAGCATGAAAAAATAGTTAACCTTGTCTAACATTATAGATGGACTTATGGGAAAACATTTATGAGCTACAGAAGTGTAAAATATGGGGACCTGTAGGACCCAGCAGAATGATGCAATCATTTCCGAATTACATATTTTTCCATTTTTGCAGATCTAATCTACTGTCCAGAGCAGGCATCGTGGCCTTGACTCACCCTGGATGTGACTGGATGACACATGAGCAGTTAAGATACTGACCTGATACCAGGAATAGGCTCTGTCAGCTGGGTTGATAAGAATGGTGATGATTTTGGCTTTGGGCAGAAGAGCAGCTGCTCGACGGGCCGCGACCTCTGAGTCAAAGTAGTTGGCACTTTTCTCAAAGTAGAAATCTGAGCTAGTGTTGGAGGGTAGAGGGAAATACTCCATGTACCTACCATTAAAACAAACAATTAAATTTAGTCCCCAATCCAGATGGGAGAGACATGTGAGCACCTGTAAAAACATGTTTAAGTATTGCTGCACCATGTTTTTCTCTGTTTAGTGAAATTAATCTCCCTCTTTATAATCAACATTGTATTCGGCTCTTGTTTTTGAGATCAAACCAGCACATGAACCATCCTTTTTTCACAAATTGATTAAAGAGAAAAAGAAAGGCAGGAACAGAGAGAGAGGCACTTGATGTGCATTAGACACCTGCTTTCTATTAGTTACATTTCAGACTACTGAAAGTAAAAGAAAAAGCTGGTGGTGAAGGCAGTGCTGTGTTTTGAAATGACCCATAACGCTTTCCTCTCATGGGAACATTAGCCTCCATGTCTCTTAATACTCTTAACTTCAAAGCATGCCAGACCTTCACAATCGATGTACTTCACAGCAGTTTATAAGAGCTATTTACTATAAAGAACCCATGAAATCATGTGGTTTTCTTGCCTGTGTTGATGTACTCCCCACAGATACAAGAAGTTAGGGTGCAGCAAAAATGAGTCGGTTTAAGGGGAGGGGGCCTTCTTGTTCTAGAAAGCACTTGATTGGATACAGTTGTGGATACGCCCATGAGTGCAATATGATTCGGTATTTGAAATCTGGATCAAATTTTTCCATTTTAAACGTGTCAAGGCCTGTTCACACCAAGAATGGTGGAAAAGCTGGAAAAAATGATTCTGAAAGTAATTCCATTGATATCGTTCCTCTGGCCCTGTTTACACCTGGTATTAAGATGTGTCTAAACGTTTTGAGTTTGACTTTGGACCACTTCCAGAGGTAGTCGAAAACGTACTCGACCGCATTGCTTTCATAGTGTAGACACTCATGTGCCCCCCCCCCCTTCAATCTCATAAATGTTTACTTATTCAACTTTTACATGTACTCATAGCTAACAACAGATATGGACTAAAAGACACAAAACTTGTTTCATGGAGCCTTTAAATCTTGCATGATCCAGAAGAGACTGCAGCCAACAAAGCTAAAAGCATGGTGGGAACTTTTATGTTTAAAATATCACCACATACCAGTCAATGCCTTTGTGGTAGTTTCGGCCGTTGAAGAACTGGATTTCTTCAAAGGTCTCCTTGCTGGGGTAGTTACTGGTCAAATCGGAATGCATGCCCAGAAACAGATAGAGAGCAGTAGTTCCTGAACAGACACAAGACAGCAGTGAGTGAACAGGTTTACTGTCACATGATCAGGTTCACTTGTGGTCTTAGACTTTTGGACCTCATTCTGCTATTGAGCTACAGAAGTAATTATAAGTTCATATGTAGTATAAACCCAGAGTTAACTTGAGCAAAAGGCAGGAAATCTCTTGTCTAAGATGTGATAATAAAGGTTCACGGAAAGTTTACTGAAATTATGCTGTTAGCTAATATGCAAGCCTGAGAAGTAAAGTAATAACAGTACAAAAAAAAAAAAAAAAAAAAAAAAAAAAAAAAAAAAAAAACTGAATAAATAAAATAAAGTCACTCTAAGGCCCAACCCCCTAATCTAACTTTTATTGAGAGGATTAACACAGCCGTTTTACTACCCACTCTAAGAGAGGGTTATTGCTCCCTGAAGACATCTTTAGAAGTTTAATTAGTCAACGCTGTAAAACTGAAATTCACATTTACTGAGGAGCAGCCAGGGTTGCAGTAGAAAGCTTTGCGAAAGCCTGCATTCATCTGCTATGAGACTGTACAGGATATAAAACTCTCTCAACCCTGTGCACACTTAAATCAAGGGCACTGGGCATTCATATATATTTTATATATATATATATATATATATATATATATATATATATATATATATATATATATATATATATATATATATATATATATATATATATATATATATATATATAAAAAAGCATACCTACTGCACGTCCACCCCTCATATTTGAGTAATAAATTTAGAAAACGTTTAAAAAAAAATCTCAAAATTACTTTTCAGTACACCATTACAAAGTTGTAGCCATTTACAAATATAATAAATAAAAACCCACAAACACACACACACACATATAAGTACAATATAATTTAGTAACCAAAAATTTAACAAAATAGCAATTTTTTTTTAATTTCAAAAAATAGTTTATAATATGATATTCTATATATAATCTATACATAATTTGATCTCAAATGTTGATAATCGATCACTATCACTGGTAACCTTTTGGTAATCAAAACAATAGCCATTCAAAAGAGTTTTATAATAATAAAAATTAGGGATGTCCCGAGCCAGTCTCAAGGATTGATATCAGAAGTGATTAAGCATTTTTTTTAACTGATCGGTATCGGCTATTCTGAGCCTGATCCTTTACTTTATGTAAGCGATCAAGCAGTAGGTGGCGGTATGCACCTTCAAGTGGGTTTGTCAACCATTAAACTAGTACTCCAGAGTGCAGTCTGGATGATGGGGCGGGAAATATTAAGTGCTAACCCTAAAATCGTATCTTATCTGTTTAGTAACCATTGTAATTTTAATTAGGATCTTTTGGCTAATGTTATATTTTGCTTAAGACACAGAATATATTAAGTTATTGTTTATAAATGAATGCTTGGTGACGGGCTGACGGCACCTCCAGGTTCTTCAGGTTGAACAGAGCTGTTTTACATAAGCGCTTCATTAATTTGGCTTCATATTCCCATCAGGATCAGTGGATCAGAACAAGCTGTAATTCACAAACACGACATCGAACAAACACAAAAGCAAGCAGCTGATTTTACATTTTAAATCTTTTTTTTTTAAACGATATTTGTTGTCCAGTGCTTGACTTGGTACCAAATGCTAATAAAATGTTTTCATGGCAAACTTGTTTACCTCTATAAAAAAAAAAAAAATATTTGGGCCTATATATTGGTTCTGTATGTTATAGTTTTTAAAGGTTCCTATTTTATAGTAAAAATACGTGAGAAAATACGAGCTTTTATTAGGCCGCAGACGGCCGCTTCCGCTTCTTCCGGTCATGTGTATGTGGGGTAACACAGTGCTGTTTCATCATATGTTATGTTATAACGCTACTCTGTGCGTTTGCTCGGCGGCTACTATGAGACACTTGTTGCACACTGCAGTAAGCTAGATCGATATTAGGCATGGTAAAACATGGTACTCGCGTTAAATCATGAAAACGAGACTTAAACAATAAGACAGATTAGTTTTCTGTCAATGAATGTATCCAAACAGTTGCTCACCTGTCTAATAAAACACATAATATATTAAAGCCTTTGGTGTTTCCATGGTTTCTACAAAATAAAACCGGAAATCGAGGGTAACGCGGGTATGATGTCATTGATAGGCGACGCACGGACACGGTCCGTGTCCTGGTTAAAAGTGCTTATTTCTCTGGATTTAAACATTCTTGAAAACATTTGGGATAATGCAAGTACACAAGTCAACAAAATATATAACATTGTTCTAGTGGTTTTTGGATATTTTAATCCAAAAATCTTACATATTGTGCCTTTAAAAGTTTTTAAATTAAATTAAATCTGAGAGATTTCTGTCCCTCCATTGACAGACTACGCAACTACCACTTTGATGCTTCAAGAAATTCATAAAGAGATCTTAAACTAATCCATATGAATCAAGCAGTTTAGTCAAAATTATCTTAAGAGACTATTGCTTTATATGATGAACAGAATGAATTTAGGCTTTTATTCATATGAAATACACACTGAAAAAAAGTTCATTATCATCATTCGTGTAAGATCTGTAAGAAGTTTGTGCTCATCCACCATTCCTGATGGAAATATGAAGAAACCTAAATGAATGAAGTGCTAGTTTAAAATTACAGAGCCCTGGCTGACATGCGGAAAATATAGTCTACTATATCAGCCTATAGAAAATATCTCTCCGGTGCTCACTAATGCCAGTAATTTCATGCTCTTCTGGCACCGATTTATTTGCTAAATAAATTAATAAATATAGCTAAATCTCAAACAGTGGATCATTTATATCAGCAACATATATCGTCATATCGCCCAGTCCTAAAATAGCTCAATATCAAAGCATTAAGCATTATATGACTTTCTGTAAAGCTGCTTTGAAACGATGTGTTTTGTGAAAAGCGTTATACAAATAAATTTGACTTGACTTGAAATAGGTCTATATACATCGTGGCCATGAATTAAGAAATTGTTCCCCAGACTTATTAATATGTGAGCGGCGCGTATTACACAGCTCTGTTCTGCCTGAAGAACCCAGAGATGCTGTCACCAAGCGTTTGTTTATGAAGTAACTTCATCTGACTTAATTCGTCAACAAAACATTAGCCAGTTGATCCTAACTGAAATCGCCATGGTATACACTTAAAATTTCTGTCATACATTAAGTCATACATAAAGGAATGCGAAAGTATCTTATTATTAGAATATTAGAATTATTAGAACATATCTGGCCAACACAGCTAGATGGTGCAAGTGCATACATGTGTGAATGTGTAGCGAGCAGAAAACACTCACCAGTCTTCTGAGGTCCAATGATAAGCAGCTTGGGGAACCGGTCACAGGTCTTTTCCTTAGACCAGATGTCTTTATGTCTTTTGTCCTCACAGGGGTCCTGTAATGGTAAGAAATAAGCTGAAGAGAAGTATTACCCATACATCACTGAAATGAGCACCTTCACAATAAAAAACACAGCAGCGAGTCTATCACTGTGCCTCAATAACCAGCGGGAAATTATGAAGAAACTAGAGAAATTGTTCTCATTCCAGCCAGCATGAATATGAAAATCTTGGAGTTTCACCAAATTACTCAGGGCAAGATGTAACCCATGTCCCAATATGCATACTTCCCTGCAAAAAAAAAATTAAGTAGGATGTCCGAAGGTTTAGGACATGCTCAGGAAATATAGGAATTAGGATGCAGCCTGAGAGCTTGGACTCAGATTTAACATCAGCAAAAAAAAAAAAAAAAAGTGCATTATGGAGGGATGGCTGTTATCCAGCTGAACTAAAACTAGTCAAGCATGTCAAATATCTTACAGCACATCAGCAGACTCCAATAACAAGCAGATTTTATATTAATTCAGACTTAGCCTTTAAACACAACATCCCAGAGGTGGCCGTTTTATGGGATTCACCAGATAAAAGTCAGAGGCATAAACCAACCCCTGTCAAGTGCTTTGAAGCATCTCAGGAGAAAGATGTCCTGCAGCAGCAATTTTGAGCCATTCATCCATCACAGCTGAAGATGCAGCAACGGTGGTAATAAATTAATAGTTTTAACCCTTGCCTCTTAATTAAACTCTTGCACGAATGCAAGATGGTCAAACGGTGCATCAAGACTGAAAAACCCCCAGCAATCCAACACCTGTCTGTCCTAATGAGGAGATTAACAGCTAGCACCCCGGCACTAATGACCGAAGAGTCTTGCTTGAGTACACGCCAGTGCTAAAAAAGAATATTACACTGAAATAACACATTTGTGAATTTATTACTAATGTACTCATGGGACCACAGTTTATGGTAACAGTAAACGTGAGCTCTGTTCCGAAACCTAGCGATCTGCCTACCTAGACGGCACTTTGAGCCATTGTAGGCACAATGCGAAGGCTGTTCCAAAATACCAAAATCCACTGCGACGTGTTCAGTAAGAAAATACATGCAACATTATGGACTGTGAATGGAATGTGAATTATAAATATAAGCTACTAGTTTAGAGTTCTATGCTCATCTCGTGAAGTTGCGTTCAGCCGTTCAACTCACCGGGTTGATGCTCCAGCATAGTCACCGTATGTAACTTTTAACAAGACCCACTCGTTTAAAACTCCTTAAATTATATTAACGTCTGCTATATAACATTTATATAATAAACATCTAAATAATTACAGCTCTGTGGAAATGAATTATTAGGCCCATCTCCGCGAGAGACGTTCTGTGTAAACGCACAGATGAAAACAGAGCTCTGTCATCAGCAGGTATTTCATAACCTAGACCGACAAAAACATGAATAATTCTGATAACGTGCCAGATGAGATGGACTCTGTAATAGCGATGATGTATTCGCTGTTTTGTTTATTTTTCTGACAATGTTTGCGTATTCAAGAGAATATTCCACCGCGTTCCATTCTCTTCACTCTTTAGTCTATTAAACAACACATAAACCTTTTATAACTGTAGTTTTAAATGAATGCTTATATTTATGCTTATATTTATGGGGAGTTGATAGTTTCACCTGTAATTTATTTATGTTCTCCATTTGAAAACATTAGACTTTGTAAATTTATTTTGCCTGGTGTTAATATGCTGTTGTTATAAATAAAAAGATGCAACAGCATTAAATGTTAAAAAGACTTTACTTGCACTGTATTAAAAAAAAATAATAATAATTGCACTCCTTCAGACTCTATTTATTGATGTGTAAGTGTGTTTTGTTTTGTATGCAAGAAGGGAGTGAAATTGCAAAAATTACTAAAAAGTGTTAAATAAAACACTTTATATGAAGAATAAAAAATAACTGAATGAAAAGTTTGTTCAGTTCAGTGCTGTTGCTATAATTGTAAAAAACAGAAATAACAAACAAACAAACAAACAATAAATAAATAAATAAATAAATAAATAAATATCGGTTGTATATATCGGTTATCGGGCACATAAACATGCAAATAATTGGTATCGGTATCGGGTATAAAAAAAATAAAAAATCAATATTGGTCGATCTCTATTTAAAAAACACCTGTTTTTAAACCGCAATGCTTAAAAACGCATACAAACGATAAGCTTTCTTGACCACGTAGCACAGCAACATCACATGAGTGCAACCGCAATAGAGATGATAGTCCAAAATACCTCTACCGGTTGACAAATTTCTACCGGTATATCATGTTTAAACCAAAACAGGTCACCTGCCACAGGCAAAATTACCTGTAGAGCGAGATGTTAATTTCCCACCCTAGTTACTACCTTGGAAGATAGCTGCCCATGTAGGACGTAGACATCAAAGCAGCTCACTAGTTTTTGGAACAGAGCCATGTTGTATTAGGTCTAAAATAAAAAAACTAAACTCTCTCCAAGTTGTATATTTCCTCTGCATGTAACAGCAGCTTTGCAGATTTCTTGGGAAAACAACTGGAGAAGAAAGAAGATTATTCAGAGCAGGGCAAGCTGTGGAACGCTGGAGAGCCGACAGAAAAGATGGGACCTCAACCTTGACAGGAAACGAGGGAGATCAAAAGAAGGATTTAGAGCTTTCAGGCACCCACTTTCTCTTTCTCTAAGGGTGAAACAAAACAACAGATTTAGAAAGAGTGAGACAAGAAATAAAGAAGCTGGATAAATTGAAATGGGGAGAGCAGGCGGGGGGTGGGGGAAGAGATACAGAGAGAAAGACAGATCTTCTGCATTGCCTCTAACTTTCAACTGAATTATAGGAACCAATTTCAAAAATAGCATTCTCTGATTTCCTGGCAGGCTACACGGAAAACCATTTTCACTCTTTGTACATCAGAGTAAATGTGCAGACAGCCATACGAAACCTTTCGCCACATATTACGGCAAAAGCGCTCAACACTCTCAACCTCCGCTGATCCACTCTCACTAAATTAAGTTGTATTCCCATAATGATCCCAGGACAGAACAGACCCCCAACAGAGCTCCTTTGTTACCTGCCAGATGGGGTCCCTCTCTTCAGGGAAGATTTGGAAATATCTCTGTGCCAGCTGTACAGGCGGGAGAGTCTGCAGTTTCAGGTTGGTCCACATCTGTATGAACTTCACCAGGTTCTTGAAAGTGTACAGGCCAAGACGATCATTCCCGTAGTTGGACAGGTGGGTCATGAAAATGCTGATCTGGTTCAAAAAAAAAAAAAAAAAAGTTTAAGAAGTCATGAAGGCCCAGCCCACAGATTAATGTCCTATCCTACAGTTCAGCCTCTTATTGAGCTCCTTTTGAAGGATGATGTTTGGGATTCTCATATTGAACATCTGATGTGAGGGTTAGGCCAGGGTGCAAATTACATTGGGACTGACCCCAAAGATAGTTAAAATGTTGGGGGAGGGTCTTAAAATCTACACTACAGTTCAAAAGTCTGGGGTCCGTAAGACAGTTTAATCTTTTTGAAAGAAATTCTTGTGCTCACCAATGCTGCATTTATTTGAAAAAGAAAAGGAAAAAAAGAAATACAGTATAAACATTAATATAGAGTGGTGGACACTGGTGAACACAAGCTCAAGACACTTTCACGTTTTATTCTACCACAAAAAATACATCAGTATTACCCCACTCGTGATATTTTGAAGCTGTTACGTGTCTTGAAAAAGGCGGTTGCTAACAAGTGGCTAAATGGGACTACAGAGGCTGTCGAGGACATTAGACGTCATCACGCCGAAAAGGTAAGCTCAGTCCGCTTTTACAGCCTCATTATACTTATTATTGTGCTCTTATAAACTAGTTTAACTCAAACGTTGTCAGAAGCTTAGTGATGGTGACGTTGAAATCGAGGGACCATGGTGTAGTTCGTTTATAGCCTACCTTTAGCTTTTTACTTCTGGCTATTGCATTTAGGCTTCAAAATTCATAAAAGCTGTGTTCATCTGTGATAATTATCTTGATGGACAAAACATGCAAGTATCATAAACTTATGTTGATCACAGAGCTTGTTTTTAGCGATAATCCAAAAGCCTATGGGAAAATCCTATTGGGTTTTTCTCGATGGAACCAGTGCGATGCTAACTGCTGGTTGGCCTACAAAGTGACGTCATACCTGCACCGCTGTATCGTGAAATATTATTACAATTTTCTATTTATAGAAAATTATTTTTCTATACAGTTTTCTATTGGAATATATTTTAAAATGTAATTTATGTCAAAGCTGAATTTTCAGCATCATTACTCCAGTCTTCAGTCACATGATCCTTCAGAAATCATTCTAATATGCTGATTTGATGCTCAAGAAACATTTCTTATCAACTTGTTAAAAACAGTTGTGCTGCTAAATATTTTTATGGAAACCATGTTTTCTTTCGTGTTTTTCAGGATTCTTTGATTAATAACAGCAAAAAAACAGCATTTATTTGCAATAGAAAACTTTTGTAACATTATAAATGTCTTTACTGTCACTTTTGATCAATTTAATGCATCCTTGCTGAATAAAAGTATTGATTTCTTTGGGTTCCGAGACATTTTGAGATCTATAGTAGATTGTGAGTTCTATATTAATCAATTCATCTTTTATTAAAAGCATCAATAAATAAAATCATTTCAGAGTTAATATTTTAAACTGTTTTTAAGATTAATAATTAATGCTACTCTCATTCCTCCATGGAAATACGGCACGTCTGAACATGCTGTGCATATGCAAATGCGATCTGAGAGCTACAGTGTACAGGAAAGATTTTCAGTGAATAATGACTTTTTAAAGATTTTTCTTATAAACCCCAAAAGATCATGCCCCAAAAGTCATTGTATGATTCACTCACTGGTTTAGACATGATAAAGAATACAAATCAATACTCACTGGGTTGAGGAGGACAGTGAGGAAAAGCTCTCCTCCATTTATGAGTTTGTCCAGCTCTTTCGAGCCTCCAGGATACTCATTGTAAAAGATGGTGTGAGTAAAGAGACCACAGGTCTGCCTGGGTAACACCTGAAAAACAAAGACCTTTCTTTCAGTATGCAATCTCTTTATTTAATATAGTCGATTTTCAATTACATTTACAACAAGAGCCATATATACACATCTGTGACATATAAATGTGAACAATTTCTTTTTATCATATACTCTACACACACACACTATATTGGCAAAAGTTTTAGGACGCCTGCCTTTACATGCACATGAACTTTAAATGACATCCCATTCTTAATCCGTAGGGTTTAATATGGAGTTAGCCCACTCTTTGCAGCTATAACAGCTTCAGCTCTTCTGGGAAGGCTTTCCACAAGGTTTAGGAGTGAGTTTATGGGATTTTTTGACCATTCTTCTAGAAGCGCATTTGTGAGGTCAGGCAGTGATGTTGGACAAGAAAGTCTGGCTCACAGTCTCCACTCTAATTCATCCCAAAGTTCTATCGGGTTGAGGTCAGGACTCTGTGCAGGCCAGTCAAGTTCCTCCACACCAAACTCGCTCAACCATGTCTTTATGGACCTTGCTTTTTGCACTGGTGTGCAGTCATGTTGGAACAGGAAGGGGCCATCCCCAAACTGTTCCCACAAAGTTGGGAGCATGAAATTGTCCAAAATGTCTTGGTATGCTGAAGCATTTAGAGTTCCTTTCACTGGAACTAAGGAGCCAAGCCCAACCCCTGAAAAACAACCCCACACCATAATCCCCTTCCACCAAGCTTTACACTTGCCACAATGCAGTCAGGCAAGCACCATTCTCCTGGCAACCGCCACACCCAGACTCGCCCATCAGATTGCCAGACAGAGAAGCGTGATTCGTCACTCCAGAGAACACGTCTCCACTGCTCTAGAGTCCAGTGGCGGCGTGCTTTACACCACTGCACCCCACGCTTTGCATTGCACTTGGTGATGTAAGGCTTGGATGCAGCTGCTCGGCCATGGAAACCCATTCCATGAAGCTCTCTACGCACTGTTCTTGAGCTAATCTGAAGGCCACACGGAGTTTGGAGGTCTGTAGCTACTGACTCTGCAGAAAGTTTGTGACTTCTGCGCACCTCAGCACGCGCTGACCCCGCTCTGTGATTTTACGTGGCCTACCACTTCGTGGCTGAGTTGCTGTTGTTCCCAACTGCTTCCACTTTGTTATAATACCACTAACAGTTGACCGTGGAATATTTAGTAGTGAGCAAATTTCACGAATGGACTTATTGCACAGGTGGCAACCTATCATGGTACCACGCTTGAATTCACTGAGCTCCTGAGAGCGACCAATTCTTTCACAAATGTTTGTAGAAGCAGTCTGCCTGCCTAGGTGCTTGACTTTATACATCTGTGGCCATGGAAGTGACAGGAACACCTGAATTCAATGATTTGGAGGGGTGTCCCAATACTTTTGGCAATATAGTGTATTTGACAATTTTGTCAAAGCTATATGCCACATAAATTAGTCTATTACAGATTTTAAAATGGTTATGGAGCTCTTGTAGGCTTACTGCTGTATCAAAATCTAAGCAGAAATTTTTGTTTTTGGTTATAAGGCAAATGTAGCTGTGGCGCTCCACATGTGCAAATAGAGAAACATATTGTATTTAGTCACCCATAATACGTAATCTCATTTGAGAGTCACTTTAGACTGGATCGGAACTGAATGACTGTATGACCTCAGTGTTGAAAAATGAAGTACAATAACTGGAGGACGTTCCACCAGAGTTGAATGAGTTGAAGGAATGTTTTTGCTCTAACAAAAGGACGAATGACGTGGCCCACACATCTGCATACATGATCTTATTTGACAGCCAGTGATGGTAGAATGGAGATGATTTACACTAAATGTGCTTTTTTAGTCATTCTTCCGCCATTCTGAGCGCATTCTTTACATCATGCATGTATGATGAGACGGCTGTTTCCTCATGCTCGTTTATCGTTCCCTGATATGAACATTGGATAATAACTTTATGTCAGCTTGAGGAAATGTTAGATGTGTGTCTTTAGAGAAAAAAAAAGCTGCAGTTTATGATTCCCAAGATGATTTTTTTTTTCTACCCTTCATGGCCAATACATTCTTACACTCACACAGAAACCGCTCTGTCATGATTCAGCAAGCTTTTGTCATACTCTCTTCTCTGTTGTCCCCTGAAGCGATGCACAAATGATAAAAAAAAATAAATAAAATAAAATAGTACTTTCACAAACAGTTTGCCCTTAACCCCCTGCTGGGATTCAAAGCTCAAACCGTACACAAAATAGCCTGGGGTTTATTGTACTGATTCCAGCCAGAATAAGAATTCAAAATACAGCTGTACAGGCTACAGCTCAATAAAAATGCGCAATCTGTTTTTATCTACAAAAATTTGGGCCTTGGTGCATTGGTAGTGCATATGTTTTGCAACATGTTAGCCCCAGGGATGCAGGTTCAAGTCTGTTATTTACCAAACCATTTCTTCCTATTTTTCCCACATTATCATCTTCACTTTATCCATTAAATGCATAAAAGCTTAATATTCTTACACTGATGCCACTGTGTACGAAGCCCCTGCGAAAGCGTGCAGGTTTGAGGTGGGGATACTCCTCTGTACTGGTCACTTTGATGCCCCACACTTTCTTCCAGGCCTCGTACAGCTGCAAATGGATGGGATACACTCCAGAGTGATGGGGAGCCACCGCATAACCCATGTTTGTGGGAATGCCATGCTCCTAAAAGGGAACAGCAAACACAACACATTAATGGTCAAAAATACTGTGCTTCAGGATATGCATTACTAATTGTGCATGACTTCACTGCAACTGCCTTATGCACTAAAAGTATACATCTCTGGTGAAGAGAAAGTAAATGTTTTTAATCATTTTATGGTGTAAAATTGTGCTTTGATGCCACAATCTGTGTGCATTTGAATGTAATGTGTTAATTTAAATATAATTACACCTTAACTTTGAAGTTTGCACATTTTAAAACTGCTGAGACAGCTACTGCCTACAATATCTTGCTAAACAAAAGAGAAAAAAAGTCACAAACTCCTCCACAGGGCTTGCAAGCAATATTATCTCAAACAGCATGCTTGGATGCACCAAATCTTAATCTTAACCAAAAAATTACAATAATAGTATACCGTCCATCAAGGCACTTACAATGTGCTGTGAGCCATCATATATTTGAGGCAAACTAATTCTAATCTTGCATATATAGTCCAGGATTTCACAATTTTTTTTTTGAGCGCAGAATTTAATGCAAAAGCAAGCAAACTACGCAATGCAGCTTGCAATTTTTCGAAATTGCTGCAGATTTTCCACAGAATTTGGCTCCAGACGTGTCATGTGTCACTTCATGTCATCGTGCATTCAGCCAAAAACTGTTTCAAAGTGCGACGAATGCGCATCACTGTGTTCTGTGTTACTGCAAAAAGACAGATTAACATAAAACTATGTAAAACAAAAATGGACACTATTAAATTTAAATTAAATGAAAGATTGTACATACATTGTATTGTTATGAATTGTTATTTTCAGCATTCTCTTTTTATAAACTTAAGAAACCAATGGTTCTTCATGTCAGAAAAGTAATAAAAATGTATATTTAATGTTGTCTGTGGTGTACCTTTTAATCATAGAAAGTGATTAAATAATGTTTTCACAGGTCGTAGTTTAAAAGAAGAACCCTGTCCTTCCCAATTCAAGTAGTTTTCCAACCCAAAAAAAAAAAAAAAAAAAGAGAAAAACGTTTTGCAATATATATCGCCAAATTTGAAAAAAAATCTGCCACAAAATCAAGCATTTTCACCGCATCAATCACAAAAAAAATCTCTGCAAAATCCTGCATGGACTGTATAATGGAACTGTTATGTTAAACAAAATATCAATATACCACAATTCTCTTTCAGACAAATTAACTGATCTATGAAAAAAAATTATATATTTTATAATTTTTATATATATATATACATATATATATACACATACATATATATATACACATACATATATATATACACATACATATATATATACACATACATATATATATATACACATACATATATATATATACACATACATATATATATATACACATACATATATATATATACACATACATATATATATATACACATACATATATATATACACATACATATATATATACACATACATATATATACACATACATATATATATACACATACATATATATATATACATACATATATATATATACATACATATATATATACATACATACATATATACATACATACATATATACATACATACATATATACATACATACATATATATATACATACATACATATATATACATACATACATATATATATATACATACATATATATATATATACATACATATATATATATACATACATATATATATATATACATACATACATACATATATATACATACATACATACATATATATACATACATACATATATATACATACATACATATATATACATACATACATATATATACATACATATATATATACATACATACATATATATACATACATATATATACATACATATATATACATACATATATATATATACATACATATATATACATACATATATATATATACATACACACTCACCTAAAGGATTATTAGGAACACCATACTAATACTGTGTTTGACCCCCTTTCGCCTTCAGAACTGCCTTAATTCTACGTGGCATTGATTCAACAAGGTGCTGAAAGCATTCTTTAGAAATGTTGGCCCATATTGATAGGATAGCATCTTGCAGTTGATGGAGATTTGTGGGATGCACATCCAGGGCACGAAGCTCCCGTTCCACCACATCCCAAAGATGCTCTATTGGGTTGAGATCTGGTGACTGTGGGGGCCATTTTAGTACAGTGAACTCATTGTCATGTTCAAGAAACCAATTTGAAATGATTCGAGCTTTGTGACATGGTGCGTTATCCTGCTGGAAGTAGCCATCAGAGGATGGGTACATGGTGGTCATAAAGGGATGGACATGGTCAGAAACAATGCTCAGGTAGGCCGTGGCATTTAAACGATGCCCAATTGGCACTAAGGGGCCTAAAGTGTGCCAAGAAAACATCCCCCACACCATTACACCACCACCACCAGCCTGCACAGTGGTAACAAGGCATGATGGATCCATGTTCTCATTCTGTTTACGCCAAATTCTGACTCTACCATCTGAATGTCTCAACAGAAATCGAGACTCATCAGACCAGGCAACATTTTTCCAGTCTTCAACTGTCCAATTTTGGTGAGCTCGTGCAAATTGTAGCCTCTTTTTCCTATTTGTAGTGGAGATGAGTGGTACCCGGTGGGGTCTTCTGCTGTTGTAGCCCATCCGCCCCAAGGTTGTGCGTGTTGTGGCTTCACAAATGCTTTGCTGCATACCTCGGTTGTAACGAGTGGTTATTTCAGTCAAAGTTGCTCTTCTATCAGCTTGAATCAGTCGGCCCAAAATCACCTTTCTTTCCCATTCTGACATTCAGTTTGGAGTTCAGGAGATTGTCTTGGCAGTTGCTTCAATGCATTTAGGGGTGTGGTCCTGGTCAAGACAATCTCCTGAACTCCAAACTGAATGTCAGAATGGGAAAGAAAGGTGATTTAAGCAATTTTGAGCGTGGCATGGTTGTTGGTGCCAGACGGGCCGGTCTGAGTATTTCACAATCTGCTCAGTTACTGGGATTTTCACGCACAACCATTTCTAGAGTTTACAAAGAATGGTGTGAAAAGGGAAAAACATCCAGTATGCGGCAGTCCTGTGGGCGAAAATGCCTTGTTGATGCTAGAGGTCAGAGGAGAATGGGCCGACTGATTCAAGCTGATAGAAGAGCAACTTTGACTGAAATAACCACTCGTTACAACCGAGGTATGCAGCAAAGCATTTGTGAAGCCACAACACGCACAACCTTGAGGCGGATGGGCTACAACAGCAGAAGACCCCACCGGGTACCACTCATCTCCACTACAAATAGGAAAAAGAGGCTACAATTTGCACGAGCTCACCAAAATTGGACAGTTGAAGACTGGAAAAATGTTGCCTGGTCTGATGAGTCTCGATTTCTGTTGAGACATTCAGATGGTAGAGTCAGAATTTGGCGTAAACAGAATGAGAACATGGATCCATCATGCCTTGTTACCACTGTGCAGGCTGGTGGTGGTGGTGTAATGGTGTGGGGGATGTTTTCTTGGCACACTTTAGGCCCCTTAGTGCCAATTGGGCATCGTTTAAATGCCACGGCCTACCTGAGCATTGTTTCTGACCATGTCCATCCCTTTATGACCACCATGTACCCATCCTCTGATGGCTACTTCCAACAGGATAATGCACCATGTCACAAAGCTCGAATCATTTCAAATTGGTTTCTTGAACATGACAATGAGTTCACTGTACTAAAATGGCCCCCACAGTCACCAGATCTCAACCCAATAGAGCATCTTTGGGATGTGGTGGAACGGGAGCTTCGTGCCCTGGATGTGCATCCCACAAATCTCCATCAACTGCAAGATGCTATCCTATCAATATGGGCCAACATTTCTAAAGAATGCTTTCAGCACCTTGTTGAATCAATGCCACGTAGAATTAAGGCAGTTCTGAAGGCGAAAGGGGGTCAAACACAGTATTAGTATGGTGTTCCTAATAATCCTTTAGGTGAGTGTATATATATATATATATATATATATATATATATATATATATATATATATATATATATACACATACATACATATATATATATACGCCTTCCGTATTCAACTTACGAAAAAAGTGTAACTGGCGCGACGATGACGTCGGACGTAGCATAAGTGTTTTTAACCGCGAGAGGCGTTACTTTCTTCATAAGTTGAATACGGATGGCGGTCTGGCAGAAGCTAGATATTTTATTTTATAAAGTTTTAAATATGGATATTTTTCTTACACAAACCCATCCATTCACTTTAAATGGCCTTTATTAAACCCCCGGAGCCATATGGATTACTTTTATAATGGATGGATGCACTTTTTTGGTCTTCAAATTTTGGGCTGCCATTCACTGCCATTATAATGCTTGGATTAGCCAGGACATTTTTTTAATATAACTCCGACTGTATTCGTCTGAAAGAAGAATGTCATATACACCTAGGATGGCTTGAGGGTGAGTAAATTATTTTTGGGTGAACTATCCCTTTAATATTGAAGAACACTTAGATCATCTCTCTGATTATATCATCTATTCTACAGCTTACCTCCGCGAACTTGCGGTTGAGCAGCATTTGTTCAGCCAGCACGGACTGGTTGTGGAAGAGGTGTGGCTGCATATGACTCCACATGTGGGGAAACCACCAGAACTCCTTACTGTAGGACAGAAGCAGGTCATCTCCAAGATCCTCCTCATCTGTGCCTGGAATATAATTATACAGACACGAACGATGAACATCTTGACTCTATTCCAAAAGTTGACTTATAAAAAAAAACAAAAAAAAACATCATAACCAGCTCTTAAGTCACTGATTAGGAACACTCTCGCATAGGACACTTGACTAACACTCAAGGACACCAAAAGAGTACGTTGTTAGCATTTTGCTAAGCTAACAGTGTGATATTTACTTACCCGCATGGAAGAACTTTCCAGAGAATCCCAAGTTGAAAGTGAAATTGGGCACATGTGTTCGGAGTTCATTCTGCGTCTCTAGAAGTGCCTTTGAAACAAGGAGTTTAGGAATTTAATAAAAGTTGCCAAAACACCCCTAGGTCAGTGTAAACACAAAACGCATTCAAAAGAAATACATAGTTAGCATACGCCAACGCACGTATACGCACAACCGTTACAGCGCTAGAGGGACAGTGCAAGCATGTCTGCTGTCTGTTCGTCTCCTCTGTTTGCTTCATTACCCTTCTCAGATTTAGCTCTGCATCTGCCTCTCATTTGATTTGTTTACTGTGCTTGTTTTTGACTGCCTGTCTCTCCAGTGTGACTCAATCAAAAGCCTGATTCATATTTAACTGCACAGAGGTCCACAGACAGACAAGACGTCTTTGATTATGTTTGCTTTCTATTCCTTCCCTCGGCTGAACATCTGCATCGGGGCGCTCCGAAGATGAGAGATTCACAAGAAGGATGCAGAAAACTGCATTTGAAATATTCATGCTTGCGGCGAGTCTTTGGATGCCTTTTGAACAGAGTCTAAAAAAATAATAAAATAAAAAAGCGAAATGGAAAGAAGAGGAGATATTTGGAAAAGGAACAGCAGAGGTTGGAGTACTTAAAAAAAAAAAATTAATAAATGGTCATAGGAAAAGTGCTGTCATACCTTGAAAAGTTGGTGAATTATATGGATCTACCAAACCAGTTTCTTCATGTTTTCCTTCTGAGGTGCTTTACACAGATTAACATCATATAAACAAGTATTTCCCCTTCTGAGTCTTCATCCATACCTTTTGTATGGCCTCTTCTTCTTTTCCTCAATGTATATTTCCCTCAGTTTAAATTAGTTCCCTTCTGTGCATATTTCATTCTATGTCCTCTCTTTCTTGGGCTCACAAATACGGATTTGTTTTCTGCTGGTCCAGTCAGCCAGTAGTTCAAATTTGCACTTGTCCTGCCGACAGTTACACAGGTCCCAGCACAAAAATTATACATTTGCTCCCACCACCAAAAGATTATATTTTTAGCAACATATTTTATTTAAATACATTATATTAGATGTTAGGGGTGTGACGAGACACTTAGCTCACGAGACGAGACGAGACATGAGATTGGGTTCACAAGAACGAGACATGTTTTTTTACACAGTATTTTTAAGAAATCCTCAGTGATGAAATACATAACTAGAAAAATAGTCTGCAGGTGCATTTGAAATGTTTTAACTCATTAACTCATTTAATCATCTTGTAATGAGTGTCATTTCAGTTCTACTTTCTGAGTATGAATTATCATATGCAGTAAAAGAAAACAATACTCAAGCACTGCAAAAGGGGAGATTTTGCATATTGGGAGATTTTCAAAAAGCGGGGTATTGAAATCGCGTTTGAATGCACGCTCGCGTTTACTTTCGCTTTCAATTTCGCAATCGCGCGTACTCTGTGAATAGGGAGCGGTGGTGCTGAACACGCATTTTACAAGATAAGACATTTGTCAGACACTTCTGTTGAGCAACGAATCCTCCGCCTCGATCCTGTCAGTCATCTCGTCACGTGATCAGTGCTGTGTACTACATACGACTCGAACAGCTTGTGTTGGATGAGCTGGATGGAATTGAAGCGGCCGTTATCCACCTGAATTAAACTGTTTTTATTTCTAGAAAAAGCAAAATGGCAGTGGAGGCGTAATGTAAACGTAGCGGTGGCATATTCTATCCTAACTTCACCCTCACACTCCGTCATGGCAATATCACACGAGACATCTTTTCACCTCGACGAGAAATCTCGTGAGATCTCATGGCACGAGATCTCGTCACACCCCTATTAGATGTATTAGATCGCTGAATAATTGAATATTATAAAATTTTAATCATAATAGTTGATGGATCATTCTTGCTATTTCAACAAAACTTCATCCATGTGAGCTAGCTAATGTATGCATGAAATGTTACATTCAAGCACAATGTTCAGTACATCACAGAAAGTTCTCGAAGCATACAAATACATATATGTGATCAAAAAACATAGGATGTATTGTAGTGGCCAATAGGGTAGGACAATTCTGTCAACTGGTCCGAAAATCTCTCACATGGGTTCTTATTCATTCTTACTGTTGAGCCCTGCTTTCGCTATATGCATAAGTCTAGATCAACGGAAGGATTAGCAGACGAGGAGCGGGTGAGAGAGGTAATAAGATGAAGAAAATAGGAGGAGAGCATCATTTTTAAGTGGACGTATACGGCATGGTTATATGGCCCATAATCCAAGATATTAAGCAGGCTTAAGATAGTTACACTTGAGTCACATTTAAAATGTATAAACGTGATTGAACTGTTGATAAAATAGCAAACCAATTGGCATTTACTAAAGAAAAATGGCACAAACCGAATTTTCAAACAAAACAGCACCCACCTTGACGTCAGACACCTTCATCCGTGTGCCCTCCTTCCCAACAAAGATGTCATCGATATCCACCAGTATGTAGCGCTCAAGAGCCAGTGAGAGACGTTTGCCAGTCAAGAAACTCACTGCGTCCACCAGCACCAGTTTGTGCAGCCAAAAGTTCAGGTTGTTGCCGAAGAGTACCCGCTGGATGCCATCATGAAGTCCCAAATCCTGAACCACGGCTGCATGAAGGGGTCCGGGTACTCCACTAGCCTCCGTACTCCGTCCCCGAGCTAACAGCACAGGCTCATAGGTGGTATGGTTAGACTGGAAGACAGTCCAGTCGTCTCCAGGTAAGGGGCCATGTTCCACCTCCCGGGCCTTGGTTATGAGCAGCAGTGGGGACTTGGGGTTGACGCTACAGTCCCTTAAACCCAGATTGGAGTGCAGGAAGAGAGGAAAGCCCTTGAGCTGGGCACTCTGCAAACTGTTCTCATTAGCCTTTCATGAAGTGTTGGAAGAAGAGAGAGCAGATGAGAAATGATTGGTAAAACAGAAGAAGATCATAATCCACTTTAAAGGGGTCATATTCACATTCAGGTTTTAGCATTTTATTCTTCACCCATTCATACTTTTTTTAGTCCGTCATAATTTTTTTTACAAGACCATTATCCACATTTAATATACTCACGGCTGTGATGTCATAACCATTTTTTAAATAACCCATTTTTCTAACAGCTTAGACTTTGAGCTGAATTAAATTCAGCATGAGTTTCCAACTTCCTACTTGGAAAAGTGCAATGGAAGTGATATTCCAACTTGGAAAAATGTGTTCAAACCCAGAAATCTGTAGTGTATAGCATAGCATATCCTCAGTTTGGTTGCTAAGAGAAAACGTTGTCAAATCAAACACCTGCAAAGCAAATATGTGTTGCCATTTTTTTTTCTACATTGTTTGTAAGCGTCCAGCAACGCAGCGCTTTCGTAGTTAGAAAAAGACACCATATTCCATAATTGGTCTGGGTGTACTGTGAAGGACATTTGCTTTGTGAACAGATTTTTTTTTTTTGTTCCAATTTAATATATCAGTAACGTATTGGTCATGTACTTCCTTTCGTGAATTAGATGCCCTGTGGTACTATTGGTGCCAGAGTTTGTATAAACACCATTCACACTCATCTGTATGCAGCCCACTCTCCTCTCGGGCCAGCTGACCCTGTGAAGCTGGATCAATTGGTGATAAACTGCACACTGAGTGGAACAAACACAATGAGCCTTACAATTTGGAGAGAGGCCTGCATCCTGCTCATCTCCAAACACAGCCATTATTCTGCCACCAGAGGTAGCAATGGGACCCTCTGGAGAGATGCACAGTCCACATGACATGTCTGATGAATCATGCACATTTTCATCGGTTCTTTTTAGTGGCAACACACTGAAACAAGATGAAACTGCAAGAGGTGGTGATGTCACTCAGCACTAGGAGAATAGGGGTGGATGGAAGATTTTCCACATACCAGGGGCCTTAATCAATAACTTCCTGAGCCTCTCCTTCTCTCCCTAATCCCATATTCCTGTCTCCATTGTTACAGCAACACTTCCAAGCCAAAGGCTCCTCCAAAGCTTATCAGCATTTAACTTTCATTGACACTGAACAATTCATGAACCGTGTTAGATAATTAGTCCATTTTCAAAAAGCTGTTAAAAGACTTGTAAGCCACCTTGTTATCTACTGCCAAAACAAGCAACTCCTTTCTAAGGGAGTCACTTGGAATTTGCTAAGTGACTGATTTGAAACACTATATTTGTAGTAACTCTAAGAAGCGCACAGAAGAAATTGATTACAATAGTTAGCATGTTGCTAAGCTAACAACACACTTCTCTAACAAAAACACAGTAAACACATATTGGGTAAACTTGAAAATAAATTGAGCTGGGGTTTGCTTTTCTACATTGGATTCATGTGATGCTGCCTTTAAATTAGGTAAAAAGAAGGTATAGTTTACCGTCATTTACCAAAAAAAGGTAACAGCCTTCATGTCTGGCATCTTTCTTAATGTTAGGTAGTTTTGGTAGGCAGCTCACTAGGTTTTAGAACAGAGCTAGTGTGTTCGGTTTGTCCCGGAGACTCAATATGGCCCCTAGAGATTACGCCAACTCAAGTGCTGGTTAACCAAAAGGGTTTATTCCAATTACACATTGTCTCTATGGACATGGGATTAGGTCAGAAGACTAATAGGAGAGCAAACAAGAGCCTGAACCCATTGATGCATGCAAGTGTAACTAAAAGAAGCGCTGGTGTCCACTTTGATGTTTCTCTGTGTGCGTTCAGACATACTCCAATTCTTGAGAGATAAATGCATTTGCCATTGACAGGTGCAAGTCAAGGCTTGATGTGAAGGTAATTATGCATGTCCCATTACTAGTGGCAGGGTTTGGTCTGCTTATCCATTTACCTACAGGGTAAACTACACGCTCAAGGTTCTAATTTAATGACATCCAGCAAAGAAAGGATGTTAACTGCCTGGACAAGAAAACAGCATTTCCAGCCAATCAGGGATCGAACTGCTCCTGTTATTGTGTAAGCCGCAAAGCCTGGGGTAAAAACAGCTTTGAGGAGAATCGGAGCAGCCTGAGTCAATAAAAATTAACGAGCGCAAATTTTGTGCGGTTCTTTTTAAGATGTGTTGATGTCCTCGCCCTTCTGCTGCAGGCGAGCAAGACTCAAACAGTCTCATCAACTGGGTTAACCTCCACTAACAATTAGTGTGCAGCACTTAAGCTTGTCAGGGTAATAAAAACAGGCCTGGCCTTAGGCAAACAATATATTAGAACTCGGAGAGGAGGTTTACAAGATGGTAATGACAGACAGCAATGAGTAATAGTCAAATGTGACTCTAGGGCCGATTATTTCCTCATACTGATTTCGAAGAGCAGTTCCCTTATAGAACAAGAGCCAAGACAATCAACAAAGACATTTCGCATTCAGTAATGTGCTATTACTGAAATGTTTAGCATAATGCCCCAACCTCCCTCTGCTGGCAATATTTCTGCAAGCTAACATCAGAATCACACTATGAAATGTCAGTCTTGAGATCGTTTAGTGCAAGGTGATTGACCCACTGGAATTAAGAGTCACATTAACATCCATTAGTGACACGATTTGCTGTGAAAGGTCACACTGTACCAAAAATAAAAAATAAAAAATAAATAAATAAAAAAGTCTCACCTTGAAAAAGCCGATGATTCCAACGCCATACTCCACACAGTATTTGTCAAGCAACTCTCTGTTCCAGGCATCCAGGTTGACATATTTGAGGATGTTCTCATAGATGACCAGTGTGAATCGACCCCGGTTCTTGTCTGTGAGTGTGGGCATATCACCCTTCCCAGGTGCAATCTCAGTCTGGTACCGAAATCTCCCAGATTCCAAGATAGCCACAATGTCCTGGCCCAACTGAGAATACAAGCTCTCCACGAACACCAGCACCACAGGGTCAGTTCGAGACATGTCTGCAGGTTTGGCGGTTCTGGCAGGCAGCACCCGTGCCGACGGAGGGGAAGGAGTCGCCCGGGGATCTTCCCAATCGGCAGTACCTTCTTCTGGGACCACCATACCTCCGACTCCTGCTGGTTCGAGCTCCCGTTTGACGCCATACAGGAAATAGGCTGAGATGAGGACACTGACCATGCAAAAAAGGAAGAGCAGCAGCAGGCTGGTCTGCAGCGTGAGCTGACGGAAGAGCCGCCTTACACGTCCACACATCAGCATCATCACCTTGCAACCACACCAATTAGGATAGACGCAGTCCTCTATTTACAAATCTTTTGTATGGTTTTTCCAAAGAGACAAAAAAGATACGTCGAAATTGGGCTTCTCCTTAATGCATGTGCTCATGTCACCATTGCAGAGGGTGGCGAGACTGGGTTGGGCAGGGGACGGCATGGGCGAGGTGGGCTTCCACTCTCCAGCAAGGGATGTGCACTGCCCCCACATGCACCAGCGGCCCCCTGCCCAACACCCCTATGCCCCTTCTCTACCCTCTCTGAGTCCTTATCTCCTGATCCCGTGTAGAGAAGATTCTGGGTTTCGGACTTGGTGAAGGTGGCTTCTTGTTTTTCGTCACTGGATGCTCTAGACAGATCATGCCCAGAGCATTCTGGCCTCCTCGGGTTTACCTAAAAAGAAAACAGTGTTAACAAAAGTACACATTAACTCAATGCAATTTTTGCAAAAATATCTACTCCGCACCATTTTAGTAATCAATTCTTTTACTTCTGAACAGAACAATCCATTAATTTAACTCTAAGGTGCAACTGTGTATTCAAGGGCAACAAATTTTGACTAGACCACACGAGCAACTCTTGCATTACCCCTCACTGAATGTCGGCTGCAAATGCCAAACCCACATGATGCCGTGGGAGCCCTACAACCTGGGTTTCTTTTCACTGAATACCAAGAACGTCTAGAGGGGCATTTACAAAGGCAATGCAAGGATTATGGGATAATGGAGGTGGCTTGTATTGATTAGTGAGGGCTTTAAAAAGTGATCCTCACTATCCTTCATGCACTTCAAAGGGCAAAAGTCATTTAATCTTTCATCTTAAATGAAGGGTTTAGTGCAAAGTGTGGGACAGGTGAATGAGTCGAGTAGGATTCAGATTAGCACTAACCAAGTAAAGACCTCTGCAGAATGCGAAGAGAACTAATGGTGATTGCAGGAAGTAGTATCGAAGGTGAGGGCAGCCATTAAAATACTGGCAAGTGTGAAAGGCTCTTGCAAGAGGATTCATGAAAGTGTAACTTCAGGTGTTACCTAAACCTTTCAAGTATTCCCTTATGTAACTTTCAAATACATTTTGAACTACATAAAATCTTGTTTCAGACAAAAGGACGGTAGAAAGTTTGAAAAGTCAGCAAACATAGACGTCAGCAGCTGATTTAAAGCCATTCACATTAGGTAGACACCCAAACAAACAAAACATCTCTGACTTTTACAGATGTCTCTATGTTGAAGGACACAAAGTGGTTTTAGGTTTTTGTTCACTTTCAAAAACATCTTTTCAAAAGATGCAGTTTATATACACATGCCGTTATCATTGGCCCATATGTCGTTTAACTAGAGGGAGAAGCATACAATGGCACACGGCATCTGAGGAAAGACAAGACACAACGTGTCTGAGAAGCAATACAGGTCAATTTTCAAAGGCATCACAGACCTACTTCATGTATGGGCTATGTGAAAAGGGAGAGCAGAACAAAGAATCAAAGCCTTGCAGGGGTTCTGGGATAAAAATGCATGAATACCGTAAAAAAAGGCAAAAGGCACAAGAGTACGCCTCTAAAAAGATGATGAAGGGGAAAAGAAAATCTTGCCAGAGAAATAAGAGAGCCTAAGAGAAGGCCATTTTATCACTTCAAAAGGTTGCTGGGAGTACAGCATGTAAAAATCCTCTCACATTCACAATCCTGAAACACAGCTGTTGATTCTACAGTCTGTTTGCGTGATCCAAAATCCTCATCAGGAATTTTAGGGGCTGGTGATGTAAAGAGAATGAATAGTGAATAGAGCTGAATAGTGGGGAGGCATTGGGTTTTATAAACCAAAAAGACAAATCTAAGCTGCATTCCACAAGGGACACTCAAGAATAATGTTTATGCACCCAGTAGCTTCACATCTCCTTCCCTTTACACCAGGATTATTCTCAGGCCACAATACCGGTCACTGGGCTCTCATTGTGTCCAGAAGAGAAACGTGAACTGCCATCAGCATGTCGTCAGAGGTCGGATTACAGTCTTTGAAGCTTTCCTATTCAGAGCCTGGTTCTTTAATATGCAAAAGTTCTGACTGGAGTCGGCTGAAGCAGCTCATTGTGTACTGCATGTTCTGAACATCATGACACGGATGACATCAAGCAAGATAGCCCACACCCAGAACAAATTTCTAAGGATATAAAAATGGCTTTGTGACATACAATATTGTTTCACTTGAGCGAAGGTAATAAAAATGTTCGCTGTAAAATAAACACTGTGTGTGAGAGTGAAACTAAATACAGTACAAGTATAAGATTTCATCAATAAAAATATGAAAGTGAATTGCAGAACTGTACACACTGATTATTCAGATGCTTTTACACACATAAACTTGCGCATTAATAAGAGAAAGGCTGTTAAATGGTTGTTTTCAATTATTTATTCAAGCACAAGGTTTCCTTCAGTGGCAACAACATTGTTCATAAGAACAATATTCAATCAATAAAAGTCTTTATTAATAATAAACAGCAATATTATTATAAAAATATAAAATTATTAATTGTAGTTAATATAATTAGAATATAAAAGGGATCATGAAAATCTGTCATAATATCAAGGGAAGCATAGTTTCAAATCTACATGAATCTTTGAAGAACACTGAGGTCCAACCATTGCATGGGCAAATACAAACACTCGTTTTTCAAAATATGCTCTCAAAAATATTTAATATTCCACAGAAGAATAAATGTCATGCAAGTTTAAAAACACTTATTTATTTATTTTTTTTGTGGGTGAACTTTCATTTTAATTAGGCTAGACAAAGGTCATATTGTAGATGAAGACTGTTAGATGAACATGTGATGTACACTCACCTGAAGGATTATTAGGAACACCATACTAATACTGTGTTTGACCCCCTTTCGCCTTCAGAACTGCCTTAATTCTACGTGGCATTGATTCAACAAGGTGCTGAAAGCATTCTTTAGAAATGTTGGCCCATATTGATAGGATAGCATCTTGCAGTTGATGGAGATTTGTGGGATGCACATCCAGGGCACGAAGCTCCCGTTCCACCACATCCCAAAGATGCTCTATTGGGTTGAGATCTGGTGACTGTGGGGGCCATTTTAGTACAGTGAACTCATTGTCATGTTCAAGAAACCAATTTGAAATGATTCGAGCTTTGTGACATGGTGCATTATCCTGCTGGAAGTAGCCATCAGAGGATGGGTACATGGTGATCTTAAAGGGATGGACATGGTCAGAAACAATGCTCAGGTAGGCCATGGCATTTAAACGATACCCAATTGGCACTAAGGGGCCTAAAGTGTGCCAAGAAAACATCCCCCACACCATTACACCACCACCACCAGCCTGCACAGTGGTAACAAGGCATGATGGATCCATGTTCTCATTCTGTTTACGCCAAATTCTGACTCTACCATCTGAATGTCTCAACAGAAATCGAGACTCATCAGACCAGGCAACATTTTTCCAGTCTTCAACTGTCCAATTTTGGTGAGCTCGTGCAAATTGTAGCCTCTTTTTCCTATTTGTAGTGGAGATGAGTGGTACCCGGTGGGGTCTTCTGCTGTTGTAGCCCATCCGCCTCAAGGTTGTGCGTGTTGTGGCTTCACAAATGCTTTGCTGCATACCTCGGTTGTAACGAGTGGTTATTTCAGTCAAAGTTGCTCTTCTATCAGCTTGAATCAGTCGGCCCATTCTCCTCTGACCTCTAGCATCAACAAGGCATTTTCGCCCACAGGACTGCCGCATACTGGATGTTTTTCCCTTTTCACACCATTCTTTGTAAACTCTAGAAATGGTTGTGCGTGAAAATCCCAGTAACTGAGCAGATTGTGAAATACTCAGACCGGCCCGTCTGGCACCAACAACCATGCCACGCTCAAAATTGCTTAAATCACCTTTCTTTCCCATTCTGACATTCAGTTTGGAGTTTAGGAGATTGTCTTGACCAGGACCACACCCCTAAATGCATTGAAGCAACTGCCATGTGATTGGTTGATTAGATAATTGCATTAATGAGAAATTGAACAGGTGTTCCTAATAATCCTTTATGTGAGTGTACATCGTTATAGGTCTAAAAAAGTTATAGGTTATAGGTCTAAAAACAGAGATAACTGCCGGTAACATATTTCACAACTATGGCAAAACAAAAATAAAGAAATAAACAAAAAACTGATAGGTTAAAGCAAGAACAAGGGATGAAAAAAATGTGTTGAAACAAAAGTGTCAAGACATGGAAAAATAAGGACCTTGACATTTAGAAACCCGTCACCATCTCACCCACGCCAGCAAGTTTCTTCTGTCCCAGATCTTCCCTTTTCACAGTCTCAAAGCCCAACAGACGTGTGAAAAAATGCACCCTGCCTGGGAGTCACAAAAGCCATTTTCTGATGGCAGGATAGCTTCCATAACACTCCCTATCTCAAGGGCACAGCGTACCTTCATTCCCAACAGCTCAGTGTATTGTCTGCTCTGGCTCTTTCAAATCCCTTTGAGTGTTGGTAGAATCATGAGCCTAGACAATGCTAGACAACTATTATATTTCAAAACACAGATACAAAATTTAAAATAAAGTTAGATTAGACATTATAATGCTACCAGGGTGTTAAAATGTTTAATTCATGCGTGATTCATGTGCTCCCAGTTATGAGCACAATAAAACTGGAGAGACTAGAAAACAAATCAGAACAGTGACATCTACATGATATTCGGAAATGGCGCCAAAAAAAAAAAAAAAAAAAAAGTTATAGGTCTGGAGTGGAAAAAGTAGAGGATATCAATATGCACAGGTGTTTTTGAGGGATCTGCTGTCAAGTAAAAGATACGGAGCCATCAAATGTTTGTCTCCACTTTCTTGTTTTTTGTCAGAGCAAAGTGATGGTATAGATTTGCTGCTGGAAAAAAACGGGACGATAAAAAGGATGGCATGCTCGAACAGCTCTGAACACCGGGGCCACATTCACTGCCGCTCAGAGACACAGGAAACTTCCTGGAGCAAGTGCCGTGCATCTGCGTGCCAGGACAGCAGGACAATAGCTGGCCGCTCGCCCTGGACAGCTTGCCTCGCACGACTAGTTTCTACCGAACTTTAACTGCAGGCAGACCTAAAAATCAAAAGAACCCCACCCAAATCGGTACAGTGCCATTTAACGTTCACAATGCTGGACATTGTTCATAGCACATGATGATGACGGCGGCTGCTGTGGGGTCGGTTCACGCTCATGAATGGAAGTAGTCAGACTGAGACTAATGCTGGCACTGACCACCCCTGTTCTGTTACAAGCTCGGCCTAAACCTACAATAACGACAGTCCAAAGCCGAAATATTTGTGTATTTCATAAAAAGAATAAATAATTACATGTTGTACTTGTCATTACACTCAGCTGATGCTGAAAAGAAATATGTGCCGGTAATATGTGCCTGTTAATTCATGATGTCGTACAGCGCAAAAACAAAATAGAGGAAAAAATGTACCCAAGGGAAAAAGCTAAATAGTCTAATTTGTTAGAGAAACAAGTCACCAGCTGTAGGTCACTGGGAATGAACTCAGCCTCAGTAGACGAGCAACATTCAAAATGTTGACTTCAGGATGATTGCATCTGTAAAAAGTGGAGAAAAAAAAGAATTGTTATTCAAAAGTTTTTTCTTTTGTTAGAAAGGCTGATAATTTTCCAAGACTTCATTATATAAACAAATCATCTGCTCAGCTTGCATCTTCTTTGTTTAGGTAGCACCTTTCAAGTCTCTCAACATGGAGCCAAAACAACCCCTACCACAGCTATCAAAATGAACGTGACCTGCAGACAGCCAGCCACATATCTAAGAACATTTGTTAATATGGCAGGCACCAAAGACTTGTTTCCTCAGAGATGGTTACTAACCCAGCAAACAGCCATCAACACAATGATATACAATAAACTATTTGTTTTAGTTGGAACTATTTTAACTATTTTAAAATAAAAATTATTAATGAAATTAAATGAGTTTATCATTTATGATGACAACAATTATAAGTAAATAATGCATTTAAACAGCATGTAGCCTTAAAATGTTTATAAGTAAACATGGTAACACTAGTTTAGGGTCCAATCCTATAACTAGTTGCTTATTAGCATTCATATTACTAGGATCTTGACTGTTTATTAGTACTTATAAAGCACATATTAATGTCTTAATCTGCATGATTATATTCTATACCTAAACTTAACAACTACCTTACTAACTATTAATAAGCAGTGATTAGGAGTTTATTGAGGCAAAAGTCATAGTTAATAGTTAGTTAATAGTGAGAATTGGACCATAATCTAAAGTGTGACCGTAAACATTATATATTGGCCGTTTATAAGTTGGCTGTTTAAATGCTGGGCCATTGGTGAGCGTCTGTCAGGCTAGTTTTTGCGGTGCGTTTCACACATCGGCTCTAGTTGCTCCGCGTTGGCAGGAGTTTGTCCAATTCTGAATGCTGTTCATAACAGGAGCCACCTGGAATGAAGAAAGTGGTCAGCATGATTGATATTCAAAATTGCTGCTTTGTTTACGGTTTATGTATCTGCAGTCCTAGTTTTGGTTTCCCCTTTTGAATGACAAAAACAGACTACTGATACCTGCTAATATAGACAGTTATTTCCTTAAACACAGGCGCAGAACGTATGCTGGTTAACAGTCGGCTGTAGTCTTTGTGGTGTGTTCAAGCGCAGCTTTTTGGCTCAGACGGAGCCGAAGCAAGGTTCTTTCATGTCAGCTTGGTGTGTCATGGTCTCTCAGATACACACAGGAGTGTTTGAAAGCAGCCACCTATCAGCGGCTACTGAATATACCCGGTACTCAGTACTACCGTTACTGCAGAAATACTAGTATTGTCACATTTTTTAACATTTGGTACCGAAGTACTGGTATTTGACAACCCTAGTCTTGACCACAATTAAGTAACACATTAAAGTCTACAGTCACACAGGTCAGTGACTTGACTTATCAAGTGTGCACAGTAAGGAACTAAATGTATTGCAAAAATGTTAATATGTTTTGGTTTCTTGCTTTTTCCTCATAAATACATGCAGCGCTTATTTTCAGAGTCAGCTAGATGTTGTGCTCTAATCTCAAACCCAAAACTGAAGATGTGAGGAGACAATTTGCTGAAATCTCAAATTTTCAAAAGCAAACAAAAGTTCAAAGACCATGCTCAGTGATCAATATCTAAATCTGTCTGAAAGGGAGCACCAGCGATTCCCACTGCCAATGTGTTCAAAGCACATTTTTGCTTTTATAGTTAATAAATAGCTAATAATAACGAATATGGGATGCCACACTAGCAGAAGACATTTTTTTGCCTTTATAAGCTATTCGCTTGATGTGAACCCATCTGACATGGGTCTAAGGTCTCAAAAACGATGTGATATTGGCCTAAATAGTGAAATCATAACATGCAATATTCCCACAGAAGAAGTTAATTTTATCAATGGTAGTTTTAAAGGGGGCATATCATCGAAATCTGAGTTATGAAGACAGGAGAAAGCACAGGAGCAGCCATGTTTGTATAAACTATGCACAATATATCTGTACCGTATCCATTTTTTATACTGTACATTATAATGTTGTAATGCCTAAATCCATTCGTAGCACTTAAAATGATTGTTTTGTGAAACATCATGCGAAATGAAGGCAAGCCAATCATAACAGACCTCATTTACATATAGATGTTTTAAAGGTGGAAAAAAAAAAACATGAATTATACAGTGGGGAGAACAAGTATTTGATACACTGCCGATTTTGCAGGTTTGCCCACTTACAAAGCATGTAGAGGTCTGTAATTTTTATCATAGGTACACTTCAACTGTGAGAGACGGAATCTAAAACAAAAATCCAGAAAATCACATTGTATGATTTTTAAGTAATTAATTTGCATTTTATTGCATGACATAAGTATTTGATACATCAGAAAAGCAGAACTTAATATTTGGTACAGAAACCTTTGTTTGCAATTACAGAGATCATACGTTTCCTGTAGTTCTTGACCAGGTTTGCACACACTGCAGCAGGGATTTTGGCCCACTCCTCCATACAGACCTTCTCCAGATCCTTCAGGTTTCGGGGCTGTCGCTGGGCAATACAGACTTTCAGCTCCCACCAAAGATTTTCTATTGGGTTCAGGTCTGGAGACTGGCTAGGCCACTCCAGGACCTTGAGATGCTTCTTACGGAGCCACTCCTTAGTTGCCCTGGCTGTGTGTTTTTCGGCTCGTTGTCATGCTGGAAGACCCAGCCACGACCCATCTTCAATGCTCTTACTGAGTGAAGGAGGTTGTTGGCCAAGATCTCGCGATACATGGCCCCATCCATCCTCCCTTCAATACGGTGCAGTCGTCCTGTCCCCTTTGCAAAAAAGCATCCCCAAAGAATGATGTTTCCACCTCCATGCTTCACGGTTGGGATGGTGTTCTTGGGGTTGTACTCATCCTCCTTCTTCCTCCAAACAAGTGGCGAGAAACTCCGGCGAGTGGAGTTTAGACCAAAAAGCTCTATTTTTGTCTCATCAGACCACATGACCTTCTCCCATTCCTCCTCTGGATCATCCAGATGGTCATTGGCAAACTTCAGACGGGCCTGGACATGCGCTGGCTTGAGCAGGGGGACCTTGCGTGCACTGCAGGATTTTAATCCATGACTGCGTAGTGTGTTACTAATGGTTTTCTTTGAGACTGTGGTCCCAGCTCTCTTCAGGTCATTGACCAGGTCCTGCCGTGTAGTTCTGGGCTGATCCCTCACCTTCCTCATGATCATTGATGCCCCACGAGGTGAGATCTTGCATGGTGCCCCAGACCGAGGGAGATTGACCGTCATCTTGAACTTCTTCCATTTTCTAATAATTGCGCCAACAGTTGTTGCCTTCTCACCAAGCTGCTTGCCTATTGTCCTGTAGCCCATCCCAGCCTTGTGCAGGTCTACAATTTTATCCCTGATGTCCTTACACAGCTCTCTGGTCTTGGCCATTGTGGAGAGGTTGGAGTCTGTTTGATTGAGTGTGTGGACAGGTGTCTTATACAGGTAACGAGTTCAAACAGGTGCAGTTAATACAGGTAATGAGTGGAGAACAGGAGGGCTTCTTAAAGAAAAACTAACAGGTCTGTGAGAGCCAGAATTCTTACTGGTTGGTAGATGATCAAATACTTATGTCATGCAATACAATGCAAATTAATTATTTAAAAATCATACAATGTGATTTTCTGGATTTTAGATTCCGTCACTCACAGTTGAAGTGTACCTATGATAAAAATTACAGACTTCTACATGCTTTGTAAGTAGGAAAACCTGCAAAATCGGCAGTGTATCAAATACTTGTTCTCCCCACTGTAAGTGTCTGATAGGGTGGAAAATTATGATGGCAAATTAGACAACAATGGTTTTGGTTGCAAGAGACTATTACTTTTAGGCCCGGTTTCACAGACAGGGCTTAGTTTAAGCCAGAATTAGGCCTTAGTTCAATTAGGACATTTATGTAGTTTTATAAAGTGCCTCAGAAAAAAAACATTATGGTGTGAATCTTGAGACAAAACAATGACACTGAAATATTTTAAGATATATCAGTCCCAGTTGCTTTCAGTTAAAACAGCTCAAACATGCATTTTAGTCTGAGACTAGTTTGTGAAACCAGGGGTTAAAACTCTTATTATTAGGTAAAAACTGAAAATTTATGACTCGTTATTCATTAGATATAATTTGGAGATTAAACCTATTATTATTATTATTGTTGTTGATGTTTTTTGTTTTGTTTTTTTAAATCGAAAATTATTATGAAAAAAATATTTAAATCCAGTGCTAGGTTTTGTAAATGTATTTTATGATGTTACATTTAATTTGTAAATAAAATGTAGTAATTTATTAGATTACATATAATTATATTACATATTTAAATAATTTTTAAAATAGATTATTTTTACAGTCATGTGAAAATGTTAGGACACCCAATTGAATTCCATGGTTTTCTGTATCAGGACATAACAAAAAAAAAAAAAAAAAATCATCTAGTGCTTGGCAGGTCTTAAAATTTGGAAAATAAAACCTTAGATGAACAACAACACATGACACATTACACTGTGTCATCATTTTTTTTAGCTAAAATAAAGTCAAGATGGAAAAACCATGGGTGACAAAGTTAGGACACCCTATCATTCAATTGCCTGTAGATCCACTTTTAGCAGCAATAACTTGAAGTAATTATTTTCTGCATGATTTATCAGTCTCTCACATCAAGCTGGAGGAATCTTTGGTCCACTCTTTAAAACACTGTTTAGTTTGTTGAGGTTTGTGGGCATTTGTTAATGCACAGCTCTTGTCACAGCATTTCAGTCAGGATGAGGTCTGGACTTCGACTGGGCCATTGCAACACCTTCATTCTTTTCTTTTTCAGCCATTCTGTTGTAGATTTGCTGGTGATCTTCGGATCATTGTCTGGTTGCATGACCCAATTTCGGCCAAGCTTTAGCTTTCAGACAGACTGCCTCACATTTGACTCTAGAATACTTTGGTATACAGAGGAGTTCATGGTCGACTCAATGACTGTGAGGTGCCCAGGTCCTGTGGCTACAAAACAAGCCCAAAATCATCACCCCTCCACCAGCATGCTTTACTTTTTGTATGAGGTGCTTGTGCCGATATGCTCTTTTGGTTTTCACCAAACTTGGCGCTGCAAACTTGCAGTATGGCCAAACACCTCCACTTTGGTCACGTCTGTCCAAAGGACATTGTTCTTGAAGACTTATGGTTTGTAGGGATGCACTGAATGTTCGGCAACCGAAATTATTCGGACGAAAATAGCAAAAATTGCACTTTCGGTGTTCGGCCGAATAAGTGAAAAGACTGAATAAATTTTAACGAACAATGACGTTTTTGATGATGCGATCAAATATAACAGCCAGTGCGTGTGAGAGAGAGGCGCACACGCTTCTAAATGTCTAAAAGCAAACATGTTGGAAGTGTGGAAGCATTAAAGTGTCCGAGAAAGACGCAAAAATGGCCGTTTGCAGACAGCCTCAAATGCAAGCAAGAGCACCCTCAGCTGATACTGTGATAATATATTGCAAATGCTCCAGTGCATATTTGTGTCTGTAGAACATCAAATGTATCCATTTACAACGTGTTTCTGAAGCGGTGACATAGTTGTTGACGACTTATAGCCAATGTGTTTAAAGTTAGTCAGACTCCACTCACTGCTCAAACCGCCAGAGTTTTTACTCAGTGCTGAGTTATAGAGGCTTGCAAAACCGCTCAAGAACAAATAAACAAAGTGTAGACACAAATCGACGTAAGTAAGATATTTATTGGGCATTGTTAGCAGCTTCATTGAACTTTGTGAGATCGCGATGAACTGACATAGCGACAGCGTTTAGTGATCGTAAATGGAGCGGTCTTGGCTCGCTTTCGAGTCTACAGTCTATATAATTGAATAAAACTATTGTTTTTCATGTTGCAAAAAGGATTAATGGCCAATTGCACGCTGCAAAGTTTCGGAAGTGACATAGTAACGCATTAAAGCAATGTAAAGGCAGACTAATAGATTAATAGAAAAATATTCGTTGCAAAATATTTTTGAAATTCTAAATCTTAAATGTCTCACTGTACACTCACTGCTGTGGTGGAGCTGTTGCTTAGCCTACATCTGCACTTTAATAGAGCACCCTCAGTGATTTGATTATGATACCTGTAGGCATAATAGGCCAAAGATAAGATAAGATGGCATAAGATGGCCAAATAATAATATTTTTATTTTAAGTTATATTGTGCTTTGTTTGTATAATGTCTGCTGGAATGCTAAAAAATGTTAGGGCCCGAGCACCGATGGTGTGAGGACCCTATTGGAATTGCTCAGCCTATTATTATTCTTCTCCCAAATGAATCGCATTTTTGATGGCCTAAACATGCTCGAAAACTCATGAAACTTTGCACACGCGTCAAAAGTGGTGAAAATTTACATCTGATATGGGTTTCAGAATTAGGCGTGGCAAAATGGCTCGATAGCGCCACCTACAACATTTCAACGAAGTGCCCCTCCTGCTATGTTTCACGTACAGGTATGAAATTCGATAGACACATGTAACAGCCCAATACCTACAAAAAAGTCTCCTGGTACGAAATCTGAAAACCAACAGGAAGTGAGATATTTTGAATTTTCTTTGCAAAATTGTTGCAAATTTTGCCATTTCCAGACGTTGTACTTTAACGAACTCCTCCTAGAGATTTAATCAGATCATCATCATATTTGCACAGTCTAATCTTGAGGCCTCTGCGACGTTAAATTGCGAAGATCTTGAGTTTTCCCTGAAGGGCGTGTCCGTGGTGGCCTCACAAAGTTCGATGTTTCACCATAAAACAGGAAGTTGTGGCAACTCGGTCATACAATGTACGATCTGCCCCAAACTTCACATGTATTATTAGAGTCCTGGCCCGAAGACATCTACACGCCAATATTCAGTTACAGTCATAGCGCCACCTACTGGCAACAGGAAAGGCATGTTTTACACTGTGATTAACTCCTCATAGTGATTTAACCAGATCAACATCATATTTGGTCAGTCTAATCTTAAGGCCTTTGCGATGTTAAATTGTGAAGATCTTGAGTTTTCGCTGAAGGGCGTCTCCGTGGCGGCCTGACAAAATCTGATGTTTCGCCATGACACAGGAAGCTGTTGTAAGTCAGGCATACAATGTCCGATCTGCCCCAAACTTCATATGTTTGATAAGAGTCCTGGCCTGAAGACATCTACATATGAGTTTCAGAATTAGGCATGGCAAAATTGCTCGATAGCACCACCTACAACATTTCAACGAAGTGCCCCTCCCGCTATGTTTCACGTACAGGTATGAAATTCGGTAGACACATGTAACAGCCCAATACCTACAAAAAAGTCTCCTGGTATGAAATCTGAAAACCAACAGGAAGTGAGATATTTTGAATTTTCTTTGCAAAATTGTTGCAAATTTCCAAATTTTGTTGCCATTTCCAGACGCTGTACTTTAACGAACTCCTCCTAGAGATTTAATCAGATCAACATCATATTTGCACAGTCTAATCTAAAGGCCTTTGTGATGTTAAATTGTGAAGATCTTGAGTTTTCCCTGAGGGGCGTGTCCGTGGCGGCCTCACAAATTTCGATGTTTCGCCATGAAACAGGAAGTTGTTGTAACTCGGACATACAATTTCCGATCTGCCCCAAACTTCACGTTTTATTAGAGTCCTGACCTGAACACATCTACATGCCAATATTCAGTTACAGTTATAGCGCCACCTGTGGGCAACAGGAAAGACCATGTTTTATGCTGTGATGAGTATCCTCATTGAGATTTAACCAGAACAACATCATGTTTGGTCAGTCTAATCTTAAGGCCTTGGTGATGTTAAATTGTGAAGATCTTGAGTTTTCGCTGAAGGGCGTGTCCATGGCGGCCTGTCAAAGTCTGATGTTTCGCCATGACACAGGAAGCTGTTGTAAGTCAGGCATACAATGTCCGATACGCCCCAAACTTCACATGTTTGATAAGAGTCCTGGCCTGAAGACATCTACATGCCAATATTAGTTAGTCATAGCGCCACCTGCTGGCAACAGGAAATGGCATGCTTTACACTGTAATTCCCTCCCAGAAACACATTTAAATATGCCATCAAGTCCCAAACATGCTAGAAACACATTAAATCAAGCAAAACTTGGCTAAGTGCTAATGTATGCGATTTACGCCACAAAACAGGAAGTTGTTGTAACTCAGGCATACAGTGTCCGATCTGCCCCAAACTTCACACGTTTGACAATAGTCCAGGCCTGAAGACATCTACATGCCAATATTCGGTTATAGCCAAAGCGCCACCTGCTGGCAGCAGGAAGTGTGGCACACTGAAGTGACTTTGCCATATTTCTCCTATATTTACCCACTTAAATGCATGTCGCCCACTATTCGCTGTTTTCCTGAGGCCACCGGGTGGCGGTGCTCCTGGGTGCGAAGGCCCTTTCATCGCTGCTTGCAGCTTTAATTTTAAATTGTAGTTTTGTAATTTATTTTTCTTTTAAAAGCAAGACAAAATAGCAAAAAGCAATTTTTTTACTATTTAATTTATGCAATGGTGAAAAAATTTGCAAAATAAATGAAAAAATTTAGAAAAACTGCGTTTGGTATTCAGCTTCGGCCAAGAATTTTCATTTCGGTGCATCCCTAATGGTTTGTTCAGATGCAACTTTGCAAACCTAAGTCGTCCTGCCATGTTTTTTTTTTTAGAGAGAAGAGGCTTTCTCCTGGCAACCCTTCCAAAAATGCCACACTTGACCCATCTTTTTCTAATTGTACTGTCATGAACTTTAACATTTAACATGTTAACTGAGGCATGTAGAGTCTGAGGTGTAGTTCTTGGGTTGTCTGCAATTTTTCTGAGCATTACACGGTCTGATCTTGGGGTGAATTTGCTGGGACGTCCACTCATGGGAAGATTGGTGTCCGTTTTTGAATGTCTTCCACTTGTGAATAATCTTCCTCACTGTAGAATGATGGACTTTAAATTGTTTGGAAATAGCCTTGTAACCCTTCGCAGATTGATGGCAGCAAAAATTGCTTCTCTAAGATCATTGCTGATGTTTTTCCTCCTTGGCATTGTGTTAACACACACCTGAATGCTCCAGACCAGCAAACTGCCAAAACTTCAGCTTTTATAGAGGTGATCACACTGGCTGGTGATCAGTTAATCAAAGGCATTTGATTAGCAGTGCCTGACCGTTACTTACCCTCTTAATTCCTATGTTAACAGTAAGGGTGTCCTAACTTTGTCACCCATGGCTTTTCTATTTTGGCTTTATTTTTGCTAAATAAATAATGACACGGTGTGATATGTCATGTGTTGTTGTTCGTCTGAGGTTTTATTTTCCAAATTAAGACCTGCCAAGGACCAGATGATTTTTTTTTATTATGTCCTGATACAGAAAACCATGGAATTCAATAGGGTGTCCTAACATTTTCACATGACTGTATGTATATATAAATTATTATACTGTAAATTGATATAATTCAATTATTTAATGATTTAATAAAACAAATGTGTATGTCCCCTTTAAGTATATGTGTCAATAGATTATAATACTGCTTTGTCAGAGATGGAATGAAACTGGATAGGATGGAGAGAGAGAAAATGGACAGTCAGAGAAACAGAGCAAGAGATAAAGATGCTGATAGGATGAGAGCAAACAAGAGCTCCATAAAAAAAAAGCTTCACCATTGAGCAAATTGCTTGGTTCAAAGGGTAAAGATGCCACTGGGACAAATAGTTGGTAAACTCCTCAGGGCTTCAAACACTGAACTGACAAACAGCATTAGATAGCCAAAGGGCCTAGACACAGCACAATCTGGAGAGGGTCGGGTAAGAGTAATCCTAAATCCCTAATCCTGTTTATCTGGGCTGGACCAAATGTGCCGATGAAAATGGCAGATGAATGCACATTGAGTGGACTAAGTGCAACCTGAAACTTCATTGCCGACAGCAAAAAAAAGGCTCTTGCAGATCAGTTCACAGCTCAAATCAATCAGAGGCCATTACAAAGCAGGGCACGAAAATATGGGAATACAGAAGCTACGCAGCCGAGCGATGCAGATATACCTCAAGTACAGGTATCACCATAGCCGGATTTCAGCTTAACAGGCAATTGCCCCAAGAAAATCCTGTTTAATCGGTTGATACTGATGAATAAACAAGCGTGAAGTCTGAGAAACGAGAGCAGCTCAAGAAGTCTTGACAGATCTGAAATACTTGAGATGTAATGACTTCTTCTGTGGCAGAAACAGAGGGGACACTCAAAGTCACTATTATGTATGAAGGCACAGTAGAAGCTGCAGAGAGCAACAAATCAATCTTCCCTGCTGGCGGCTCCAATCTCAAGGGCACTCAGTCACCATCAGAAGAGTGCATTTGCCCTTGCCAGGCCAGACGGTGTGTGTGCTGAGCTCCATCCTGTGCGCTCTCACACCCGGCATCCACACACACACCAGTTTTGATGCAACTGTACTGGTAAACACTCCAGTCTGTCTGCACACAGTGTGCTGCCACCGTTCTGCTGCCGGTGCCAAGCTCGAGGACAGGCTGACTTGCCAAAAGATCCTTCCCCACCCTACGCACAACATGGGCCGCTGCTGTATCTGTGCATCCACCGCACTGCTGATCTAATGTCCGTCCTAATCAGTGGGTGTAATCTCCTGTTTCACTGGGACCGCACTGACCCCGAGAAACTAGACAACAAAGACACACGATCATGTACCCAACTGACCGTCTTTACCACAGGGGAAATGGGATTATGGGGAGGGAGGAGGCTCGTGGGGGTCGCAGGCTGTTAACGGCGTGGACTCTCAGAGATAAAGAGCCGTTTACACTACACCGCTTTCAACTAAAAACAGAAAACTTTATGCGTTTTGGCCATTCATTTACACGACAACGGCGTTTTGGGGGCCTCAAAAACAAACTTTTGAAAACAGGTTTCAGGTATCGTCACAGTGTAAACTACAAAAACGTATCAGTGAAAACGGTGAGGGCATGTACATGCGTATTACGCGTTTAGTCTATAGGCATGCACGTTTGAATGCCTATGTGAATAGGCGCATAGTCTTTCTTTACAAAGTGACATCAACTACTCGTCTGACATGCATAATACAGCGTTTTTAGTTGTTTTCGCGGACCCATGTGAACGGGGATCGTTTTGATAACGTTGTCATCTGTACAAAGAAAAAATGTTCCCGTTTTTAGTACATCGTTGTCTTGTAAACGTATCAAAACAAACACAAGCTGACTGTATAAAAGGACAAAAAAAGCACTGAATTAAATGAAGAAAACAAAATTGAAAAGTTATTGTTATGTAAAGGCTAGGGGTTCGTTTTTCTATCCCGGGGGGCTGTTATAAATAAGAGAAGATATTTGAAGTGATTTATAATTTTGGATGCAAAGTAATAATTCAGAGTAAGGTTAGAATTATTGTGCACACATTCTTCACATCATGTATTTGATGTGCACATGTGCGCCGGCAATTGTTCATTGAAGTCTGCGAAGTTAAACGTAGACCCGCTTGCTGTCAGGATAATCCTTTATGCGAAATGTAAATACTTGTGTGGATTTGTAACATTTAAAGGCAAGTATACAACCGTAAGATGTAAGTTGTGTGCTGAGGAAGATGCATCTTAAATGCATTAAACAACACCCTAGTGAAAACTCTAATCAAAAATTCATGATTCGTCTATTAGGTGTCATTAGAAAATGAAACCTATTATTATTATTATTATTATTATTATTATTAGTCTTTTTAAAGGGGACAACATTTTAAAATAAATAGATGCAGTGCTAGTTTTGTAAGTGTATAATATTACTTTATTTTTTTATTATAAATTGTGTTTTTTTTTACTTTTTAATTTTAAAATAAAAATCTTTTGTAAACATTTAGTTTGTAAATTAAATTTTGATCTTGAAATGTCTTTACTGTCACTTTTGATTAATTTAATGCTTCCTTACAGAATAAATGTTTAATTTCTCCTATAATTATACTACATATTAAAATAGATAATAAATTATTATAATATAAATTAATAAAATGATTAAAATAAAACAATAGAAATTATTACTGATTTATTGATTTGATTTTTATGAGTACTTTAGTCCTTCAACTGTTGATTAAAATGTTGCTGTGACAGAAAAGGAAAAGAAAATGCAAAAAAGAAATTACCATCATCATTAACATCCAATGAGCAATGATTTAGCAGGTGTCACCCAAATGAGCCTACAATCACGCAAAATTAGCTAATTACAGCCAATCCTGGTGGTAAACAAAAAAAAAAAAAAAAATGAGTGTGCAGAATATAAAGAGCAACTAGGAGGATGGATGTTTTCCAAGACCAATCAGACACACGGCTGAATCACAGTAGAAGGAGCGGCACCTACAGGGGTCCTCTTATCTGTGAGACGAGCCAACGGATCAAAGCTAACCGTGAGGTGCATCGGTGCAGCTCCATTCTCTTCTCGTGTCCCTCCATCAGTTGCTGATACCTCTCAGACGGCGCTAAGACAAAGAAGCATTTCAGAAACATGTTTGACACAGGCACAGAAAGAAATCAATGAGCTGTCAGCTCAATCTCTTCCCTCAGTGCACCTTAATGGCTCAGACGAGAGAAGACAGTGCAAGCTTGACCCCATCACTTATAAAGTCATCCATGCTTCGATTTCACTTTAAATGACAATCTGCAGGGTTAAAAGTGCAGAATTAAGAGATATTTTGATTTAACAAGCCTTCAAGGCCCATGTGGACGCTAACCTCAGGGACGCCTTGAAGAAATTTCAGGGTGGATGCAACCAGACACTTTGGATGTATCCACCTGGTATCTACAAATGAAGCTACACACTAACGACAACCAAACATCCTGAATTCCCAAAATAAAGTGACTCGACTTGTTCAGAATGACATTCTGTGCTAAAGGAAACTGCTTACACTGAAGCTCGTGTGACACAGCGCGCTGGGAACGGGTGCAGAAAGACTTCCGTCAGCTTCTTTAAGGATGTCTTCGGTGGTTAGCCATGCTACAGGGGATAATTGGTAGCGGTGCACATCCACTAGCAAATAAAAACAAGGGCAGCCATTACATGCTGAGCCCAGATGCTCGGAAGCACCTCCGTCCCTCTCCTCTTAATTAGGTTGCACAACAAGAAGGGAACTAGGCTATTTTTAGCCCCTTTAACTACCGAGGGCTGTCAAAGACCAGGAGAGAGTAGAAACAAGAGGAAAGAGAAAGAGAGAAAGAGAGAAAGAGAGAGAGAGAGAGAGAGAGAGAGAGAGAGAGAGAGAGAGAGAGAGAGAGAGAGAGAGAGAGAGAGAGAGAGAGAGAGAAATGTCACCTTTATTTCAGAGGACACTGGAGCCACAAAAGGTTACAAAAAAAAAATATTTTTTGACGTACTGCTTGCTATCTCCGGTCAGAAAATGTAGACTTGACCCTGAAATTACCTCCAACGATAACAGTGAATTCATCTTCAGGATGTTGGGAGCCGTTTGCGAATGAGATTATGCTGAAGGCCAATCACACAAAATCAATTTTAAAGAGCGAGTAACTAAATCAAACATCCCATTTTATACACAGTCCTTCTGGTTCATGACAAAGCATATTACCTGCATTGTAACTCACTTGCCCTCATAATATTATTTAAATATTATCATAAACTATTATGTTTTCAGATTCCCTCAATAAAAGGTTTTACAAAATCAGAGACATTAAATGCAAACTGACCTGGCACTTTATTCTGTTTAACCTTGTTTTATTTGTAGGTCTACGTGGTTAAAAGTAATAGCAACATGCAGCACAATTTTAGGTGTCATTCATGTTGATGGCTCAAATGGTGAGAGTTGCACCCCACAGTTTATGACTGCCTTAGGAAGCATCGTAATAATTATATCACACCCACCTTCACAAGTTAATCAAATGCTAGTGGATAAATCGAGTCTCGCTCTACAGCACTTCCTGCTGAATATCCTGTCGTACTCAGAAATGGGTCAACATTGCAGAAGTTGAAAGGGCTAGTTCATCTAAAAATGAAAATGTATGTACTCATGCCGATACAAATCCACAAACTGTTGATTTTCCCCTTTACCACAGGAAAATGTTAAACCAGCTACTTTCCATACAAAAGTTCACAGTGACCATGTCTGTGAAACTGCATACATATTGCTCTCTCTTGTTTCATACAAGTGATATCTTGCATCTCAGCTATTGATTATATTAAAAAAATGAAAAATCAATCAGGGGACTTTAGTATTAATAGTACTGTAATATTGTTGTAGTGCTCGTTTGTTGCCAGAACGATTGTTGTTTTTGTATACTGTAATGGATTATAAGATAATGAACAGGTACGATTTAAACTCAAATCAATATTTGTCCACATTTTTTATTTGTTGAAAAACAGTGTAACAAGTGGTATGACGGATATTTAAGGGACATTGTCCCTTAAATGTTCATCTTTTTTGAACTTGACAAACATGTCTTGGCTCAAAACCATTTGCTAGGAACTATTTTTCTTTGCTGAAGCTTTAAAGGGTACAAAACACACACAGTTTCTGCCATTCTACCAACTATAGAGTAGTATTGCATCCTTAATATCTCCGAAGAGTCTTTAGTTTTATCATATTTATAAATGACAGATACGCTGTACTGATTCTTTCCGAAAACAGCCGAACTCGTGGACTTTCCGAAACTTGTTCGAATCCTGAAGGAGTGTATTTGGCACAGATATACTCCGTCATATGTCAAACTCATTTTTGGAAATTTTGGCCATGTTTAGTATGAGAATCCAACTCTTTAACAGTGTAAATGAAATAGCATTAGACCACCCCCTTTAAGTTTATTAGTCTTGGCTTTAAGTTTACAAATTTCTCATGTTTAATTGCAAAATGAGTAAAATGTTAAGGGTGTAAATCTTTACAGTACGAGTAAAATTCCAGTAGGCATGTGACGGTATCAAATGTTCATGTTGCGATTAATTGCTGAAGCTTTTATCACGGTATACGATATTATCACGATATTGTAATAAGTTGCAAAAAAAGTGGTGTCATACTATAACAGGTTTAATAAATTTCTCTTATGACAAAAAGAACTGAACATTTAAATACAATAAAGCAATACACAAAAATGTATAAAGCAACAAATGTTTCAAACAGATTAAAGTGCAAAAGAATTATAAAGAACAATAGGTAGGCTATCACTTTACAATAAGGTCTCACTAGTAGTTAATGTTAGTTAATGCATTAACATTAACAAAGAGCAAATAGCTAGATTTGTTACAAAGTTATTATTCTTTGATAACGTCAGTTAAAAAAAAAAAATACAACTGTTAATGTTAGCTCAGGTCCATTAAATAATACAGTTACAACTTTTGATTTTAATAATGTGTTATTAAATGTTGAAATTTACATTTAACTAAGATTAATAAATGCTTTAGAAGTATTTTTCATTGTCAGTTTGTTAACTAATGTTAAATAATGGAGCCTTATTGTAAAGTGTGTGACTGAACAATAAAGAATCAGAACATATTCAAACAATATCTAGGGCATGTAGTCCAGATTAAAATATAAAATGTTTAGGTTTGAAAATAAATAGCCTTAAGTCTTTAAGTATTAAGTATTTGGTGATGTGATGAGCACCGTAGCGAATACATAAAACTGAATGGTTGTTTGAAACATTTAAATACTGTTTAGTAGCCTGAGTCTGCTTTATTTATGAGGTTTTCGGTGAAACGGCTGCATTTCTGCTGTTCCATCAGCGCCATCTGCTGTCAGAGAGTGTGAATGTGCATTTTCATTCAGCGCGTTTCCTTCACTCGTTCCGCCATGCGCTGCTCATGCGCGTTGGGCTTGTTTACATCAGTGCGCGTGCCTTTTTGATGCAGCATACAGCGGTGTTGCTCATTTTAAACGGTAGATGGGTAAAGTATTCTTAAAATGCATTCTAAAAATCTGAATAATTCGTAATAAATAATTATTCACGGTATTTTGAAGTGACCACGATAACAATATCGTGCATGTTTACTATCGTGATATATCGTATTACCGTATACTGGCACGTCTAAATTCCAGTATGAAAATGTTTATTAAATAACCATGTTGTAATTCTCATTTTAATCTAAATTATATTTAATTCTAATCTAATTGAAATACATTTGAATTATTTTCTCTTTTTATTTTTTATTAACTTTTTCCAAAAAACAAGATTATTCATTATAAATAAGTCTGACATCAGTGCAAAAACAGCTGCTTCACATTGTATTTATTTTTATTTATTTGGTTGCCATCTCACCATCTAGAGCTATTTTCAAGGCAAGAACAGGATAGAATCAGGCTACGTCTACATTAATCCGGATACATTTGAAAACGGCGTTTTCATTTTAAAACGCTCTCCGTCCACACTAGCGTTATCAAGCGTTTTCCAAAAGTTTCTTGTCCACACTGAAACGTCGGAAAACGCTAAATTCACCTGACTGTGCATGCGTTAAACCTCATAAAAGCTCACCGAGATGACAGACAGAAGGTTCACACACAATTCTTCTGGCAGGATCATTTTATTAAGCAAAAAATCTCACCTTTCACTGTTGCATCCAGGTCGCACTCACTCACCATTATATGTTTGGTCTAAAACGCAACTGCTGTCATGTGTGCACAGGACAGCAATTACGAGTATATTTTGTGTCATCTTTGCAGGACTGTGATATGAAGAGTGCGCGAAGTAACATTTTATACATAGCACATAAACAGGCACAATAGCGGTATAAACATGAATACCTATTGGTACAATATGCGTCACATGACTAAACATGCGTCATTGTTTTCAAATACCTCCGTTTTCACAGTCCACACTACGACACGAAGACGGCGTTTTCAAATTTATCCGCTTTGGAGAGTGTGGTGTGGACATGGCCTCAGTTAATTTAATTGACAAACATTTTTAAAAGGAGTTAAGGTGTGCTTCACATTGTATAACACCTCCAGCCATGATATATAGTAATACAGCCCCTACTGTGGCTAGTAAAAAAACAGCTTCTTTAATATCTTCAAAAAGATTCTTGTCCTGAGGCCAATGCCATATCCTATTCTGTCCATCAAACTCAATGGAGACACAATACCACAACGCCATAAAGAAGGCTATAACAGGCCGTCTAATATCCTACGGCTTACGCTCGATTGATCCAGGACAGCTGCGCAAACCGCTTACACATCTTTTTTTAACCCATTGTTTAAAAGAGAACTGTGGCAAAGCATTGGGTTTTATTAGCTGTGATTAGATCGGGTTTAATATGATAGAGCATAATGGATCGCCATAAGCACGGGTGTGCAGTTCTGCATTGGAGTCCAGTGTCTGAAACACAATGAGACGTCTATGTAAAGCTCCTCTTAAGAGACAAACAACAATGGAGTGGCTGTGTCAGTTTGTACATTTCTCTTGTTATCCAGGCTCCATTTGTGCCGAGGCAGGACAAAAGACGCTTCAGGTTTCACCAAAGGAGGGAAGAAAAAAAAAAAAAAAAAAAAAAGTCTCTGATAAGGCCACAGCCCTTTCTTTTTCTCATTTACAAACTTCAGGTTACTGGTAGAAACCGACATTTTGACTGATATGACTGCAAACAATGGCAATGGTCTATTCTTCTAAAAAGCATTTGCAAAAACTAATAATTTAGATCGCATGCAAATCAAGCAAAGCACTTGATGTACAGGCTTAAAATAATAAATAACCGTTTAGCAACTGAAATGTGGAACAGAAATGGAGTACATTGTTTAATTGGAAAAATAAATCCTGATATCATCTGCTTCCAATATCGATCTAATCCCACCGGGACAGACAACACCCTACTGGACTACAGCATTGACTCTTGCCCCATCATTTTGCTGTGTTTTTAATATGTATAATGTTTGGATTAGGCCACATGTACTTTATAGGTACATGTAGGTTTGTGTTTTGTAAAGAGCCTTGAAAACTGAAAAAGTCCTACATATTATAGAATTCTTTTTATTGTCAGGAATCTTTCAGAATTTATTATCAACGTTGAAAACAGTTGAGCTGCTTAATATTTTTGTGGGTTTTTTTCAGGATTCTTTGATAAATATAAAAGTTCAAAAGAACAAGAAGAATTCATGCATTTATGGCCACGTTTGATCAATTCAATGCATCCTTGCTGAATAAAAGCTGATTTCTTAAAAAAAAAAAATATTACTGACCCCAAACATTTGAACACTACTGTAATTTTGATAAATATATATTTATTATATATATATATATATATATATATAATTTTATAATATACAATTTATATTTAAATTAAGATGTGTTGACTTTTTTTTTTAGAGAGAATGAATGTAATCCAATAACTGCCACATTCAATAAAAATTCAATCAATTATACAGTACACAAATACAAAAAAAACCTTTATGTAATTATTGTCATATGAACAAGTAAGAAACTACAGTGATTCAAGTCTCAAGCAAAAAAGTTATTGTTGCAAGCTGATTCACGTAAAAAAAAAATCAGCTCAGAAGTTATTCAGTGTGGAAAACGAATTATACTGGCTAAACTTTATTTTGTTGATTCATTAAAAAGAAATTACTGAGTCATTTGTTCAGAAATAATAGTATTTTAGTAGGATATTCTGTCTACATTATCTACACAGCATGAAGGAAAAAATTCCACCTCATTTTCCAAATCAAGTCATTTCAACTCATTGTCTATAAGAATCTCATTTAACTTGAACAAAATGAAGTTGAAAATGGTTAATTTATTTTGACGAGTTAAAGTGGAAAGGAAAAACATGTTGCCATGACTTACTGATCATATCAATTTTTACAGTGTAGCCAGTTCACGTCCAAACAAAAGTACACAACAGCCACATGATTACAGGTGGAGTGGTTGAGAGGATGGCTCAGTGCTCAAGAGCCAGTGCAAAAACTCCCAGTGAAGTGGTTTTGGTACAATAATCCATGTACAGAAAAAGCAATAAGCTAAAGTCATACGGATATATGCAAGCTTAGACATAATTCATCTTCTATCAAGGCTGTAACCGACTATACCACCTCAACCTTCCTATTACTTATATAAAAAAAAAAAAAAAGTAGGCATAAGGGAACACCTTAACAAAACAACTTTGCCCCTATTAATGTGAGAAACCATTCCAATGAGGACAAACATGACACTGGCTCAAAGACGAATGTGTAGCCTATATAAAACTGCAGGCTGAATCTACTTTGTAATAAGCAGAAATGAGAGCAAATGCTATTGTGTAGGGTCCTCGCAACAGGAGGGTAAAAACCCAGTGCCTTAATCTTTTTGGCATATTCTACATGCCCCATGGCTTTAGGGAACGAGAAGATTTCCTCTTTCACTTTGAGAGAGAGAAGGAGGGATTTAGGTTAAGAGAGGCGAGCGGAGGGAGAAAGTAAGAGAGGATGTTGCTTTAGAAGTTATAGCAAAGCCAGAAGCAATGCATCATGATGACATGAACGAGGAACAGAGAGAGTGAATTTACTCTATTGGATTTCAGTGGAAACAAATACGATTGGCCACCCTCAAGATTCATCACACTGACTACCAATTAGACGGGCTAGAGCAAAAGCAGCCATCGATTTTTGAGAGTTCAAACCTTACGTTACACCTTAATTGATGCTCGCACGGCTGCAGCTTGCAAAAAAGAGAAACAACTGTATAATCACACTGCTGAGATTAACTGTTGAAAAAAGGAGGAGTATATGTGTTTGCGAGTGTGATTATGTGTGTGTGTGTGATATTGGCCTTGTACTTTTGGTGTGTGATCAGCAGTTTGTAAATAGAAACTGGGGATATGAATAATTATACAATCGACTAGTCTCAAGAACAATCTGTACAATTATGTAAATAATATTAATTTTATATAAACTATATTGAATTATATTATATATATTTTCCAGCTGTGGTGGCAGGCCTATTTCCACAGGGGGAGGGGGAGGGGGCATCACCCATGGGTGATTTTCTGAGGAATTGAAAAATTAAAACAACCAACCATCTGTCAAAAATTTAGGAAGATATTTATTTGCAAAGATTTAAACTGCCACAGTAGGAGAAGGCTATATTCATTATATATGACAAAAATACTATTATAAATTAGGTTATTGAATAATTCAGCAGCAAAAGTTATTCTAGAAAAATCATGAGTACAGAATAATAAAAGGTAAAATATTCCTCATTGCTTTTTGTATTGTTATAAAATACAATGATGAAAAACAAGTAAATATATTTATATATACTATAAAATGAAAAGACATTTCTTTTAAATGTATAGCGCAGCTTTATAATGAGGCAACAACATATGATAGATAGGACAGAAAAAGGGAACCGATCAAGAAAAAATATTTTTAGAGAAGAGCATTTAGCTAAATATATGCACTGTATTACATATTTATTATATTTTTACTTAACATGTTAGTGATGGTTTCATTATGTAATGCATGTTTGAATAAATCTGTCATGAAGATAAATTCCTCCAGTTTAATGTAATTTAAATGTTTATATTTCACCAACAAATGACACAATTCTGTCATTAAAAAGTTTTAGTTTCGGTGAATCCCTTATTTAAACTCAACCTTGTCTTTAGACAAAAACTACAACTCTGACCTCAAAGGTCTCATGGCCTAAATTAAATCTGCACTTGGGGTTTGTCCAGTTACATTTAGACACTCCAAGGAGAAACCCGTCCTAACCCTGGAACTGAACAAATGACTTCTGAAGTTCATTCAGCCCACAGGTCTTCCTTTTCACCACAGGTGCAGCAATCAGTTCGGAGGGCAGCACCGCACACAAGTCCATTGGCACCTGCCATCTTCTGCATCCCGTTTCTGACGCCAAATCCTGCTAAGTAAGCCAGGTGGTGAAAGTCACAGGTATAAGCCGGGCCACAGGGTAAGCTTTGTGTGTGAGCAATGTGGGATAGTGCTAATGATGTGTGCTAATATATGCATCTTTGCTTTACTAAACCACAGCGCTAGATTAACAGCGGTAATGGCCATATACAGCTATCACATCAAACAACATTACGTATTTTTGATCATTAAAGTCATTTTGCAATTGTGTTTGTAACCAATTTCCATGTGAAACAGGACATATAATTAGAAAAATAAAGCAGGACTTGATTTTAATCTTTAATAATATAATTAATATAATATAATAATATAATTAATCTAAAATAATATAATATAATATAACATGATATAATATAATATAATATGAGCATTTTTATAGCTGAAAACTTCATTCAAAATTAAACAGTTGATGTGGTATCTACCTTTTTATGGTCAGCCCCTAAGATATCCAGTTTGGCTGCCAGAGCATTGACTCATGCTGGAATAACTAGAGTCGGAACAAAGACGCACGTCAATCCACATCCACCCACCTGAAACACCCTGAAACCATCCTGCTTTATTCTCTTTTGCTCGTCTTCCCAACTGCCAGAGAGCTGGGTGCCATTTGAAGGCGAGGTGTAGCATTTGCACTGCCTTGATCATCAGTGTGTGTGTCCAAGCTCTCAGTGGGGAATTCTGGCTGGCATCTCTTCTGAAATTGGCAGCGCTATTTGTCAGACACAGGGAGCAACTCTTGCAGAGATGAGCATCTTAAAATGTCAACATCGTTGGAACGGCTCAAAACATAATTTTAAAAAAAAGTTATGCTTTTTTGTTGTTGTTAAAAAGTCAGCAAAAACCACTTTGGAATTGTCATAGCCTCTTTGCACAGTAGGATTTCAAGTCCAGCTAGTTTTAATCACAGTGACACAGTAAGTCATCAGTGAGACTTGGCTCAAGGATCACTGCAGGAATCTGAAGAAAATCTCACTCGTGTTGACAGATGAGCATGTGGCTCGCCGATCAATAATAAGCTCTACAATTTTAGAGCGAAAGGTCAGTCTTCAACTTAACTTTCATCAAATTTCTGACATTACTGAGATCACATATTATTGCCTCTTCAGTAGAGTATGTGCTAGCTCTTCTGTGCAGATTTCTACTTAGGCAGAATAAAGTGCTGAATAATGTTATTTATAAAATCCCATCAGTGCAACATCCCAGGGGTACCGGCCTGACATTTGAGGCTAAAATCCACTAAGTGGTTCCACCGTCAGGGTGCTAAGTCAAGTCCCGCTTTCAGGCTACTGTGGAGGAAATGTTCTCTCTGCGAGGGGGAATCTATACACACAGGAGCTGTCGCTGTCACTTTCATTGGCACAGCATGTTTAAATGGAGTCATCACCCCATGAGCAGTCAGGTTGGGAATGGTCTAAATGTACCAGACCAGGTCTCACATGATGGGGAGGGAGAGATGATGGACACTTATTGGATGTGGTTCCAGCTGAGGGCCATTTCCACTCCCTTAGAAAACAGGGGAGTAGGGAAAAAGGTTCTAAGCAATGTTCCATATTCTGGAGTGAAAGAAAGAGCAATTGGCCCAATTGTTAGTTATCCAAAAAACAAAGAGGTTCCTCTTTAGACAAACACCAATAAACTTAAGCTGATGAAGCACAAGGAAGCAAGATAAGTGAAGCAAATTCATAAGGTTAGTCCGAAATCCTAAAGCTCTTCTCTCTTAACAATAATTCTCTGGAAGAAATTACGTGTAGAGTGAATCAATGGAAGAAAATACAGAGGAGTACGTGAAAAAAGCAGGAATTTTTTTTGTTTTGTGTCAGCTCTGAGCTCTCTCGGTTGAAGGATGGATCCTGGGGGCAAGGCCTGTAGGCCTCATTCCCCCCACAGCATGCAGAGAATTCCTAATAGTACCGCACATTAAGAGAGCGGAACAGACTACTCAGCGAATCAGATAATTGAGCTGAACAGCAGCTGGGGAGGAAAAGAGTGAGAGAGAAGCAGCAGCATCTCCACAGAACGTTACAGGGGGGAAATACATTTCCACCCAGCATCCCAGTCGACAGCTCTTTTCTCGGTCTCCACCCTACTTGGAGAACATTCGAGCACTTGAAGCATGCTAGCACATGTGGCCTGCTGGTGATTGCCCTGGATCGTGAAGAGAGCGCACTCAGATTGTTGAGACGGCTTATTGTTCTAGGACCGCAAAAGGAACATGAGGGCCTGCCAGGAAAACAGGGGGATGTTTAATTGTGAATGAGTGCGTATGTCTGAGAATGTTAGTAGCATTACGACTGCACCGAGAAACAAAGTGCAAGCATGTGGAGCCCATGAGAGAGACTGATCGATACCAGGTGCTTGTTCCATTTAGGCCGCCCAAAAAGGACATGAGCTAAAGTTAAAGCACTTCTGTGTCTTCTAAAGTGGGTCGAAGTACTACTCCTGTTGCTGTGCTGCATCCGTGCCGACTCTGCAGGTCAAAGGAGGCTGTGTGGTGCTGGCAGGCAACCTGCTTCTTGTCTCCCAAGGTGCTGGCAAATGAAGGAAGGGTGTTGGTCTCCAGGCGGATTCGATCAATCAGCAGTTAGAGGGCAGCGGCGCGAGACACACAGAGGGGTGTGTAGGGAACAGGATTGAGCGAAGACGGGCATGTGTACACATATACACACACACAAAAACACCAGCTGGCAGTCGGCTGTCAGCTGAAGTAGGATATGGAGAATGCTGATGTCAACAATGTGAACAACGCTAGTGCATATCATAAGAGTTCATTCGCACATAGAAATCCTAAATGGTCAAAGAGCCATTAAAAAAACAATAAATTCAAGATGTTTGACCAAAATTAGGAATAAATAATTATATTCCCAACTTGGTGACATATCAAGCCTTACTGCTCTTTATTAGATCAAATTTGATGTCATAACCTAAGAAATATTCCACAGTGAATGCAAATAATGTGCAACCAAGTTAACCACCGGCTAATAATGACACCCACAGTCGGCAAAATTAAAATGATAATTATTACTTGTAGTTATTTATTACATTAATAAAAATTATTGTTGTTGTTGTTATTATTATTATTTTGATGATGATGATAATAATAATAAATGAAAAAAAATATCTTTAAAAAAAAAAAAAAAAATATTGTTGTGGTATTTATGATAACAACTACAGCAACTTTCACACAGTATTCCCAGTAAATTACCATAAAATCACCAGAATGACTTTACCTGTAAATACACAAATATGCTGTTCACACAAGCAACAGCGTTCTGTGTTTTTACTGTTAAGAGACCATTCACACATCAGCATCAAAATACCGGTCAATTTTGAGATGTCAGTCATCCGAAATGACCTTTAAACGCTGCACCGTTGTCTTCATTCGCCCGCATGAGGAGAAGCGCTTTAATTTCACTACCTGTTCAATTTGACAACATTTGACTTCTGAATGACAGATGTAAGGGGATGATCAAACAGAATGCATTTTTGCTCTTAAAAACACGAGACGCACATAATAGTATCCAACTGCAGAGCTGCAGTGCAGATGAATGAAAAAGTAGGCAGGGTCTCGAGAGTGACACGCTGAAAAAGCTGCGAGAGGAGGCGCAACGGTCAAAGATGTCCATCTAGCGCATACAGTATATTCATAAATCCAGTATTGCATGGACATAAACGTTTACTCTAATATTCTCTTTCCACTCTGCACTTAAGAATACAGGCACTGGTTTAAAACACATTTCTGTAGACTCTCTTTAGTAATGAAGTTTGTGTAAGATTAATGCTACACACAGATAAAAGGACAACAAAAGCATGGTTGGTTCTCACTTTTCCATATGGCTCAGTGTGAATGTTTATGCCAGACGACAAGCTGCTGGCGTGAGCGATCCCACCGGTTGCTGCACTCCGAAAGTCAACTAAGCGCAGGACCCGTGACCACCTGGGCCATGTGTGGACACTGCTTTGTCAGAAAAATCTTTTTCAAGTGTGGAATTGTGATGATTTCACAGGGCAGGATGACTCTGGAGTGTGTCGGGTACAGTCATCAGAGGTCCCGGCCAATATGCAGCTGTCAGCTGTTTGAAATCTCACCTTCATTTCCTTTGACAGTGCAGCACAGGCCATATACTGAGTCCAGACAGTGTTACATCCACAGAGAATCATTTTAAAAATGGGAACAGACACAAACTTCACCTTGACCACTGCTGAGACAATCACTAAACAGAAAGATAAAACAGGAGAGAAAGTGTAGTGGAGAGAGCGAAAACAAGAGTAAACTGGTGAATTTGCTTAAAAGTCTGTTTCATTAGTATTCATAGACATGATCCAGGAGCCCTTCGCAACAGTTGTAGGTTTGCATTTACATTTAAAAACACTTGCACAAAAGAAGTCTAGAGCACTTGATCTTGGGTGCATAATTAACCGTATTTACATGAGTGCAAAATAATGAGTGTAAAAGAGCTCCTTGTGGTTGTTTAGATTTACTGAAACTGCTGTTGTTGAAACTAAGGATGGGTATTTTGTCAATTCTTCCTTTAGAGTACTGGATAGCTTAAAGGGTTAGTTTACCCAAAAATGAAAATTCTGTCATTAATTACTCACTCTCACATCGTTCCAAACCTGTAAGACCTTCGTCATCTTCGAAACACAAATTAAGATATTTTTGATGAAATCTGAGAGATTTCTGAACCACCCATAGGCAGCAACGTCATTACTGCCTTTCTGGGCCTTGAAAGTTGCAAAGACATCGTATAAATAGTCCATGTGACTACAGTGGTTCAACCTTAATGTTATAAAGCGCTGAGAATACTTTTTGTGCGCAAAAACAAACACTTAACGACTTTGTACAACAATCTCTTCTCAACGTCATTCTCCTACGCCAGGGGTCGGGAACCTTTTTTTGACCAAAGAGCCATTTTTTCCATTTTTGGTTAATGCATTTTCCCAAAAGAGCCACAGTAAAACATAATATAATATTATTATTAAAAAACTTTTTTTTCAATAAAATTTCAACAGTAGTAATTATTAGGTCCATAGACAACTAAAAACCAACAAATATGCAGCAAAAAAATAAATAAGTTGCAATATAGAACTTTCAGTGTGAGGTTGAGTTACCAACTGATGGGCATAAATCTTCTTCGTGTGTGTGTGTGTGTGTGTGTGTGTGTGTGTGTGTGTGTGTGTGTGTGTGTGTGTGTGTGTGTGTGTGTGTGTGTGTGTGTGTGTGTGTGTGTGTGTGTGTGTGTGTGTGAGTGAGTGAGTGAGTGAGTGAGTGAGTGAGTGAGTGAGTGTGTGAGTGAGTGAGTGAGTGAGTGAGTGTGTGAGTGAGTGTGTGAGTGAGAGAGAGAGAGAGAGAGAGAGAGAGAGAGAGAGAGAGAGAACGCACACAGTGCTTACATCTACTGTGTTTATGTGAATACTCGACTGATATATTTCTGTGTTTATTTGGCCGTTTAGGCACGCAACCGAAGACAAAGGCTTCTATGCTTGTCCGTGTTGCGCTCGGAGCGTGCACACATCATCCTGTCAGTAGAATTCTGTTCTTTTTCGCAACTTATCGCGCTTTTAATATTTCCTTTCAATATAAAGCACATCCTGCTCTTTTCTTTCTCATTCATTCATGTTTCGTTAAACAGTTTAAACAGTAGCATCAACTGAAATCTGCGCGGATTATCATAAATATGACACATTTAAAGGACATAAAGGGTCTCTGCGGCAAAAGCGAAAGTACCAGTGGGTGAAATGTTTCGAAATGTCTCTCTGCACAGCAAAGCACCAGTTTCAATTAAAAAAAAAAAGTAAAAGTAAGCTATATAAACTGTAATATATCCTATATTACAGTTTATATAGCCTACTTTTACATTTTCGACATTACCATAAACAAGCTACGCAGCTGTTTGAATCCCAGTGCAGGAGCTGTAGGTTTACCACAGAAACGTAAGTGGTTTGCAGTTGATTGCTGCCGTGACTTGTGACACTCGCGAACAGCACTGAACACGCATTTTGGCCGGTACAACTTGAATATTATTATTATTATCATCATAAACTTTTCATTAACTTTGGTAGGCTGTACAACAAGGGAATTGTAATTGGCAGCTTTTTCTGCAGAAAGCGGATCTCTGTTGATGTGTCTTTTTTTATCGACCATTTGTTGGTAAGGGGTCAGAGGAGAACTGGCACCCCAACTGAGCCTGGTATCTCCCAAGGTTTTTTTCTCCATTCTGGCCCTGAAGGAGCTTTGGTTCCTTGCCACCGTCGCCTTTTGGCTTGCTCAGTTGGGGACACTTAAATTTCAACTATATTACTGATCTGCCCGCATTGACACTATATGATAATTGAAATGAGCTGGATGACATCACCGTTTTCACCAGAGCGGCTGTACAGCCGAATCAAATTCCGTTGCATTATTTTCCTGTTACCACTGTGAAGCTGCTTTGAAACAATTGCCATTGTAAAAAGCGCTATATAAATAAAGGTGATTTGATTTTGATTTGAAGGGGTGAGACACCTGTCGAGCCACATGATTTGTGTCAAAGAGCCAGGTGTGGCTCACGAGCCATAGGTTCCCGACCACTGTCCTACGCTTTTGACGTAGTAAACACAGTGCAGTGCTTCAGCACTTCCAGGTTCTACATCAGAACGCCGGCTCATTATTGGTCGCTGCTGTTCACGTGACCACCACGACCCCTTCATGTGATGCTGACGCAGGAGCTAGCCAATAATGACCCGACGTTCTGATGTAGAACCTGGAAGCGCTGCACTATGTTTAACGGGGGGTGGGGGGCATAATTGAATGCCAGACATTGCTTAATTTTGCAGGACGTGGGACAAAGCACCCAATTCCGGGAATGTCCAGCAATTTTGTGATCTCCTTTGTAACAACGATTCCAGACAGCCTTAGTGTTTTCGAAGCCATAACGAGAAAAAACAACATAGCTCGATTATTAATAATATCAGCAATATTTATGAAAAAGAAACATCTAAAAGGAATATGACTCTCAAATAACCCAATCATAGTCAATAATGTCAGGCATTGCCGTTTGATCTGAAGCTGAAGAGTGATTTAACACCGGTAAACTGAAACGCTTTGCTAGAGGGTTAATAAATTCAACCAAACGCCATCTACATTAAATTAAATCAGATAAATACAGCACAAAAAACAAAAAAACAAAAAAAAAAACAACATCTGCACAAAAGGACGTGAATTCGCGAGTGAACTTGACCATGCTTGTCTGAATGGGTAACTCCCGTTGTGGATGCGCTCTTCCCATAACAACGCGCTGAAACACGGGCACCTAAAGCACAAAGAATTTACAACATTCTATTACAATAGTGTTCTCATTATGTTATGTGTATGGCATTTTGCCACTGCACATCTTGCACTGCAACTGTATTTTCATTTATCAAACTGAGTCCAGGCATTACTTTGGACTTTTTAAAAGCCATAGGTTCACTTTAGTTTTCCGGTCTGTAGTCTCTGGACGGCATGCTGTCCTAACGCTAAACAATCAGACCTCATCGTTTTCATGATCAATGGTCGCTGCCACCTTTGAGTACTCTAATACTCAAGTACTCATGCACATATAGTTGAAAGCACAGCCAGCGCAGTGTGAAATCCATCTATTAGTGCAGGTTCTCTGCACTATGCCTACTGTTTGTTTGCAAAGGTGCTGCGTGTATATAATTTGGAATAATACAATTTATGCAGTTTTTTTTATTTCTCTGTTTTACATTCTATATTTATACTTGTATATACAAATTTCCCAACCCTACCAGCAAAATATTCAAGAAACATCTAAAGACTCATCCTTTCCATGAGCACTTGACTGAATCTTGTTGATGCACCAATACTACAGTATATACACACACAGTACTGTTCATAAGTTTGGCATTTTTTAATGTTGAATGTTTTTGGACGACATCTCTTATGCTCAACAAAGGCTGCATTTATTCGATCAAAAATATAGTAAAATAGTAATATTTTATTACAATTTAAAATGACTTCTCTATTTGAATATATTTTAACACAATTTATTCTTGTGATGACAAATCTGAATTTCAGGATTCTTTGATTAATAGAAAGATCAAAAGAACAGCATTTATTTGGAATAGAGATCTTGTGTAACATTATAAATAACTTTACTTTAGATTTACAATTTAATGCATTCTAGCTGAATAAAACTATTAATTTCTTTCAAACAAAAAAAATCTTACTGACCCCAAAATTTTGAATGATAGTGTGTGTATATTTCTATACACTTACACTATGCACTAATTATATATAAAACATAACCTTATCAATGCTTTCACTATGTCTTACTATCAGCTGAATCACTTGTTGGATTTCTCATTTGTAATAAAATTGGATAAAAGTGTATGCTAAATTAATAAATGCAAATAATATTTTTTTCATTATTGTATTTTTTAACTTGCCAAACAAGGACAATAAGCACAAGTGTGTAACAGAGCACATAATCCATACACAAATGAAGTCAGTGCTTCACGTCAAGCCAGTCGAGTTGAGCTGCAGCTGGATCATGTTTAGTCACAGGTCAGAAAAGACCAGAACTGATTCATAAATAAGTTTTCATTAGGTAAAATTAGGTTCCACAAAGAAAATCTCCAGACCTTGCCAAGTCATTCACTTCTATTCCAGAGTCATTTCACATCGAGTCAAAGTCAAGCCATCTGTATCTGGCACAGACCAGGGCTGCATTTCCCAAAAGCATTGTAGGCCTAAGTAGATCAGAGACCATTGGTGCCAACGGTTTCTATGGTCTACTTAGGCTTACGATGCTTTAGGGAAACGCAGCCTAGATCTTGATGCATGCGTGTAAACAGCAAAACACAGCATTCTGCTTATTTCAAATTCGAGTGTGGTTCTAAATCTGATATCTGCTCATTTGACCTATATTTCAACATTCATATTCGATTCTCCTTTTAGGCTAGATAAGATAGGTGCGATGTGAAATCACCACTGGGAACATATGGAATTATTTTTAGCAATGTAGTTTCTTATTAAATGTTGACATATACTTATGTCCCTAACATATGTCAAATTGCCTATTACCTTGCAGTCACAGAGCCTGTTTTATTTAATTATAAGCCTTTTAGTAAGGCCAAATACTCTAAAACAGGGACAAGATTGTGCTACTCAACCAAACCGCACAACAAACACCAATATTCTCGCAACCCACTAGACAGTGGCAATTGGAAATGATTACTTGCGCTGTGCAGACCAGTTTCAACAATGAGGCGCTTCAGAGTATTATTGTGTAAACAGTCAAGTTAGGGTTTTAAAGCTAAAGTGTGTAATTTTTTGGGTAAAATACTTTTGTGTTTGAGTTTAATGTGTAGTAAGACATTTGTAGGCTGATTCCCCTGAAAAATGTACACATTCTAACTCAACATTGGCTGAACCAATAGCGTTTCTTTGGGGGCGGGACTATCTGGCTGATCATCCAATGTAAGGCAGGGGCGTGTCCAGGAAAACTCTTTGAAAACGGTTCACGCATCACCTGAATGGAATTTGAAATGAATGGAAGATGGAAGATCAGATTTCAGATCATAATTTTAAACATAAGAGGATAGAGCACCAAAAAACCCCACAAAAACTCCAGTTAATCTACCTAGCAGAATCACGCTTTTCCTTAATGAAAGGAAATAACACATCTGTGCTTTGTAAATCTAAGACATGCTCATGTTAGCCCATCTCTACGCATCAAGAGAGATGCCTTTTTCACCTATTAATAATTCACTTCTGCCGAAGGCTCTCAATTATTTATGAAAGTTTATAATTCATCTTCCACCTTCACTTCCATAAGGTGAAAAACAAAAGAGGAGTTGATGTAAAGATCAATGATGCCTGTGAGCATCACATCATCAACAGGCCTGTATTTGGCTGTATATGATATGAATGTGAAGGTGTTACAACATAATAAACATCTGAAAATGTTTAGTAGTGACTATTTGAGGCATTTTAACCTAAATGATCAAATACAGCTCACAACAAAACAATAGACTGGCAGAATTTCAATTTGTTAAGGAATCCAAGGTTTCATTTTTCATGCATTCCCACGGGCAGGAATGTGAACCGTGTGAGAGAGACAGTCGAGCTCTAGATTTTGGCAGATCAGAAACACTGGTACCTGCCATCAAGTGTGACTCATGTGCCTTTCTGTCTCTGAAACCAGAAGGGAAATGCTTTATACATGGTGCTTCAAACCCAGACAAATCCCAATTCCAACAATAAACTTTGATACAGGGGTCTACATACTCTACAGACATACTCAGGTGTAAACAAATTGTAGACAGAATGAGGCATTTTTTTAAAATAAATTTTTACTAATAGATCAATAGAAAGGGGCCAAGAAATCATACCTGCAAACTAAGGATATCCAGGGATGGCAAAGTCGCTACTATGCAGGGCTCGACGCTTACTTTTTTCCCAAGGAGCACCTGTGCTAAATTGAAAAATTTAGGAGCACATTTAGAAACTTTAGGGGCGAAGGCAGAAATTAGTTAGTTGCGCAGTAATAAACAGACTTTGCCATACTAGTGTTATTTTGGCATTACTGAGATACTATTATAATTGTAATTAATATTTTGAATTCAATTACATTTTTATATTTTCTGCTTTCATTTTAATTTTACTTGAAAGTAATTTTACATTTTTGTAGTTTTTATTAGTTTTTGTTGTTTTTAAAAATGTGTGAATAGTTCTTAATAAATGTTTATTTTAGTTTTGGTTTGGTACATCAGGTTAATTTTAACTTCCTTGGTTAAAATAGCAATTTTCTCACGATTTACAAATAGTTGGAAACATTTGGGATATTGTAAGTACTCAACTGAACAAAATATATAACACTGGCCTAGTGGTTTTTGGATATTTTACTGCAAAAATGTTACATATTACAGCTTTAAGAAAACTAATCCGCAGGGATTTTTTTTTATTCGCACACGTGCTCCAAAATACATTGTACAGTTCGCGCACATCTATTTTTAGTCGCAAATGCGAGTGAAATGCTTGCACTGTCGAGCCCTGCTATGATTAAAAAGTCTTTCTACAGTATTAGGAGTACCAACTCAATTCAGATGTTGTTTTAGACCACATTGACTTTCATTTAAGGGACAAAACTGTTAAAACATTCTTCAAAATATCTTGTTTTTTGTTCCACAGAAGAAAGTCATACAGGTTTGGAACAACATGAGGATGAGTAAATAATGAAAATAATGATAATTACTAAAACTACACTCTGCACCATAAAAGTGGTCAATTAAGTTCTGTAGTGATGTATTTTTGTAAAACCCAATAGGATTTTTCCACTGGAATTTGGATTATTGCATGAAATAAGCTGTGATACATTTTCCTTGAAAGTTTGAGTTAGAATAGCTTACAAGAGCACAATGTTCAGTGTGATGCCGTATGTCCACAGTAAACTCTATAGTCCCATTTAAGAGAATTTTAGGTCATGGAATAAAACATGAAAATATCTTGAGCTTGTGTTAACCACAGACCTTGAACCCCATTAAAAAAACTAAAAAAACATTGACTTCGGGTCGATGAAGCCGCAAGTGCTAAAATGCTAGTTTCCAGGTTTTGGCCTTCAAAAATACATCATCCCTGCAAGACTATTAGGCATGGGAGAAAGTTTCTGGCTATTTAGGAGAGTATTAACACTATCGTCAGAAGTAAATGCTATGACTACATGTGACTACGGCAACAATGTGACCATTTAAGCACTTTGTAAATTCTGTTTACTCCATGTTCTGTCCTTTGACAGACATACAGCTGGTGCAAGCACACTACAAGAAACAGCAAGGCCACACAACAACGTTACAACTGGTAAAGCAATAAACCCTGACCGGCTGCCTTCTTACCTCTGGTTGACAGTGTGGTCCTCCCAGAATCTCATCAAAAGTGGCTCTGCTCGCCTGAGCTCGGGATCTGCAGGTGAGTCTTCCGAGACACTGCAGGCATTCCTGCGAAATGAATCAGAGTGCATCGATTAACAAAAGCAATAACAGGAGCAAACAGGGGAGAATATAAGGGACACGCTGGTGGGCTTCAGACAGAATTACCACGAGGTTTTACGTGGAAAAACAGGCCTTGCTTAGATTGATTCAATTAAAAGTAGTTGGACGGATTTAAAGTGTATTAAATGGGGTGTAACGGTACACAAAAATTACGGTTCGGTATGCACCTCGGTTTTGAAGTAATGGATCAGTTTTTGGTACAGCGGGGGGGAATAACATGGCTTCTGTCCTTTTTTTTAATTAAGCAGTGGTTTACTGAACAAACTATGGCTTTAAACAAAAAAGTCTGTCAATAATACTACTGCAACCGGCTGCAACACACTCAGTTTATGGTGCTTTTGTAAATGGGGGAAGAGATTTGAAGTGTTTCCACTTTTGGATACATTTTTAAAAAAACAAAATGTATATTTTAGTCAGAATTATTGCACTCCCCTTCAATTGCGTGCCGTCTATTGACTTTCAAACACTTACAGATAAGAATACAACCATAAGATATAAGATAGGCACTGAAGAAAACAAGTCTCAAAAGCATTAAACAGCACATGCATCTGACAGGAGGGAAAGCCGCTTTAAACTGTATGCTTGAGAGTGAGGTTGAAGCGCTTAATATAAAGCATATCTCATGTTTAGGACCATCTTGGATTGTGTATTTCTCCCGCAGACAGCTCACTCTGCGTCCTCCATTAGATGTTTCTGCTACAAAGTATATCGATATAAACGCAACGGTCCCATCCTAGGGTTAAAACTCTGAGTTTCAAATTATGTTCTGCATATTCAGTGGTTAAACAATGCTGCATTCGTTCGGTACACATGCATGCCAAAACTAAAAGACCCATGCTGAACATTTTTGGTATCAATATGAGTACTGTTACACGTATAAAATATTGAAAAAATTGGGGAAGAAAGAATGTTAATCTTGAGTTTAGGGCTGGAATGATGTGTAATCAACTACGTTTATATTCCCCAATGATGGAAGCTCCTGGGCATTCTGAAAATCAGCAATTATTACAAAAATATCTGGCCCGATCTAAAGTGTGGGAATTTTTTAAACAGAGAACAAATAAAATGGTCCTCTGCACGCTCTGTAAAACTGAAATGGAATAGGCCTACCACAGCAGCACAACTTCTATGCAGGAGCATCTAAAGAAAACATACCGGGGCTCTCCAACCTCAAAACGACGAGACGGCAACGTAAGTATTTGAACCATTACAGCGAATTTTTATACAGCACTAGAATATGGTTGTCAGTCCCATATTTTGCGCTTAATACAGCATTCTGCAAGATGTGCGGCTCAAACATACTCTCTGCAACTGGTTACAAAGCATTTAACGCTGTTGTTGATTATTTAAAATATCTAATGGATGAACTCACGCCTCGATTGGACTCGTTTATTTAATTACGCTCTGTCAATCATTGTAAAAAAAAAAAAAAACATCACTTTTTTTTTGGACACCGCCATGTTTGACACTGTCGCTATGATTAGACAGTTAACGACCTGCAACCCCTTCAGCCGTGACTTCTTCTCGATACAGCACTAGCCTCGAGTACCTTATTGCTTTTATAAAACGGTTACCATACAATACAAATATTAAAGCCAAAAAATATGTATCAGTGCAACTTTCATGAGGTAAGATCACTAAAAGCCTTATCTTTTGTGATAAATAATATCATTAGATAAAAGTTCATACATAGATTAGTTACAGTTATTATTTATTGGTAAATTAACTTAAGGAAAATAAACAATAGATTAACCGGGGAAAAATAATCGTTAGATTAAGCGACTAATCTGAAAAATAATCGATAGATTTTTTTTTACAATGAAAGTTAATGGTAACCAACATTATTCAAAATAACTTCTTTAAATGTTCCACAGAAGAAAGAAAGCCATTCAGGTTTGGAACAATATCAGGGTGATTAAATGTTGAATTTTTTCATTTTGGGGAGAACTATCCCTTTAAATATCCATGCTACTCTATAAGAAGATTAACTAACTAACTAAACAACAGAAAGGGTCACTACTGTTCAATAGCTGGCTGAAGCGGCAGTGTGCATCAATAGATCATTTGGAGTATCTAAATCCAGTTACTGCCCACAAAAGCAAGTCAGTGTGCTGCAAGATATATTATATGAATAATTCAAGTAGAATTTGCCCTGTTTTGATGCGCCATGGCTCCGGCAACCACAGGTCAATTTATCTGGTTCCTACCAGAGCAGCCAGGGAACTCGCAGCCTGCAAAAACTCTTTAAATTGAGGTTTCATGCATGAGCTACAGTACATATTGTAGTCCCTGACAGGAGAAAACGAGAACAAGGAGCTCTCGCAAATGGAGTAAATTCCGCATCAATATCAATGCTGAGATGTGCATTTTACCTCCAAAAAGATACATTATCTTAGCAAGGCCACATTACAGCAGTGGGAGGGGAAAAGTGCTGAATCCAAGCAGTTGGATTGAAGCCACTGAGGGATTGGCAGTGACACTGTGGCAGCTCTGGATCATCGCCAACTGGTTCCTCCAAAAAAAAAAAAAGTCATATCTTACAGTCTGTCATTCTGGCAAAGAGGCAAGAGAACCAACACACTCCTCCAGCTACGCTCCAAAAGGGTTAACGTAATGGCGATCTGTCCAAGCAGGACGCAAGGTATCCAGTAGAATGCCATAAATGCTGACACACAAGTGCTCAAGCGACGGGTATCGTTCTCTGCTCTAATGACTGCTCTCTAATCAAGAGCCTCGCATGGAGAGGACTTAAGTGGCGGATTACAATCAGAGGTGCATGAAATCAGCACCGGGTGCTGTCATCAGTCCTGAGGAGTGACAGAAAGAAAGAATGGTTATTGCAGCTGTTCGGGGCCAAGACCCCTTATATATCCGGCTGGCAAGAGCCACTTTAAAAGAGCATCAAAACACAGTGTAGGTGAGCACAAGGAATGGAGCCAAAAATAACAACTTCACACTTCACTGGTGCCTGTCTGAACAGCTGAGGCCGTTCCTCACTGGCTCACACAACTGCTGCAAGCTCGCTTTCTGGACAAATACAAATCTGCGGGTTATTAAGAGCTCACGAGTTCCTGAATCCTCACAGACTGAACAATAACATTTATGAAGTATTATTGCAGGCAATATCACTAAAACATCATTCAAAATCCTCCTAGTTTAGAATAAGAAAAGTTTACATGAAGCTACACCACCTCAAGAGAGATTTCTGGCATTTTTTGTTACCTCAGCAAAGTGGTAACGATTATGAATATTAGGGATGCACCGAAATTTCGGCCGCCGAAAATTATCGGCCGAAAATGGCATTTTCGGTTTTTGGCCGAAAGAGAAAAAAAGGCCGAAAATATGAGCCGAAAATATGCCGCCCCGCCAATCTGTGTTCGGCGATCAGGTTTCACTCTCTCGCAGCATGTTTTGTAACTTTGCGAGCGGCTCCGCTTCCGAATATGCACAGCTTCAAAACGACTGCTCCGTGTTCCGCTCCGTGTGTGCGCCGCGTGCAGACATGACATTTCTCTAGACTTGTTTCTGTTTGCACTAGCCTGTGCTGTAATATGGTACGGTATAGCCGCGCTGGGGTAAAATGACGCTACCCTCTCATTCACTGACCCGCTCCTCGCTCTCTGCTCACATGCTCTGATAATAATAGTTTTCTAGGACTATACATTATTTTGATAATTGGTCAAAAAATAAATCTGTTAAATCTGATTTGAACTGAACTGAATGAAGAATAATATATTGATATTAATATATTGATATTAATTAGTGCTGGGGAAAAATTAATCGCATCCAAAAAAAAGTTTTTACATAATATATGTGTGTGTACTGTATAATTATTATGTATATAGAAATACACACACATGCATGTATATATTTAAGAAATATTTGCATGTATATACTGTATATATAATTTATCTTATATATAAATATAATTTTTTTATAAAAAAATATAAATTTTTTCTTAAATATATACATGCATGTGTGTGTATTTCTATATACATAATAATTATACACAGTTATACACAGTACACACACATATATTATGTAAACACAAACTTTTATTTTTGGATGCGATTAATCATGATAAATTTTTCCCCAGCACTAATATTAATATATTGATATTTAATATTATTTGAATATAGGCCTATTTTCTATCTAATTATTGTGTGTTACTTTAAATAAAAGTGTGGTTATTTTATTGGCTTGTATTTTTTTAAATTCAGATTCAGTAAAATTATTGAATTTAATTAAAACATCTAATAATAATAAAATTATACAAAAAACAAATTTAAAATAAATGAATAATTATTTTAAAAAAGTAATTTTCTGTTTCGGTTTCGGTTTTCGGGCAAGTGTATCCAGAATTTTCGGTTTTGGCCCAGAATTTTCATTTTCGGAGCAAAAGTTACTTACTACTTAGTAGCTAGTTTGGCATAATTATCATTATTAGGGAAAAGAAATAAGAAATAGTTTTGTTTAAATGATACAAGTGTTTAAAAAAAAACCAAATCACTCATGCAGCGTGACCATTGTGCAGATGCATGTAGGGAAAAAAAAAAAACAGGAAATATTACATTACAGAGCGACCCTTGACCCCAGGCAGTCTCTTAAAATATCAAATAATTTAACCTTTTTATGACAAGGCAAGCTAAGTTCAGGTTGCAGAAATGCCCTGTGGTGTGCCTCTCCAAAAACATATTATGAATTAATAACTATATTTAAAAAGATTAAAGATTTATGTACAGTCACATGTATTCATTGAGGGAGTAAATAAAATGACAAATAACATTTTCCATAGACCTTGAATACATTTGACTCCTGTATCATCTTAATCATTATTCTCTAAAATAAATAGTTAATAATTCATAAATATTACTTTCTGGTTAAACCGAGACTTTTTTTTATGAAAATTGTATAAAAAGTTTGACATGAATGCAAGGATTACATTCCTAAGAACATGGATTTAAACTTTATCGTTTTATCATCTTTATTTTTTTGTCATTGACCCAGCCAGCATAAAATTCCTCTCAAAGTACTACACCGAACATCTCCCCATTTTCCAAATATGATTTGTTGTCATATAGTTTAGACAGAACTGAGATTAGGACCGGGAGAGGAGTACAAAACGTTCTTAAAATGGCTGCACATTTAAGGTAAATTTATCAAATTCATGCCGTCGGCCTGTCATCTCTTTTCCTGTGCCTCTTGCCAAAACAGAAGTTGCTTTGCTCTTTATCACAGTTCATATCCCTGAAGCCAGAATATCACTACAGAACCACATACCACAATATAGCTATTTCCCCTGCTCCCCCGCGCGCACAAAGGCTAAGCCAAGATGTTAGAGAAAAAGCATTCACTAAACAGCTGCTCAAAACTTTTGGGGTGGTTTTTGTTATCTAGAGCTCTTTCTTTACAATGACAACAGTTAAGTATTACCTTCTGCAAAAGGCATTTATGCTTTTCTGCTTCAGACAGAAAATCATTTAAAAACTGACAAAATGTCACAAACATTGTCCCTGGGCTATGACTTCAATATTCCATCAACAGCGCGGCAAGATTTCCATTACGCTTCATTATTCTGTGACCAAGGGACAGTTGACAGGAACTCCAGGCATTGAGTTTATACCATTCAATACTTTGCATTCAAAAGGTTTGTGTCATAGAAAACATAAGTGTTTGAGGTGAGTTTGAGTGTTTTTTTAAAGAGTCTGTGGTATGCAGGCAGCCGTACCGAATTTACCATGCAGAGAGGTTAGGCAACCCTATCATAAAAGAGTGATTTACACAGCAAAAACCTCTTGTTTACCTCTAAATTACAACTGTGTTTGGTGAAAAACTGTGACATAATAGACTAAGTGGAATATAATAAACTAACACAAGATTAAAACAAAGGCTGCATCCCAAATAGCATACTTCCCTACTATATAGTAGGCGAAAAACTGTATGTGACGAGTAGTATGTCCAAATTCACATTACTAAAAAGATTTACTATCCCATGAGGCCACTGGAGAGGATTTATGAATGGCAGTGAAGCGACAAACCTGACGCTGGTAGGTCACATGATAATGACAACATGGAGAATGTAGTATGTAGCATTCATACAACACACATTTAAAGAACATACTTTTTTAGCGGTTGCAAATTAAGTACTTTTTTAAAACCAGTACCTACTCAAGAGAGTATGCGATTTCGAATTGTATATTTTAGAATTGCAGCCAAAAACACAAATTAAAAGCACAAAAAAAAAAAAAAAAAAAAAAGTAATGTTCCTGTTAAAGATCCCATAAAATGAACTAGACAAGTATTAATTTTTTTAGTCTATTTCCGAAAGAGAAAAACTATACCTTTTAAATGTACAGTATAGGGGTGTAACGATATTCAAACCAAACCGAAAAACCGCGATACACCCCCCACGGTACGAACCGCGATACTCTCATGTCGAACCGAACGCGCCCCACCCCCTGCTGCCCCGGCCCAGCTCTCACTTCACCTTATGCCACAAAATTATTTTTTTCTTCTTTGACATTTGATTAAATAGTAATTAATACACTTTTAACAACTAATAAAAGCTGTATTTTTACTAAATATTATTATAATAATATTATTTACTAAATATACACTAACGTTTGTCTCCGAGTGCATGTCACGTGACTTGGGTGATCGCTCAAGCTGCATGGTGGAAGGACAAAGAGAGCCAGTTTCCCCATTTAGCCTGGTTGGCTAAATGCTACCTTGGAGTCCCAGCAACATCGTCATTTTCGTAGCTTGTTACGAAGAAAAATAAATAAATAAATAAAAAAAAAAAAATAAAAAAAAAAAATAAAAAAAAAAAAATCTCTCTCACCTCAGAAAACCGCTTTCCTGTCCTGTCATTTCAGCCATTATACTGTGTACGCGTAGCGCACACTCTTTAATTGCACATGCAAATGCGGCGGTGCGCGCTGTATATCACTTCATAAAGCACAAAAGAAACTATAAGCAATGTTACGTTGTCAATTCGTAAGTCATGAAATAAAAGTAAAATACCAATAAATCACGTAACTGGTACGATGTGTGTTAGCTGGGAAGGCATGCAGGTCTGATGTTCATTCTGTTCATCAGGAGCAGTTTATATGATTCATTAACAGTTCATGATGTATTGTGTATTCGTCATGGTAACTGTTGTTTCCATAAACCCAAAATGCCACTTTATTTTCACTTTATGTTATTTTGTTTATTTTTAAATTAGTGTGGTGGCCACTTTATTGTACTAACAAAAACTGCTATTTAATAGCTTTAACTTATAGGCCTATTTATTCATCAGTATTAGTCATTCATACAATTTATGTGTTTGTTAATAGGCTAAAGTGGGACATTACTTGTGTGTGTGTGTCATCAATTTTTATGAAATACATTTGCTTTTTTTTTTTATAAACATCATGGTAAATGGTAAAATGAGTAGATTATTTCTGACTAGTCTACAGTGGAGGCATTTATTTCATTTTGGTTTACTCAGGTATGCTAACTGCTCTAAAGAAAACGTGAAGCCAATATATAAAGCTAATAAAAATAAAGTTAATAAGTTAAATTATTGTTGTTATTATTAAGTTAAAAGTGAATCTAGTGTTATTATTGCTGGTGCATTGCCATGAACCCTGCCTCCACAGCAACCGAACCGAACCGTGGCTCCAAAACCGTGATATGAACCGAACCGTGGCATTGGTGTATCGTTACACCCCTAGTACAGTATATCTGATACAAGTTTATTTTGTCAACTTTTGAAGTAGGCCTAGTACACTAGCATATAGACAGTTCAGAGTGAACAGACATGAGCCGCTTTTCCATCGGGACAAACCATTCTCTTTGCTTAAAGGGGTCCTTAACTATGATTTCACACAGTTGGTGTGTAATGTTGCTGTTTGAGCATAAACAACATCTGCAAAGTTACGACGCTCAAAGTTCAATGCAAAGGGAGATATTTTCTTTTACAGAAATTGCTTTTTAAGGACTACAACAAACAGCTGGTAGGGACTACAACGAGCTTCTTCCCAGGTTGGTCACATCACGAACCCTAAAATTTACATAAACCCTGCCCCCAGGAACACGCAACAAAGGGGGGTGAGGCCATGTTGGACTGCTTTAGAGAAGAGGATTGTTGTAGTAAAGCACATTTGGCAGTCTGCTCAAGCTGTCGCATCGTCTTTTCACATTTATTGCACTACAGTATGCAACACAAACGCAATAGCATGTCATAAAAGCAAGATGACAACATTAATAGTTATAATTGTAATTAAACTAAACTATACCTGTTCTATCTTCATGCAGTATATATTCTCTGGCTCTAAAGGCATCTTACAACAGTTCCCACACGAGCGATTTATAGATTATCATGACATAATATGCTAATCAATGACTTGAAGATAGTTAACCCCATATCAGCTATATAAATTCATCAACTAACCATTCAGAAACGTCCTGTTGCATTCTACACGTTGTCACTTCTTCCTGAGTTTCTCCATCATTGTCCGACTCCGGTTTGAACATAAAAGGCTGAACAGTTTCGGACATTTTCAGTGGTGTCTGCGTGAGGTAATAATCGGAGCTGCTAACACAAGCTCTTGAAGCTCTGCCCTCTTCCTGAAAGGCTGGGAGCAGCAGCTCATTTGCATTTAAAGGGACACACAAAAACGGCACGTTTTTGCTCACCTTCCAAAAAAGTGACGACCATGCTATAAAAAATGATCTGTGGGGTATTTTGAGCTAAAACTTCACATACATACTCTGGGGACATCAGAGACCCCTGGGGACCCCTTTAGGCCAGCCGGTACGGATATGGGGCTGATAACAGAGCTCTTTGGAATGTAATACAAAATAGCTCAAATAGCACGCTTATCCAGATACAGAGAAACTGGTAGCCAGCCAACAGACAAGTGACCAATTCTGAGTTGCGATGTCACTACGCGCAGTCTATCGGCACGGGTAGACAACCGTGCTGAGAATTGTGGGCCAAGAACGGTTTGTAACCGTGCCGTACAAGGCTCAAGTGAAAATACAATTAGAACCGTTCCTTACCTTTCTTAGAACTGTTCAGTCCGACGGTGGAAAAGCGACTATGGACTAAAAGCCCCAAAACTTTGATTTGATGAGGTATCTCTAACCCAGCAGCATGTGGTAATAACCGCTTCACGTTCATTCCCACGTTCATTTGTAAACAGTATGTCTTGGGTCACTGCACAGAGCTGGTCCAATCATTCCCGGTGCAAGATACCCATCTTAGACATCAGTGAAGTAATGGTTTTCATCCCCCAAATCTGGGGTGGAATGCAGCTCACAGCTGTCTGACTGGATCAGCAGCTGAAGAGGCTGACAGAGCAGGAGGAGCTGGAGCCTTGACAGCTCTAGATCCATGCGTCGCTGGCTTGGCCTTCTCCACAGCGGACCCTGGCACGACTCCAGGTCCTTTCCCAAACCCAGGTGGTGGCTTATGAGCACACCGAGACAGCACCCTGCCTTAGCAAAGAAACCCACCTTAAGAAAACCTCTGCATTATGATATAAATTATGTTCCATCTATTCTCATTTCATTCAAGACCATCACAAGTCATACTTGCAACTTCGCCAAACCTTATCTACGTTAGCCAGCTGGATAACGAAATTCACAACAATAAAATAAAAACATGTGCATGATCAATGAATGCAAGGTGTAGTTAAGTGTATCCTGAAAGTGACAGACTGTCTGATAACCCGTAACACTCTCACACCGGATCCGGGCCATTGGGACATCCTTACTCATCACTCAAGTATTAATGTTTAGTCATGATTCTGCATCAGGTATAATGTTTGAGCTGTTCCATAATGCGCATGGACTATAAGTGCCACTTAAAGGGATAGTTCAGCCCAAAATTAAAAATTCTGTGGTCATTTACTCACCCTCAAGTTGTTCAAAACCTGTATGAGTTTCTTTCTTCTGTTGAACACAAAATATTTTAAAGAATGTTGGTAATCAAACAGTTGACGGTAGCCATTGACTTTCATAGTAGGAAAAATATACTATGGAAGTCAATGGCTACCATCAACTGTCTAGTTACCAACATTCTTCAAAATATCTTCTTTAGTGTTCAACAGAAGAAAGAAACTCATTCAGGTTTGGAACAACTTGAGGGTGAGTAAATCACGACAGAATTTTAATTTTTGGGTGAACTATCCCTTTAAAATGATGGAATCAATTATTTCTATAAATTACAATTATTAACAAAATTATACAAAAACAATGGTAAAATTCTTTTAAAGAATTTGGCGAAAGGATAAAGAAAAGCAAGAAAATGCTATTTAAATTTAAATAAAAAAAATAAATGGTTTACATTTTACTATACACTTAAAATGCTTGCATTTAAAAATTATTTATACATGTATTACTAGATTTTTAACATGAGTTAAAGAAAGAGTTCTAAATATACCATTTGAAACCATTTACTTATTTTACATTTTTATTTTTTAATTAAAACATTGATAATTTATTTCTGAATTTTTTAATTTATTTTAAAGTGTCATTCCAAGTCTTCTAGACTAAATATCATTTAATAACATTTAATAACTTGCGATATACAGCAAGTCTTCTGATTCTATACAACAGCTTTGTGGGCCGAACAGACTGAAATACAATCGTTATTCCCCGATAATCTCTCATTTGAGTGTGTATTCAAATATGTCATGTGAAGACGCATTGTGCCAAGTGTAACACCGACAATGGCGAATTACATTGGTACTTGTGTGTCATGGAATGGCGATGATACCTTATATAACATTCAAATTTTTGTTCTATTTCTTACACAAAGCAATCGTACAGATGTAGAAAATTTGGAATAAGACTTTTGAGGGGCTTGACATTACTTAATTTTTTCCTTTTATGTACCATGAATGAAAGCAAGTGGATTTTGAATTTCAATTCATTTAACACATCTGGAAAGTTTTTCTGATTAGATTATTGTACAAAACCAGAGCCATTCTTTGTATTTATATCAAGAGATTGAATTACCACATGCAGATGTATTTTAATTAGAGATCAAGGGCAGAGAAACAAGCCAAGAAACAAACTGTGATTTTAATTTTCCCTACTTTGATATGTACAGTAGATATAGAGGACATACACCAAAAAATGATTTATTGATGCTGTTCACTTTTATTTAAATAATTAATTTTGATTTAACACCTTTCTATCGGGTTTCTCATTCAAACACGATTACATGATGATTCCATTTCACATTATGCTTTGCATGGGGATGGATAGGGAGAGTAAATGTTAAAATAAAATGTTATTTTATGCATTTTTAGCAAGATAAGAAAATTGGTGGACGTAATGTTCTATTATGCTGGTATTTATAATACCACTGTGGTGAAGTGTCGAGTGTGCGCTTGGTTTGAGGACCTGCTAACAAGAAGTCAAGTTGCTTTAATTAAAAAAAAAACAACTACTATGGGAATTTCATGGATGTAAGAAGTACCATCCTCTGGTTGCCAACGTATAACATGTAAAGAAAAGTTATATTTAGCTCTTTGGCTTGATTCAGATGTACCGTGGTTCCACATGATCAAAACATGTAGAATGAATTCAACTGAACCGAGTAAAAGACAATAAAAGACAAGCAGGACTCTCTGCTAGGTCCCACACATGAGAATCAAGGCTAAATATGCTCAATGATTATCATCCCCCAATACCAGCTTCTCAGTAGGAGGGTTGTGTGTAGGTTGGTGCACATCTCTGGAGAGGAATTCAACTGAAGAACCACCTCCAGAATGCCATGAATAAAATCTCCCCAGACTAAAAGGGGTACGCGAACGCTTGCTTTTTTATTTCTTTCACAGATCGCCCCTCAATTTGGACTTTTTTTTTTTTATAAACCACAAAGGCTTTTGAGAGTCACAAGTCTTTTTTGCCAGAAGTACTTGGGCTAAAGCTCTCAAGAATACCCCCATCATTGCTGGCATTCACAAACAGCAGGCACCTGACTAGTGGGTGGTGAAAAAAAATAAAGCTATAACAGTAAATGCTTGGCTCCGTTACGTTCCCCTCATGCATCCTAAATGGCGTGATGATAATAGCCCAACAGATTTTAATCAATTGCTCACCAGACACTAATGCATAGCTGCCCAGTGATGGCATGAACTTCAAACCACAGCTTCTCAAAGCATATTTGAAGAGCACGAGTTCCAGCAGGATTTCTGAGACATGCATATATGCATACATAGATAAATATGCAGCACAACTGCCTTTCTAACCCACATCTCTGAGCTTACTAAAAGGAATCCATTCAAAAGCGGATTTGTAAACAATTTAAGACTACTGCCAAGCACCGTACGGTAAAGGCCCCGATATACTCACGGAGAAGTTTTTCGTTCTTCGTTTAGGAATACGAAATACATGAGCAGTGATACAGCGAACATCCGACACCGCCCACTGCTGAGAGCAACGTTGCGATGAATATGTAAATATGTGCTGCACGCTTTCTTCTCAGTAACAAAATATACACACAACAAAATTGAGAAAACAGCAAGTATTTTTTTAATAAATGCTCTGCAAATTGGCACTCTAATAAAGTCATGTCACATTTATTTATATAGCACTTTATACAATTGATTGCTTAAAATCAAGCAGATTTACCGTATTAAACATTGTGTTGTTAACATATTAAACAAAAACAGTGTTAGTGTCTCGTTTCATCAGAAACTTCATTTTCTACTGTAAAGCAGCTCTCTAGTGTGTTCATGTTTGCACTCGCAGACTGAACAGGAGAAATGAAGCAGAAAAGATTTCCACGTGAAAGAAAGCGGAGTCTCCGCGCACACCTACCTATTACGTAATCGCCATGGACCAATGGTTGTACAGGTGTTTACCAGCCGGAGCAAACTTTTCTGGAAAGTTCGTTTTGGCAAGCTGTTTCGACTTCCCAAAACAAACTTCAAACGAAGCCTGATTTTGATCGAAATGACGTCACATCAGTTTGTTCTTCGATTTCGCTTGAAGTATATCGGGGCCTTAACTGTTGCACTTCGCAGTAATGTGCATGCATTTTAAAAATTGGCTTTTATTTCTGAAATGCTAGAAACACCGGTAATACCGGTATCACCGACGGGGGCTTTTAAATTGCTAATTCTAAACCGAAAGTAAAATGTGCACGGCCGCTCGGGCATTCATAACGGAGTGGATCAAAGCAAGTGTTTTCATAATTGAAATGAACTGAATGAACTGAAAACGCGGCAGTGGACACGCACTGTGAATGACACTGCGGCCATAAATGCATGCACACTGTGCGGCCATAAATGCATGCACACTGTGCGGCCGTGAACGAATGACAGTGCAGCCGTGCGCATTTTACTTTCGGTTTAGAATTAGCGCCAATTCGGGGGCGAGTTGCTTGAATGGTGGGTTCGTTAGCCTATTATTCTTAATGAAAAACACAACAACAAAACAGTACAATGACAAACTCCCTTAAATAGGCGCTTTTACATTTCGCTTTGAAACCAAATCTTCCGCGGTCATCTTGTCATTCAGCTCCTCACTCTCTGATACATGAAATCTGACTCCTGCTGCTGGTCTGTGCTACGACTCTCGTTCGACTCACGCTTTATTGAGCGGACACGTTCAGTTTTTATTTGTAGTGTCTGTTCTCTAATTGAACTAAATTATTTTATTATTATAAAAAAAAATCTAAACGGTGCCGCGGTGGGCAAGTGATGTAACCGGTGTTGCGCCTGAACACCGGTAACACCGGCAACACCGACTATCGCAGCAAGCCTACTAGAAACTATTTACAAGAATAATATTGTCATCGCTCCACTACAGAGAACAAACTCATGTAAACTTTTGAAATGGGCTGTTATTACGTCAGCAACAAGTACGCAATAAAATTATTTTAAAGTCTGTATTTTATACATGTATACAAATTAGAGCTTGCACGATTATGCATTTTACTAGTTAATCAAGTAGCCAGATCGGATGTTTTCCTTGGGTAAATAAGAGGTTGTTTTACTTATTTCTGCAAATTTTCACATTTAAATTGACCCATCATTTGCAGAGATAAAATGCAGGACAGAAAACCATTTAAACCATAGCAATTTTCCTATTATTAAATAGGATATTAAAATGTTAAACGTGACTGACCACATGAGAAGCGCATTTCCAGGCTCGCTCCCGAATAAATCGTCATCTGAATGCTGTAGTTTTATCACTGAGGAGCAATGCAAATGTATTTTTACAGACATCCTCATGAGAAACAATTACCGCCCGAATAGGGTTATAGTCCACTAAACGAGAACTCCAAGCTGCATTGAACAGCCTCCTTGATAAACTATCCTCCATTTCTATTAGCTAATGGCAGTGGCTCATGGAGGAATTATGGGAACTGGCCTGCTGATGACCGTAAGCAGGTCATCTCGATTTGATCTTCTAAAGGAGTATATATTATCCACTCCGGCAATCTGGTTCATCAGGTGATCACCTCTGACCTATGATTCAGCAAATAGCACAGAAAAAAAGTGCTTTAGGATATTTTATATTGGTGTTACAGTCAAACACAAATTTTATCTTATCCAAATCTTCTTCATATCAAACCCTGTAGTAGTCCTCATTTATATTAAACTAATCTTTCAATGGGGGGCAAAATGACTGATCCGTCCGCTTTCCCAGCACCATCTGTGCCCAGGACAGCAAGTGCTTGACAGAGTAAAAGATATTGTGAGAAATGCTGCTTGTCATCTTCGTGGGCTAACAGAGCCGTCTACAAAGAGACACCGGCTTGTACCCTTCCTCTCGGCCTACATTTATCCTAACAAATACAGACAGGAGAGGAAAGGAAAAATTACCCACACAAGGTTGATGCTACATATCGGATATGCCTCTGGGTGCCAGGCAGTAAAACTGGAACAACAAAGGCGAGCATGTAAAAATTCAGATGGGGAAATGAAAGCAGCCCATATGTCAGCAATTCAGAAACACAATTTGGTAAGAAAAAGGTTAGTGGTAAAAACGCACTTAGCTATTCCAAATAATTTAAGTTTTTAAGACGCAGATGAATTGGTGGTAGAGTGAATGAAATTGTGTTTGGACAAGGGGACTTAATTGAGTGCTAATCAATTTTGAATATGCATAAACATGAGGTCTCATGAGATGCCACTAGTGACAATTATATAGAGCTAATGAAGAGATCAGAGGAAGAGACACAATGATGATCCAACCTCAGAGATCCCTTGAAGCTAGGGCTGCAACAACTAATCAATAAAATCGATAATAATCGATAGTGAAAATCATCGATAACGATTCTCATTATTGATTAGTCGGGTCTGCCCTCTGTACGCAAAACTTCAACCGGTCGCGCCAAATTACAGCACTGAATAACACATTTCTATGGACAAAATGTGCATCTAGAAATAGTGGAGTGGACATGATCCAAGCGCCCAAAACATGAGAAGTCTTTATTTTAAGCTTCAAGCTAATGCGTTAGCGTTTAACATACCCTGTCATGCACTTTGACAGATGTGTGTGTGCGTCTGCGTCCTCAGAGCAAAACGTTCATTTTACAGGTTATATCCACTGATCTATGTAGAGAACAGTAGTTATATCCTCATCTGTAAATGCTACTAATTCATGCGAGTATTTCCATTTTGCATGAAAGTGTGTCCTGACAGTCTGTGTTAAACTTCAAACTTCACTGAAAGAGCGCCAGTTGGCGCGCGCATGCGCGTCAAACAGACAGAACGCAGTAGAAAGGGAGACAAATATTCAGCGCAAAAACTCATTTAGCTGAAATATCTGCTTTAGGCGCTAAATTTAGGTTTAAAAGTCAACGTGTAATTCAAGTATTTTATGAGAGTAGTAACTGTAAAGGGATAACAGCTTGTAATTAAATATAAATGTTAGACGTTTCTTGAAACCTATTTACAGGATAAAGAAATGACAGTAACAGGTTACTGTGTCCAGAGCGAATGTGTGTGTGTGTGTGTGTGTGTGTGTGTGTGTGTGTTCCTGCAGAACATTCGTCTAATCTGGTAACACTGAGTTTGTGTTTTTTTTGTTTTGTTTTTTTGATGTAGGGATTTAAACTCCTTTTGCTTAGTAACTTTTTTTTGTACATAATGTATAGCACAAACATACCCTTACGAAAATTAACCATGGTTTTATTATAGTAAAACCATGTTTTTATTATAAATAAAACCATGTTTTTGCCGTATTGATTACCATTTGTATAACCACATAAATACCATATAGATCCAACTACGGATTTGAAGCAAAACAATGGTTAATTTGTGGTTACCATTGAAACAAACAAAAACAATAATAATAATAATAATAATAATAATAATAATAATAATAATAATAATAATAAATAAATAAATAAATAAATAAATAAATAACAGGTTTATTGTAGTTATTCAATGTAAAACCATGGTTAATTTATGTAATGGTAGATATATTCACTATGTATGTTTTCATAGCACAGCTGACACGTTTGTTTGAAGGACAGCACTGGACAGGATGTGGAATAGTGTGTTTTGTCAATTTAAAAAAAAAAAAAAGGCTTTTTATCTGATTAATCGATTAATCGAAAAAATAATCAGCCAACTAATCGATTATCAAAATAATCGTTAGTTGCAGCCCTACTTGAAGCAATATGAAGTTGAGGGCTTGAGCGCACAACTTCATCATTTAATGTATATTACTGGTCAAAAGTTTGGAACAATTAAGATTTGTTTTTAAACTTTTAAAGAAATGTCTCATGTTCACCAAGGCTGCATTGATTTGATCAAAAATACAGTAAAAACAGTAATATTGTGTATTACAAAATATTGTATTGTGTATAAATTGTAATATTATTACAATTTAAAATAACTGTTTTCTATTTTAATATATTTTAAAAAGTAATTTATTGCTTTGATGGCAAACCTGAAGTTTTAGCAGTCTTCATTCACATGATTCAGAATTTTTTTTTTATTATCATCAATGTTGTAAAAAGTTGACCGGTAGTAGGGATGCTCCGATCAGGATTTTTGCAGCCGATACCAACTACAGATTTCTTGTCATCATGATACCGATCCCGATCATTCAAGCTTTATTTAAGTGATACGTAAGCTCTCTTTTGGCTGTCACTCTTAACCCCTTACACCCTGAAGGCATTTTTAATGATTATACGTGATTTGGTGGCACACTTAGTAACTCCACAAAAACAAACAAGGTATCAAGTACAAGTTCTCGTCTGATAGAAAACCTAGATTCTGATAATGTTTGGAGGGTCTTATGTTACAACACTGCTGAGAAACCCCCAGAAAAATTATGCAATTTATTGATTCATTTTGTTGTTATTCATGCTTGACATGATTACTATAAAGTATATGACAGGTCATAAAAACAAGTTTGATTTAGTTTTTGATGATCTTTCAGCGCTGTTTTAGCTGTGTGCTCCTATTCTATGGTACAGGGTAAATCAAGACCTGTAAATAGGCAGGTTTCCATCCACTTTTTGTTATCGACAAAGTGCATATACATTAAAAAAAAGAGTGTGAAATTCGCTGTCTCCAGTTTCCATTCAATTGGCATTTTACCAATAAAATGGTGTGCGAAATGACGCCATCCCTAAAAAAAAATAAATTAAAAAAAAAAAAACGCATTGTCGCATAAGTTTTGTTGAATCGCAAAAAAAAAAAAAAAAGTAATTTCCATACATAATTTCACGTATAAATCGCAAGTATATCGTAGATTTGCATCTCAAACATTTGTAAAATGCAAAGAGTAATAAGACAATTGAAATTCCCCAGTTTACTGCTTACTAGGGGTGTAACGGTACACAAAACTGGCGGTGTGGTATGTACCTCGGTTTTGAAGTCACGGTTCGGTACGTGTTCGGTACAGCAGTTTTACAAAATTGCTTTTTATTTCTTTTTTATTAAACAGTGGTTTACTGAAAACATTGTGTCTGTCCTTAAATGAATTCAATTATAACTAAAAGTTTCTTAAAGATAATGCTGTAAACTATATAGGGAGCCCTTACTTGCACATTACTATAATATTAAAGGTTAACAACAGAGCCCAAACTATTAGCCTACATTCAGTTGCTATTTATTTTTAGATATAATAATCAACACTCAAATAACCTTGTATGCAAGCATGTAAACTTCACACAAGGCAGTTTTTGCATTAACTTCTAAATCTAATTATAAAATTGTTTTATCTCCAACTCGTTGAAATATAATCATTTATACACAGTGTATGTCATTTTTATGACAGATTTATTTAAACATACATTAAATAATCAATACATCACTAACACGTTCATCTCTCTAGTAGTGTTGCACGATATACTAGAAAAGTATCGCTTTAAGAAGGAACTTTAAGAAGGACAGCACTCTAATAAGAGCAGTATTTCTTAACTTGCGTCGATGTGTGACAGGAGTCAGGACGTGTGTGCAGAGCTCTGTTTACGTTCATTAAACAATGGAAGCAGCAGAACAGTCAAATATATACGCGCAGTGCTTGACAAAGAAAGCAACAGATGCATGCATGAGAAAATAAAGCGTGGCGCGGGACACACTCGCGCTGCCGGACTCTGACCTGAAGCACGCGCACACGCCTTTCAGACAACACGCAATCGTGATTCAGTTCTCTTTCGCGGATTATTGGGGTTGAATGGTCAAACACGTCCTGGCGAGTATTTAGGTAAACACCGTCGGGTATGTCTTTAGTAAACTTATACAGCTGAGGTAATTGGATCCGTGCAGGTCTTAAGCCGGACCTAATATTCTGTGTGATTTAATGTTAATCCAACAAAAGAAAAATAGAAAATCACCCCATGCTTGACTGAATAACTTTAATATATTTATTAAGAATCAGTGTATAGTTAACGTTTTTTATTTTCTTTTTATTTGATTATTTAATTTCTTTCTTGAATGCTACTGTTAAACAGACTTACTGTTTGCTGAAAAATAAAGCACTGTTTTTGTCATATTGTTTGTAATTTGCATTTTTGCTTATTTTTAAAAACAAAGATACAATTAAAATGAAATATCTATATTGTAATTATAAAATCACACTTAAAAAATATGAAATTGCCCGCATCATGATTCATGAAATAAGATTTTGGCCTTGTTATGACATTTGAAAGGTTCCTATTTTTGTTTTGGGAGTCCCCAACAACAGGTTTACATGCATGCAAGGTCAAAAAACACTTTCATTGTCTTATAATATGCATTTATTTTTACCTTATTTGCTCAACGACTCATTTTTCCAAACCCCTCCTTTGCGTGACGCTAATCTGCGGTGATTGGTCAGATGACCCAGTCAGTTGTGATTGGTATACTGCGTGCAGCGCATGTCAGAAACGGAACACCTATCACCATTACTTGGATTTTATACAGTGTATGAACAGACATGGCATCATTTTGCCTTACCAATTCGAGCCAGAGTCCGACGAGGAAACGTCCAGAGTTGCTGATGAACCAGAAAGTCAATCGCAAACACGACTGGAGCAGGACCTTTCTCAATGGCAAGTGTCAATATAGTTTATGGCACCTCAGGCCGATTGAACATGCAGAATCGGGAGTAAGAACGTCTGAGAAGTGACGTGCTGTAATCTGATTAATCTTGCTGTCTGTCGCCATTTGTTAGTACAGTGTAACGCGTCACAGACAAATTAATTGCCGAATTTATTTAGGTGCACGTGTGGGAACTGTGGGAACACGTGTGGGAACTGTCAAAATGCCAAGCGAGGCTGAAAATGAGGGCAATATGATAATGTTTAGTCTTGACGTCACAACAAAACGGCTTGGGATTCGTTTTTAAAAACGATTCATTTAATTGACTCAGAGTCAACTTTTACTTTTGAGAGACAAGAACTTTATATATACGGTGCACTTTCAGATTTAAAACTTTGCAGGATGTTTTCATTCACTTAGAGCTATGTTACACACTACATGAAAGGTAATTTTCAAAAATCCATAAAAGGGGCACTTTAATCAGAAGATCACGGCGAAGTGGGACAGCTTGTCTGACAGGACTGCATGTAACTGCCTTTATGTGACAAAACTCATGGGTTTGTACACAAGGCAGCCGATTTGTCCTGTATGCAAAATTTTAGGATCCATAAAAAAAGATTGGCACAGTAAAATGTTCAGTCATATAGCAACAATATGCCTTGAACATGCAGTCAAGCCATTCGTGGTTTGACGTGGCCAAGTTATTCGTTCTGGTTTCAGAGTTCAATAACATCAAATCGATCAAAATCATCAAATTGCTGCTAATTTATTTTCTCAGAGACAGATGCAGCTTCAACCTAAACTTTTTATTTGTGTAGAGGCCTACATTTAACTTCTTTAAATGGTCTATAAAGCTGCCATCTTAATTCTAAAATTAATTTAGAGATTTTTGGATTCAACCCACTTTAAACTAATTCGTTTGAGATAAAAATATATTACATAGGCTAGCCTATTAATAAACTGTATTTATAAAATTAATTTAAAATCAACAAGTGTCATGTTTGTGATTTTTATTTGTCAAGTAGCCAGATCCTACCCATGAAATCGTGATTTTATGGCATTCATTTTATTTATTCAGAAACAGACATAACATTTTAGTTAGTTTATTCTCCCTTTCTTTTTTGTCAGTATTGGAAACTCCAACAGCCTTCCTTTGTTATTATATATTATTAAATTGTATACATAAAATTATTTTTTATTAACAAGTGTCATTTTTTTTGTACTTCATTATAAAGACTATTTAAATCAATACTTGATCAAGAAATATTCAGAAACGGGTGCAATTAGCTATTAATTTTCTGATTAACTTTTATTAGATTGCAAAAAACACAAAATTACGAAAATAAGGATGAATGATGTTTGAGAGGTAACACGTCTTATTCTTACCAATAGTAATAAAATAATTTAATATACAATTTAATATTATGAATAGATTTAATGCGCTTTTGATATACAGAGAAATGGTGCTTTACCGGGAGCAACGCCACGAAAGCAGACGGTGTATAGGCTAATTCTGTCATGTGACACCACATTTATTTGCGTTAAAGCCCTTTTTTTTTTTTCAACAAAGCGTTTCCAATCTAATTTATCGTGACATTAGAAGTATCGACATAGAATGTATAAGCTAAAGTTAAACAAATCTTTTTTGAAAAGAAAGAAAAAAAAAATAAAATAAAATAAAAAATTCATTTTGATGCGCTAAAAATAAAAAAAAAATTCCTTGGATGGAAACCTGGCTAATGACTCCCAATCGAGTGTGATTATTGGCCGATACCAATCTGCGGGCGATCGATCGGGACATCAATAACAAGACCTTTGATCATGTAGATCATTTTGATAACAATGAGAAACACAAAGGACATTAAATCAAGGCTGCTGGGTTTTCTCCTCAAGTAAGGCTGGAGCTCAGGGACTAGATGGACAAACCTTTGACATTCCTATGTCTCTGCTCCATGTTTCAAAGCCACTCTCCGTGACAAAGCACCCTTTTGTCGGCTCTCCACCAAAACAATGTGAATGGGGGAGAAAAACAAGGCAGTCATTTTGCCACTGCTCTTGACATCTGAACTCAATTCCTCTCCTCTGCAAAAGTAATCAAAACTGCCTCAGTGCCAGAAGGGTGTAACGGTCCTCCAAAATTCAGCTAATACAAGCGAGCAAATGCTAAGGAAAACAACGCTGCCACAATACCTGAAATCAGCACGCTGCTCTGTGAACTTCTCGTGGGTCATAATGCATATAATAAAAACGAAAAAAATATTTCTATAGAGGCGAGAAGCTCTGTTGGCAGCTCAGGCACTCTCACATTTGATTGAGATTACAAACGTGTGCTTTTGTCACTGACCTTTCCAGACTTGCTGAAGATAATTTAATTCTTCACAGTCTCAGAGATGTGTAAACAATGATGCAACTTCATGGAGCAAATATAACTAGAATATGTGGCGATGCAATATGCTGTTGTTGCCAGGGTGTTAGTATGGGGTTACTAAGCTGTTCTGATTGGTTGTTGCTGTGGGCATTGCTCTGATGTTTTGATCCCAAGATACAGTGCATCCGGAAAGTATTCACAGCGCTTCACTTTTTTTTTTTTTTCACATTTTATGTTATGTTACAGCCTTATTCCAAAATGGATTAAATTCATTATTTTCCTCAAAATTCTACAAACAATACCCCATAATGACAACATGAAAGAAGTTTGTTTGAAATCTTTGCAAAATTTATAAAAAAAAAATTTTTTTTTAAATAAATAAAATAATCACATGTACACAAGTATTCACAGCCTTTGCTCAATACTTTGTTGAAGCACCTTTGGCACCAATTACAGCCTCAAGTCTTTTTGAGTATGATGCTACAAGCTTGGCACATCTTTTTTTGGGCAGTTTCTCCCATTCTTTGCAGGACCTCTCAAGCTCCATCAGGTTGGATGGGGAGCGTCGGGGCACAGCCATTTTCAGATCTCTCCAGAGATGTTCAAACGGGTTCAAGTCTGGGCTCTGGCTAGGCCACTCAAGGACATTCACAGAGTTGTCCCGTAGCAACTCCTTTGTTATCTTGGCTGTGTGCTTAAGGTCGTTGTCCTGTTGGAAGATGAACCTTCGCCCAAGTCTGAGGTCCAGAGTGCTCTGGAGCAGGTTTTCATCAAGGATGTCTCTGTACATTGCTGCATTCATCTTTCCCTCGATCCTGAGTGGTCTCCCAGTTCCTGCCGCTGAAAAACATCCCCACAGCATGATGCTGCCACCACCATGCTTCACTGTAGGGATGGTATTGGCCAGGTGATGAGCGGTGTCCTTCAGGTGCCTTTTGGCAAACTCCAGGCGGGCTGTCATGTGCCTTTTACTGAGGAGTGGCTTCCGTCTGCCCAGGTCAATACAGGCCTGATTGGTGGAGTGCTGTTGTTCTTCTGGAAGGTTCTCCTCTCTCCACAGAGAAACGCTGGAGCTCTGTGTCCATCGGGTTCTTGATCACCTCCCTGACTAAGGCCCTTCTCCCCCGATCGCTCAGTTTGGGGCGGCCAGCTCTAGGAAGAGTCCTGGTGGTTCTAAACTTCTTCCATTTACGGATGATGGAGGCCACTGTGCTCATTGGGACCTTCAATGCTGCAGAAATTTTTCTGTACCCTTCCCCAGATCTGTGCCTCGATACAATCCTGTCTCGGAGGTTTAGAGACAATTCCTTGGACTTCATGGCTTGGTTTGTGCTCTGACATGCACTGTTAACTGTGGGACCTTATATAGACAGGTGTGTGCCTTTCCAAATCATGTCCAATCAACTAAATTTACCACAGGTGGACACCAATCAAGTTGTAGAAACATCTCAAGGATGATCAGTGGAAACAGGATGCACCTGAGCTCAATTTTGAGTGGCATGGCAAAGGCTGTGAATACTTATGTACATGTGATTTTTTTCATTTTTTATATTTTTAATAAATTTGCAAAGATTTCAAACAAACTTCTTTCATGTTGTCATTATGGGGTATTGTTTGTAGAATTTGGAGGAAAATAATGAATTTAATCCATTTTGGAATAAGGCTGTAACAACAAAATGTGGAAAAAGTGAAGCGCTGTGAATACTTTCCGGATGCACTGTATGGCTTTATTCCCCCCTTCAATGTAAATCTATGGGATTTATTATATAGTCCACCAAGAGGAAAATTCTATATAAACAATCCAGAAGAAGGAATATCGTTTGGTACACCTATAGGTACTAAAATAATTAGCTTATTTAAAATATAACAAAATATTTATAATAAATAAATTACATTATAAATTAAAATATTATAATAATTAACATATAGCATTAAAATTGTAAAATATAATTTAACAAACAAATAAGTATAAGCATCAACAAGAACCACTTATAATGAACAAAGGACTTTTAACTATCATTCAAAAGTTTGAGGTTGAAAGATTTTTTAATGTTTTTCGAAGTATCTTATGCTCACCAGGGCTGCATTTATTTAACAGTGTAAAGATCAGACTCAGCACACATTGTAAACCTTTGAGTGCTCCCTTCAACCGTGAATAACCCCTGTCTCCTGCCGCACCTGAGGCCTGATGCAAACAAAAAAACTACACTGATGTCTAAATACAGTCAAGCAAAGTAAGCAGGGACAAAAGGCAGCAGCAGCCTGAAGGGAAAGCAAAACAACACTGTGTCTCCGCCAAAGCATGACCTAATGACATTTCATCAATCTTCCATTTACAAAGACTGATGCATTCAATTTTTAATACCCTTTCATATACACAAAAACATGTTCAGACATGAAAGACACAAATAGTAGCCTTACCAGTCTGAGTGGACGAGTGGAAGCCCAATCCGGTCTTGATATTTGAAAACCAGAGTCTATTTACTCGTCCGTTTTGACAAGACCATCAAGACTGCAACTGTCAAACACAAACTCAAAACTACATAAGACTGAATACAACACATGCAACAAACTGCAGCAAAACACTTCATGATGCTAGGAAGGTGTGTGCGGTCGCAGGGTGCTGCTATGCAGTTGCTTTAGTGTTCTAAATAGACTAAACCATATAAACTACCCTTGCAGTCTAAAGGCCCGTCCACACCAAGGACAATAACCATCCATAACCATAACAAAAAGATAACCATAACTATAAAGTTTTAATAATCGTTCTAATTCTACTAGAAGTCCACACCACAACTACCACACAGAGGAACAATATCGTTAGAATCACTTTCAGAACAATTTTTAGGATAAAAACATTGACAGCCAATTCAAACTGAATGAATTTAACTGAATTTTGCAGCCCCTCACGATTGACAAAAAAAAAAAAAAATCTAAAAATGCACTGCTCAAGTTAAAAGTTCAACTTAAAAAAAAAAAAAAAAAAAAAAAGTCAAATGTAAATGCATGTAAAATAGTTTTGAAAACATTTCTTAAATTGCTTTTTGGAATAAATGTTTAGTTAACATTGTCTTGACTCACTGTTTTTCGAGTTTGACTTTGGCAGTTGTTGTAGTTTATGTAACGTAATATTTCTTGTTACTAATTTCCAACAGCATTTTTTTTGTTCACTCAACTTCAGAAATTGAGTTCTACAGACAAAAAAAATAATGTTGAATTGGCTCAACTTAAAAAGATTTGTAATAGAATAGTTGCACCTCTACAGAAAACTAACAATAAGTTAACTCAACTAAACGTTTTTTGTCATAGACAACTTATTTTCAGTTAGTATAACTGTTATTTACAAAAGTTGAGTAAAAATGAAAAAGCTAGGGAAATTAGTAGTTTTTTTTAAATTGTACAGGCTTAATTTTTTTTAAAGTATAGTGTTTTAGTCAAAAGTATTATTAAATATATTTAAAAAAAATAATTGTATTAATTACAAAAAAAATGTGCATTTATAAAAAAAAAATAATAATAATAATAATTGTATTTTGATTATATGAAAATTTTGCCAAAATGTTATATTGGTGCATTTTAAATGTAAATGTATGCAAGGAATAAAGATATTCCTATGCTGAATAGAAAAAAAAAAAAAAAGGAATTATACGCTCACTTGACCTGGTTACAGGTTTTAGTCAGCATGAATAATCTATAACAGAAGCGCATTTACTAAAATTCCTAAATGAGTTCACAAAAATGATTGCATACAATCTCAAATGTTGCTCTGTGATTCGCAGATCACTTAGAAACACAAGAGCTCATTCATTTCTGTAGCACAAATGGTGCGGAATGAGTTATGTGCTGACGTTAAGGGGGTTAGGGGTTTTGAAAAAACATAACACCATGTATGATAAATAGTACCAGTGATGCTTGCCGAAGCAAACACAACTAACGAGTCATTGTTATACCTGGCTCTTGTGAATGAGGTTCATTAATTTATCATGTCAGATGTTAAACACAGCTGAGATTGTTTAGCTGGTATCAGTGGTGATTACAGATGCTGTGGCAATAGCGCTGCTGTCAGCAGAGCCCACCTGCAGCGGCACCGAAATGCACAGTTCACGCCTACAGGATTACAGGCTCTTGCACAGATTAAAGCATCCGCGGCTCCGTCGCATTGTGGCAACCGGAGAAACCGTGAACGGGGTGAGCAGGTGTGCTGGAAACGTTGCAGCCTTCTTAGCTCAGTGCATTTGATAGTATATTGCTCTCTGTATGTTGCTGTTTACAGGCTTGTAACAAAGACGGTTCGGCATCCAAGCGTTACCGCCGCTGCCAGAGGAGCAAAGCCTTCCTGGAGCCCCGCCAAAGACAAGTGTGACCAGATTAGAGAATGTAAACAGATGCCAACACAACTACAGGGTCACATGTCTCACAATACAGGTGTCAGTTCATGAGCAAGAAACACGAAAATTGCATTAACTCAAAATTGCAAGTTTGTTTTGGTTTGTTTCCCTTGATGGAAACCAGGTCACAATGAGGCGGTCTGTAAAGATCCTTAAAATTTCAGACAACAGTCGTGGCCATTTTACCAGACCCCAGCCTACAACCAACAGCTTATAAAAATTCAGAGGAAGAGCAGTTGTTTTTCCTTCCAAATGCCGTCCATCTGTCAGGAAATGTGCAGGCCATCTTAAGACAAATTTAACCCAGCATGGGCTGGTTACCGAGAATCTTGTCTGATCTCTCCAAATTAACTCAATCTGCAAGCTTGTCGGAGTGAAGAAGGAAAAAAAAAAACTTGACCAGATGGCACAATTTAAGAGAAACTTTAAATTGAAAAGTTAATACTTCTCAAACATGGAAGTGGGTTTAAGCAATTTCATCAAGAAATGTCAGATAGCAACAACAACTATTTTGCACAGTATTAAAGGGATAGTTCAGCCAAAAATCTATTGACTTGATGTATTTCCAAGCCTGTATGACTTTTTACTTCTGTGAAAAAAAGAAGATATTGTGAAGATGATATTTTGAACTGTTTTTGATCATAAAATTAAAAGTCACTGGGGTCCCATTAGAACCTATTGACACAAATCTGCAAAAATATCTACTACATGACAAAAAATGCCAACCTGCAACTCATACAGTATAAAGTACTTCATAGATTTCACCTAACTGGACGAAAATTATTTAAAATGGGATTTACTTCAGAAACCTGTTCACATTGTACACAAAATACCCCAGACACCTATGTTCACGCCATTTGGCATTGCAGCCCAATTAAAACATTTTGGGAAAACGTTACTGACTCACTATCCAACCTTATGGGATGTCATATCGCAATGTCTCCCTCCCTCTGTATATTAGGTGACATATCCACAATCAATTTAAACAATACAAACAGTAAATTACTCCTAGTGGCTCTAACTATCGCCAAGAAAACTATCCTCATGAACTGAAAATCAAGGAACACGATACATATTACATCTTGGAAAGACTTGTCCACTTCTATTCAAAACAATACACTAGAATTACACCCCTCTTGGTCATCTCTCATTAACTTTCAACAGTCACGAATCTGCTGACCTTCTTTGTCTGAAGCCATCCTCAACGATACACTCCACATAATATCCACATATGATGGGGGAGGGGGTTGTTGGCTAGGAAGAGGTAACAACACTGATTAAAATAAAACCTAATCAAATAATTATAAAAGATTAATTAATTAAAAAAAAAAAAAAAAAAAAAATCATCTCCTCTCTCTCTCTCTCTCTCGCTCTTCCTGCTTCCTGGACCCCAGTTGGCCGTGGCATCCCAGTCCCTGTCCTGTCCTGTGCTGTTGGGATTAGTTGTGGTTGGCCTTGAGTTTGTGCCCTCCCCGCCGTCTTCCCGTATTTTCTCTCGCCCTGGATCTCTTGCCTCTGGCTGGTTTAGCACTACATGTCTCGCTTTTTTTAATGCAGCACATATTATATGAAATACATACACATTTATTGAGAGGTTAAACAAATAAAAAATACACACAGGGTAACTGTGGCGTGGGCATGGTGACCTGGGCTTTGAACTGGGCTGGTTTTACGCTGCACATCTCGCTTTTTTTTAATGCATCACACACTAGTTGACATACATACACACGAGTTTAACAATGAATGCAGGGAAAAAACAAAAAACAAACAAACAAAAAAAACAGGGTAAGCGTGGCATGTGTGTGACAGCCAGGGGTAGGGAGTGTCTTGGGGGTGGGGCCTTGGCCCTTGTGCTCCGCAACACCTCTCCTTGATGGCCCATTGTAGCGTGACATGGGCAGGGCCTAACTTATGCCGTGGCCACAGAGGGATCAGAGGCAGCCTTTTAATACTTTATTATTAATAGCCTTATTATTATTATTATTACTACTACTACTACTATTATTTTTTGTTATTGTTGTTATTGTTATTATTATTATTATTATTATTATTAATAATAATAATAATAATAATAATAATTACTACTACTACTACTACTACTACTACTATTATATATTATTATTACTATATGTCCTCTTCCTTATCCTCCAACCTCCGCCTCATTCCTGATTAAATGAGTTTATTGTTATTGTTTTCATTACTACTACCACTAATACTATTATTACTATTATTTATTTATTTTTTTTGTCATCTTCCTCATCCTCCCCCTCATTCCTGATCAAATGAATTTATTGTTATTATTACTACTATTAATACTATTATTATTTGTCGTCATCATCATCAAAAAAAACAAAAAACGATTGACTTATTGTACCGACAAACAGACATTTTTCAAAAAAAATCTTCTTTTGCGTTCAGAATGAACGGATTTAATTTAGGATGCATTTACTATTTACACATACACATAGAACATGCCAGAACAAACCTCATTAGATCTTGTGCATCGCATGAGCTTCCAAGTTTACCAAATGTGATTTTGTATTGTGTATACAAACTTACGTATGTGTGTCGATCAATTACTATATTTACATGCACCCTCATAATGCGTTTATAAAGGGATTTTGGCAATATTGCAAATAAACATTTAGCTACCTCATGTAAACAATACTTCGATAAAACTAATGCGATTAAGCTCAAAAACATAGTAATGATGCTCATAATTAACCGGTTAACCATTACCCGAAAGTAATAATTTTGACCAATTAACACTAATCGTTAAATGGTTTAATAGTACTTTTCCAAGATTTTTTGAAAATGTTTGCTGCATGGTTAAAAATACGCTACATATATAAAACTGAGCTTTTGAGAGAGAAAAAACAGAATTTGCATATATTGATTACATTAATGAAAAATACCGGTAGGCCTAAATCAAGTGAAATGTTTACAAACATTATAAACACCATAAATTATATATAGTTCCCCTCACTCCACAACAAATCCTTTAAATTTAACAGTATTCAGAACAGTACAAGAATGAAAAATATAAGCAGCTATAAAAACTTCAAGCCAAAACTAATTGAAAAGTGAAAGTGAAACTGGCGTTGGGGGGCTCACATTGCCTACCTCACTCATTCGGCACAAATCCAAATCTTAAATCACCTTACAGTGGCATTGTTATGTTCATCGCAGTGCCGAATAATATCCAAAACGTCCATAGAAATGTGTTTTGCATTTGACATAATTGGATTAAAACAGTGGCCAGTAACACACACTAACTGTATGTTCGTTCATCATTTGTGCTATGCATTGGTGTATGTGAAGAATGGCGGTAAAAATAATCATGTCATAGTGAATAATCAGAATAATGAAAATCGCATGTAAATGGGAGTGAAGAGATTTGCTTGTGTCATGTAAATATCTTACAGCGATTAAGTCCTTGCTCGGATTATTGTAAAAAGAAAAAGAAAAAAGTCAATCGCATTCTTGGTGCACATGCAAACATAGTCATAGTTTAGATGTGAATAAAAACCTAAATTTAATCTTTTCATCATATAAAGTGATCATATCTCTTCATGACAAACTGCATGATTCATATGGGTGTGTTTTACAATGCCTTTATAACCATTTTGGACCTTTAAGTTTTGGTTACCTTGACTTTAAGCGGAGGGACAGAAACCTCACAAGTTTCAGTAAAAAAATCTTAATGTGTTTTGAAAATGAACGGAAGTCTTATGGGTTTGGAATGACTTGAGATTGAGCAATTGATGACAGTTTTTATTTTTGGGTGAACTATCTCTTTCAGGTTTCTTTAAAGGGTTAAATTCTGTCATTAATTCCTCACCCTCATGTCGTTCTTCAGAACACAAATTAAGATATTTTTGATGAAATCCAAGAGGTTTCTGAACCAGCCATAGGCAGCAATATAATTAACACTTTCAAGGCCAGAAAGGTAGTAAAGACATCATTAAAATAATCCATGTGACTCCAGTGGTTCAACCTTAATGTTATGAAGCGACGAGAATACTTTGTGTGCGTAAAAAACAAACAAAAATAACATTATTCAACAGGTTCCACTTCCAGGTTCTACATCAGAACGCCGGCTTATTTGCCAGCTCCTGCGTCAGCATCCCAAGCACGTGTTGTGGTGCTCACGTGAACAGTGTCAGCCAATAATGAGCCAGCGTTCTGACATAGAACCTGGAAATGCTGCACTGTGTTCACTACGTCAACAGCGTAGGAGAATGACGTTGAAGAGAAGAAATTGTTAAATAAAGTCGATATTTTGGGGGGGTTTTGCACACAAAAAGTGTTCTCGTCGCTTAATAACATTAAGGTTGAACCACTGGAGTCACATGGACTATTTTAACGATGTCTTTACTACCTTTCTGGGCCTTTGCAATGACATTGCTGCCTATGGCTGGTTCAGAAACCTTTCGGATTTCATCAAATATCTTCATTTGTGTTCTGAAGATGAACGAAGGTCTTACGGGTTTAGAACGACAAGAGGGTGAGTAAATAATGACAGAATTTTCATTTTTGGGTGAACTATCCCTTTAATAGACCTTAGTTTAGCTAAAGTCTGACAATCACCTGCTTTATATGAATTCATAAGTAAAAAAAAAATATAAATATAAAGCTGTAGGAAACTTGGTAACTGCTTAAACCAAAACTACATTCCACATTTGCAAGATTAGATCTTGACTTTGTTTGTAGATTTCTATCTCAGAGCGCAGAGGACTGCATGCGGATCTGACCTCTGGGCACGATCATAGCAACACTGCCATCTATTAATGAAGTGAAGTGTCTCAGGCGTGCCAAAAGATAAGCAGCCAGATGCTGATGTACCCCTGCTCAGATGACGACAAGCTGATACCAACACAACACTGGCTTGTTGACGGAGAGGTGAAGCGACAGCAGGGGGAGATCGGGCCAGGCTAAAAATTTTTGCCAACACCTTGGCGAAGAAGACAAATTGTTATGCAGTGGCCTGATCTGGCACGCTCCTCCTGGAGATTAATTACTCTTCCCTGCACGACGAACAGAATCAGCGTCGGAGGGAGCGTGGGGGCCGGCGGAGAGGGCAGGGGACGACGCAGGTGAGGAACGATCTGTGGGACCGTCCTCTTAACTCCTTGAACTGGATGACAGGGTACAAGAAATCCAACCATGTACCTGGACGCATGCGGACTTGAGAAACGCTAAATAAGGGTGCTTAGTAGCTAAAGTAAGGGAGGAAACTAAGCATGATTTAAGGGTGTATGAGAGAATTCATTTCAGGGTGGAGTGATAATTTGTGTTTGTGGGAGTACAGATAATGAGGTTTTTTTGAAACCGAGGCCAGGATTTGTTCAAACGCGAGTGCTCTTTTGGGGCCTCCACAAATCACTCAAGCTCTGATTTGTTTTTTCGCATCTCATTTTCTAAGTTTCACCACCCCAATGTCACTAGGGTTGAATGAGGCAACATCAGCACATAAAACACGGGACCTGACTGCTATTGCACATTACACTCTCTCTGATTGGATCAGACTTATCCGATGCAAAACCATCCTCTCTGTGATATACTACAGATTAGACTCAAAAGATTAGTACAACTCCACAATTACACTCACGTTTAATGGATACGGAAAGATTGCAGGACCTTTTAATGATAAGAGGGCTTTATGAAGATAAAATAAAGGATGATTCCAGGAAAAATAAATGCCTTTACCTTGACTCCCTTCAACATTAAAAGATTAGCAGTGGAAAAACAGCTGGTTGAGTTTCTGCTAAGGGTCCATTATTTTGATAATACCGGCGTAGCAGAGCAATAGAGTTAATTGCTTGTAACATGCATCTGAAACGTATCAGCATTGTATTTAGAGAGAATCCCAGACATTTCAATGCCATAAAGAGTGATTGCATTACAGAACACCGGCGAGCTTCTCAGCTGTTGTGATGCTACACAACGATAAATGTGCAGCACAGATGATCTGGACCGGTGGCACAGCAGTGTAGTGAAAAACATTAAGGCACAGACTTCTCATGGAGCAAAAGAGAGTGGAAAAATAATGTTAGATGAAAGGAATTCTCAATAGCCATGTTTACATGCAACCAAATAATCAGTTAGTAATTGGATTAATGGCACAATCAATCTGAAAAGCTCATGAAAACACCAGTTCGATCAAAATAAACTGTCAAAAACTGGTCAGTGGAGAAGAATGTTTACTGAATATTTGCTTAAAAAAAAAAAAAAAAAAAAAAAAAAGAAGCTTGTCTGATATATACACTCACCTAAAGGATTATTAGGAACACCTGTTCAATTTCTCATTAATGCAATTATCTAATCAACCAATCACATGGCAGTTGCTTCAATGCATTTAGGGGTGTGGTCCTGGTCAAGACAATCTCCTGAACTCCAAACTGAATGTCAGAATGGAAAAGAAAGGTGATTTAAGCAATTTTGAGCGTGGCATGGTTGTTGGTGCCAGACGGGCCGGTCTGAGTATTTCACAATCTGCTCAGTTACTGGGATTTTCACGCACAACCATTTCTAGAGTTTACAAAGAATGGTGTGAAAAGGGAAAAACATCCAGTATGCGGCAGTCCTGTGGGCGAAAATGCCTTGTTGATGCTAGAGGTCAGAGGAGAATGGGCCGACTGATTCAAGCTGATAGAAGAGCAACTTTGACTGAAATAACCACTCGTTACAACCGAGGTATGCAGCAATGCATTTGTGAAGCCACAACACGCACAACCTTGAGGCGGATGGGCTACAACAGCAGAAGACCCCACCGGGTACCACTCATCTCCACTACAAATAGGAAAAAGAGGCTACAATTTGCACGAGCTCACCAAAATTGGACAGTTGAAGACTGGAAAAATGTTGCCTGGTCTGATGAGTCTCGATTTCTGTTGAGACATTCAGATGGTAGAGTCAGAATTTGGCGTAAACAGAATGAGAACATGGATCCATCATGCCTTGTTACCACTGTGCAGGCTGGTGGTGGTGGTGTAATGGTGTGGGGGATGTTTTCTTGGCACACTTTAGGCCCCTTAGTGCCAATTGGGCATCGTTTAAATGCCACGGCCTACCTGAGCATTGTTCCATGTACCCATCCTCTGATGGCTACTTCCAGCAGGATAATGCACCATGTCACAAAGCTTGAATCATTTCAAATTGGTTTCTTGAACATGACAATGAGTTCACTGTACTAAAATGGCCCCCACAGTCACCAGATCTCAACCCAATAGAGCATCTTTGGGATGTGGTGGAACGGGAGCTTCGTGCCCTGGATGTGCATCCCACAAATCTCCATCAACTGCAAGATGCTATCCTATCAATATGGGCCAACATTTCTAAAGAATGCTTTCAGCACCTTGTTGAATCAATGCCACGTAGAATTAAGGCAGTTCTGAAGGCGAAAGGGGGTCAAACACAGTATTAGTATGGTGTTCCTAATAATCCTTTAGGTGAGTGTATGTTGGCTTTCTTTTTAAACGCCGGTTCTGAACACGGCAAAAAGTAGGGCCGTGCATTTCTGTGTTTTTGATTATAAATTTGTATTAAATCATAAATCAGAAAAATTAAAACATACAGCACAGAAAAAAAAAAATTATTGTAAAAAAAAAAATAAAAAAAGATTATTATTGTACAATTTTAAACTTTTTTGGGAAAATGTAAATTATTATAGTTTTATGAATTCTTGATTTCTTGACGGAATTTGGGAAAAATGTAACTATTCAGGAAAAAATTGAACAGATTTCGTAGGACCCCAAAAAATTTAATCGTTAAACTTCTGATAAATTATTGTAAAATTGTATACGCTTCATAATTTCAACCAATTAGAAATTACATAATTTATTCATTAAAGCAAAAATCAAGAAAAATTCAAAATGGAAAAAAAAAAAAAAAAAACTCATACAATAACAATAACATACATTTTACATTAAATCATCAAAATAAGTAAAAAAAAAAAATAATTGTATGTCATACAAGATTTAATTAATTTTTTTAAGTCAGTTCAATGTAATTTAAGTTGAAATGACTTAAATAGCCAAGTTGATTGTACTTAAAGGCAGTAATTTCTTTTACAGTTTGTATATTATATGAGATATATATATACATTTTATATTATATATATATATATATATATATATATATATATATATATATATATATATATATATATATATATATATACACACACACACATACACACACACACACACACACTTCAGAGGATAAAATAACAAAATATTTGACATTTTTAGTCAATGAAATTTCACAATATTTCTGATAAGTTAAATGAACAGAACATCCCTAAAAAGGCTGATAACAAGCTGGTCTGTCATAACAGATGAAACCAAACAGACGGTTCAAGGGCAGCAGTTGAGCATTTAGATTACCATGGTTATTAACACTTGTACTTTTGCACTCAGCACAAACTCAACCAACGTTTGGTCAATGGCCCAAAGTGTACTTACACTTCGCAAGAACTGGAACCACCACCATCTCGGGTCACTTGTCAACAAAAATAAAATGAAAAGAAGTGATAAAGGAAGTGCTCCAGAGCCTGTTCAATATATTATCTGTCATCGCCTTAAACTTCAAGCTTCACTGGCTGAGCTTTGGCAAGAGTCGCTGTTCAAACGACGTTGACTTTAATTACTGACGAGCAATTAGGCTAACTTGTGTGAGCGTTTTATGTCAACTAATCAACCATGAGACATATGAACATTAATCAAACATGGGGAGGAAAGCACAGGCTCTTATGTTATGCAACAAATTAAATGCTTAATGAATGGCGGAGGACAGGAATATTGAAATATTGCATTACGAGCGAGAGCATACAAACAACTCAATTTTATAATTCCTGAAGAAAAAGGTGAGTGGCAAAACTCGCCTCCATGATACCAAGGTGTTCAGGATTGTTGCCTATTAACCCAAGTCAAAAGAGCAGGAGGAAGAATATCCTTAAATATGAGATTTTTCCTTTGTTTTATCATTAGCTAGGTGGAAATTGTAAGTCTCAGAAGAAAATTTTTTAATATGTAATAACATTGTAAATATAAACATAATCTGCATCAAATCCCATAATACAGCTGAGCACATTGTGTGTTATTCCCTCGTTGACATGTCACTTAAAAAGCCAGGGTGTCTCTAACCAAGAAGGATATTAAGCTTCATCTAAGCTTCGTCTTTTTGATGTATTTTATCTTCATTACATCAACTTCCTAAAACAACAAACACTTGAACTCATTGAGAGGTCCATATGCAGTGGTGGATGACATGAAGTAAATTAACATGAAAATGATGATACGTTAAAGGGTTAGTTCACCCAAAAATTAAAATTAGCCCATGATTTACTCACCCTCAAGTCATCTTAGGTTTATGACATTCTTCTTTCAGACGAATACAATCTGAGTTATATTAAAAAAAGTCCTGGCTCTTCCCAGCTTTATAATGGCATTGACTTGCTGGGTCGTTTTTGAAGTCCATAAAAGTTCATCTATCTATCATAAAACTGCTCCACACGGCTCCGGGGGGTTAATAAAGGCCTTCTGAAGCGAAGTGGCGCGTTTGTGTAAGAAAAATATCCATATTTAAAACTTTATAGACTAAAATAACGAGCTTCCGGCGGTCAGCGGTACGCAAGTCAACTTGCGCTAAAAGAGTAACCCCTGACATCATATACGTCGCAAGCTTTGACACCTATTGTGGATAGGGCTGGGCAACAAACTCAAGCCCCTCTTCTCATATCGAAATCCTCCGCCATTTCCCTTTAAAAATTCTCATTTTAGACTTCTAATTCATGACCGGTGTTTAGTTTTGCTCTATCCTCTGCGCTTCTGCGTTCGTCAAAACGCATACGTCAAGGGTTCAAGGGTTACTCTTTCGGCGTAAGTCGACTTGCTACCGCTGACCGCCGGAAGCTTGTTATTTTAGTCTATAAAGTTTTAAATGTAGATATTTTTCTTACACAAACGCACCACTTCGCTTCAGAAGGCCTTTATTAACAGGACCGATCCAAAATCCGATACTGTGCGTATAATATTCTGTTATTGTTAAGCCCCAGTGCCCCACAAAAGGCACACAAACATTATAAAGCATCATCTGCACTTCGTGCACTATATTAAGTGTTATGAAGCCATTCCATAGTTTAATGTGAGATACAGATGAATATTTAAGTCATTAAATTCAAGTTCACATAAATGCTTCCCTCTGCTGCGTCTGCCAGTCATTCTCCATTCGGTTACGACAGTCAACACGATGAAACTCTCTCCAAGATGATTCAATGTTCCTGTTATTATGCTTGATCTGTAGATAACGCTCTATGGTTTCGCATAAAATGACTTTATCTGGCTGGAGTTTATTGTGGTTTCTAAATCGTGATACTTTCTACGGGGTGTCTGTTAGATCACAACACTGGACTAGAGATTGTACTGTTCTTCACACGCACGGTAACTGAAAAGGCTCAATAAAATATTGCATAGATAGATACACTAACACTATGCATTGATATATCTTCCCTTTGTGTTTTGAACTTTTCAATGCGGAGCACTGCCATAGACCGTAAAAAAATATGGACGACGCAACTTCATTCTCTTCCGCTTAAGAAAAAAAGTGAAGCCACCGGAGGTCCGAATATGCCGCTGACATCTTGCGCAGATTTGGGACAGAGTCTGCGCAGTAGTGACCTCGGGACCGGAGTCTGCGCAGTAGAGAGCAGGAAGTAGAGCCGCAATATCAAAAGCCCGCCCACACTCTCGCAGATGCAGAACAATTCATCATGTCGGTGTGAAATAAACAGTTATGGAAATGTAGAAATTAAAGCTAAAGCTCCAATCTCCTACCGAAAATCCCGAAAAAGTCCGTTGGTGCCTCAGTGACTACTTCACTCAGAGAAGCTGTCAATCTCAACGTCACACCCCCTGTTTTTATAGCATCAAATAACTAACTAAAACCAAACTTATTTAAAAAAACGAACACTTGAATTGAAATCAGCGTGATAAAAACTGCCTAAAATAACAGAAACCATCTTTGGGAAAAAATTATTTGATTGTTTAGTTTGTCTCACGTCCATTAGAATACACGGAGTGGCGGGGGTTACGACCTATACTGGGACCAACACGAGTTAGCACGAGTGCTGCGCGCTGTGACTCCATGTTGCTTCAAGCGCATCATCCTGCGCACGGGATGTGCATAAGCGCTTTGTGCTGCTCTGTATTGGAGCCTTTCGTATTATAATACTTTTGCGCAATGAAAGATTATTCTTGTTCTGCCCTATCTATAATATGTTGCTGCCTTAATAAAAAGCTGCGCTATACATTTAAAATAAATGTCTTTTAATTTCTTAGTATAGAGGTCCTATTTCTTTAAATATATTTACTTGTTTTTCATAAATGTATTTTTACAACAATGTGTAACATTTTACCAGATTTAGTGCTACTTATTCACTTTTATTTGTTCCCCACTAAATGTTTAGATTTTATACAATTATTGTGCACTCATGATTTTTCATAACTTTTGCTGCTGAATTATCCACTAATCTAGTTTATCCACCATCTAGTTTATAGTATTATTTTTGTCATAGATTGTGATTTATGTATTTTTTTAATTTGTTGTTTTTCTTTATAATGAAGTTGTCTGTATTTAGTAGATTGTGTTTAACACACAAAAGAGTGATTATCAGTTCAACACACTGAGGTATAGAAATTCTACATTGATTTTTTTAAACAAAACTGCACTGGTATCGGAATCGGCCGATACTCAGAATTTTTGGTATCGGATTGGTTCTGAAAAAATGGTATCAGTGCATCCCTAGTTTTATGATGGATAGATGAACTTTTATGGACTTCAAAAACGACCCATCAAGTCAATGCCATTATAAAGCTGGGAAGAGCCAGGACTTTTTTAATATAACTCAGATTGTATTCGTCTGAAAGAAGAATGTCATATAGACCGAGGATGACTTGAAGGTGAGTAAATCATGGGCTAATTTTCATTTTTGGGTGAACTAACCCTTTAACAATTTTCTTGAGTATACCTGATCATTTGATATTCAGTTATTATGTAATAATGCACTTCACATTTCAACACTTGGCACATGACACCCTACTCATTTGTGTTCTGACAAAATGAATGGTCTAGAATATAATTATTATATCTTATTCATTTAACCCTGACCTGAAATCTCTTTGTCTTGAGCACTATTTGACATGTACCAAGAATTAAAGGAATAGCAAATTATAAGACTCAGAGATTTTGTACTGAAACTACACCCACGAGAACAGAACAGCCAAAATGACTCACATCAACACAAATGCTTAAAAAAACTTCTCTAGGAAATCATTAGCGGAAGGACACATTAACTGACTAGAGGCTGTCAAACTCCAAAAAGAACCAAAAAAAACTCTAAGTGGTTTCAATTCGTGCAATCTATGTGCGGTGGTGGGAATATTAAATAACTTTAGATTTTAGTGCGCTAATAAAGCATTCATATCAGGATGCATCGATTTCTATTTTCTGATAAAATAGCCAATAATTGTTCATATTTTGAAACAAACAACTGATATATTGGATAATATCTGATATATATCAACATTGCGCGAGACTGACTACAAAAAAAGAAAAGGCAGAAAACAATCTTTATCAAAGGTAGGCCCACAGAAATGATTAATGCTTATGCACTTTAATAATAATTTAATAGAAAATATAACTTTTGCAAATATAACAAAAATAAAGAAAAGAAATTCTTACAGACTTAAGCCACATAAAAAAATTGAGTCCCATGATCATTGAGAGATTATTAATTAGATTAAATGTATATTGGGTTGGCCTATTTTACTTAATGTAACTATACTGATAACATTAAAAAGTCACAATTATTATACAATAGCGATAGCTTGAAAGCCACTGCTTCCAAAGTATGCAACATATGGACGAATAAATTCATTTTTTGGGAAAACTGTCTTTAAAATCAGACCATTTGAGAGTCAATGATCACATGGGTATTTTGATCAAATCAAATGCTCTCATGCAATGTGGGATATTACCATTTTGCTCACCATAATTCCTTCAAAACCAAACGAGTGATAGCATTACGCAAAAAAAAAAAAAAACAGTAATGCCCTAAATTGAAAGCTTTGTTGTAATGTCAGTAACCAGCAACTATACACTGTTAGCCCGGATTTTATATTTAATTAAACATTTAATTACAATATACTTAAAATATTTAAGTTTGATTGCATTACTTATAAAATATTAGTAGATTCTACTATTTGTGGACATAATTTGAATGTGTGAATAAATTTAATTTAAATGGACTCAGATTATGAAGTTTTACTCCTGACCACATCTCACACACACTGGTTTGGTGCTGTGAGCCAGGTAATGACGCCATTTTATATGGTGTGTGTGAATTCAAGGAGCTGTTGATGAGAAGTTGGAACATTTGTTTTAGCAAGTTCTACAGACATTTTCCCCAACATTTACCTTTTTGTTGTTTCTTTGCTCCCAAAGAGACTGTTTGTGAGCAGTGAAAAACATTGTTTGTTTAAACGATGGGACATTTTACTCCGGTAAGCGAGCTTATTTTCTCACTCGCGTGCGGCATCCGCATGTCCGCCGCGCTTGAACCCCTGACCGGCGAGTTCGACGGACGTTTTTTCGTCTTTTTGCTTCCATTGTTTTATTTTTCACTCGAGGAGCTGTTGTTGGGAGTGTAAACTTTGTTTGAACCTCTGGTCAGCACCGAACACCACGGCCGCGCTTCTAGCTGAGGAGTGAGGATGGCGGCGCGAATATATGGTAAGTGCAATAATTTAACGTTTTATTTTGACACGTCTATTGATTGAAAGAGAAAGTTAAAGTTAATAAATGGGATGAATACAAAAACGGATGGATGTACTCCTGTTTTTTCTAGGTTCATAGTCCTCTTAACGACAGTTAAGTTAACTTGTTTTGTGTTGCAGGTCAAGAAGAGATGCTTTGGAAATGTAAGTATTGCCCTCATAACTGTGAAAAGAGAGCACAGATTTTTAAACATAGGCTCAAACATGGAAATTATACAAGAACAGAACAGTTTCCTTGTTTACATCCGGAATGTATGTACATTTATATCACTTTATGAACACTATGTACACTTATGCCGCCTTCACACCAAAACTCCAGATCAGCAGTATGTCATGTGGGTTTACTGAGACCTGTTCTGAGGCTGATTATTATATTAACCTGCATACTGCACAGTGCACAATTACATGTAAGCCAAGTCAGGTGCCATTATAAAGACTAACTTTAATGTTTGCTCCTTACAGAAAAGTTGTCAACAACAAGCCTGACATCAGCCCAGATGGTACTTCAATGGCCAGCTCTTTCTATAGTAAACCAGGTATGTATTGGTGCATTGACACCATGTTGCAATTACCATAATTATGAGATTCCAGCTTGTAAAAAACTTTCACGTTCTCATAGAAATAACGACCTGTAAACTGGGAATTTTCTGTGAGCTCCTACTTGTATAACTGTACCACCTCCTACTGTACAACTGTACCACCTGACTGCTAGGGGTTAATTTAGCTGTTGATAGTGTTGCCATAGAATGTGTAATTCCCAGTCCAAGGACATGAACAGCTTGGAGTAGAACGTCACATGTTGTCATCTTGGAATTACGATAATTACGACATGGTGTGAACACAGCATATGACTTTGAGTATTTGACATCAGCACTATCTGACACTATTATATGGTAATGTCTTTGTCAATTTTTTTCTTCCTCTGTTAGGTTGCAGCTGACAAGGGCTCATACAGGCAAACTCCAGTGAGAATCCTCTGCGTTGATCAAGAAGGCCATCAGCTAAACCAATCTAGAGTGAGGATCATCTTTGGTGATGGATGAACTGACCAACCTCAGGACTTCTCTGTCCTTTTTTCCGGACTGATTTATGCTCTGCACCTGGACAACAACTGTATGAAAACTACTTTATATTTTATTCAGCAAGTAATGCTCAACCTAGGAAAAAGTGAGCTGACACCTAAAATTGAATACCGCCAATATTGTGAACTCAGTGTATTTGTTTGTTTGTTTGATATAAAGCACAGTTAAAACAACATAATGTTGATGTAGCGTAAACAAACTATATAGTTTTGATGTAATTTGTTGTGATTCTGATAGACTGTCCATGTGTTTAACAATAAGCTGATTTGATATAAAATATGAAAAAAAAATAGTTTTAAGGAAAGTGTTTTCAGGACATGAAAAATTTATGTTTTGTTGTATATGCTTTGGAATTGCATTGAAATAAAACAGAAAATTGTATGAATGTACCTTTTATTTGCTTTTTTTCCTTAATTTTCTAGTTTAACAAATTAAAAAATAAAACAATTCATATAAACTTAACTAACTTAGTACATTGAACTTAAAAATACTGAGTGTAATAATTACAAAGTAATTGATATTACAAAACATTAAGTTAAATGAACTCAAATTTTTAAGTTCACATTACTTAATTTTTTTTAGGGCAACCAGTTTGCTGGAACTTTTTAAGTAAATTCAACTTATCCGGGTTAACAGTGTAGGGATTTAAAACTATTTCCTACATCGGGTACATAAATCCACTTGTCCTAATGTTTCATAAATCAAAAACACTGCTATTAAGAGAAAGAGAGAAGAAAGCTGAGCTACGGGAGTAAAATCAAGCTCTAAGCGCACACTGCTTCCCACTGCCCTGCTTAATTTGCCTGATTGCTCCTGGCAGACCACCCCTCTGGCTTTATCCAGTCATGAGAGGTGAACCTATGGCACTGCTCAGCAAGCGCTCAAGAGCATTAGATGCGCTACAGACTGCAGTCTCACCTAGGTCCAATCCTCTAGTAAAGGGGGTTTTAACCTGATGGGAGAGGGTCAGAATATCCGCACTTGCAATGCTGCAGCCGTTGTTGCTGTTTGCACAAATTTCCATCAGTCGCCATAAAATGCCCGAAATCATAGATGATTTTGAAATGTAAGACTTTTTAAGACCCCACGGGAACCCTGTAAAATGATGTGGATAATTTATAATAAATAGTGCGATATTCCATAAAAAACAAGATTTGTCGATTTTGATTTCATGGTGACACTAAAGGAATAATCTGTGTTTACCTTTACCACAAAATAGCAAAAAATAATCCCCACCGCCATTTTGAAGTGCGTTCCACTTCGTGAAGTGGACGAGGGAAGTTTATATGGACAGACCCTCGTCCCCTCGATTTTGACAGAGGGAGCGAGTCTACTCCGATGTACACTTCAAGCAGCGCTATATCCCACAATTCAACTTGATTGTAATGTCACAGCAGATCACACATAACTGAAGTGTATAATATATTAATTATGTTAAGGACATTTTTAATATAACTTCTGAAAGAAGAATGTCATATACACCTAGGATGACTTGAGGGTGAGTAAATCATGGGCTAATTTTCATTTTTGGGTGAACTAACCCTTTAAGGAGCGAACCTAAGGTGTCCATGTCAAAATGCACTGCACGATGAAACGAAGGCAAACAACCGAATCTGATGTTGAGAGCCACACAACTAGCTGACTCAAAGTTCACCACTCTCAGCTTTTCACCGCTAGCCAGAGGCGGTCTGAAATCTTCCTTTATTGACTCGAGGTCATCCTCTGGTTCTCTCTGCTTTGCCGGCAAGGTCTCCATCCTTTCTTTAATGAAAAACTCAATTTGATATTTATCTTGCTGCACACAGAGCCACACAAATTGTGAGCCACCTATTTTCATGCCCCCCGTTTTCCATCTGACTCCTTCATTCACATTCAAACCGGAGATAAATACTTGTATGACCACAGACATTTAAGTCTCCGGTGATTCAGCGAGGAGGTTCCAAAAACCCTGTCATTCCTCCCCATTGAATCTTCTAACCTTTCCACACACAGATGCAGCTTTTCAAATAGCAAAACAAGAGCCTCTCGCCCTAATCCCAGAGACAAACCTCTCTGAACGCCTCATGCTGCCTGAACATGTTTTGCAGATATTCCACAACCACTGCACTGATTTCTCACAAAGACGTTTTTTCAGCGCCTACAGCCAATATTTCCACTGCTCAGACTGACAGTCAGTGTACCACAGATAAAGCCGCCAAAATATTTGAAAAATGTTGACAAGTCTCATGCACATTGTTTGTTTACCTGGTGGGTTTGCAACTCGCTTTGACCGGGCTGGCTAAATTTCACGGCACATGAAGGTTAATCTAAATCTCAATGAGAAACCTTAAGACTCCAATTACTTCATCAGCACTATAACGCATTTATGAGCTCCCTAATACATTAAAGGCTTAAATGAAGCCACAAATCTAATTATAAACTAACAAGCGCATTCCTTTTCACAACCCTACCAACTAAACACATACTATATGGTATCTGATCATCTGTAAATATTGTCTTAGTATTATAGCATAAGCACTTATTTGGGATGATCAGGATACGGTTTGCACATAAACATACCATATTGACATTTTAGTTTTATTAACTTGCTTACACAGGAACATAACCTTCAGATTTGGGTCAATACCAGGCTGCTCTCCTCCACATTTGCATATTTACAACATTTCATTACAATAGTTTGGCAAAAGAAAAAAATACATTCATAACAACAACTCTCTAGTATTAACCACAACTCTCAAGAGAAAGAGTTACTGACCTGGAACTATTAAGAGAACCAAACAACTCCCAAAATAATCCAATTGAAACGGAGGGAACAATTAACTTGAACAGTCCAAACTTCTTTCTCTTCTCTGGCTTGTTAGCTTGCTAACAGCTAGTCGACCCGTTTAATTCAGCGCGACGGGTAATGTCGGGTTGTGTTGGGATGGACGGATAGAACTGCCATATACAATTCAATTTCCAGCGTTGTTTTATGTTTATAAAGGCTTTTAGAAAATACTGGGGCAATGTGGCTGTTTACATAACAGAAAATAGGTCCAGATCAGTAGCAGGCTGGCTAAGCTAGGCTAAACAGTGGAGAAGGTAAATGAGGTTTATTATCCAGAGAGACTTTGAGCTGTGTTTCAAAACTAGGGAGCTGCCTACCTAGACAGCTTTTGGGGAGTCGTTCGAACACGCCCAAAAAAATGCTGTCTGGGTAGACAGCTCTCTGTGTATTGGGACAGCCTTTTGGGCTGCTGTTATGCTAAAGACGGACACATATAACCTAGCCTGCTACCCATTCCCAACACTCTAGCCATTATCTATGCGCGGTTGTAGTAATTCGGCACCTCCAGGGCGTATGCCAACCTAGACAAAACCTAGGACTACTGGCGCTATTTCACAAAATACGTCTAGTCTACATGTTAGCAAGTTAGCTGGTCCAGAATTCAAAGAAAGACCCACTCACCAAGTTGATATCAGCCAGAGGCAGCTGCAGCGAGACAGTCTTCAATCCAGAAATATGAATATAGCATGGGGGAATTTCAGCCTGATAATGTAAGCCTTCTGCTTTAGGGAGAGTCGAGAGTCCCGGTCCAAGCACAGAGTGAGCGGTGCGTCTTTGCTGGGCTGAACCCACCAGAACTCGAGCCTCGAACCAGACTGTCCCTCTCGCACACACACTGGACTCACTCTTCGATCTCCACAGGCTGCTACTGCTCACTCAGAGGCTGCAGCGCACCCACTCGCCGCTAGTGGGCAGCAACGTAGCGGGATACAATCAGGCTTTATTATTTAACCTTTTTGATGGAGATCAGCAGCGATCTGTGTTATCCGCATTGATGGATAATTAATGTAGGCTACATAGTTATTGAATCTGTGTGCATTTTATCTGAATCTCCGTATTTCGTAAAAACCGTATCAAATGAACTTGTTATGTAGGCTATGTGTTCAATTACAGGTCGATAGATAGATAGATAGATAGATAGATAGATAGATAGATAGATAGATAGATAGATAGATAGATAGATAGATAGATAGATAGATAGATAGATACGGACGGACAGCTGGATGGATGATAGATAGATAGATATTGTTTTGGTGATTGGTTTCATATTGTAGGTCTACTGAACAATTGAATTCACTGAGTGGGAAGATAGACAGATAAACACATGGATAGATAGATAGATAGATAGATAGATAGATAGATAGATAGATAGATAGATAGATAGATAGATAGATAGATAGATACGGACGGACAGCTGGATGGATGATAGATATTGTTTTGGTGATTGGTTTCATATTGTAGGTCTACTGAACAATTGAATTCACTGAGTGGGAAGATAGACAGACAGATAAACACATGGATGGATAGATAGATAGATAGATAGAGACGGACGGACAGCTGGATGATAGATAGATAGATGGATGGATACGGACGACGGATGGCTGGATAGATAGATAGATAGGCAGATGGATAGATAGACGGATGGATGGCTGGATGGATGATAGATAGGTGGGTGGATGGATGGATGGATGGATACGGACGGACAGCTGGATGGATGATAGATAGATAGATAGATAGATAGATAGATAGATAGATAGATAGATAGATAGATAGATAGATAGATAGATAGATAGATAGATAGCTGGATGATAGATAGATAGATAGATAGATAGATAGATAGATAGATAGATAGATAGATAGATAGATAGATAGATAGATATTGTTTTGGTGATTGGTTTCATATTGTAGGTCTACTGAACAATTGAATTCACTGAGTGGGAAGATAGACAGACAGATAAACACATGGATAGATAGATAGATAGATAGATAGATAGATAGATAGATAGATAGATAGATAGACGATAGATAGATAGATAGATAGATAGATAGATAGATAGATAGATAGATAGATAGATAGATAGATAGATAGATAGAGACGGACGGACAGCTGGATGGATGATAGATATTGTTTTGGTGATTGGTTTCATATTGTAGGTCTACTGAACAATTGAATTCACTGAGTGGGAAGATAGACAGACAGATAAACACATGGATGGATGGATAGATAGATAGATAGATAGATAGATAGATAGATAGATAGATAGAGACGGACGGACAGCTGGATGATAGATAGATAGATAGATAGATGGATGGATACGGACGATGGATGGCTGGATAGATAGATAGATAGGCAGATGGATAGATAGACGGATGGATGGCTGGATGGATGATAGATAGGTGGGTGGATGGATGGATGGATGGATGGATACGGACGGACAGTTGGATGGATGATAGATAGATAGATAGATAGATAGATAGATAGATAGATAGATAGATAGATAGCTGGATGATAGATAGATAGATAGATAGATAGATAGATAGATAGATAGATAGATAGATAGATAGATAGATAGATGGATGGATAGATAGAGACGGATGGACGGATGGACGGCTGGATGATAGATAGATGGATGGATGGATAGGTAGATGGATACAGACGGACGGCTGGATGGATGATAGATAGATAGATAGATAGATAGATAGATAGATAGATAGATAGATAGATAGATAGATAGACGGATGGATGGCTGGATGGATGATGGATAGATAGATAGATAGATACAGATAGATGGATGGATGGCTGGATGAATGTTAGATAGATAGATAGATAGATAGATAGATAGATAGATAGATAGATAGATAGATAGATAGATAGATAGATAGATAGATAGATAGACAGATACAGATAGACGGATGGATGGCTGGATGATAGATAAATAGATGGATGGATGATAGATAGATAGATAGATAGATAGATAGATAGATAGATAGATAGATAGATAGTTAGACACATTCCATCCAAACTTAGATGCATCTCAAATATTAATGCCTTTTAACATAAAAAGTATAAGCCTGACAGTCCTTGTCATTATGCATTCATCTTTTGTAGTGGAGAGTCGGTCTACACAATCTCGGTCACTCTTTATTTATAAGCAGCAGTGTTTTACATCACACGGCCTTCAATGCTTTGACACTAATGGTCTAGGGAGCTGTAATGACATTAGACTGGTTATTATGCCATTGCTCATCCTACATTCCTTTTTACATCCTAGGTCATGTCACATTTGTTGACTCCCTCCAAACTGCAGTCAAATCGTAGTTTTGGTGAGTTATATACAAAATATCAAAAGTAGATCTTTGAATTGCAATAACATTACCACAGTCCATTTCAGATAAAAGATTACAGACACTGCCACAAAAAAAACTTTCAATTAGATTTGTTACTCAATGTTTAAAGTGATAGGCTACATTAGGGTATAGTTCACAAACACAGCCAACTGTACACTCAAAACATAAATTCAAGCTTTCATAAACTTTAACTCTGGTATAAGAAGAAAGGAAACATTCACAAAGCAAAGAATATTAAAACAAATACCACCACCGAAATCAGTTTAAATGCTGAAAATGTTGAGGGTAGAGCACATTTCAAATGTTTTTATTACTTTTGTTGGCATAATTTAATGTTGTATCTATTCTATATGATATGCCATTTCTTTCACAAAACCACAACAATGAAGACACTGATGTCTTTCCACAGACGTTGGGTGAATTGGCAAGGCCAAGTGAGGGTTTGTTTCGAGGAAGGTTTCAGAAGATTACATTAAAATGTCCCAGACTAAAATGTATGTCTGCGCTGTCTAAAACTGAAACCAACTTGCAATGACATATCTTAAAATATGTCAGTGCCATTGTTTTGTCTCAACATTTATAAAAGCTACTTAAATGTCCTGATTTAACGAAGGCCTGCTCCTGGCTTAATCTAATGCTGCCTTCACGTGCTATCGGAATTATCGCACTAGTTTCCTAGTAAAAAAAAAAAAAAATTGGGCACGAAAGATCCTCTGTATTTGTCTGACTCTCAGGTCAAAATTTGAATGCAATGAGCTCGTAATACCCGACTTCTGAAGTGTGAAGTGAGAAATTTCCGATAGCACATGAAGGCAGCATAAACCGTCTGTGAAACCAGGCCTAAACGCTGCCTTCACGTGCTATCGGAATGTAAATACTAGTTTCCTAGTTAACAAAATTGGACATGAACGCTCTTTCAAGTCCAAATTTGAAAGCGATGAGCTCGTAATAACGACTTTAGAAGTGGGAAGTGGGAAATTTCCGATAGCACATGAAGGCAGCATAAGCCCTGTCTGTGAAACCAGGCCTAACGCTGCCTTAACGTGCTATCGGAATGTAAATACTAGTTTCCTAGTTAACAAAATTGGACATGACCGCTCTTTCAAGTCCAAATTTGAATGCGATGAGCTCGTAATAACGACTTTAGAAGTGGGAAGTAGGAAATTTCTGATAGCACGTGAAGGCAGCATAAGCCCTGTCTGTGAAACCAGGCCTAACGCTGCCTTCACGTGCTATCGGAATGTAAATACTAGTTTCCTAGTTTAAAAAATTAGACATGAACGCTCTTTCAAGTCCAAATTTGAATGCAATGAGCTCGTAATAACGACTTTAGAAGTGGGAAGTAGGAAATTTCCGATAGCACGTGAAGGCAGCATAAGCCCTGTCTGTGAAACCAGGCCTAACGCTGCCTTCACGTGCTATCGGAATGTAAATACTAGTTTCCTAGTTAACAAAATTGGACATGAACGCTCTTTCAAGTCCAAATTTGAATGCGATGAGCTCGTAATAACGACTTTAGAAGTGGGAAGTAGGAAATTTCCGATAGCACGTGAAGGCAGCATAAGCCCTGTCTGTGAAACCAGGCCTAACGCTGCCTTCACGTGCTATCGGAATGTAAATACTAGTTTCCTAGTTAACAAAATTGGACATGAACGCTCTTTCAAGTCCAAATTTGAATGCGATGAGCTGGTAATAACGACTTTAGAAGTGGGAAGTGGGAAATTTCCAATAGCACATGAAGGCAGCATAAGCCCTGTCTGTGAAACCAGGCCTAACGCTGCCTTCACGTGCTATCGGAATGTAAATACTAGTTTCCTAGTTAACAAAATTGGACATGAACGCTCTTTCAAGTCCAAATTTGAATGCGATGAGCTCGTAATAACGACTTTAGAAGTGGGAAGTAGGAAATTTCCGATAGCACGTGAAGGCAGCATAAGCCCTGTCTGTGAAACCAGGCCTAACGCTGCCTTCACGTGCTATCGGAATGTAAATACTAGTTTCCTAGTTAACAAAATTGGACATGAACGCTCTTTCAAGTCCAAATTTGAATGCGATGAGCTCGTAATAACGACTTTAGAAGTGGGAAGTAGGAAATTTCTGATAGCACGTGAAGGCAGCATAAGCCCTGTCTGTGAAACCAGGCCTAACGCTGCCTTCACGTGCTATCGGAATGTAAATACTAGTTTCCTAGTTTAAAAAATTAGACATGAACGCTCTTTCAAGTCCAAATTTGAATGCGATGAGCTCGTAATAACGACTTTAGAAGTAGGAAGTAGGACATTTCCGATAGCACGTGAAGGCAGCATTCAGAAGGAGGCGAAATCTATACATTCCTCCATAACATTAGGTGGCGCTGCGATTCTTTCCCAGCCCTATAGACGCAAAGCATTGTGGGTAAAGATTCCATTCGCGCTAGCCTGTAGCAATGGCGACGTCTTTAGGATCCAACACTTACAACAGACAAAACTGGGAGGATTCGGTGAGTATTCAATATTTTAAGAAGATTTAAGAAGTATTACATGTTGCTACTGGTGCATTTACGTTCTTTGTTTGAGCTCGCTAAATTAAAGCCTTTCCTAATAGAATCCCATTCTGTAGTGTCTTAGCTTATGGCTAATGGAAATCCTTTCTCATCAATAGTCAGAGTGTTTTTATATAACGTTAATTTTACTGTAAACCGTCAACGAGTCACCGATATTTGCGAACAGAATAGTGTGAACATCCTCTATCCTGTCATTGTATTGTAACTGGTCTTTATTGTACAGATGTAAATAAACATCTCCTTGAAATGAAATGACGAGAAAGGTTAATTATATCCGTGTGTCATGTTAATAAAAGAGTTTAGATAACATCAATAACAGTGAAGTCATTATTTTTAATTAACGTGCATGTATAATAGTGAGATATTGTTGGCTCATAACACTTAGTTATATCTTATATTGGACTCATTTTATTTTGAACTGTGGTTGTGTGTACTGTGTATATGTGTATATAACAACAGTAGTTCAAAACTTATATATTTATTTATCTAATTGTTGAACTGTACAAATATTTTCGGCTTGAATGGTAATGGCTTTTACTTATTTGAACAGGATTTTCCCATCCTCTGTCAAACATGCTTGGGAGAAAACCCTTATATCCGCATGGTAAGTAGAGTTAGTGCAGTTTCACTTATTAGTTTCATTGTTAATTAATATTGAATTCAATGAAAGTTTAATGAACATTTTCACTTTGTACATGTTTCTTTTAACAGACCAAAGAGAAATTTGGCAAGGAGTGCAAGGTAATGCTGTGTTCATCCGCACAAAAAATGCTAGATATGCTCCTGACAAGGTTCCTACAGTCATCTCAGAATATTTCTATGCTCAATATATTAAAGGGATATTTCATCCAAAAATGAAAATTATCCCATAATTTACTCACCCTCAAGTCATCCTAGGTGTATATGACATTCTTCTTTCAGATGAATACAATCAGAGTTATAATTAAAAAATGTCCTGGCTAATCCAAGCTTTATAATGGCAGTGAATGGCAGCCCAAAAAAGTGCATCCATCCATTATAAAAGTAATCCACATGGCTCCGGGGGGTTAATAAAGGCCTTCTGAAGCAAATCGATGTTTTTTTTAAAGAAACATATCCATATTTAACACGTTATAAAGTAAAATATCTAGCTTCCGGCTGACCGCCTTCTGTATTCAACTTATGAAAAAATCGTAACTGCCGCGACGATGACATCGGACGTAGCGTAAGTGTTTTGAACTGCGAGAGGCGTTACACTTTCTTCGTAAGTTGACTACGGAAGGTGGTCTGGCGGGAACTAGATATTTTACTTTAAAACATACAAAAACCCATCGTACACAAACCCATCGATTCGCTACAGAATTATTACTTTATTATCCCCCGGAGCCGTGTGGATTACTTTTATAATGGATGGATGCACATGTTTGGGCTACAAATTTTGGGCTGCCATTATAATGCTTGGATTAGCCAAGACATTTTTTAATATAACTCAGATTGTATTTGTCTGAAGAAGAATGTCATATACACCTAGGATGGCTTGAAGGTGAGTAACTCATGGGGTAATTTTCATTTTTAGGTGAACTATCCCTTTAATTCAAATTGGTACATGATACACAAATGGAAACTTGGTCCAGTAATCACTTATATTATTTGGCAAAATCCCTATCCAGTACACAACAAATTCATGAAAATTGAAAAAGGATGCTCAATATTTTTTGCCCCACATTTTGAAAGTGCAGCATGTTATTTTATTCTCTATTCTTCCTATCCCCTAGATCTGTGCGCGTCCCTTCACGGTGTTCCGCTGGTGTCCTGGAGTCAGGATGCGCTTTAAGAAGACAGAAGTGTGTCAGACCTGCAGTAAAATGAAGAATGTCTGTCAGACCTGCCTCCTGGATCTGGAATATGGTAATACTGTTATGATTTAGAATTTCAGTTAATAATTTGTGGCTATACTCTGGATACTTTGGATATACTGTATAAATATCTGTTAGTGTTAAAAGATGTTGACATTAATGTTATCATAATATAGGAATTTCTAACTTTCCTTACAATACCTCGAAAAATATCGATGTTCGATACTATTTTTGATACCACTCGGAAAAATTGCCACAGCATTAAATAGGGATGCACCCATACCGATACCAGTACTCGGGTGTCGGTCCGATACCGTCCTCATGTACTCTTACTCGTAAAACTACGCCGATACAACCGCACCCGATACCACTTTATGGCAACGCATCTTTGGATGCGGAGCCGCGCGGAAAGTTACAAAACTTGCCGTGCACACCGCCAAGCGAAAAGGGGTCTCGCACTCTCAACGCGTACGACCGCGATTACTTTATTTTTGCCGCGCGCACCTTCGCACTAGTGCAGACGCAGCAAGTTTACAAGCTTAACCTCTCGTCACGCAGATACATCTCGGCACCGTGCGGTAGTGTTGAAAGTGAAAGGCTGTTTAGTAGGGATGTGCGCAATGACTAGTCTAACCCTGCCCCCTGGAGATAGTATATGCGATCGATCCGTTTGAAAGAACACTTCATCTATGAATAGTCAAATCCCATACTGAATGGTGCTAAAAATAGACCACATACATGTGAATGCTTGCCTTGCATTATGATCATTGTATTAAACTTAAGCGTTCACTGAAGCAACGTTAGCCATTAGGCCTATAGACATATTTATTCAAATCAACTGAGTCAATGGACAGTACAGGACAAACAAGTAAAACCTGATAGCCTATTATAAACAGATTTCCTCAAATAAAAGTTACTCCAAATAAGTCAGCACGTTAAGGTATTGTTGTTTGTTACCACGGCAACTACTTGCGTGTCCAGTTTGAACGCGCTTCTCGTGTATGAGAAGTATCTGCACACATGACGGTCGGCAAAATCACAAGAATAGCTTGTCGTGTACTGACAACTATACATTATTTAACCATATTTTCATATCTTTAGGATGTTGATATAGCAACTGTTCAAGTGCAAAGTAAGTTTCATTCATAATGTTTCTCCTTTCATCCGATATAAAATTTCATAGCCTACCATATTGTCCTTCATAACCGGTTGTATAACAAGCCTAAGCAAGGAAGCAAGCTTAATTGTTATACTAGTTTGACATGACATGGAAGAAAACGGAAAAGTTTTGTGTAAGCTTTCAAAATCCTCCCTCACCTTGCTCATCTTCCGAGTGGAGATTTCTCTGAAGCCCAAACGCATGCAAAACCTGAGGTAAATTAAATGATTTTGTTTTGCTGCAGATATACACTTTTCAAAATAATATATTAATTTCAAGATATAACATTAACACGACGGTAATTTAAACATAGCCTTTGTAAAAAATATAAAGCAAAACATTAAATGTGCAAAAAAAAAAAAAAAAAAAAAGACTAGTATTTTCCAAGTCGACTAGCAGCAGCACTTATGGCAAGCTGTTTTGATTTTTATTCATTCACAAGATATGAATTCTTGATATCAACAATTCAATTTTCACTAGTTAAAATGCTAAACAGCATCAAGTTGTATATTTACTTTGTTACAGTCAGAAAGTGAAAAACATCTGATGAAAATAAAACATTGTTAGAAGAACAGTAATGGTATTAAGTACTCATATCGGTACTTGGTATCGGCAAGTACCCAAATGTAAGTGCTTGTACTTGTACATGGTTTGAAAAAAAGTGGTATCGGTTCATCCCTAACATTAAAGGCTCGTTCACTGGTGAATGTTGTTCCCAAGTGCATGTTAAAGGGGTCATAACACACAGTTTCTGCCAGTCTCGTGTTAATCTTGAGTGCCTATAGAGTAGTATTGCATCCTTCATATCTCCAAAGAGTCTTTAGTTTTATCATATTTATAAAAGACAGATATGCTGTACTGATTCTTTCCGAAAACAGCCAAACTCGTGGAGGCGTGCAGTGGGCGGAGCTAAAGAGTCACTCACAAGCGCGCACACACACCTATGACGCGCGCACACACAATACATCATGGCATTATCCCTGGATAACTTTCAATTCACTATATGTTCGTGTTGTTTACAATTATATGCATTTATGCGCTGATTACCAACACAAAACAGGCATTTGATGCAGTTTCACTCACCGCCTGTGGTTTCGACTCATGACCTGGAACAAACAAACACACTTGCAGAACTCCATTGCTGCTCCGGAAAAACAAACTGCATCCACTGTTTCCGTAATGCTGGGTTATTTGGGAAGCTGAACAAGGTTATCTTTCTCTCACAACCAAAAACACACTTCTTTAGTGACATTGTTGATTTCGTGGTCTAAATGACAGTGCTGCCGATGGCTCCCATAACCCGAACGAAGCACGTTGATGTGTGCGCATGTGCTCACCCGGGAGAAGTGCCCATACAAGTGCCCAATTCCGCCCTTTATGAAGTCATACAGGGCCATACTCGGAAAAAACTTTATGAAACTTGTTCGATTCCTGAAGGCGTGTGTTTGGCACAGAAATACTCCGTCATACGTCCAACTCATTTTTTAAATTTTGTCCATGTTTAGCATGAGAATCCAACTCTTTAACACTGTAAATAAGTCAGAATGCATGAAATAGCATTAGACCCCCCCTTTAAACTCACAGCACATGCAGAGATTGAGTATGCTGTATTTTCTGTGAACCGAGCCACTCTGAGCTATGCTTCCATTCAAAGTTGCACATTTAACTTATGCATAAAATTGGAATATCGCATAAAACAATTGTGAATAAAGCAGCGTTTCCATCCCATATGTTCAAGAGAAGAAAATCGTCACTTCCTGGGAAACTGGTGCTAAATATCTGTAATACAAAATGTAAGTTGCTGCAATCAGGGAAGATGTGGCTCAATTTTCCTACATCATAAATGACTTGCGTCTCAGAGAGTGCGGACGAAACGCAATAAACGCTGTCATGTTATCTTGCGTTCGGATGCCTGGTGTTTGGGGACACAATCATGTGAGACAGTTCTTATACCAAAACATTCTTTGGCTCAGGCATTTCAGAATGACCAGACCAACATTTGAGATGTTGTGCAATGAAACTGGTCCGCTGGTTAGTCCAGTTATCCAATCACATCCACTATTGAGGTAGTTGCGTGAGTTTTTGTTGCACATCGAGGGATTTATTCGGTAAACACGTTTCCATCGTAGTTTATGCGCATGTCGTTTTATTAGATAAATGTATCCGTCTCAATTAAGCGCACCTTAATGCACATTTTTAGAATTTATGCCCATCTTGGCGTTTCCATCCAACCTTTTTTTTTTTTATGCAGTATCCCAAAATGCACATAAAAATAGATGGATTGAAACATAGCCAGTGAGAACAGGCACAGCTGGTACCGGTGGATCGATACTGAGGGAAAATGAAACCATTTCATATATTTACAATTGTGTATCGAAAATGGATATTTTTGACAACACTAATTGACATATTGCTATATCTTTAGTATAGAAATATTTTAGCTGTTTGCTTCACATCAATGCACAATGTAAACTTTTAGTGCGAAAGCAGCATTGTATGGAAGCCTTTTCTACATAAGGAAAATATGTAAAAAGTCATGCTTCTGGCAAGTCATAATGGCAAGACATGCTAAGTCATTGAGATAAAAAGTCAATTTATATTGTAAAGATTCCTAAATAATAAAGATTTCATTTTGTACTTTGCACAGGCTTGCCCATTCAGGTTCGTGACACTGGGCTGTCCGTTAAAGATGAAGTACCGAGATCAGACGTGAATAAGGAGTATTACACTCAGAATATGGAGAGAGAGGTAATTTGTCCGTATATTACACATTTTTTCATGTTTTATGACGTTTGTCTGCATTGGCACATCCAGAAACCTTTAAGGATTTCCACATGATAACATATAGCATAGTGAATGAAAATACTTAGAAGTATCTGTGTGTCAAATAATTCTAATGTTTTGGTCTGTAGATCGCTAATTCTGATGGAACAAGACCTGTGGGGCTGCTTGGGAAGGCACCGAGCAGCAGCGATATGCTGCTGAAACTGGCTCGTACCACACCGTACTACAAGAGGAACAGACCTCACATCTGTTCCTTTTGGGTGAAAGGGGAGTGCAAGAGAGGGGAAGAGTGTCCGTACAGGTGAGCGACACCTTAAGAATCTTTCATTCTCCATTGTCGAAAAACACCCAGTGTTGGTTGTCATGATTTTCATTTTGCTTCATGTCTCTTGCATCAGATTGCTTGCTTGATAAACTCGTACATTTGCGATATGCTTGAGGTGTGAATTATGTATGAGCAAATCTGAATTTTGATTACATTTGCAGTAAAATGCATTGCTTTGATATCACAGGCATGAAAAGCCCACCGATCCAGATGACCCGCTGGCTGATCAGAACATTAAGGACCGTTACTATGGTATTAATGATCCTGTGGCTGATAAACTCTTGAAGCGGGCCTCCACTATGCCCAGACTGGACGTACCTGAGGACAAGTCCATCACCACGCTCTATATCGGGGGGCTGGGAGAAAACGTTACAGATTCTGAGCTCAGGTAAGTGCACTTTAGAGCTCATAAAGCTATATTTGGTTGGTTGACACGCAACTTGTCCGTGGACTTTTTTAAATTTTTTTTTTTTATTATCAGCATCAAGAAAGTATCATAGTTCCTGAAATTGGTCCCCCTTTCAAGTTTTTAATGACTTCTTTGCCTTTACTTGTTAATTTTAAGTGGCCCAGTGGTGACATGAATTTTTAAAAAGTTAATGTTTCTTATAGTGTCTCACATGATCACAGTCTGGTGCATGCATGATTATAAAATAATTAACAAGATGCCATTTATTTAGATACCATTTTAAAGAGTATTATTGTCTTAATAATATGCTATTTTATTTGATATTATATTGAGGCAAAAAAAATCCTATCCTGTCATTTCTTGATTAAAGATCCCAGTTTTCTTTTTTCCACAAAGGAATCACTTCTACCAGTTTGGGGAGATTCGTACCATCACCATCGTTCAAAGGCAGCAGTGTGCTTTCATCCAGTTTGCCACACGGCAGGCCGCAGAGACGGCTGCAGAGAAGTCCTTTAATAAACTCATCATTAATGGACGCCGGCTTAATGTTAAATGGGGCAGGTCGGTGACTGATCGTGCAATAACCTGTAAATCACACAGTGTCATGTATGTGGTGGCGGTACTGAATGTTGCTGTGTGTCGTTTAGGTCACAGGCGGCTCGAGGGAAAGAGAAGGATGGGGTGACAGAGAGTGGAATCAGGCTGGAGCCAGTGCCTGGACTCCCTGGTGGTATGTGTCAAAGTCTCTCATGCATATATGTTTTAGTCAAATAATATGAATTTATGTCTGGTTCTGACTGAAATCTATGCATGTTAATTATTTATTTTTAGAGCTTGACCTGTCATACAAATAAATTTACAATGATATTTTAATAATAAATTAAGATTAAATGCACCGCTTATAAATGTGTTCATTTTAAATTAATTAATTTTTATCCACTCATTCATTTTATTTATTCGTGGTAAATTTTATGGATTGGTTTTAAATATTTATTTTATTTTTTGTAGCTTGACCTTTCACTAGTAAATTAAATAAATTTACAATGATAATTCAATAATAGCGATTAAATGTACTGCTTAAATGTATTCATGTTAAATTAATTTATCTATGTTGATTTATTGTGCATTGTATGGATTGCTTTTAAATATTTATTTATTTATTTTGGAGCTTGACCTGTTACTCTAGTAAATTAAATTTACAGTGATAATTCAGTAATAAATTAAGATAAAACTAAGAATAAATGTATTGCTTATAAATGTTTTGATTTTAAATACATTTTTATTTATTGTTAAACGGTATGTGTTTTGTTTTTGTTTGTTTGGAGCTTGACTTGTCACACTAGTAAATTCAATTATACTTTTAAGATTAAGATTACTCCAAAATAAATTGGGGTCCACTATATATTACATAAATTGAAGCGCTGTGTGAATTTTTCATTTCTCATATCTTTTCAACAGCTCTGCCCCCACCCCCTGTGTCTGATGAAGATGCCTCCACCAACTACTTCAATCTGGCTCCAACCAGTTCCCCTGCTGTCATGAACCTGGGACTTCCTCCTCCACCTGGGGTCGCCATGCCCCCACCACCTGGTAAGTTTCACCCCACTCACTTCCCCCTTCCTCTTTTTTTGGCCTGTTAGTTACCCAAGGTGAAGCACTTCACTATCCCATTAACCTCACCTGTTCTCTCCAGGATTTGGTCCTCCTATGTTCCACACCATGGATCCCATGGCCCCTTCAATGCCCCCTCCAATGGCCATGAGGCCCCCCGGACAGGTCCACTACCCATCCCAAGATCCTCAGCGGATGGGCGCTCATGCAAGTCGCCATGGAGGCCCCTAGATAGTCATACAGCTACCTCACTGTTCACTGAGGACCGCTGAACAACCCAGAGAGTGATGTCATCTCTGCTCTCATTTTTTAGAATCTGTTAATATCTCACTCATTTTCAGAGCAAATGTGTAAGATGGAATGCTAATGCATAATGAACGAGGAAAACATCAGAAAAATACCAGCGTCTTAGAATTTAAACCATGAGATGATACAATTTCTTTTTAAGCTTTTGTTTTATAATGACCCTTGATGGTTTCGATCATCTTTTTGTTGTGTATGTAACAATATGAAACAGATATCATGCCTTTTCTAGGGCCAAATGGCAAAGAATTGGTTGCAGTGACCAACAATTACCAAATGGGGGCACTATTGACTATTTCAAATGCCTGAAGTCTTCATTTTTGTTTTTGACACATTATTGTCCTACACCTCTAGAATATTCCATTGTTCATATTACAGTTCCCATTAGTGTCCATTTCTTCTCCTCTAAATATAAAGAACGAAGTGTGTCATCCTGTATTGTTTTTAAGATTTTTTTTTAATGTACAGCTGTCCTGTTTGTGGTTACATTAAAGATGCTTCACATTTTGAAATACTGGTCTGAATGTTTATGTAAACAGTATCATAGCATATTAATAGATGATGTATGTAAACTTTAAATTGGTATTTGATGGCTCACAATGGCTCAGCTCACAGTTCACAGTAACGCTACTTATGCATCTCTCAGAAACTCGGTCCTCACTTATATTTTGCCAAACCATCTTCACAAATCGGGAGACTCTATAGCATACTGGATTCCCCAGCCCTGTGGTGTACGGTTAAAATTGGGCCGGTGGCACATCCTATCCCAGGTTAGGTGTGGCTCTGTGTGAGCCTGCAGCATCTCAAAACCAGGTAGCGGCAGAGTCCTCGGCGTACCTGCCGTCCCACCAAACGGCGTAGGAGCTCTGTAAAGAATGACAGTGATTGCTGTTTATATCCCTTTTCATTGCTTAAAAATAAGACTTTCCCTAGCCTGAGTGGACATGCTAAAAAGCTGTTAGCTGATTTTTACTTTTTTGCTTTAAAGGGGACCTATTATGCTGCTTTTTACAAGATGTAATATAAGTCTCAGGTGTCCCCAGAATGTGTCTGTGAAATTTCATCTTTTTTTCATTTTTGAGTGGAAAAACGTGGTTTTCGTGCATGTATCTTTAAATGCAAATGAGCTGCTCATCCCCACCGCTTTCCAGAACAGGGCGGAGCCTGTACATCTCGTGCGTCCAAAGCTCTACTACTACCAAAAACAAAACATTTGTTTGGTTTTGATTATCATCTCTGTCGCCGCTACATTCACGTGCCATTGCAGTTTTTTGTCATCATGAATTTTTTTTTTTTTTATTTGCATGCATTTTACAGCCATATCAGTTTAAACTTCTGATATATGTTTTTCTGAGGGCACACACATCCGAAGCACGTGCACAGAAAGCTGGCTGTCTGAGGGTGCCTGAGTATTAAAATTTCTCTTTCACATCTTATTGCACTTAAACTGTCAAATACACACAAAGTTAATTTTGAGACAGATTTATGGGGAAAATAACAAATGGAGCATTGATTTTTACCACAATAGGATGGTTGTGTACACACATTGCAGTGCAGACATAAATATTTTAAAAACTATAAAAGTGACTTTTGCATAAGTCCCGTTTGAATTAAAAGTTTGTAATGTTGTGGTTCTCCATGTAGCTGGTCAGTTTGGTTCATGGCTTTTAAACTCTTAAAGACCTTTTTATATGGGAAACTCATACATTTTGATAGCAATTAACATAAAATATTTAGTTAATTAACTTTTTTTATTTTGAGTTCTTGCAAATCAAATGAGTTTTATATATATTTAATCAATTTATTGGGAGAAATACTTCCAGAACCAAGGCATTTGAAAAAGTGGGCAGACACTTTTGCACAATATTGCAGTTTGCAACCCATTTTACATCCATAATCTTAATTCCTTATGTCCAAATGAAACTGGATAATATGTAGGTAACTAAATAGCTATTTGGTAATATTATTTAATAGCCTGTGTGGCATAAGTGACATCAGAAAAAAAAGGAAAGTTATTTCAGAAGAAGGGCAAATTATTACATTTTCATGAAAGATTACATAACCAAACCTTTTTCTTTCTTTGGGGTAACATGAAACATTTACAATAAGACCAGGAACCTAAGTTTAGAAAGTAAATGGGATTAAGTTTTACTTTAACATTTACCTAATGCTGAATTTACTAATGAGGACGCCTTAATGGGTGCTTAATGGCTACCTGTTGAAGCATTTGTAGTTGGCTGGGGTGAGTTTGTAAGGTGCCTCAGGCAGGTTGGTACTTATAGTAGCCAAGAGTATTCCGCTGTCAATGGGCTTTTCCTCCCAGGGTGACTGGTAACACTTGGGGATCACAGTGACATTGAACTTTTCAGGAGGAACCTCGTTCAGATGCCCCCCATAACCTGTATGAGAGAAACGAGTGACCATCAGGTTTTCCCTTGACTTTGGGTACAAAAGTGACCTTAATGTACTCATACAGAATTAAAGATATACATTGTTCTGTATTTACCAGGTGCAAGCAAGCTTGGGTTTCCTTTCTTAGCTACTGTGCGCTTGAGTGTGGTCACCAGGTTGTTTTTTCCAGGCTGGGTGATGTAGATTTCAGAGTACTCACTTCCTTTCTCTCCTTGTGTGGCGTTCTGGCCTTGAAGGGTTTCCTCTAAGTGCTAGGCAGTGTTAAATCATCATCCATTATTACTGAGCCTCACTCTTAAAAAAGGTTCTAAAAGACGGTTTTTGCAGCAATGCAAAAAGAACCTTTATGAGTATAATGTATGGTGGTGGTTCTCAAACCTGTCCTGGAGTACCTCCAGCCCTGCACATTTTGTATGTCTCCCTCATCTCCCTATATCATATCCCTATATGAGGGAGACATACAAAATGTGCAGGGCTGGTGGTACTCCAGGACAGGTTTGAGAACCACTGGTGTATGGGATTAATAGTTACTTCCTGTTCCTGGAGGGCCTGAGGAGTTTAGCTCCAAAACACCTGCCTTGAAGTTTCTAGTGTTCCTGTGAAGACCTTGATTAACTGCTTCAGCTGTGTTGTAATTATGGCAAGAGCTAAATGCTGCTGGAAGGTGGTCCTCCAGTTATTTCTTAGTAGGTTTGCCTCAATAAACATCTTAAGTTTATCTCGGGGTGTCCAATCCTGCTCCTGGGAGGCCTTCCGGCAGAGTTTAGCCTCAGTGGTAATTAAACACACCTAAATTAGCTAATCAAAGTCTTCAGGGCAGTGCTGTAACCACTATAGACATTGAAGGGGACAAGTCCCCTCGAATAATTAGAAATGGCCAAATTGCCAAAAAAATTTTTTTGTCTGGTCTGCCTCAGCGGTCTAACAGCGATCGTCAATGTCAAAATGATTGAGATGACCAATCAAATTAAAGTAGGCGGGGTTTACTGGTCACAGAAGCAGAGCGTGAATTCCAGTGCAAAGTGTCAATTTAACGTTGAAAGAGTGAGGCGAGTGAAACATTTAATGCATGTCAACAACTGTTGTACCGACAGTAATATCCAGTGATGCAAACTTCTCGACTTTTTTTTCTCAAATATGGTTTGAATTGAAAATATTCATTTACATGATTCATGGAATTCCTAACTGAGTGTGAAGGGACAAGAAATGTTTTATGTTTTTGACATATTAGGCATGCAAATAAAAGTACATATGTGCATATTTTAATGCAAATGTTATTTGCAAATAGTTCAAAATATTTATTTCCCAACTAGAATTAGACCTAGAATTTCCTTCACTGTTTTGTTTCTATAGGCTTTATAAAAAATTGGTCCCCCCAATGTTCAAGACATGGTTACGGCCTTGCTTTAGGCCCAGGGTGACTAGAAACTTTCAGGCAGCAAGTTAAAGCTAAACTCTTCAGGATCATGTTGGCCCTCCAGGAGCCGGATTGGACACCCCTGGTTTCAGACATTTTACTTCTGTAAAGTAAGACTATCACAATTTTGAGTGAAACAGGATAGGGCAGGACTTGATTTTCTCTATCAGGGATTGATTGGATCATGAAAAAAGTGGGCATTGCATACCAGAATGGAGCCGGACCTAAATGTGAGTTTGCAGTTGATTGTGGAGTTTCCTCCTGAAACTTTTGTGGAGGCATTTCAAGTTACCTTTGGGTCACCCTCAAGATAGTCCCAAAGGTAACATGATTCATTCAAATATTTTATTTGTTATTATTGCCACAATCTTAAAGTTAACCCACATAGAAGTTATTGTTGATTATTCAAATTAGCATCAAATAATAGCTACTTGGCTATTGGTTAACCGTCTGGCCCTCTTCGTTTAGAGGCCACACTTGGTTCCTTCGTGGTCAAGCCTTGAAATGTAACTTTTTTTTTCCCCCAGGAAAACCAATGTAATATATTCTATTTCAATAATATTTTATGATTATTATTTAGAAATGTGAGGGGATTTTATGATACTATGCAATATTTATAAAAAATAAATTATTAGCTATTTTCCCCCATTGAAAATAATACACAATTGTTTTCTAATATATTTTTTTGATTACTTTTTAATTAAAGCAGTATTCCATGTTAAAATAGAAACAAGACATTTAAAATCCAATTTTTGAAGGTAGATTAGTGCCATCTGGTAGGAGTAAAAAAATATATGCCATGCCATTGTGTAACCACTAGTGACTAGATGCTTGTATAGTTTTATATAAAGTGGCTTATAATTTAGACATAAATACTTATTTGTATTGAGTTGTGGGTTTGGATTTATACTTAGACATTCTCAAAGACTACTTTTTGTCACGGTTTAGATTTTTTTTTTTGCTTGAAATGTTGATTTTGAAGTGTCAGTTTTTGCGTTAATTTTACTACAGTCAAACCTGAACACAGAGGAGGACATTTTGTTACACATAACATCAAAATTCAATAAAAAATTAACAAAAATGAACAGGTATGTTTTATCACAGCTTAATCAATCTGGATCTGATCTGATTTCAATCTCTTTGAATCTTTTGGCTCAATTTTACCATATTGTTACAGCAACACCAGCTTATGTGTGTGTGTGTATAATAGTGTGTGGGTGTGTCTGTTTTGTACTCTTGTGTAATCTCTTCCTCGCTGTTAGTTTTTTCACTGCATTGTGGCTGAATTATTGATTTTATTTCACACATTTGCAAAAACTTGCTGTTATTTTCGCGCTAGTTCATGTATGTGTAGGGATGTCTATTTTTCACTCTTGATATTTCACCCCTTAATTGCTGTGCACTTTTTTTCTGCACAGTGGCTGATTTGTAGTTTGTACCATCAAAAGATTCTCGTGAGTTTTCGTATTTCCCATTCATGCCCTATGTCGGTCATTTTTGACCGCAATGGAGCCAAGTGTGACTTTTTTTTCCGACCCTTTAACATATCCAAATCATATCCATGATTTTTTTGCTCACGTAGCTAATGTAACAAAAGTCACCAAGTGTCTTCCCATTCCGATGAAGCAAAAAATTTTCAAAACAAACTTTTTTTTTGACCGAAGAGTCCCAGAGGGTTAACAGTGGGACCAAATTCGTAAACGTTAATAGTATTGAACCTGGAATATTCCTTTAAGAAAGCAAATATGGTCCATTCTGATTTAATTTGACTTTAACCTAGTGAACACAGAAAGATGTCTTACATTGAGGTGTCTGTGTGCTATATTCTCCAAGGTGAATCTCTCCACTCTTTTGAGTCTCTCATGAAACATAATAGATCCTCTGTTTGACTGCAGATTGAGCTCCTCCATCATCAGATCCTGAGGAACACTGATCTTCTTTCCCAGGTTCAGACATGCTAATTTACATGCACAGATATATTGAAATGCATTTTATATTAATCACACAACTACGATCCATCATGAAACTACATTAGAATGTTATAAGCTAGTAATCACAGCACTATAAACTAGTAATTACTTCACATACTTATGAATGTTAATGAAAAACATTAATTTTCATAGAAATTCACAGGTTTGCTTTAATACTGTGTAGTCATTCATAATTAACGTCATCAAAAGCATGTCTAACATTTTTTGTCACCACCTTGACTCTCCAAGCATGTGTGCACAATATGTGCGACTGGGATTAAATCATTAAATTTGAAACCTCAGCCGGCTGCTTGTTCTGAAATGTTTAAGAGGGTTCAGATCTTTCCCAATCAGGCGTGGATGAGTCATGATCTTCTGAAGTAAAGCATTTAGTCTCCTGCTGTCATATTACATTACAAATACCCTTACTGTTTTGGGAACTGAGTCAAAGCAGTTGAGACATGCCAGAGCAGAAAGTGAAAATTTGGCTCTGTTTTCCCTTTACCGACTGTTTTGGTTCTTTTCCCACACGTCATAGCGCTGTTGCTTTCAAGCTGATTTCATTGAATCAATCATATCCATTGAGATGGCATGCTGTTTGAAGAAAGTGAGTTTTTTTATTTTCTTACCTCTATCTGTGTCCGAGCACAGCTCCTGTTGATCTTTCTCCTTAGATATGTCAGTGTATGGCACAGGCATGATGATATTAATAGTGTCCAGTCTTCAATAAAACAGTCCAGAAGAATAATTATTTATTTTTAGATTTCTCCCCACTAAAATGAATCTGATTTGGTCATTTCTTTGTGATAGATTCATATGTACTCCTCCTTTGATCTCAAATCAGGCTTGAAAACATTTGTTTAAACTGAGTCGCATAGATCACAGAACAAACAAATCCTTTCATTATAGCAAAACTTACCAATTTTAAAATCCTGTTTTGCTCTGATGCCAGGCTATAGATGATGTATCCTGTCCCGAGGTAGAAACGCTTATGTGTTAGATACACTGTGGACCTTGTTTTTGCCCTGGTTAGATCAGTGTCTTATTATAGCAAGTGAGGTGTGTATCTAAAGGGCTTGGATTAGCACGGTAGAGCTTCAGCATCCACACTAATGAAAATTTGATCCACTGGCCATAACACTAAGTATTCAGACCAGTGACTGGGAAGGAAGGCAAGACTCTGAGTCATGCGCAAGTCTGTCTGCCTCCGGGGTTCAACACCTTTTGCTGAAAGGATGTCAGTGGTCTGAGAAGGGACTTCACTTTCTCAATGTTTGTTTAAATAGACTGCTGCAGGGATGACGTATATTTTTAGGCCAAAACCTGGAAACAAGTTGTTGTTTTTTTAGCACTTTTGGCAGTTTTGCACTTCTGGTTCCATTGTCCCGAAGTCAATGTGTTTTTTGAATGGGTTTTTGTTTGAATGCCTACTTTGCTGTGTGTGTGTGTGTGTGTTCACACTACTCACTACTCCTAATCTGTGTGCACTAACTTAAATGCAGAGGACAAATTCTGAGTATGTGTTACCATACTTGGCCTTCACATGTCACTTTACTTAACTTAAATATGGTTTATTATATCTTATTCAAAACAAAGGCGTGGCTTGATGACGCCTTGATTTCGCGGAATCATGGGAGTTGCTGTCTTCACCTCTACAGCCGGTGGAAAAGAATCCGACGGGACTCAGGTAGAAATCATATTCATGGATGAGCGAATGTATTAAATATTTATTAACGTTTATTAATTTATTATTAGTTTTCTGACGATTGAATGTATCCAAACAGTTTCTCAAATGTCTAATAAAACACATAATATATTAAAGCGTCTTTGGAAATCGAGGGTAACTCGGGTATGATGTCATTGATAGGCGTTTATTAGAGTGTTGTATAAAATTATCACACTCGCAATCTATCTTATTGTTGATTCCAACATCACCACAGCTGTGATTACATGTTATTCAGAACAACAGCACTCTTGCTTGATTATCTATTTTAGATTTTCCAAAAAGGTTGAAAAATGTGGAAAAAACAAACATAACTACTCCAGGATTTAGTTTGAATTAGAATTTATAATCTTAAACAACTAGAGAAAATGTAGTCACAATTTCATTTAACATAATCATACACATGATGCCCACACAGGATAATCATATAGAAACTACCAAATCCAGTCATACTGAGACAAAAAAAACACACACAAAAAAAAAAACCCACGGGTTTCACATTATCACTTTACACGAAGTACAAGAGTTTTGCTCTGTTACAGATAATTCTTTGGTGTGACAACTATCAAAACAGCTGAAGAAGACTATATATATTTGTAATATACATGAATGCCTCATCCTTATTTTAGGCTGCAAATCTTGCTTTTAAATTATTTATGCCCTGGTACGTCATTTCTCTCAACAACATGACAGCAACATCATGACAAACAGATTGTAATGAAACTTGTCTTGCCAGAGAGCAACTCTGTAAGAGCATAAGGGCATAAGAGATGAGAGAGGGGAAAATGATTTGTTTTGTTGTTTTCCTGCCAGTCTCTTTAGGCAGCCAATTTACAATATAATTAATATTTTTTTACAAAACGAGTTTTCCAAAGTAAATATTTTATACGTGGTTTATATTAACAGAAGTATTGGAGCAATTGTACAAAATAACACTTGGAAGTGAGAAGATTCATTTCTTCTTATTTACAATATTGTTGCTGATCCAGTTCATGCCATCCTGAAAGACAAAATAATGTCTTATGTCTAATCATGGACAATCATAAAAAAAAGAAAGAAATATATATATATATATATATATATATACACTCACCTAAAGGATTATTAGGAACACCATACTAATACTGTGTTTGACCCCCTTTCGCCTTCAGAACTGCTTTAATTCTACGTGGCATTGATTCAACAAGGTGCTGAAAGCATTCTTTAGAAATGTTGGCCCATATTGATAGGACAGCATCTTGCAGTTGATGGAGATTTGTGGGATGCATATCCAGGGCACGAAGCTCCCGTTCCACCACATCCCAAAGATGCTCTATTGGGTTGAGATCTGGTGACTGTGGGGGCCATTTTAGTACAGTGAACTCATTGTCATGTTCAAGAAACCAATTTGAAATGATTCGAGCTTTGTGACATGGTGCATTATCCTGCTGGAAGTAGCCATCAGAGGATGGGTACATGGTGGTCATAAAGGGATGGACATGGTCAGAAACAATGCTCAGGTAGGCCGTGGCATTTAAACGATGCCCAATTGGCACTAAGGGGCCTAAAGTGTGCCAAGAAAACATCCCCCACACCATTACACCACCACCACCAGCCTGCACAGTGGTAACAAGGCATGATGGATCCATGTTCTCATTCTGTTTACGCCAAATTCTGACTCTACCATCTGAATGTCTCAACAGAAATCGAGACTCATCAGACCAGGCAACATTTTTCCAGTCTTCAGCTGTCCAATTTTGGTGAGCTTGTGCAAATTGTAGCCTCTTTTTCCTATTTGTAGTGGAGATGAGTGGTACCCGGTGGGGTCTTCTGCTGTTGTAGCCCATCCGCCTCAAGGTTGTGCATGTTGTGGCTTCACAAATGCTTTGCTGCATACCTCGGTTGTAACGAGTGGTTATTTCAGTCAAAGTTGCTCTTCTATCAGCTTGAATCAGTCGGCCCATTCTACTCTGACCTCTAGCATCAACAAGGCATTTTCGCCCACAGGACTGCCGCATACTGGATGTTTTTCCCTTTTCACACCATTCTTTGTAAACTCTAGAAATGGTTGTGCGTGAAAATCCCAGTAACTGAGCAGATTGTGAAATACTCAGACCGGCCCGTCTGGCACCAACAACCATGCCACGCTCAAAATTGCTTAAATCACCTTTCTTTCCCATTCTGATATTCAGTTTGGAGTTCAGGAGATTGTCTTGACCAGGACCACACCCCTAAATGCATTGAAGCAACTGCCATGTGATTGGTTGATTAGATAATTGCATTAATGAGAAATTGAACAGGTGTTCCTAATAATCCTTTAGGTCAAATCAAATCAAATCACCTTTATTTATATAGCGCTTTTTACAATGGCAATTGTTTCAAAGCAGCTTCACAGTGGTAACAGGAAAATAATGCAACGGAATTTGATTCGGCTGTACAGCCGCTCTGGTGAAAACGGTGATGTCATCCAGCTCATTTCAATTATCATATAGTGTCAATGCGGGCGGATCAGTAATATAATTGAAATTTAGGTGTCCCCAAATTTAGGTGTCCCCCTTTAGGTGAGTGTATATACACTATATTGCCAAAAGTTTTGGGACACCTGCCTTTACATGCACATGAACTTTAATGACATCCCATTCTTAATCCGTAGCATTTAATATAGAGTTGGCCCACCCTTTGCAGCTGTAACAGCTTCAACTCTTCTGGGAAGGCTTTCCACAAGGTTTAGGAGTGTGTTTATGGGAATTTTTGACCATTCTTCTAAAAGTGCATTTGTGAGGTAAGGCACAGATGTTGGACAAGAAAGGCCTGGCTCGCACTCTCTGCTCTAATTCAAGGTGTTCTATCCGGTTGAGGTCAGGACTGGCCGGTCAAGTTCCTCCACACCAAACTCGCTCATCCATGTCTTTATGGACCTTGCTTTGTGCACTGGTGCACAGTCATGTTGGAAGGAAGGGGCCATCCCCAAACTGTTCCCACAAATTTGGTAGCATGAAATTGTCCAAAATGTCTTGGTATGCTGAAGCATTAAGAGTTCCTTTCACTGGAACTAAGGGGCCAAGCCCAACCCCTGAAAAACAACCCCACACCATAATCCCCCCTCCACCAAACTTTACACTTGTCACAATGCAGTCAGGCAAGTACTATTCTCCTGGCAACTGCCAAACCCATCCAATCGTCCATTGGATTGCCAGACAGAGAAGCGTCACTCCAGAGAACACGTCTCCACTGCTATAGAGGCCAGCTTGGATGCAGCTGCTCGGCCATGGAAACCCATCCCATGAAGCTCTCTATGCACTGTTCTTGAGCTAATCCGAAGGCCACACGAAGTTTGGAGGTCTGTAGCTATTGACTCTGCAGAAAGTTGGCGACTTCTGCGCACTGTGCGCCTCAGCATGCGCTGACCCCGCTCTGTGATTTTACGTGGCCTGCCACTTCGTGGCTGAGTTGCTGTTGTTCCCAACTGCTTCCACTTTGTTATAATACCACTAACAGTTGACCGTGGAATATTTAGTAGTGAGGAAATTTCATGAATGGACTTATTGCACAGGTGGCAATCCATCACGGTACCACGCTTGAATTCACTGAGCTCCTGAGAGCGACCCATTCTTTCACAAATGTTTGTAGAAGCAGTCTGCATGCCTAGGTGCTTGATTTTATACACCTGTGGCCATGGAAGTGATTGGAACACCTGAATTCAATGATTTGGAGGGGTGTCCCAATACTTTTGGCAATATAGTGTATATATATATATATATGTATATTAAAATACATTTCAATGGTTATACGGTTATTTCAAAGGTTTTAATAAAAAGCTGATACAAATTAAATTCACTATATATATACAAACCTGTACACCTTCCCCAGATACGGCAGAACAGGCCTGGATCTGCCACTCTCTGTCCCGGTACGTGTGCAGATTGAGGCCCTCTGCGATCTCACTGGCAGGGGAGGCTGTGGCCAGGTCCTGTTTATTGGCAAAGATGAGCAATGGGACACCCTTCAGGTTCTCCTCATTGATGAGTTCCGACAGCTCCTGTGGAAGAAGGTCAACACAGAGGAGTCAGTGTGGCGTAATCAGCACCACATAGAGGTTAGGCTACTATATGCTTCAATCCAGAGTGAATTACCCTTACAGCGCATTCACATTATAGATTTTTTGTGTGTGCCCTGAGGATTGAACCGAAGACCATGGCATAGCACTGAGGCTTATCAGTTGTGCTATAGGACCCCCAGTGTACAAACCAGAAAGACACTGTATTCATCATCAGAGTGGTATGTAGTTTTCATACAGTGCAGTAAATTTTGATCATGGTAGGAGTGAGCACCTTTTGCTACCTGAAATCTTAAAAATATTCTTTAATATACAGTGCATCCGGAAAGTATTCACAGCGCTTCACTTTTTCTACATTTTGTTATGTTACAGCCTTATTTCAAAATGGATTAAATTCATGTTTTTTTCCTCTATTCTACAAACAATCCCCAATAATGACAACATGAAAGAAGTTTGTTTGTAATCTTTGCAAATTTATTAAAAATAAAAAACGATAAAATCACATGTACATAAGTATTCACAGCCTTTGCCATGACACTCAAAATTGAGCTCAGGTGCATCCTGTTTCCACTGATCATCCTTGAGATGTTTCTACAACTTGATTGGTGTCCACCTGTGGTAAATTTAGTTGATTGGACATGATTTGGAAAGGCACACACCTGTCTATATAAGTTCCCACATTTAACAGTGCATGTCAGAACACAAACCAAGCCATGAAGTCCAAGGAATTGTCTGTAAACCTCCGAGACAGGATTGTATCGAGGCACAGATCTAGGAAAGGGTACAGAAAAATTTCTGCAGCATTGAAGGTCCCAGTGAGCACAGTGGCCTCCATCATCCGTAAATGGAAGTTTGGAACCACCAGAACTCTTCCTAGAGCTGGCCGCCCGGCCAAACTGAGCGATCGGGGGAGAAGGGCCTTAGTCAGGGAGGTGACTAAGAACCCGATGGTCACTCTGACAGAGCTCCAGCGTTTCTCTGTGGAGAGAGGAGAACCTTCCAGAAGAACAACCATCTCTGCAGCACTCCTCTAATCAGGCCTGTATGGTAGAGTGGCCAGATGGCACATGACAGCCCGCCTGGAGTTTGCCAAAAGGCACCTGAAGGACTCTCAGACCACAAGAAACAAAATTCTCTGGTCTGATGAAACAAAGATTGAACTCTTTGGCCTGAATGCCAAGCATCATGTCTGGAGGAAACCAGGCACCACTCATCACCTGGCCAATACCATCCCTACAGTGAAGCATGGTGGTGGCAGCATCATGCTGTGGGGATGTTTTTCAGCGGCAGGAACTGGGAGACTAGTCAGGATCGAGGGAAAGATGAATGCAGCAATGTACAGAGACATCCTTGATGAAAACCTGCTCCAGAGCGCTCTGGACCTCAGACTGGGGCGAAGGTTCATCTTCCAACAGGACAACGACCCTAAGTACACAGCCAAGATAACAAAGAAGTGGCTACGGGACAACTCTGTGAATGTCCTTGAGTGGCCCAGCCAGAGCCCAGACTTGAACCCGATTGAATATCTCTGGAGAGATCTGAAAATGGCTGTGCACCGACCCTCCCCATCCAACCTGATGGAGTTTTAAAGGTCCTGCAAAGAAGAATGGGAGAAACTGCCCAAAAATAGGTGTGCCAAGCTTGTAGCATCATACTCAAAAAGACTTGAGGCTGTAATTGTTGCCAAAGGTGCTTAAAAAAAAGTATTGAGCAAAGGCTGTGAATACTTATGTACATGTGATTTTTTTCATTTTTTAGTTTGAATAAATTTGCAAAGATTTCAAACAAACTTATTTCACGTTGTCATTATGGGGTATTGTTTATAGAATTGAGGAAAAAAATAATGAATTTAATCAATTTTGGAATAAGGCTGTAACATAACAAAATGTGGAAAAAGTGAAGCGCTGTGAATACTTTCCGGATGCACTATACATTAATAGATTATCTTAAAATGAGAATTTTAAACTTCAGACTGTCTGGCTTCTCATTTCCACCATAACCAAATATATTGTTTGCACAATACCAAATTAAGTATATTTTGAATTTTGCAAGAGCAATGAAAAATTCCCCTGATTTTAACACTTTTTATATATTTATTATAGAGGGGAAGTTAAATTCTGGTTAGGGGACAAGCCCAAAATAATGCAACGTAGGCAAATAACTGTGGCATTTCAACACTCTTAAATATGAGGAACTAATTAATGATACGCAATAAAAAGTTTAAAGCCATTAACATGTATTGTTTGAAACTAAAAAGATTGTTTTGAACATTTCTTCTTGAAAGATGTCTTAAGGGACAGAAAGGTTCATCTAATTTAGGAGTAACCCAGGATATCCTTTTATTTATGCTGACAGCTGCTTCAATTGAGCCTCAAGACAAAACATATCCAGCCTGTGCGCATTACAAGTAAACAAAATTTTGGGCAAAATGATTGACTTATAAATATATTAGATAAAATGCTATTTAGGGAAAAAAGTGAGAAGCTGTGATTGTCACAGATTGATTCTTACCAGTCCTGTTTCCTCAAATCTCTTTTTGTCTGCACTGTCAATCACATAGATCTAAAAAAGGGGGAGAGAGAATGAGAACTATTAAAGAGAAAAAGGATTTTTGACACATGCTAACTTCAGAATTTTCCCTGTCGAGCACTGCTGTCATACCAATAAATCGGTGTTCTTCAGGTACTTTTTCCAGAATGGTCGAATCTTCCTCTGTCCTCCAATGTCCCACACATTCAGCTTCATGCTATCACAGGTCACACTTTTAATGTTGAAACCCTGAAAGAGCAAAATTAGCACATGATACAGCTGTGGATACATGTTTTGTAGATTTTCTGTGATTTATAAAGTCAGTGTGACTTTATGTGTCACATTGTGACTTAAATCTCACAATTGTAACTTTACACCTTTTTATTCCTCCCAATGTGACTTTAAATCTCACAATTTATATCTTGTGACTTAAATTTTACAATGGTGACTTGATATCTCACAATGACGCTTTAAAACTCACAATTTCGACTTATATCTCACAATAATAATTTAAATCTCAAGCTTGTGACTTTATATTTCACAATGTTACTTTAAATGTCACAATTATGACTTTAAATCTCACAATCGACTTCATATCTCACATTGACTTAAATTCACAATGTGACTTTATATCTCACAACTGTGACCAGTGTTAGGGGCAATGCATTACAAGTAAGGCGCATTACGTAATCAGAATACTTTTTCAAGTAACTAGTAAAGTGTCGCATTACTTTTAAATTTACAACAAATTATATGAGTTACTTCCCATTTATTGACTGACACCTCTCCCCATGTTTAATCATCTCACTTGCACAAAAAACAGATATAGTATTCCTTAAAATGAATAAAAACCGTGAAATGCAAACTCAGAATATTACCCAACCCTCAGTAATTAAATATGTTAAATTACACAAATATACTTTATGTATTTAATCTCACTTTATTAACTAATGTATCTGCTGCTGACCTTTGATGATCCAATTCAACCATACTAATAAGCAAAAATTGCATTAGATAATTATCACATTGAGTAATTTTTTTTTGCTTTTATTGCTGAAGAGGCAGCATCCAAAATAGCGTATTATTCTGAGATTGCGTTTCACTGTTTTTATTAATTTTGAGTAATATTGAATCAGTTTTTTTGCAAGTGAGATGAGTATATAACCAATAACCATCATGTTTACACAGCGCACACAATGCCTTACTCAACATAGGGACAGAAGAGCTGTCAGTCAATAAATGGCAAAACAAAGTAACTTGTGTTACTTATTTGAAAAAGTAACTCAGATATTTTGTTGTAAATTTAAAAGTAATGCGTTACTTTACTAGTTACTTGAAAAAAGTAATCTGATTACGTAATTTAAATCATTTGTAATGCGTATGTCCAGATTACGTTCATACCACACATATTCATACTTTTTTGCTGTCACGAAGTAATTACTTATTCAAAATAAGTAAGCTACTCAAGAGAGTATGCATTTTCAGAAGCAGCCATTCTTCTTCTGCGTCCTATTCTTCTGCAAACCAGAATGGCAGCACAGCTGAAAGGATTTATTTGAGCTGTGCCCTCGACTGCACAGAGTGAAGTTGCATTTCCTTACTTTTGGTGTGAAAGTGCCTTTACATTTGCCAAAATATTACTTTTTTTGTTATTAAAAAAACAAACATGCAAGCCCAGCCCAGGTGTGAAAAGTAACGTAATGCATTATTTTCCATAAAAAGTAACCGTTATTTTTTTTAGGTTGTAACGCAATATTGTAACACATTACTTTTGAAAGTAACTTTTCCCAACACTGATTGTGATACTGACTATATATCTCACATTGTGACTTTATATCCCACAGCTGAGAATTTATTACTAATAGTGTGACTTTAAAAATTACCTCACAGTTACCTTCTCATAATTTACTGAGGCAGAAATTGGCTTCCTTAATGAGTGACTTTCTTATTCAATAAACTGTTTGGCTTGATTAGGCCAAAATCCTGACAAGACCACAGATAGAGGCATGATGTATTTAAACTCCTAGTCTAAATTTATCCTGCCCCTGAGCAGCCTCCAACTACTGAGACTTTATGGTTAAGTAATCTTTAACCGTGGGATTAAAGACACCTTGAGGTGCTATTCTTAGAGAGGATCTTCTCTCCACAGGCCTCGGCTCTTTACAGCTTTAACTGGCTGCAGCATATAATGGCAGTTAACAAAACACATGCTAAACAGCAAATAGTCTCACATTACATCCAGGTCCCAGGATATTTTAAGTAATCAAGCAACAGTGTGCCAACATATTAATTACAGCAAGCTGTGCACAGCGGAGTCCAAAAGAATCCATGCTAAATGTGTTAACAGCCATCAATTGCAGCCACTGTACAAATTCACTGATTGACAATACTGTCAGTCAATGGTAGATGAATTTGAAATTTGTATCAATTGATATTAATGAATTCTTACGTCAGATGCATTCTCTCTAATAGCCAGCACTAATACACACAGTCAAGGCAGGCTCTTTCTCTGACCCCTCAACAGTAAACAGAGCGGTAAACCAGACTGACCACATTTGATCCTATTAACTGAAACTTTCTTAGAAGATTGAGATGCCATCATGTCTGTTTATACCATTTATTTGGATAGAAGTTCTTTTTATATAAGAACTTGCAAAATATTTTAATGGAAGTTTGTTTGCACCTCAGACTAAAATAAAGGTAATTGAGACTTTATTTCTCATAATTGTAACTTTATATCTCACTATTTGACTTTATACGTCTTAATGTGATGTTATATCTCGCAATTGCGAATTTATTTTAATGGTAAGTTTTTTTCTCATATTTGTTACTTTATACCTTATTAAATGTTATGAACATTTTAGATTATATATCCTATTCTCCATCTCACATTTTTTTTTACTCTAAGGCAGAAACAGGCTTTCATATTTCTAACCCCCCAAAAAGTTATCCCCATAGTCAAAAAACTTTAAAGGGGTTTTTCACAGTACTATTTGGCCACAGTCTGCCCTCTTTATCACTGATTATCCTGATTCATCCATTTTGGTTGTACAGTCTAGTTTTATACAAGATGCAGCTATTGGTTTTATGCCAAATAATGACTTTAGCATGAACATTTTCAATTCACCGTGGTATTTAAACTGAAGTGTAACTGTCGAAGGCTTTGAGAATATTTCTGCTGGATTTGTTAAACACTAAAAAAGCGCAATAAATGTGTTAGCATGACACACTAGCTAACTTCACATCTTTCAAATTAGATTGAATTTCTCATGAGTTTTGCCAGTCATAACACATCATTCAATAGTTGGATAAGCAGTGAATGTACATTCAGTAATGTCAGAGGACTGCGCTGCTTTCATAACTTCATGTGTCATAACACTTTTTTTGAACTAGCATATTAAGAAAGTGTAAAAAATCCAATGCTTTGAAAGCTCCTCACAGCTGCCCTTCTCACCTGAGTCGGGGTGATGGTGTTCACATCTTCGGAAGCAAGCTGCTTTAACAAAGTGGTTTTTCCGGCATTATCCAGACCGAGAAGGACTAGCCGAAGCTCTTGCTCTGTAGTGCCCTTTAACTTCTCAATGACTGAAAACAAACCCTTGAAAACAAACATTTGTGCCTAAAATATCTTATTAAATAGTTTAATTTTAAGTTTCAGGTACATCCATGAGATCTCTTATCCATCACAATGAAGATTATAACATTAATAAACTATTCTTTCTTCCAAAGAATTTCCAAATAGGCCCTTCCAGCAGATTGAAAAATGTACCTTCTGGACTTCTCCCATGGTGCCGTGAATTTCGTGGTAGGAAGAGGATGCAGAAAGAGATGGAAAGGCGCAGCTACATTCTATGTGGCATATATCCAGGTAAGTGCTGGGTTTTCTTATTGGTCCACTCTTTCTTGGGTCCTCTTCCCTCAGAATATCTGTTCTTCACATTGCAGGGTGCAGTACCTTTGCTTCTCTATGTGCCTGGCCTTCCTCATATGTGACACAGGGGAGGATATGGAGGTGGGTGCAGGTGGGGGAGGGGATGGATTAGTAGGACACAATTAGCAATCTCTCCGCCCACCTCTCCTCCACTCGTCTGCTAAAGCACATCTCCAGCATTAAAGACTTACCTGGATTATCCTTAACCACCACCTGCTTCAGGATAGGCCTCTTGAGACTCTCTCTGTGCTCTCTTCTAGTATTCACTATGTTGTCTCCCCCTCCCTTTCCCTTAACATATGCAAGCTTCATCACATTAGTTGATTTCCTGGACCAAGAAGTTAAAAGCACAAACATAATCAAGCAAATAATATGAGGTAAGATCTCATGTCAGTTTCAAAACTTCTTGTTGTTTAAGACAGAGTGGTCTTATTGAATGCAGCATCACAATACCTCTCCCATACAGCAGAGGCCAGTAGTGTGCATATTTGAAATTAGGGTTCTACAGGCTCTAATGTGAGTGGGAACAATTTTAAGATAACAGATAATAAAGTAAACCTGACCTTTATTTGTATTATTAATGTGTATTGTTTTTTGTGTATTACTCAGGACAGGTGCTAGTGAAGAGTTTCAGACTCTTTATTTGGATAGTAGTTCTTTCTAGGGCAGTCACCACCATCAAATGGTTTCCTATAGCAGTGGTTGTAGTCTGTGGGTGCTTTTTTTGTTTGTCTCTGAGGGTTGTAGGTGGACCTCAACATCGCTTTCGTCATGACAGTGACAGTGTTGTATTATACAAGACATACAATTGTTGAACCACGTATATCTTTATAGGCGATCAAACGGCAAGATTGGATTTTTTTCAACTAAAACAACTGACATTTAGCCATCAGTTAAACTCTTATGAAGGTTAAATTAGTACATAGTTTCTAAATGGAAGTGGTTTTCACCTCAGACTAAAACAAAAAGTAACTGTGTTAAATGAAGCCATGTATTCTGACAAAAATAATTTGTCAGATGTGAGATAAGGGAACAATTTTAAGATAACAGATAATAAAGTAAATCTGACTTTTATGTGTATTAATGTGTAATGTTTTTTGTGTATTGCTCAGGACAGATGCTAGTTAAGAGTTTCAGACTCTTGAGTGTCCTCATGATGTTGTCAGCCAATCAGTGTCGTCACGGCATCATATTCCTTCAACTCCTGAATTATGTCACATGACATTTATAGCTAAGGTAATTACAAAACACTAGTTTAAAATTATTTTATGCCATTTTTGTGTCTAATTTCCGGTTAACTGTCAAATAATAATCCTGCATTGACGTAAACTAGCAAACATTTCCACTATAGTTCCAGTGTCAAAAACAGTTATCTCCCTGCATATAAGACTCTACTTCATATTGAATCTTTAAAGCTAGGCTACTTTCCCTTTCTGCATAAGACCTCAGTATACAAGTCTGCAGATAAGGCTTCAGATCTGTTTTCGTAGCAGTAGCCTATAATAGAGGCCAACATCAAGACTACATCTTTCCCTTGCAGGAACACTTTCTAGGGATTAAAACCGGTCCTCCCCTCCCTTTGTTTTATGCCAAAGAGCCACAATGTTCCTTTCTCCCTGTTAATGAAAGCAGCGGGGAGCATCTCTATCCATAGAGCAGTCAGAATCCAGACTCACAATGGTGAGTTTCCTGGTGCATCCCGAAGGTCCTTATCACTGCTCTGCAGACGTACTGCACTCTATTGTTGGCTGTTTGCTCCTGTAGGGATTCCATAATATTCTGAGGGATTAGGAACCAATTACTGAATGACCAATGAACTCCTCCAGAGATGTTCCAGAGATGTTTATGGAGCTGCTTCTTGTGTTACCACTCTTACTCGCCACAGTCTTATCATGAGTGAAACTTTGAGAGTTGAGATATTACTCATTCTATGATGATAGTTAGTGTCTCTTGTCATTTCCAAAAATCTCTGCCATGCTAATTTTGACATCATTAGCAATAATTACATTACTTTGAGTATTCATGATTACATTAGTCTACTAGTTACATATGTGTTGACTCATTTAATATTAATTGATCCCTTGGGAAAGAACAAAATCATAAATGAGATCTCATTAATATAATTTTTCCCAGAGAGCATAGAGAATAGATTCAAAGCAAATAGAAATGTTTGCTCTCCTGCTTCTAAGATTTTTCTCCTAGTTTCAGAAGAGATCTTGACATGGTCACAAACTACTTAGAACAGCCAAACGTATAAACTATATAACCATAACTAATAACTATAACTATATATACACCGATCAGGCATAACATTATGACAGGTGAAGTGAACAACACTGATTATCTCTTCATCACGGCACCTGTTAGTGAGTGGGATATATTAGGCAGCAAGTGAACATTTTGTCCTCAAAGTTGATGTGTTAGAAGCAGGAAAAATAGGCAGGTGTAAGGATTTGAGCGAGTTTGACAAGGGCCAAATTGTGATGGCTAGATGACTGGGTCAGAGCATCTCCAAACTTGCAGCTCTTGTGGGGTGTTCCCGGTCTGCTGTGGTCAGTATCTATCAAAAGTGGTGGAGGAACAGTGGTGAACCGGCGACAGGGTCATGGGCGGCCAGGGTCATTGATGCACGTGGGGAGCGAAGGCTGGCCTGTGTGATCTGATCAATTTGCTCAAGAAGTTAATGCTGGTTCTGACAGAAAGGTGTCAGAATACACAGTGCATCGCAGTTTGTTGCATATAGGGCTGCATAGCCGCAGACCAGTCAGGGTGCCCATGCTGACCCCTGTCCACCGCCGAAAGTGCCAACAGTGGGCATGTGAGCATCAGAACTGGACCACGGAGCAATGGAAGAAGGTGGCCTGGTCTGATGAATCACGTTTTCTTTTACATCACGTGGATGGCTGGGTGTGTGTGCGTCGCTTACCTGGGGAACACTTGGCACCAGGATGCACTATGGGAAGAAGGCAAGCCCACGGAGGCAGTGTGATGCTTTGGGCAATGTTCTGCTGGGAAACCTTGGGTCCTGAAATCCATGTGGAAGTTACTTTGACACGTACCACCTACCTAAGCATTGTTGCAGACCATGTACACCCTTTCATGGAAACGGTATTCCCTGGTGGCTGTGTCCTCTTTTAGCAGGATAATGTGCCCTGCCACAAAGCAAAAATGGTTCAGGAATGGTTTGAGGAGCACAACAACGAGTTTGAGGTGTTGACTTGGCCTCCAAATTCCCCAGATCTCAATCCAGTCGAGCATCTGTGGGATGTGCTGAACAAACAAGTCAGATCCATGGAGGCCCCACCCCTGCAACTTACAGGACTTAAAGGATCTGCTGCTAACATCTTGGTGTCAGATTCCACAGCACACCTTCAGTGGTCTAGTGGAGTCCATGCCTCGACAGGTCAGGGCTGTTTTGGCAGCAAAAGGGGGACCGACACAATATTAGCATAATGTTATGCCTGATCTGTGTATAGTCTCTGTTTGGATTTAGATAGGCAAATGCTTAACAGTCTATGACTGGATCATTATTGCAGTGATTATTATGTTTTTAGCTTGTTTGGCAACATTTCTTCTAATCCTAATGCGTAGCTTTTAATTTCTTAAACAACCATGTAGGAAGACACATCATGGCCATATTCCAGGATGACAATGTCAAGATTCATCAGGCTCAAATTGTGAAAGAATGAAGAATCATTTTCACACATGAATTGGCACCTCTGAGTCCAGACCTTAAATTCATTGAAAGTATTTGGGATGTGCTGGAGTAGACTTTACAGAGTGCTTGACTCTTGCATTGTCAATACAAGATCTTGACCAAAAATTGATACACCTCTTGATGGACATCACAACATTTATTTCCATCAAGAGGTGCATCAATTTTTTGTCTTTAAATGAATTTAAGGTGCCAATACGTGTGTGAAAAATGAATCTTGGCTTTGTCATCTTGTAATATGGCCATGATGTGTCTTCCTACATGGTTGTTTAAGAAATAAAAAGCTACACACTCCATCAATGTAATGTAATATACACTGTGTCAAAACCCTTCACTATATATACAGTCGTGGCCAAAAGTTTACATTCACCGTGCAGAATTTGCAAAATGTTCATTACTTTAACAAAATAAGAGGGATCATACAAAATGCTAAATATTTTTTATTTAGTTCTGTCCTGAATAAGATATTTTACATAAAAGATGTTTACATATTGTCCACAAGACAAAATAAAAGTTGAATTTATAAAAATTACCCCAGTTAAAAGTTTACATACACTTGATTCTTAATACTGTGTGTCGTTGCCTGGATGATCCACGGCTGCTTTTTTTTTTTTTGTGATGGTTTTTCTTGAGTCCCTTGTTTGTTTTGAGCAGTTAAACTGCCCAATGTTCTTCAGAAAAATCCTCCAGGTCCTGCAAATTCTTTGGTTTTCCAGAATCTTTTGCATATTTGAACCTTTTCCAGCCGTGACTGTATGATTTTGAGATCCATCTTTTCACACTGAGGACAACGGAGGGACTCATATTAACTATTACTACAAATATTACAAAAGGTGAAAACATTCACTGATGCTTCAGAAGGAAACACAATGCATTAAGAGCCCGGGCAGAAAACTTGTAGATCTGGGTAAATTGTACTTATTTTGTCTTCTGGGAAACAAGTATCGTCTGTAGCTTCCGAAAGGTAGTACTAAATGAGTATATATGTTGCAATAGGTGATTTTTTTTTTTTGTTATGCTGGTTGAAAGACTCCCCATATCGTGATAGCAATCACTATGTTAAGCCGTCTAAATGTATTTTCATAAATATATATCGTCTGTGGAAGGTGTAGGACCATAAAATGATTGTTCATTCATTGCATTCTGTCCGAATGAAATGAAAGCATGTGTTCCCTATCAGTGAGCGTGTTTTTGCACTCCACTGCACAGCCTGTTCATGCAGACATCATGCGTCATCACTGCGTTTCGCGTACGCTGTGCAGACAGAGCAAGAATAGCAGGCAAACAGTTGTTTACGTTCGTTATTGAAGTACTGTTACTCACTGTACTGTAAAGTTTTCTCACCGGTGAATGAAACATGATGTAATCCAATAACGTTGTCTCTGGTCGCCTTGCTTTTTAGAGGAGGCATGACTTTGGACAGCAATTTGCAGGGAGGGTGGGATCGTATGCTTTCAATGCTAGCAGGCTAAAGTTAGCATTTCCTAAATCACCTATTGCACCTTTAAACAAAGTAAGTGAAATTTACACATCTTCATTCTGTTCAAAAATGTTCACCCCCAGCTCCATTTATATAGTATAATTGGGTCTTTATTGAAAACATATAGCAGGCTTTATATTTTATATTTTGCAATCATAATATGATCACAATCATTAGTTAGACATCAACCTTCTTAGTATTCCTAAATCAATTTATTATAAATAATATAACAAGAAAAATATGATACAATTATAAAAGAGTGCCTGTTTTCCCAATTATTTTTGTAAAAAATGTATAGGGTCGCTAGCGACCCAAAGTATAGTGTAGGTATATTTTTTCTGCACAACAATAATTTAATCTTTGATGACTGAATAAGTGCAATTCACCTTTATTTTACAAGATGTCTGATTCACAATGATGAAGTGACGTTTCACTCATAGTTACCGCAAGCAGAAAACAAAAGAATAGAAAAAATCATCAGCAGAACTTGAAATGGCTCAGCGATTTACTGGAGAACAAGTACTGAACGCAATCAAATATTTGTGTCACTGTCACCTGATGGTGGATCTGGTGAAGAATATTGATTTTGAAGATGTTGAAAATGATAGTTTTGAAAAAAAAATTGAGATGGCGAATATGAGCCAGGTGCTGAATGTACTGGGAAATAAGCTCTGACGAGGACAGTGATGATGGTATAAAACATCTGCTCAAACGGAACTCTTCCAAACTCCAAAAGGTAACAAAATGCTTTATTTAATTCTTCTGTAACTGTTGCTCTAATATCAGGAGGGCTTTATATTATTGCGACAGGTAGAGATCCATCCGTGTTAGATATAGATCCGGGTCGCTAAAGACCCGAATATGTAATAATGATTGGAGAAACATTCATGCATTTAAGGGTTAAAGCAGTTAGCTGATGCAACTGTATCCTATTTAAGGGCATCACTGTCATTCTAAAACAATACACTTATACTCATTATTCAATATTTCTTATGAGGATATATGACAACCATGTCGGTGAAGATCATGACAAGCACTTTCTTTCATTTTTGCTAAGGGTCATTAATTACTACATTTGCTTTTTCCTCAGACACACAGGAACACAAATGCCTTTGTTGCTGGCTGAGCTCATCTCTCCAGCTGTGAGAGCGAGGGAGAGTGAGATGGTGAACGGGCTTATGGCTGCACGGACTGCTGCACTGATGAATTGAGAGGAACAGGTGTCGACCATCGCAGAACAGAAGGAGCTTTGGTGACATAAAACAGAACTGGTTCTGGATGGTTTTCCGGTCTGGACCTGCTTTGGGCAGTTTGGACAACTGACTGGACACATTTGTGCAAAAAAACTTCATAAAGCTCCCCACAAATCACAGTCTCCATTTGACAATAAACTTCTGAAAGTCCATAGGACCGATCATGATCGAACTACTGTTCGCATTATTATATAATAAGAAGGGTTTCATTTAGAAGCTACTGTACATAAAGAGGGACCTTTTTTTGGTGCCCTCTGTGAGATATGATATGATTGGGGTGGAAATAACTTAACTGAACTTAATCAGATTACATTAATATGTGTTTAGTCTAATAATACAGTTTGTAAACAGTTTCTAAGGTGTTTTTTTTTATTTTATTTTTTTTAAATAAACCAATTGAACTTGACATTAAATGATCACCATAGATTGCCATTGTATGTAAAATAGCTGTTTTGACATTTGAATCTCTTTGTATTCCACAGGCAAAAAGTTGTGCTTTGAGTGACATGAGGGTAAAGATGATGACAGAATTTCAACAAATCACCTGTGAAAGGTGTGCTGATGCAAACGGGTGAGATGGTCAAATGCAAACGGGTGAGAATAACACTAACACTAACTTTCTTTTTTTACAATAATTGTGTGTTTCATTTGTGTCTGGATGGTCATTTATCCTCAAGTTTCTCTAGATGATGTTGCCTGAATGTACGTCAGTGTGTTTTCCTTCTCAGTGACTTTTATACCCAGTGGCGTTGTGTTTTATGGTGTTTGCACAGTGACACGTTGTTTCTGTGAGCCACGAAGTTCTAGCTCAAGTTTTGTGTTACCTCACTGGTCTCCAGCACACAGCCAGCTTCATCATGGAGATCTCTCTGTCTCACCACCAACAGAAACCATCTGTCCAGTCAAGGGAAAAGGTACCAATTTCCTCTTCACTTCTTACCTGTGGTATACAACATTTTATGATACTATAATATTGTGACTTTTTCTGTTCAGGGCATAGTTATACAAACTGTAAATACTTATTCTTTTTTTCCCTTCTTTTTTTGCTTCTCACAACTATATTCGTAGCTTGTTTCGAGTTTGGATTTTGGCCAAATTGAAATATTTGAGTGTGTGTTGACCTTATGAAACAGTATGTTATATCTGTATATAATATGTCTGTCTGGTCTGGTCTGTCTAGCTGTCTGTCTGTCTACAGACCCATCTATCTATCTATCTGTCTGTCCGCCTGTCTGCCTGCCTTGTAAAATTAAATAAATTAAATATAATTGTTAAATGTAATGTATATAACTATATTATATTTGTATATATGCTTACCTGTATATGTACAGCAATATATATATATATATATAGTGTACAGTAAAGCATTTATATTGTGAGGTTGTAATATATGAAAATATTTTTGTGTGAATTTTATGTCAGAGGACCTTGAATTTCAATGAAATCACTAGAGGGTTCTCAAACCTCGCTCGACGCAACTCTTTACGAAGGACTCTTGGGAGACACAACACCCTGTCAGACAGCCACCCTCACACCCTCAACAAGGTAAAACCTTTGACTAATTTCAGAAGAGCCCTCATTTCCTCATCTCTCTACTGTTTCTAAACACATGGAGTTACTGCCATGCTAGCCAGTAATTCCACTAATGCCAAGTTCCAGTAATGACTTTTAAATGTTGAATCATCTCAAAACGGTAGATTTGCTTGTGTTTGAAGAAAAGCTGATTGAAGTTCACCAACAGAAGTGCAGTGGTAAGTGGGATTTTGGTCATGATTGCTTGAGTGATCATTTTTTTATCTAATAGCTGTTTGCTCTTTCAGAATCTGACCGGGATAGTGCTAAAACAAGGCAATAACAACAAAACGAATGTTAAATGTCACAAATACCCAGTCATTTAATTCCAATTAATGTTTCAACCTTATATGACCTTATTCATTATGTAATGATGGAAGAACTGCAGCCATGGTTTCACTGTATAAAAAAAAAAAAGTTCAAAAAAGAGCTCTGTCTGAAACATGCCCACACTTCCTCTTGCGGCATGTTACCATGGTAAGACTTCCTGCTCGAGCAGGAAGTTATAGTGTGTTCAGAGCCATCTCAAACGCACATCAGAAACAACTCACTCATGCGTTTAATAATCTAAAGTACATGTGATTCCAAGGATATGTCTCTGAAAGGAAATAACATTGAGATATCCAACGGACTTAAGGTACGTTCAAAGAGCCTGACTATAAATTTATGCGCAGGTCGATGTGCGCAAACACAGTGCTGTCACAGAATATGAATATGGCAATGAAAATGCGTCTGTTGAGAATGAGTTTAACTTTTTGTTTCCCAATAAGAAGTATTTTTTAACCTTTTCAGGTCAACTATATGGCTACAAGTGACTTTGAACTAACTAATATAGAGTTGCAACTACTTTCTTTCATTTAGGGGGCATAAAAAATAGTTTTAAGCAATTCCGCTTGATTTTTTTTTTCCGGCAGATCATTGAAGATGTAAGCTCTACTACATTACCCTCCGGGAATGAGAAGATCAGAGAACAATAATATGAGTTAATATCCAATTTGATGGAAAAAAGAGCAGCCATTTTATCTCAGACTCCAATTGTGTGTCACATTTTGTTGCTTGTGAGCTCTTTCACTCAGCGTCTCTGGTGCTTGTGTGTGTCTCAACTGCCTGCGGGCATTGAATCAAGCAACATTTATTTCTAAGAAATGTGTGCTTCAACTGAGTCACTAATATCACAGATGAATGTACACACACACACATACACACACACACACACACAAAAATAGCTGTTTCAACTGAAAAGAGTAAGTGTTTGTGCTGCCTTAAAATTTTAAGTTTAGTCAACTTGAAATGTGTTGTACTAAGTGACAACTTGGATCTTTAAGTTCACTAAACTTAATTTCAAGGCAGCATGAACGCTTACTTTAAGTTCAAACAACATTTTTTTTTACAGTGAGCATTTTTTTGATTACAACTGATCGATATCGTTTCATTTTCTCTTACAGACACTGGCTGTTTCAGATGGAGGTGAGTTATTCATTAATAATGTTTTTTAGAGGAGATGGAGGGATATGGGCGATATGTTCCCCTCCATCAAAGGCATCGGGGGAAAACAAAGGTCAGCAGTCTGTGCGGCCATGTCTTTTTATACATTATCCACGTGGCCGGCGAACAGTCATACATCTGGGTTTATCACTTTACCTGTGACCTGTTTACATCCTGTTTTGGGGGTGGGGGCAGGTGTAGCCACATCAGTTTCCTCTCTCTTTGTTCGAGTGTCATTGTGAGACAGAGATTGGGAGAGAAAAACAGGTTGGTAGGCAGAAAGGCAGACAGACAGCGGTATAGAAAGTCATGTGACTGTCTGGAAGTGAAGACAATCATCGATAGCACCAGTATAATCATCAAGCGTCTGATGCTAGTCATTCACAAAGTGTGACGCGAACTCATGCTCGGGAAATTCCTGCATATCAGTGACACAAAAACAAGTGACGAGTGAAGTGTCGGAATAAAGGAAGAGAACTGTAAAAAGTGTCATAAACAGATTTTGGGTTGAGACAGTTTAGCAGTGCACAAACTTTGATGGTGTCAGATTGACGAGTTGATTCTTTAGCATGTCTCACACATTCCCACAGCCTGAGGAAGACAAAACAGGGCTAAAATCAGCTTATACGTCCTTTAACAAAAGATTGACATGTTTGTACACTGAATTTTATTTTCACTGTATTATGAAATGCTTTTGAATTGACATTACAATCAAATGGAAAACGCCAGTGTTTAGAGCCTAAAATAAGATACCAAAACCCTCCTAAATGTGAATACATCAAAACAATATTTGATGCAATATTTTTTTTTTCAGATAAAATGGGACAGATCAGCAGCAAAAATGGGATTGCTGTGAATTTAAATTTGTAGCATGTATGTAAATATGTTTATATTTAGAAAATTTTTCTTCTGTGAAAAGTAACAAAATTCGGCCCTGGTGCTCAATCTTAGCCCCACCAGCTGGTAGTCCATCTGATCCATCATTTGTCCAACTAATGACCAAAATGGTTACCCTAGAAACAATGTAAAAACAGCCACCATGAGAAGAAACACACAGGCTCCCATGAAGTCATGTCTGTGCTATAGCCCCACTACTATTAGACCATTAATGAATAAATACCTTTGTGAAAATGTTAACATATGTTTACTAAAAGTACTTATTATGGAGATAATATCATTTAAAAGAATATGCTTATTAAGTGTATGTGAATGTTTTTAAGCACTTAATTGCATATTAATTGCAATTAAATGAAAATGTATTATAGTTTAAACTGATATTCCTTGCAATTAGAGTGCTTTTTTGACCCACTTAAGTAGAACTTAAAGGGATAGTTTGAAAAAAAGAGAATTACCTCATGATTTATTCACCCTCAAGTCATCCTAGGTGTATATGACTTTCTTCTTTCAGACGAATACAATTGGAGTTATATTAGAAAATGTCCTGGCTCTTCCAAGCTTTATAATGGCAGTGAATGGCGGTCCTGATTTTGACATCCAAAAAGTGCATCCATCCATCCGCCATTCACTACCATTATAAAGCTTGGAAGAGCAATGATATTATTTAATAAAACTCAGATTGTGTTCGTCTGAAAGAAGAAAGTCATATACACCTAGGATGGCTTGAGGGTGAGTGAATCATGGGGTAATTTTCATTTTTGGGTGAACTAACCCTTTAAGTACATCTTCATATGTAATGTATGTAAATTCTTCTATTATCTTTGAAATGTGGTTCAAATGTGACCAGATGTACTGCAAAGCATTTATGGTTAACTAAAATACATTTTAATGTCATTAAACTTGTATGTCACGTATTTAAATATATTTATTTAACTTGGATTTAACTTTAAAAGTAATATAGAATAATAACACACTAGTTAAAATTATAATCAAGTGCATGTTCTTTAGTATGTTAGTCAACACATTAAAATAAGTGTACTTAAAAGATTATTAAACAAAAGATTATTAAAACATAATGATTTAAAATATATTTTAAAGTAAAACTTTTAATTTGTGATGATTACAAAGTACACTTAAAAGTGTACTTAATTTAAGAATCAGTCATAAAAGTGTACTGTCTTTAAGTACACTTAAGTGGCTTTTTATTTCATTAATATTATTTTCTGCAAGTACAGTTTTTTTTTTTTTTAATGTAGGCTAGTATTTGAAGTACACAACAAATTCTGTCATCATTTACTGCAGAACAAAGAAATGTATACAGGTTTGGAACAACTATGCCTTTAAGGTAAAGTGGGTCCCAATTCGTGTACTTATGCACTATTCTATGTCATTTATGTAATATAGTATAAATAGTACGAGTAGTGTGTTCACACTGAAAATTCCAAATAGAAAAAGTGCACTTTAAATACCCAGATAATGCACTTAAAGGCACAATGTGTAATTTTCACCTCTGGATGTCGCTTATTCAAAACAAATAAGCGCAGACGAACGCTTCTGCTTCTTCCGGTCATGCGTATGTGGGGTAACGCAGCGTTGTTTTATCATATTAGATACATTTGAGTGTGTTGAAAGTTATGTTATAATGCTTCTCTGTGCGTTCGCTCGGCGGCTACTATGAGACACTTGTTGCACACTGCAGTAAGCTAGATCGATATTAGTCATGGTAAATCAAGAAAATGAGATTTAAACAATAAGACTAACTGTGTTGAGCTATATAACAATAATTAGTTTTCTGTCGATGAATGTATCCAAACAGTTGCTCACCTGTCTAACAAAACACATAATATACAGTGGGGAGAACAAGTATTTGATACACTGCCGATTTTGCAGGTTTGCCCACTTACAAAGCATGTAGAAGTCTGTAATTTTTATCATAGGTACTCTTCAACTGTGAGTGACGGAATCTAAAACAAAAATCCAGAAAAATCACATTGTATGATTTTTAAGTAATTAATTTGCATTTTATTGCATGACATAAGTATTTGATACATCAGAAAAGCAGAACTTAATATTTGGTACAGAAACCTTTGTTTGCAATTACAGAGATCATACGTTTCCTGTAGTTCTTGACCAGGTTTGCACACACTGCAGCAGGGATTTTGGCCCACTCCTCCATACAGACCTTCTCCAGATCCTTCAGGTTTCGGGCTGTCGCTGGGCAATACGGACTTTCAGCTCCCTCCAAAGATTTTCTGTTGGGTTCAGGTCTGGAGACTGGCTAGGCCACTCCAGGACCTTGAGATGCTTCTTACGGAGCCACTCCTTAGTTGCCCTGGCTGTGTGTTTCGAGTCGTTGTCATGCTGGAAGACCCAGCCACGACCCATCTTCAATGCTCTTACTGAGGGAAGGAGGTTGTTGGCCAAGATCTCGTGATACATGGCCCCATTAATCCTCCCCTCAATACGGTGCAATCGTCCTGTCCCCTTTGCAGAAAAGCATCCCCAAAGAATGATGTTTCCACCTCCATGCTTCACAGTTGGGATGGTGTTCTTGGGGTTGTACTCCTTCTTCTTCCTCCAAACACGGCGAGTGGAGTTTAGACCAAAAAGCTCTATTTTTGTCTCATCAGACCACATGACCTTCTCCCATTCCTCCTCTGGATCATCCAGATGGTCATTGGCAAACTTCAGACGGGCCTGGACATGCGCTGGCTTGAGCAGGGGGACCTTGCGTGCGCTGCAGGATTTTAATCCATGACGGCGTAGTGTGTTACTAATGGTTTTCTTTGAGACTGTGGTCCCAGCTCTCTTCAGGTCATTGACCAGGTCCTGCCGTGTAGTTCTGGGCTGATCCCTCACGTTCCTCATGATCGCTGATGCCCCACGAGGTGAGATCTTGCATGGTGCCCCAGACCGAGGGAGATTGACAGTCATCTTGAACTTCTTCCATTTTCTAATAATTGCGCCAACAGTTGTTGCCTTCTCACCAAGCTGCTTGCCTATTGTCCTGTAGCCCATCCCAGCCTTGTGCAGGTCTACAATTTTATCCCTGATGTCCTTACACAGCTCTCTGGTCTTGGCCATTGTGGAGAGGTTGGAGTCTGTTTGATTGAGTGTGTGGACAGGTGTCTTTTATACAGGTAACGAGTTCAAACAGGTGCAGTTAATACAGGTAATGAGTGGAGAACAGGAGGGCTTCTTAAAGAAAAACTAACAGGTCTGTGAGAGCCGGAATTCTAACTGGTTGGTAGGTGATCAAATACTTATGTCATGCAATAAAATGCAAATTAATTATTTAAAAATCATACAATGTGATTTTCTGGATTTTTGTTTTAGATTCCGTCTCTCACAGTTGAAGAGTACCTATGATAAAAATTACAGACCTCTACATGCTTTGTAGGTAGGAAAACCTGCAAAATCGTCAGTGTAAAAGTGCTTATTTCTCTGGATTTAAACATTCTTGGAAACATTTGGGATAATGCAAGTACGCAAGTCAACAAAATATATAACGTTGTTCTAGTGGTTTTTGGATATTTGAATCCAAAAATCTTACATATTGTGCCTTTAATCAACAACAAAAAAACCCCCCAAAAAAAACCTGTGGAATGTTGGACACTTCATGCACTCAACTGTTGCAACTTTAATTATGTAGCAGAGGGGGAGGGGCTATCAGACTCCGATGTTGAATGACAAAATAACCTTATAAAGTTCATACACTACACAGTTGAATACATAGTACATAAGTACATAGTGTATAAGTGCATAGTGTATAGTGCGTAATTTAAGACACAAACAGACCCTCATAGTACATACAAATGCTTTAAGTTCAAATGCCAGTGCTTCTTCCTCATCATCCTTAGAACTGAATGTGCTGGAGACCGATGAGCGCACAGCGACGCAGTACTCCAGCAGTAACTCCAGTCTGCCCACCGTGCCCAGTGAAGGGAGCAGAGGGGTGGGTCAGGTGGCCAGCTGGGCCGTCAGCTTTGAGAGGCTGCTGGAGGACCCCACGGGCGTACGCTTCTTCACGGTGAGTAAACAAGTGTCATTCACACAGCCACAGCAGAAAGACTGAATATTTCTGGACATACATCAAAATCTGAACAAATACACAGATGAATAGGCTTTAGGGGAAGCTATTGATTTGTTTACTCTGTAGGTTTATTTCACTAATGGTTCTTCTAATAGCACTTGAGTTTACTGGGTGGGAAGGCTGCTGGATTGATCTATTTATAACTTCTAATATTGTCATTTTAGTGCTTTAAAAACAAACTAATTATTATATAAATTGATTGATTGTGATTAATTCATCAGCAGATCATGCAATTAATTTGCAATTAATCGAATGACATCCCTAAAAACTGGCTGATTTTAAAACATGTCTTGGTGATTTTCAAGCAGATCTATTGAATACAACAGGCTGACTGTCTTACTCGGCAGAGAAAAGCAGAAGTGGTGTCCTAGAAATGAGCCTTTGCTTCTAGTTTCTCAGTGTACATGTCATATACTTCTGCACTTATTCACTTCTTACTAAACAGAGTGCCGTAGAGAGCTGCTGCCATGTTGACTCTCTCATTTGTTTACCGACCACGCAGAGCAAATAATTCAACCCTAATTCATTGTGAAATGTGTAAAATCAGGAGGTGAGGAGGAAAACAGCCCACGGTATGAGTCACTGTAATTATAAGGAAATGAGGAGGTGTGGAGAATGTTTCAGAAGGGAGACTGAAAGAGAGTTTGTGGGGGGGGTGGAGGAAATATTTGGGTGTTTAGGTGAAAGAGCTCTGAGATGGATAAACCTCTATATGGTGAGAGATGCCACCCAGAACCAGAAATTAAATTGTCTTGTTTTTAATAATAATACAGGTGATAGTAATTATAATGTCTGTATGCCCACCAACACATGCATTTCATCCAGTTTTGAGGCATATTCTTAGCGTTAAAGAGACAGTAACATTTTGTCTGTATGCACCAAAGGCATTTCTGAAATCGGAGGTCAGCGCTGAGAACATCTTATTCTGGCTGGCATGTGAAAAGTTTCGCAAGATACCAGCCTATCAGACTGAGCAGGTGAATCTCCGTATTGTATATCTAACCACTGTTTTATCATTGTTTCTTTTCCTTTCTAATTCCTACAGAAAATGTAAATATTACATTTGTTTTCTTACCCTAGCTCAAGAGAGAGGCGTTGTCAATTTATAACAGCTTCCTGTCCAGCAACGCAACTTCTCCCATTAACATAGATGACAGAGTACGAGTCGAGGAGAAAGATGTACAAAACCCTCATGCTGACATCTTTCAAAAAGCCCAACAACAGGTATGTCATATCATACCAGATAGAAATGTCAATTTATAAAAAATAAAAATATAACACTTTCGGATATTAAACAAAGAGCACTTAATTGATAAGAATGTAGGTGGATTGGAAGAGTGTAGGTAGGATTGACCTTGGTAAGCAAGATCTGCTACGCTGCTGCTGGCATGAGCGAAGGCCTACTGTTGAAACATGCTCAGAATTACAGGGATTAGGATACATGCTGCTGCAAGGTAGGGAGAAACTCATAGCAGATCTAGACAGGTGGTGCTGGGGAGAAGGAGAGCCAAAAAAAGTCTCATTGTGCACAGGACTGAGTGGTATGGAAGCTTGTTTCTGCCACAGAATAAAACATTTTAAAAGATAATTGCGACTTTTTATCTCACAATTGCGAGTTTACATCTCGTAATTCTGACTTTTTCTCAGAATTGTGAGATATAAACTTGCAATTGCAAGCTATAAAGTCCAGAGTTTACATCTCACAATTCTGACTATAACACGCAATTGCGACTATATCACAATTCTGACTTTATAACTCACAATTACAACTATATCACACGATTCTGACTTTATAACTCACAATTGCGACTTTATATCTCGCAATTCTGACTTTATAACTCACATTTGCGACTATATCACAATTCTGACTTTATAACTCACAATTGCGACTTTATATCATGCAATTCTGAATAAAAAGTCTGAATTGTGAGATGTAAACTTGTTGCAATTACCTTTTTTTATTTTTTATTCTGTGGCGGAAACAAGCTTCAAGACAAAGTAGTATTATGATAATATTAATAATAATATAATGATAATTTAATAATATTAAATGTACGTTTTCTGTAAATAAAATGGGTAATTATAGCCAATTGTTAACAATTAAATAGACGTGCTGCAATGAATATTTTTTTTTTGCTTTCCATTTCTTAACAACAATAAAGCATAATCATTAAAAAATACTTCTATATTATGCATAGTTCAGCCATGAAACTTGTTTCTCTCAAGCCAGCAGTACAGCCAATCGATTTCTCTTTCTTATTTACACAACCTTTATTCACATCCCACTCTATTGAAGCTTGTTTCCGCCACAGAATAAAAAAAAAGGTAATTGCGAGTTATAAAGTCAGAATTGTGTGATATAGTCGCAATTGCGAGTTATAAAGTCAGAATTGTTTACATTAACATTTATTCATTTGGTAGATGAGGTTTATCTAAAGTGATGTACATTGCATTCAAGGTATAATTTTTTTTTGTATCAGGTTTTATCACCAAATCCAGAAAAAATGACTAAAACAGGAGTACTTCAAGTAAATAATTTCATCACAAGGTTTCAATAAATAAAGTGTAGTACACTGTTAGTGGTGCAATAATATAAACTAGAACATTCCCATTATAATCAGCATAGGTGTGTTCACTGCAAGAAGGCACCATATTAAGTGTCTTTTTCAATCAATTTCAAATGCTTTCAGCTTCAACAACAAACCAGTAGATTTTTGCATCTCTCAAACAAGCTGGGGAAAAACCTGACACTGGATGCTGTTGTAGTTTTGTGAGGCGTAAAAATGGCGTGTCACATTGAATATATTGTTACATTCGTGACAAAGATGTTTTTGTTGTGTTATATGTGGTGAGGCAAACCACTTTAGTTACCACTTTAGTCACTTTAGAACAGACGGCAATCATGACTCAATTATCCAGAGCTACAAAAAGCAATCAAATCAAGAGACCATCCTCCTTTGACTCCCTCTTGAGCAAAAGTGTCCTTACCTATCCTCTACGTCCTCTCTCCCCCCCTTCCAGATCTTTAAACTGATGAAGTTTGACAGCTATACTCGTTTCGTGCGCTCACAGCTCTATCAAAGCTGCATGCTAGCTAATGTGGAGGGCAGGCCTCTACCAGGGCTGGACCCTCGTGGCAAACCCCTCACGTCAACGAAACCCAACAGCACTTCACCCAGAGAGCAAGTCAAGTTCGATAAAACTAAGGAGGTAACTGGATATCTCAATGTAAAATATGACTGTATTTTATCTTAATAAGAAATTTATATGAGTTTGTTGTTTTCCAGAGGTTAAAGGTGAAGCCAGGTACAGCAGAGGCTGATGATGTGGTAGAGAGGAGGAAGGTCAATCTCCAAGGCATCATAGGAAAGGACAAACGCAAAGAGAAGAGAGGGTCCTGGGGAGGTGATTTTATGATGTCAAAACTAGGGTTGCAAAGGGGCGGAAAGTGTCCGGTAAATTTCTGGAAACTTTCCATGGGAACTTAATCTGGGGAATTTTGGAAATATTCCAATTTGGAAACTTAACAGGAATGTATGGGAATTCATTGAAAATTTTGGGAAATGTATATAAACTGTATCATATACAAGCATAAATATAAACATTTTGTTTGGTCATAAGCGGACATGTTAGTTTTTTTTTTTTTTTTGCGTTTTTTTTTTTTTTTTGCATATTGATAGATTTTCCAATTATTTACTTCTAATTTAGTAAATATGTAAAATAAATATATTATTATTGCAGCAATTGTTAGGCATGTGCTATTTATTTCAGTGTCACATAATCCTTCAGAAATCATTCTAATATGCTGATTTGATACTCAGTTATTATCTATGTTGGAAACGGTTGTGCTGCTTAATAATTTTTTGGAACCTGTGATACTTTTTTCAGGATTCACTGATGAATAAAAAGTTAAAAAGAACAGCATTTATTCAAAATAGAAATAATTTCTAACAATTCTAACAAAGTCTTTACTATCACTTATCAATCTAACACATCCTTGCTGAATAAAAGTATTAATTTCTTTCAAAAAAAGAAAGAAAAAAACGACTGACCCCAAACGTGTGAACGGTAGTGTATATTGTTACAAAAGATTTCTATTTTAAATAAATGCTGTTCTTTTTTAACTTTTCAGTCATCAAAGAATCCTGAAAAAGTATCACAGGTTATAAAAAAATATTAAGCAGCACAACTTTTTCTAACATTGATAATACATTTCTGAAGGATCATGATTCATGACAATGAAGACTGGAGTAATGATGCTGAAAATTCAGCTTTGCATCACAGAAATAAATTATATTTTAAAGTATATTAAAATAGAAAGCCATTATTTTAAATTGTAATAATATTTCACAATATTTTTGATCAAATGTGCATGTTATGGATTTCCCTGGTATAGGCTAACCTGCAATTTTGCAAATTCCCAGTTTATTCCCATTAATTCCCATATATTCCAATTAATTCCCATGGAAAGTTTCCAGCCTTGAAAATTCCCGGAATTTTGCAACCCTAGTCAAAACCCACCTAGCCCACACATAGTTTAAATAAGGGACAAATTGAACTGTCTAATAAAATCTCTGTTCTCTATTGGCTATTTCCAGAATCGCCTATCAGCTTTAAGACTGGACTTGTGAAGAGTTCAGAGGTAACTTGCTACAAAGTCTGCAGATACCAGTATTATACAATGCCATAGCAGTACTGTATCAATACCTATCTGTTGTTGTAGGTTGAGAAATTAGTGGCACGCTCTGCAGACGGAGGGGTTGATAAGTATTGCTGTGTCTTCCTGCCTGATGGCACGGCATCTCTGACCCCGGCCCGACCTGGTGTCACCGTCCGCAAAATGCTCACTGGCGTATGTGAAAAAAGAGGCCTTCCACTGTCAGACATCATTATCTATCTACAAGGCAAAGACAAAGTAAGAAGTGCATTACTAATCAAAATGCGGGCATATTTTCCTGAATTTTCTTTCATATCATCCTAAAAACCTAATGCTTTTTTGTTTCATAGACAAATAAAAATGATGCCTTTATATGAGCTTCTTTACAAAACTAAAATTATTAAATTTATTATTTTATTTCTTTTTATTGTGATCTCCCATTGGTTGTCACTTAAAGCAACCACTGTCATTGGACCAGGACAGCTCTGTGCTGAAGGATCAGCAGGTGTTTTTGGAACTGAGGGTCACATTTGCGTGAGTGTTGTGCAAAACATAAATGTCACCCAAAAATGCAAATTCTGGCATCATTTGCTCATCCTCATGTCGTTCCAAACATGTATGAATTTCTTTCTTCTGTGGGACACAAAAGAAGATATTTAGAAGAATGTTGGTAACCAATCAGTTTTTTTGTCCATAC